>CM070623.1:30999273-32199273 GCA_036346255.1 Ampelocalamus luodianensis
CAATCAAATGCCAACATTTCTTCAAGAAGAGGCCACTGAAACCATCTGGACCTGGAGCATGATCTGGTTCCAAGTCCCGAACCACAGCATCAATCTCCTCCTTGGAGAACACTCTGTCAACATTCTCTAGAAAAACAGGATCCACGGGAGGAACCAAAGAATCAAGATGATAATGCATGGAGGACACCTCAGAAACCCCCAACCTAGACTTAAAGGAGTTCCAAAGAACTGCTGCCTTATGAGCATGATCTGAAAAGCAAGAACCATCCTCAAGAAATAAGTGAGCAATGTAGTTCCGTCGAAAAGACACAGAAGCAATAGACTGAAAAAACTTAGTGTTTTCATCACCAAATTTTGCCCATCTGATGGAAGCTCTCTGCTTCCAATAAACCCTCTTAGCTTCTAACAAATTCAGCAAGTGAGTTTTGAGAATTCTCCGAAAATTCCTTTCCACCAAGCAAAGAGAACGCTGATCTTCCAGACCATCCATTAAAGCAAGCACCCAACTAGTGTTATTGATTAACTGAGACAAATTGGAAAGGCCTTTACTCCAATTCTTTAGACCTCTTCTTAGGACCTTCAGCTTATGAGAGATTAATTGAGCTTCATTCAAAATCCTAGAAGGCAAGCTCCAAAGGGATGACACCAGAGGAAGGAAACCATCAAAGTCAATCCAATAATTTTCAAAATGAAAAGTTGAAGCTTTAGGAATGGAAGATGCAATATGAATCGAACAAGGGACATGATCTGAAGTTATCCTTGCCAAAGGAAAAGCCAAAGTGTTAGGGAAAGAAAGAGCCCAGGAAGCTGACGTGAAAACCCAATCTAATTTTTGAAGAAGGGCATTATACTGCATGTTACTCCAAGTGAAAGAGCGACCCTTAAGAGGGATCTCAACCAACCCCAAATGATGAATAATATTATTGAACATAAGCATATCATTAACATTGCCACCAGGTTTGTTACGATTGTCTTGACTGCGAATCAGGTTAAAGTCTCCCACCAACATCCATAACTCAAAGAGACTGATCCAAGCGAGCAACCAAGATGTGAAATCTGACTTATCTACAGGATTGCAGGGCCCGTAAATATTGGATAAAAACCAGCTTTGCGCGTTAAGGGATGAAGTTAGTTTGATAGTCAAAGAGAACCTGTTGTAATAGACCAACTCTCCATCAAAAAGGGAGCCATTCGAGCGGTCGAAGGCCACGAGCGCCAACCGAGGCGAAAAAAAAACTTATTAAACCGTCGGTGGCGAAAGATCTAATGAAACGAATATCAAACTCAGATCTCTTGGTTTCTTGAAAGCAGAAAACCGAACAGGAGCTCTCATCAATCTTGTCCCTTATGGCACTCCATTTGTCAGAGGAATTAATACCCCGGACATTCCAAGAAAGGACATTCCAGTTTCTTGTATTGTTCATGATCCAGAAGAAGGCCGACAACCTCGAGCTAGTTGTACCAGACAACCTAGCCACAGCACCCCAAACCAGTGGGATACAGAGAAAAAACCACTGGTAGACTGCCCGAGAACAAAACTAGAACAGCGCCACAGACACATAAAAGTAAAAAAGTAACACAAAATACCACCACAGCTGACAGCCAGAAAGGTTCTCAAGAAGGAATAAGGAGAAGGGAAAGTTAAAAGACATCCAGAAAGAGGTAAAGCAGGGACCAAACATCGGCCCAAAATACCCAAAAGAAGAAACTATCAAAATAGCAGCACTAATCATCATCAGAATCTAGCAGCGCTTCATCGGACAACTCGCTAGGAGAAGCCTTGCAGAAATCCACGCCAATGCTCCGGCGAGGTCCACATCATAAGAGGGGAGCGGATGAGCAATTGGATCTCGGCGACCTTCGTGAGATGGGTGCAAGGAGAGCAGCGCTTGCTTCATCTTTGAAATCCTTCTTAGCGCATTAAGCACGGAGCTACGCTTTGAGCAAACTGGAGTCAATGGGAACACAAGGCTTGCGGCGCCGACGACTCTTGGTGGAGGTTTGCAGAGTCCCTGAGGGTTCAACGACATCATCATCTAGCAGTTCTTGCAGAGCACAGTTGACATTAGGAACTCTTGGCTGAGTCACCACAGAAACAAAAAACAACTTTTGCAAGGGCCCATCTGCGATAACAACTGAATGCCATTGGAGGGCTAAGACAGAGACATGAATAGGGTCCAAATGCACCAAAAGATCAGGGAGCATGGAAAGACAGTTAAAGAACAATTGAAATTCTCCAATTTGGGGATACCAGAGTTGGAGAGAAGGCACCGCTTCCTCAACCAAAACGTCTTCCAAAACAGAGTCCTGGTGCAGCACCTGATCATCCACCTCAATCCTTTCAGCTAAAAAATCCACCAGATCAGAAGTAACATGGAGAGCTCTTTCCGGAGCCTCATCCACGAGAGGCTGCATTACAAACACCGGATCATGATCCCAAAACGCGATCTCGGGGTGACCGATCCATGAGGATGGATCAGCAGCAGCAGGTGCTCCATCAGGCAAACCACCTCCCAGAACGTTTGATTGAGCCACTTTGGCCTCGAGGCGGGCGAACTCACCCAGCCACCACAGGAAGGGGTGGAGGTAAAGGTGAGCTGCCACTCCAAACGGCGGTAGAGGATCTTCATCCGGGAGTTGGGAAACCAGGTCTTCTTGAAGGATGAAGCAAGGAATATCCCAAACTCTAGCTCCTGGTTCATCCCCCACGGCCACCAACAGGCTTTCCGGAACCACATCCGACGAAGGAACCAAAACTTTTATAAGAATACGAGCCTTGTTAGAGGAATTATGCCAGTGAATCAACGTGCCAAAACTAGCGACAGCCCGACCAATGACAGCTATATTATAGCAGTCTAACGGAAATGCGAGGAGCATAAGCCAACAAATTCTGTCTAGCGGGGCAAGGCGCAAGTTTAAACCTTCATCGTGTTTCAGGAAACTCAACGAATAAGGCTCCAAAGCATGAGGACTATGGGCAATGGCAGCTTCTCTTTCAATGCAGCTACCGAAAGTAACAAAAGCCGCACCAATCGGACAGGGAGCAATCTCAGAGACACGAACCCAAAAATTTGAAACGGATAGTGATGGATGGCCTCAACAACGAGCAAAATCCTCCACAAAGAACGGTGGTACAAGAACTGCAATACCAACATCCTCATTTGATCGAACCTCTCCATCCCGAGGTGCGAGCGAAGGCGCTTGGGCGCCGGTCTGGAACAAGGTATTCTCACCTTGAAACCACGAGGAGGAATGTTGAAGGATCAACAGGAAAGTTCGCCATCACCGGAGAAGAGGAGAAACCGAGTTGTAATGGGTGGATGAGGGAAGACAAAGAGGTGGGAACCACGGAGAAGTGGCGGAGGATCACGGGACGAGGGTGGGATCTCGAGACAACCTCTTCCCGAGGGAAAGCTCCGAGGCTAAAGGGGCAACTCCGATTGAATTGGCTCGGTGGGCGACTTGATTGCAAAAGGAAGACTTAGAAATGGACGAAAAGTCCTACCCGTAACTTCGCGCAAACAAAATCTCGGATATGGCGTATCCAAAACAGGATTGACATCAATTTCATTAGAACAGATCGCGAAAAGTGGCCCATTGCCAAGCATTTAAAGCAGAAATCTCAAACTTGTGAATACGGCGAAATTAGAAGAATTAGCTTGTGGCCACGATCCGGGAGGGCAATCAAAGCGCTCAAAGCGGAAATTCTAGCGGCAAACAATCGGGAAGACACCGTGGAGAAATCAAATCCTTCTTGATCCGATTGGCCCAAACAGCGGAACCAAGCGGGGCGACATGCAACTTGACAACATCCACGAAACTTTTACCCAACGGACGATCGGAGGGAGGGCGACCCAAAATACTCGAACTCAGGGGATAAGAAGTGGACTTTGCCTGTAAAAAAGACGATCTCGCCGAGGGAGGGCGGCCTGAGGAACCTGAACATACTGAATTAAAATTGACCTTTGACTTCGAAACCACTGTCCATTCTGCCTCACATTAAGATTCCCAAAGCTTGAATTCTCTAACCCAATTTGGACCACCATTGCCCCAAAGGTTGAAAAAGGCACAGAAATGGTCATTGGACACCGAACAAAGAGAATAAACCAAGAAACCCACTGACTTAGAACAAGCCGAAAACCTAAGCGAAGAGTGCGAAGAGAGACATTGAAATCGAGAGCCAAACCTCCCAGGCAGGCATGCAGCACAAGGCTAACAGATTCTTCGGAGAGACGAAAAGCAGCACGGGCAAAGGAAACCACGAGATGGAATGCCGAAGAGCGAGAGAGGGTGTACCAGAGAACGCAGCGGTTCGGACAACTTTTTGAAAAGCAATGCCCGGAGAAACATCCAGCCGGGGAGACCATGGAGCCGAAGACATGGCGAACAGGCGCCATTAGAAGCCCCACGGGAGCGCCAGAGAGAGAGCCATCGCAGCTGCGTGGTTTACCTATTCACTTTTGCAAAGAATTTGGCGATATGATGTCTAGAGAATTTACCTCTGCATATTCTCGAACCACTACTTCCCTTCTTCCAGCTGTCGCCTCACTAAGGTAGCTCACCTTCTTCCTCTGCAACAAATACATTTAAGCAAGACAACTGAGTACACAAAGGTACTCGCAAGACTGACGTGTGGAATAGCAGACCTGTTCATATGCTACATGCAGGCTCATTGTGAGGACCCCGGCTTATTCGACTTGTAATGCTTAGCCTTCCATTGACCCTAGCATCACAATTCAAATAAACCAAGCCTCGAGGATATGTATACTTCCAAATGCAGATATACACCCGTTACAAAATTATGCATCAATTCCATACACGAGAGGTTACAATATCAAAACTACAAATATACAGCAGTTGAAATTACAAGATAAATAACAAACTACAGTGGAAGCAAAGCCATAAGATGGCGATAAATAAAGAGCCAATTAGTGTGCCTTTACCCACAAGGCAACCAACCGGAACGCCAAGCTAGTCGTCAAACCAGCACATCTCACAAAGGGAAGCCCTTGGGGCTCACCTTCTTCCTCTGCAACAAAAACATTAAGCAAAGCACTGAGTACAAAAATTGTTTTTGTACTGCAAGAAACGACGTGTAAGGGTATGAGAACTATAATTTAACTACATGCAAGCTTTATTTAAGTGGAGGGCTCTCGACTTACTTTTAGCGAAAGCAAGTTTTCTTTTGCAATAATGTAATAGTTTGAAGGCAGTTTTAACAATTCAAATTTTATTTGCAGAAATAACAACGATACAGTAAGTAGTAACATAAAGACATCCTGGAGATGACCAACCCAATGGCCATCACAACAATAGTATGAACACCCGTTCATACCAACCCGTCAAGTTTTAATTAAATGTTGTAGTCTAGTTCTCACGGGGCGTATCCGAGCGTGTCCATAACCTAGGACGAGGCTATTCGAATAGTTTTAACCTGCGGGGTGTACCAATGTACCCACACTTTAGACCGCCTTTCCACGACCACGGTTAGCATACTTCCTTTGGTATGCGGGCGACTAAGTCTAACATGGCGTTTTCCAATATTGTGTATCAACTACGAGTCGCTCAGATGGATAGAAATCTATACGCTTACATGGTAAAGCCGAAAGACAACAAATCCCATCACGGGTGAAGCTTTTGGACAACTACCATGCTCCCAACACCATCCCTCCTGTGACCCCTGCGATCCGGGCCAATACACGCCAAAGTACTAAATCAAGAGGTCCCATACCCTCTAGTGTGGTTATACGCAAAATGCTCGATCTGATGGCATAGTAACTCGGTCCTAATTGACTTGGGCACCTTTCCAGTCACACCCAAAAGCACACCAATCTTACCATTGTGCCCAAGTCCAAATCATTTTGTTTCATTTTTAGTTTTCACAGATAACATAGCAAAAATGCTAAAATATAAAGTTATAATAATTTTGTGTGATCAAGGTTACCGACTAAGTCGATAACCGCCCAATTCTACTAGAGTATCTAAACATGGCTAAGCATCATATCGTAAATACAAATAAAAGGCCTAAATCATTCACAGGGCTCTAATTCACGGTGAGGATAATATTCCTAAGGTAGTGGCGGTGAACAATTTTCGAGCAACAATGCAATAGGATTAACTACCTCTAATCGACAAAATTAATCATTGACACAAAAGCATGCATACGTACGAGTAAAACAAAGTATTAGATTTTAAAAGTAATGGGATTGAGTGGATATGATCAAACTGCTTGCCTTTGCTTTGTTAGCGATATCAACTTGCTGCAGAGGATCACTCTCGATAACAACGTCATCTAACGATAAAAACTGCCAAAGCGAAAAACAACGAATAAACACCAGAATGCCAAAAGTATCCAAAATTATGAAATTAAAGCGGGTAGATAATGATTGCTGATAAATTGGAACAAAAACATTGGGTTTGGAGTTGATTGAATTAGTTATAAATTTTTGAAGTTAAGATTATGGCACAAGGTCTATTGTTATTTGACGTGCATAAAACCTAATTCTTGCCTTCTAAATAACTTTACTCCCTTAGACTAAGAATTAATGGCTAACCCTTAAGGGGTTTACTAAGCTGATCTTTGATTCGGGTATTACCTAATGAATTTCTTTAAGGGAAAGCTGATAATAGTTGGTACCTAATTTACTGTACTCATTTTGATCAACCTTCCAAGTTACCTAGATCATATACTTTCGATTTGACCCTACAGTATTGATAAGGAGATTACCAAAAGATAACTACTGAAGTGATGTTAGTTAAAAGCTTAATGGTTCTTTAAAATTTCCAACTACAGGTTTAGACATGCCATTGGCCTAAAGAAAACTTTGATTAACTTCAGACTTCTTTCATTGCTTACTCAATCTACAAAAGCAAAACTTACAGTTTTGATTGATACTGACAGAAAATTTTAACTACTATACTTGGCTAACAACATAAAGTTTGAGATTTGAATACTGCAGTATTTGCTACTCCCACTCACTAATCCTTTGAGTTAGTATCTTAGGACTGGCCTAATGACAAATTGGATTCATATTTAGCACCCTTTTCTGTTCATCAACCCAGCTTTGAACAACATGCTTTGTCAACTATTCTCAATACTACTCCAACTATCATTTTGCCACTCAATTTGAATGATCAATAGATATACACAAAATTTATTGATTTAGGAAGTTTACTTTTGCCAAAGAGTGCAGTGACAAAACAACTCTTCTTCTAAAACACCTCCTCACTGCGGACAATGATCACTTAACATATTCTTGTAATTTTGACAACTAACCTTTCCAATTAATTAGTCATTCATATTTGCTTTCGGACTAGGTTCATTTTCACGATAGCTTAAGTGTCTTCAATGGCGAAAGGATCACCATCTTACTAAGCTGTTAGAGTATCAAAAGTCTATTGTCAAAACCAGTTTTCAACGAAAACCTTCTCTGCTCGAACTTCACCAAAACAAAATATCTCTTGATAACTAATTATCTATTTGCTAAGCAATTTTTTGGTGATTCATTAGTTAGGCATAACACTTAGCACTTCCTTACAAGATAATCCTATTGTCAGTGACAACCATACTCATAAACATACAGATAACAGAGAGGAACAGGGGCGGCTCTAACCGAAAGGGGGATGTGTTTGCCGCCGGCGGTGGAGCTGCGGCGAGACGGTGGAGAGGACCGAAATGGGTCCGGGGAGTGGAGGCGACCATGAGGGTGGCGGCGGCTCGACCAAGAGTGGCCGGGATTGGCCGAGCGACGGCAAGTTGCGACCGGAGCCGGGGAAGGATGTAATACTTCGGATTAAACTTTGAGGATGAAAATTGATCTTTAGGGAGAGGAAACCATGGGATTAGTGAATTGTCTCGGATTTAGGGGTTATCTGCTAATTTCGCCAACTTGGGCTGGGCTAGAGGCCCAATTGGACCCCAAGTGGCCGGCCAGGGGACTCCACCCTTTTCTCTCCCTATGCCAAACCCTAGTCTTTCTCCCCCTTTGGCCGCCTCCCTTCTTGGCGCCACCTTTGGCCTTCCCCTCCCATTGCGCCCAGCATCTCCTCCTCCTGGTGTTCTCTCATGGTGGTGCCCCTCAAGTCGTCTTCCCAGCTGCGGCATTGATCTTCCTCCATTGCCGGTCTTTGCAAGAAAGCGGGGGCGACGCGATCGTGGGCTGTGGAACAAGGAGGAGAAAGGAGGAAGAACTTCTTCGCCAAGGATCCTTCCACCTACTCCTGGTTGCAGCAAGGGGTAACGATGCGATCCTCGTGGTTTGATTGTTGTTAGAAGAGATTTGGATACGTTTTTGGTTAAGCAGACCTGCTGAAATTAGAAGCTGTTTCTGTCCAGTACATTGTAGAGGGTGTTTCGGTTATTTTTAGGCAGAATCTGAAGGTTCGGTCTCCTAGAGATATCTAGGTCTTGTTCTTACGTTTCAGTGGCCGCCGAGTTCACTCAAATCCGAGGTTCGAGTCAAAAGTTATGATAGAATTAGTCTTGACTGTCCAGAATCCTGACGAGATTCTGCAGTCAACTTGTAAATTGTATAAGAAATTGTTAATCACAGATTTTGAACTTGGTGTCTCCTAGAAAATTTAAGTATCCCCTGTCAGGTTTAGATGGCCACTGAGTTTACTTGATTCCGAGTTACGGGTCAAAAGATATGTCTGTTATAACAGCTGCTGCCAGAAACCTGACGTGATTAATCTGTCTGTATATTTTCTATATTATGATAGAGAAGTTGGAAGAATCTGAAAGTTCACCCAACTAGGTTATTGTAGGTAATTCGATAACCTTTTCAGATTGGTAAAGAACGCTCAATTCGGAGTTGTAACATAGAAGTTATGATCAACTGAATATTTCTGCTGAATTTTGGTAGGCTGAATCTGTGCTGAATGTTCAAACAATTATTAGCCTATTAATTTGACCAAATTGGATTGTCGCGTCAACTAGAGTTTTGTAGTTAGACCAGTTAAGAATCTACAGAAATTGGGTTTGCTATTTTTCGACTTCCAGGCTGTGAGTTATGTTAGTCCCGTGTTGCTGTCAGGATTTTCTTATTGGACAGACTCGCTGTTTTTCAGTCTATGCGATATAGGATTTAATTGAGTCCTAATAGAAGTAAAATAGAACACCGACTAGTTGAGCTGGGTATCATGTATACTTATTAAGTTATTTCGTTGGTTTAGGCGGCGGAACTTGGGTATAAGAGCGCCTTCGTTGCGGTTAACGCCGCCTTGCCGAAGGCAAGTACCATGTTTATTTGGATGTTTGTGCATTGTGGTTATTAGCATGAGTTGTTTTGGTAACTTGTGAGACATGTGAAATGAATTATTCATGCCTTGTTCAATACATTGAGTTCATGAATAGAAGTGATGTTATGGTATATTTCATTTAATTGTTGCATGCATTCATTGACATTTGGCGTCCACGGAGTGGATGAGAACCACCATCAATTCCAAGATGGTTGGATAAGACCCATTAATTCCAATATGGGCAATGTTGGACACCCGTATGAAACGTTCTTCATACGGAAGTGGATCCCGCATTTTTGTTAAGATGCGGGCTTGAGTGATCACCGACGGTGTTCACTGCTATCACCGATATCTGCTGCGTGTGCAGTCCATTTCCTTGATTTGAGCATTCATATCATGTATTCATAAGTAATCCAATGTGTTATGATCGAACCCAATGATGTTATGTTTGATCTTCAATGAATGAAGGTTTTTCTTAATCATTGTACTTGCTGAGTCATGGACTCACTCTTGTTTTGTTTGTTTATTTCTAGGTGATCGTTGATGAAGTTCACTTGGGAGGGAGTAGATGAGCACTACTCGAATAATGCACTTCACATTAGACTCATTGCTATAAGAAATAATGATTCTCTTTTGTTTTTTTTTTTGGTTTGTAATAAATAAATTTAGTCATGGATGGTACCTTTATGATCGATGAGAACATAGATGAGAACTTTAAATCTTATGGTTATTTGTTATCTTAGCTCATTATCGTTGATTCATGTTTAGATCTTAGAATTGGATTTCATGACTAGTTTATGATTACTTGTGTGTTTTTGTTGTGTGGAACCTCCAGTATCCTCGTATACAAGGAGGTTCTGCTAAATTTAGTATTTCAATTTGGGTAGTTGCATCCCGGCTCGTCTTTGAGATGGGTGTTCTGATTGGTATCGAGGCGGGCTTTAGGTCCGTGGTTAAAATAAAATTATTAAATTGACACACTGTGCACAGTAGGTTGGGTTGGGCAATTCGTTGTTTCCGCAATTTTCTTGTTATGATTTATTTGTTGTGCAAGCGTTGTTGATTTAGTCTTTGTTCCGTTGTGTTGTTCTTAGATGGCGAGAGGTAGAGGCCGTGGCGTCCCGCGATCGTGGTCGCGATGCGTGGGCGTGGTCAGGTTGTTTACGCAACGTCCGAAGAGGCCGGTGGGGTTAATGAGGAGGTTGCCTCACCGCTCAACCACCGTGTGGAAGCTCAAGCTGCGCCGGCCGATGCTCGAGCGGTGTCGGCGATTATTCGAAATCTTCAAAGGAGAAGCGAGCAGCTCCGTCGGCGGTGCGGCGGCTTATCCTGCTGCTCCTGTTGCTCCTGCGATCGCCGCGGATCTTCTTCTTTGCCGCCATGGCAGGTCGGTTGTTGCGCGATTCCACCGAGACTAGGATGAGTCTTCGTGAGTGGATGACGCCGGTGAACACGTTTGATGGGGCGGTACGATTCGAGCGGCAGATTGGCTCGTACATGGAGCGTCGATTCGAGCATTGGAGATGAACTCGGCGCAAAGGTTCGTTTGTGGCCTTTCAGCGAAGGTCAAGCCGATATCGGTGGGAAGGGGTTACATGCGCTAGGACCCGAGCGAGTCGATTACTTGGGAAGTTTTTGTAGCACGATTCGAGCCAAGTACTATCCGGATTCTTTTATTGAGAAGATGGAGCGGTCATTGCTAGTGTTGACTCGGGGCAATAGGTCAAGATCGAGTGCGAGATGGAGTTCAACAATCTGCACGCTTTGTACCACCAGTGGCGATGATGACTTGGAAGGCCAAGAGGTTTCGCGGGGTCTCCTTCAGGAGTATCGTCGGATCTTGGGAGCCTCGGTTTTGCGTGATTTCAGCCTTGTGGTTGAGCGGGCTAGAGGATAGGCGGGAGAGGAATTCTCCTTCGTAGAGGCAAGCGGTGGTGGCACTACATTGGTGGTTACGGTGGTGGCGAAGAGGAGTTTTGGTGGTGGAGGTGGGTCCTCTCGGCCTACTTCCAAGAGGTTTCAGGAGCCGCCCACCTCGTCCGGCTCAGCGGCGATCTTTCCTTGGCGCCACGTTTTCTTCTTCCACACCTCGATGCGCCCGATTCGAGTCAAGGTATGAAATGTTTTAAGTGTGGAGAGGGGCATCGTGCGTCGAATGTTCTTTCGAGAGGACTTGTCGTCGGTGTGGTCGAGAGGCCACAAGCTTTTGCTTTGTAGCGAGAATCCGGCAAGTATCATCAAGTGGGAAGCGATTCAGCAGCGTGCGTCTTCTAGTACTCGCGGAGCTCGGTTGAACTCTGGTTGCACCTTTTGTGCCTCGATTCTCACGAGATGGGTTCCACCGGCGATTTCGGCTCTGCGCCTCCGGCCGGGTTCTTAGAACCTGCTCCATCTGCTCGCCCTCGTTCTCACTGCTGCAGTTCTGCCCCTCCCTCGAGAGTGTTGGTGCGTCCTCTGCTCCGGCACCTTTGGGAGTCTACGCCATGCCCACCCCACGACACAGTGGCCGTCGATGTGGTGCAGTACTTTATTAGTTGATTCACTTGAGGCTTTCGTTCTGTTTGATTCAGGAGCTACTTATTCTTTGTGTCCTTAGATTTTGTTAAAGGCGGGTTTGAGTGTGCAATCTATTTCGAATCATGGTGGTGGGTTCCGGGAGGTCTTATTTCTAGCTCTGATTTGTCCCGTTTGTACTATCACTATAGAAGATGAAAATTTCATTGCCAATCTCATGGTGATTCGATTATCACCTTTTGATGTTATCTTGGGTATGGATTGGCTATTCTTTTCTGTGCCAAGATTTGTTGTTTACGGAAGCGGTGACTTTGCAGTCTCGTCGGAGAGGAACTAGTGTTTGAGCGATCGCCGTTTGATTCCACTGTGTGTGTTGGCTAGTCTGTTTCCTAGTCGTCGAGCCTCGAACATTGGGTTGCTTTGGTCTCTTAGCGAGAAGTCGAATCTCCGCCGTATTGAAGATATTACGGTGGTGAATGAATTTCTGACGTGTTTCTGTGGAGCTTCTGGTATGCCTCGAGCGTGAAGTGGAATTCGGATAGATCTTGTTAGGGAACCCGACCTATTCGATGTCTCCATACCGTTTGGCACGACCATTTCGGGAGGAGTTGAAAAAGCAAGCTGGATGATTTGCTATCCAAAGGTATGATTCGGCGTAGTGTATCGCCGTGGGGAGCTCTGATACATTCACTAAGAAGAAGGGCGGTAGTTGGCGTATGTGTGTGGACTAGGGCTCTTAATCAAGCAGCTATGAAAGAATAAATATCCGTTGCCCGTGTTGAAGATCTCTTTGATCGGTTGAAGGGAGCTAAAATATTTTCCAAGATTGACCTTGATCGAGTTATAATCAGTTCGAGTTCATGAGCAAGATATTGAGAAAACGACTTTCTCTACAAGGTATGGTCATTATGAGTATAAGGTTATGTCATTTGGACTAACTAATGCTCTGCGATTTTCATGGAAGCCATGAATAGTATGTTGCACCCTTATCTTGATGATTTCGTCGTAGTATTTATTGGCGACATCTTGATTTATTCCAAAGCGGAAGAGGACCATGCTCAACATTTGAGGTTGAGTCTGGAGACCTTGAGTGAACCAATTTTATGCCAAATTGAAGAAATGTGAATTTTGGATTTACGAGTTGGGTTTAGGCCATGTAATCAATCAAGAGGCATTTACGTCGATCCAAGTAAGATTTCAACGATGGTGGAATGGAAGAGACCAACCAATGTAAAAGAAGTGAGGAGTTTTAGATTGGTGGTTACTACCGCGGTTCGTGGAGGTTTCTCTACCATTGCTAGACCAATGTCTCGTTGACACGAGAAGGTGTCAAGTTTGATGGACGGATGCGTGTGAGCGAAGTTTACGTACTTTGAAGGATAGATTGGTGACGCTCCAATTCTCACCCTTCCGAGAACAGGAAGCGGTTCACTATTTATTGAATCGTCTAGAGTTGGGCTTGGTTGTGTTCTTATGCGGGATGGCAAAGTGATTGCCTATCGTCTCGGCGGTGAAGAAGCATGAACAGAACTATCCTACTCATGACCTAGAGCTTGCGGCGATAATGCGGCTTTAAGATCGGCGCCATTATTTGTATGGCGAATCTTGTGACATTTTCACGATCACAAGAGTCGAAATACATCTTTACCGAAAGATTTAAACTGAGGCGGAGGAGATGGTTGGAGTTGATAAAGGACTATGATCTCACCATTCGGTATCATCAGGGCAAGGCAAATGTTGTAGCCGATGCCTGAGTCGCAAGGCGACACCTCCTACCCTCGATTGTCTCATCGCTGATTTTGGCGTATGGATATATCTTTTTGCTTTGCGGTACCACCGAGACCGAGACCCGTTTGCTTCTTGAGTCGACCATTCGAGCAGTGCAGGAAGCACAACGGCATGATCAAATGCTCCAGCGTGTGAGGAAGCGCCTAGATAAAGGCAAGCAAGGCCATTTTGGTATAGATGATTACGGTACTGCGATTTAATGGTCGCCTTTGTGTGCCACAGAGGCCTGAGTTAAAGATGAGATTCTAAAGGAGGCCCACCGTACCAGTACACTGTGTACATCCAGTGAGACCAAAATGTACAAAGATTTGAAGAAGAATTTCGGTGGAAGAGAATGAAAGTCGATATTGCGCATATGTGGCCTCGTGTGGGATGCGCCAGTGGTTAAGGTGAACATAGCGGCCGGGAGATTGTTGCAACCTTTAGAGGTTCGGTGTGGCCATGGGATGACATCTCCATGGATTTTGTGGTTGGTTTACCTCGCACTCGGCGAGGAAGGATGCTATATGGGTGATAGTGGATCGGTTGATGATCCGCACATTTCATTCCTATTCGAACCACCAGTTCTGCGGCGATTTGGCTCCACTTTATGTGCGAGAGATAAATGCGGTTGCGGGGTGCCAAAGACTATTGTTTCGACCGAGATGCCAAATTTGTTTCCAAGTTTTGGGAGAGTTTGCGAGTGCTTTGGGCACGCAACTCCGTCTTAATCTTGCATTCCACCCTCGAGACAGGATGGTCGATCAGCGTACAATTCAAACCTTAGAAGATATGCTCGGTGTTGTGTTTTATCTGGAAGGGTGGTTGGGAAGATCACACGGCTTTGGCGAGTTCGCCTATAATAATAGTTATCACTCCGATATTCGAGCTGCACCATTTGAAGTCCTTTATGGGCGAAATGCAGATCTCCGTTGTGTTGGGATGCGTGGGAGAGAGGCGGTTTTGGGTCGAGAATGGGTGCAAACAACCGTGGCTAGAGTGGCAGTTAGAAGGAACTTGTTAGCTGCTCGGAGCCGGCGAAAAGCTACGCAGATGTCGGGGCGAGTGGAGTTCAATGTGGTGACGAGGTCCTTACGAGTATCGCCTACCAAAGGCGTGTACGTTTCGGTACTAAAGGAAGCTTAGCCCAAGGTACATCGGACCGTTTCGATTAATGGAGAGTTGGAAATTTGGCTTACTGTTTGGATCTTCCGATTCTATGAGAGGATTCATAATGTGTTTCATGTGTCCATGTTGAGAAGTTCTTATTTGACCACGAGCATGTAATTCCAATGGAGCCCTTAACCATTGAGCGGACCTTACTTTGAGTCCCAACCGGTGAAAATTTTGGAAGAAGTCGAGCGGGTTTTGAGGAGCAAGACATTGAAGTATGTCAAGGTTCTTTGGTCTCACCGGTCAGAGGAAGCCACACAGGAGTTAGAATCTGCATGCGCGAGCATTATCTGACCTTTTCACTTCGGTATGTGTTAACCCTTTGTTTCCTACTTGCCGTTCTCCATTCCTGTGTTCATCTAGTTGTTTAGATTCGGGTCGAATCTGTTAAGAGGTAGAGTGTAATACTGCATTAAACTTTGAGGATGAAAATTGATCTTTAGGAGAGAAACCATGGGATTAGTGAATTGTCTCTGGATTTAGGGGTTATCTGCTAATTTCGGCCAACTTGGGCTGGGCTAGAGGCCCAATTGGACCCCAAGTGGCCGGCCAAGGGGACTCCACCCTTTTCTCCCCTATGCCAAACCCTAGTCTTTCTCCCCCTTTTGCGCCCCTCCCTTCTTGGCCGCCACCCCTTTGGCCTTCCTCCCATTGCCCAGCATCTCCTCCTCCACTGGTGTTCTCTCATGGTGGTGCCCCTCAAGTCGTCTTCCCATTGCGGCATTGATCTTCCTCCATTGCCGGTCTTTGCAAGAAACAGGGGCGGCGATGCGTGGGCTGTGGAACAAGGAGGAGAAAGGAGGAAGAACTTCTTCGCCAAGGATCCTTCCACCTACTCCTGGTTGCAGCAAGGGGTAACGATGCGATCCTCGTGGTTTGATTGTTGTTAGAAGAGATTTGGATACGTTTTTGGTTAAGCAGACCTGCTGAAATTAGAAGCTGTTTCTGTCCAGTACGTTGTAGAGGTGTTTCGGTTATTTTTAGGCAGAATCTGAAGGTTCGGTCTCCTAGAGATATCTAGGTCTTGTTCTTACGTTTCAGTGGCCGCGAGTTCACTCAAATCCGAGGTTCGAGTCAAAAGTTATGATAGAATTAGTCTTGACTGTCCAGAATCCTGACGAGATTCTGCAGTCAACTTGTAAATGTATAAGAAATTGTTAATCACAGATTTTGAACTTGGTGTCTCTAGAAAATTTAAGTATCCTGTCAGGTTTAGATGGCCACTGAGTTTACTTGATTCCGAGTTACGGGTCAAAAGATATGTCTGTTATAACAGCTGCTGCCAGAAACCTGACGTGATTAATCTGTCTGTATATTTTCTATATTATGATAGAGAAGTTGGAAGAATCTGAAAGTTCACCCAACTAGGTTATTGTAGGTAATTCGATAACCTTTTCAGATTGGTAAAGAACGCTCAATTCGGGTTGTAACATAGAAGTTATGATCAACTGAATATTTCTGCTGAATTTTGGTAGGCTGAATCTGTGCTGAATGTTCAAACAATTATTAGCCTATTAATTTGACCAAATTGGATTGTCGCGTCAACTAGAGTTTTGTAGTTAGACCAGTTAAGAATCTACAGAAATTGGGTTTGCTATTTTTCGACTTCCAGGCTGTGAGTTATGTTAGTCCCGTGTTGCTGTCCAGGATTTTCTTATTGGACAGACTTATTTTTTTCAGTCTATGCGATATAGGATTTAATTGAGTCTAATAGAAGTAAAATAGAACACCGACTAGTTGAGCTGGGTATCATGTATACTTATTAAGTTATTTCGTTGGTTTAGGCGGCGGAACTTGGGTATAAGGCGCCGTTGCGATTAACGCCAACTTGCGAAGGCAAGTACCATGTTTATTTGGATGTTTGTGCATTGTGGTTATTAGCATGAGTTGTTTGGTAACTTGTGAGACATGTGAAATGAATTATTCATGCCTTGTTCAATACATTGAGTTCATGAATAGAAGTGATGTTGTAACAGCCCCAATCTTATCAACGATAATAATCATTTTATGAGCAGTAATAGACTCTGTTCATATCATTCTTATTCTTAATCTCGGTTGGGAGTTCTTTGTTACAAATAAAACCTTCCTTTTGCCAAAGTCAAAAACCTACTTAGAATATTTAAAGGAATACAAGGTAACACTTGTATTATGACTGGGAAGTATTTTTATTAAAGCCTAGATAAATTATCTTGGCTAAAAATATTTCGTTGCATTTTAGAAATTATTTGGACTTAAAGAAAATTTATGGTCTTTAAATAAACATTTTAGGCCTGAAATAGATATTTATGTATTTTATAAAGTGAAAATGTGGTTTATGAAATTTATCTGGGAAATATATCATCGAGTAGCTTACGATAAAAATTTCATGATTTTATAAATTTATTTGATATTTTTAAAGTCGATCAAACCTTTTAAATATATGAATAAGGTTTGGTCAACCAAGCCGGTCCAAACCCGACCCTTGCTTTATAGCGACCCAACCTCATGTGTCTCGGTCCAGCAATCAAATTTATGCAGCTCGGTCACGTTCGAGCGCGAGCGAACTCCACGACTAACATGGCGTCGATCTTCCATCGAGCAGGCGAAGCAATAACGCCCGCGAGCTGTCACGTGTCCGCCGTCTCTCTGCGTTGGATCTTAATCCAACGGCGTGATTAGTGTATGCAACCGGACAACTCCGGATCCCTATTCAATCACCACCGTTCGTTTCTAATCCAGCCGTGGCGCCCTTTTCGTTTTAAACCTAAAGGCGCTTTTATCTCAGTAGTTAGATTCAAATCCTCGGCTTTTCCCTTTCCCTCGTGTTATAAAGCTCGCACTCCTGCGGACCGTTGGATCTTCATCGTATGGCCCGGATCGTGTATGCATTCGGACGACTCGGATCCCGCTGTCGTGGCCGTCCATCCTTGATCCAGCGGCATCGTTTATTCTATTTGAAACGGAGCGGCGTTAATGTGGGCCTTTGGTTTCAATCCTCGGCACTCCATTTAGGCCGTGGGCCTTTAAAGCCCAAAATCGATGGATCGTTGGATTTTAATCGTGCGGACCACATGGGTGTATGCAATCGGACCATCGGTTCAATTTTACATCGACCGTAGAAATTAAATCCAGCGGTGTTAAACCATCGCATCTAAAAGGGTGGCGTGTATATCTTTTAATTGATCGTTGGATTTCAATCCAGCGTCTCTGTTGAGCGGAACCCGCGGCACCATCGGGATTCGTTTTAATCTCGCTCGATCGATCTTGATCGTGCGGTCCATATTAAATGATACCGATTCACATCATTTAATCCCTCTATTTATCGTGGCAGCTTATTTCTAATCGGACGGTGACTTTTGTTCGAGCCTTTACGAGTGCGCGCGTGAGGATGACAATGGAGCCCACATGTCGGTTGGCTCTTATCTCCTTCCTCTCTCTCGCGTGATTTCTCTGGAAATCAAGGAGAGGATTATCCCAAAGTTTTTGCAACTAATTTTGGGATAATTAGCCTAAATGGACACCTCATCAACTCTAGATCTTTCTCTCTTGCTCTGTAGCTCCACATCCACATATATAAACCCTAGTTTTGGAGTGCCCATTGTTGACCATGAAGCTCATCCTTTTCTTGTTAACGGTGGAGTTTCTTGCTTCTTGCTCATCGCTTATCCATCTTAAACTCTGGTTACACTTACAATCAAGATTGGTTATCTTTTGTAGGTTAAATCGAGTTTAACTCTCTGTTGTTCAACATCGGGTTGTCGAACCCTTAGCATATTTCTTCTCTGTAAGTTAAACCTAGTCATTAACATCTTGAGCATCTTAAGGACTTGAGAAGCTCCTGTGAATCATTCTTTTAAGCATCGGTAGCTAATGACTTTAAGCGAAAAGTTGATATTGCACCTTTCGGTTTTCATGTCATTTTCAAGACCTAGGTATCTTCTGTCAACTTATCATCTTATTTAGATTTTGACTAAACCCTAGCGAGCATGACAAGTTGGTCTTTCAATTCTTGTCATCATCTATTTTGACTCTTAGTTGAAATCATCTCTGTTCTCTTGTCGGCTCAGCCGAGGCAAAATAGATTTTGCTTTAGCTTTTGCAATCTAACTAGTTAGGGTTAGACTAAGGTTGGTTTGGGATGTTAATTACCTAAAAGATCATGCTAAGTTTCATTTATGAACTTTTGCATGATCTATACTTCTATTCAAAATTGCAATCATCTGTTTTGACTCTTTTCAAATCAAAATGGAACTTTGCAATAAACTCTAATTCTGTCTTTTGAAAGCAGTGAGCTAGATAATGGGTTATTATCATTATTATGGGTAGTTATGGCTTAAGCATCTGTAATCATGCATTTCTAGATTGATCATGCATATTTCTTCCATGTTGGACTTATTGTCGATTTGGTATTTATTGGATCTTATTGTTTCTTTAGAATGCAGTTACATTGAAGCCATCGAATCTTTTAAGAGCAATGCGGGCACCTGTGAAGTCTATTATTACCAAGGCAAGCATCCTCTTTGCACCATATTGAACCCAGATTTTGTACAATAGTCTTTACAAATCCAGTGATATCTCGAGCATGCTATTTGTGCGAAAATACAAAATATGACTTGTAATAGCTAGCTATGACACGACATGGTGGATTCCCTTGATTATGACCATACACTCAACTCTAGTGTAATCTTGTATAATATATGGTCTATTCTCGGTTTGGCTTAGATATGCGTCTAGAGATTTTAGAGTTTGACAAGCATATCTTGTCAAACATGGGAATCTAATCGAACTATTGTCATTTTCAAACTCTTTGTCAGTTCCTTTAAATCAGTCTTGTATTTGAAATCTAAATTGATCTGGACAAGAGGAAGCTAGTGATGGTGCCTTCGTGCACGAGATTGGGTTTTGTGGTGGGCTTGTCAGGTTAATTAAGGACCGAACTCGATTATTCAATTCAAGCCCCCACGTACTTCCACATGCGCATGTATGGGCGCTTTGTTTGGTTAAGTAAAATGTTGAGACTATTGAGTTGGAAAGCAGGAGAGTAAGGATATGTGTATTGGCCTTGCATGGCATAGATGCTTAGGTCCGAGGGTGTGTCTTATGCCATGTGAGCTTTGTATGTCGATGTCGGATGTTCTTAGGAGGGTGAGGCGTATATGTGCCTCGTCGCATATCGATACCTTAATAGTGCCGATGGCATTCTATTATGGGTGGTGAGCCCAATTTGTTTTTAAATTGTTTGGATCGGCATTCTGACACAACATGTGTGCCACTGTGGTTAGTAGGTGGTGTAGCCTACACTATGGGATTAGTTCACACATGGGGTCCAACTCAATAGTGTTAACTTGTTGAAAAATACCAAATCTTAGTTTCCCGGTCGGCATACCAAAGGAAGTGTGTCATCATTCGGAGGCATCCAAGAGCAACGAGCTAACTAAGTCATGTGGGTAAAGATGTACACCTGCGAGGGTATAAAGCATTCGAATAGCCGTGTCCACGGTCATGGGCGACAACTTGAATTGATGTCACTGTATAGAAGTTTGATTTTCAAAAACACTGGTTGTGGTTATTTTCGGTTTGCATGAGGATATCATGCACTTTATCTTTTATTTTTATGTCATTTATGTCTTGTTTTAAGCAAACTTTGATTTATTAAATCGCTTTACCAAAATTTAGCCTTTGTAGGTTAAGATGTATCGCTTTATGCAAATTTGAACCTTTATACCTTCTGTTGTAACCTTATGCATGTAAAAACTCTACTCCTTTGGTTAGGCTCTAATCACCACTTTATTTTATTAGTTTGAGTAAGACTTGTGAGTACCTACAGTACTCAAGGTGCTACTACCTATTGTTGCGGTGAGGATGGTTTCCTTTATGAAGTACCCGTTAGCGCCGATCGGTGGCGCTAACGAGTAACGCTACTTCTTGCCTCCACGCAATTACTGCGGGTGGATGGGGCCATTGGTGGACATTTTCCGTTTGTTTTGCTTCCATTGTATCTTATATAGTGACCAAGTCACTTAATATTGTAGTATTAACAGAATGATGTAACCTTATGTTTAATTATATCAATGTATGACTTGTATGTGTTTGATGCAATGTTGATGAAGGATATATATGCAATGGTCGTTGATCACAGGAACCATTGTGGTACATATATATCAGAATCTGTTTATTGAAATTGTTACTTGTTAAATTCATACCTTTAGCATGATTTTTAATTAAGGCAGCATACTTGTTCCTTAATTATGAATTGTGTTCTTGTATGAATTTAATTTAGTAATTTCCAATAACAGGGGTCCTCACACGTTGGTATCGAGCATACATTGCACTGTAGGTTAGAAGTAGCATGGCGAAGTTATTAGAGGATCCTCTGCTAAAATTATTTTCAAGCAGCAATTTATTTTCAAAGCTTAAGCATGACATCTTTTATTCCTTATCTTTCTTAATGTCACTTCTTGCCCAAACTTACATTGGTTCATTTAAAAGTGAATTGTTCCTTATCTTGTCTTTTTATCTATAGATGGCGGTTGGTATTTGGTCAAGGAGACTCGGGCGAGGATGTTGATGGGTTTCGGCATTACTCAGGGACATGATGTGGCGCTCAATTTCACCTACCAGCGGGTATGCCATTTATCGGCGGGATCGAGGACCGGGGATGGAGGAATACGGCGCCTTCATCAACGTCATCGCTAGGCATGTAGCCGCGGTGTCCTCTGTGTCCAGCGCTTGCCACCTCCTCGGCGATGGCGATTCGAGAAGCGGCAAGTAGGATGATGAGTCTTCTTCGTCATGATTTGTGGAATTGTCTCAACCACCTATGACCACTTCCGAATCGGGGCCCTACCTCGAGGTGAGCATGTTCATTGAGATACTGATTTGCGAAGCCCCAGTGCGGCGGTTGGCAAGGATGGTCCGTATCATGGACCAAGTCCATCGCTGTCTTGTGAGGAGTTATGGGAAACTTCGGCATCGCCTTAATGAGGCCGGAGTACCTACTTCTTGGAGTCAACATGAACGCGTTCCTGCATAGCGTGCTTTATGGTGACAACGAGATCTCCTGCTGCTTTGCACCACCTCTTCCGACTTCCGAGTGGCGGGTGCGTGCTGTTTATAGACAAGTGCGCCAAGCCCGGATGACTCTGAGTTTCCTCGCACTCTGCGGACTGCACCTCTGGAGGTCATCGGCCATTGTTGGGTTCTCAGGCGTCTCATTAGTCCCTTGGATCCGGTTGACACGAGTTCCCTGGAGCTCACCTTACGAATGAGTTTCCGGTGAACTTTAATCGGGATCTTTACGCTAGCACCTCGGCGATGAATCCCGTGGTTGAGTGTCTTTTAGTCTAGTAGTTGCCCTTAAATAAATTGTATGTAATAGGGCAGCGGTATGTTGTCTGAGTATGAAAGTTTAACTTTCGGTTTGTAATCGACCTTATGGCCAACTATAATGTAAAACTGGAACCGAAATTTTCTTTGTATATATATATGAAGTTTACGGTTTGGTGTTAACTTGAATGCATAACATAACATGATGCATTATATGTACGATATTGCTTCTTTTCTAATTGTAAACTTGTTTGTGTTTGCAGTATGTCCTTGTTGTGTTGTTAACCATGTTGTGGTAACAGGATGACAGACCTACTACTCGTGCATAGCGCAACAAGGGAAGAGTATTTCATCTTGGTTCCCCATTCTCGGGAGGGCCGTGAACCTTCCAGTTCTCGAGGTCCGCAAGGTGGTCCTCGGGAAGAGGAGCTTCCTCCACCACCTTCTATGGCGATGTGCTCATGCAAATTGAGCGCAGCGGATGAATCGACGCAGCATCTCGAGCAGTGCGCGCAATACTTCTACTCTGTTGCATCGGCGATCGAGCGAGAGGCCACCATGTGCGAGCGGTCTTGCGACTTTCACGACTAACCGCGGTGTTCTCCGATTCTCGGACCCTATGGAAGGCGAGGATTGGCCGGACCATTGAAAAAAGCTTGATTACTCAATGCTCGAAAGGAAAAGTTCTCTTTGCCGATTATCATTTCGATGGGCGACCAACATATGGTGGGATAATCTTCTTGCCATTCAACTCTTGGACATGTCCCTACTTAGGATGAGTTCGTAGAAGCCTTTCGCGAAGCTCACATTCTGAAGGGTCATGATGATCAAGCGACAAGAGTTTCTCGCTCTCAAGCAAGGCGAAAGTGCAGTAACGAATATCTGCATGAGTTCAACTTCCGGCGGATATGCTCGATGACGCGTTCGAGTGACCTTCGTCGTCGAAACCGGTTCTTGAATGGGCTATCGAAGAAGCTGCGAGATGGCGTAGCTTTGCATGACTTAGGAACTTCGCATCTGGTCAACAAAGCTATTGTGGCGAAAGCAAGAGTAAGGCATTGGATGAGTCACATGCGGCAATGGACTTCTCGATTTATTCACGGTGGCGCTCACAAGGCCTCGTATGTGGTTGTCTAGGCCACCACGAGCACCAGCTCCATTTTCACCAAGGCGGCGGTGTTTGCTCCTCGTCCATCTCCTCCCACGATCGGTCGGGATCAAGTGGAATCAGCCCGTCTGTCAACAATGTTAACCGGTGGGTTATTTGTTATCATTGTGGTCGTCCGGGCATTATGCCAACAAGTGTGTGGCAAGCGGCAAGGATTGCCGCTGTTCGACCATATCCGATGTCGGTGCGGCGGTCCCTTCGCAGAGGCCCCTATTAAAGCGATCGCTCGGTTCGTGGGCATGTGAACGAGATCACTGCTTTGAAGAGCGGTGATACACTGAAGTTGTTATGGGTATGCTCTAGTTAATTTCAGTCCACTCTTTGTTTTATTCGACTCTGGAGCATCTCATTCTTTTATTAGCAATCATTTTGCTGTGCAACACCAGTTAAACATGCATACCCTCCAACCATCTTTTATTATTCAATCACCTGGGTCGGTCTTTAAAACCGTCAGTTTGTTAATGAGGTCAACATAACAATCCTTGGGGTGAAGTTTTTAGCAAACCTAATTGTGATTGACTCTAAAGGGTTGGGCGTCATTTTGGGTATGGATTGGCTGTCCAAAACCGAGGTCAAATCAATTGTTCCCAACGGTCTATTTCTATGACCAATGCCGCGGCATTCAAGTTGTTTATCATTCTAAAGCAGTTGGCTCTCATCTTTGTGCTCACCAAGTTGATACCACTCCTTCTTTGGAGTCAGTACCAATTGTCTGTGAGTATGCTGATGTTTTTCCTGAAGACCTTCCCGGTTTACCACCAGATCGGGAAGTGGAGTTTGTTATTGAACTCGTTCTGGGCGCTCCGATATCCGTGAGTCCTTATCGAATGCTGTCAGCGGTGGTTGAATTGAAGAAGCAACTCGGAGAATTGCTTGACAAGGGTTTCATTCGACCGAGTTCCTCACCTTGGGGATGCCGGCAATCTTTGTCAAGAAGAAAGACAATACTTTACGGATGTGTGTGGATTACCGTCCGTTAAATGAGTCACTATCAAGAATAAATATCCTCTACCTCGAATTGATGATCTTTTTGATCGGTTGGTTGGTGCCGTGTCTTTTCAAAGATTGATTTGCGATCGGGCTATCATCGAGATCAAGGTTAGAGCGAGGACATTCCTAAGACACTTTCTCTACTCGTTATGGTTTATACGAGTATACGGTTATGTCCTTTGGTTTGACCAATGCTCCAAATATTTCATGAACCTTATGAATTCGGTGTTCATGGAATTCTTGGATAAATTCGTTGTCGTGTTTATTGTGACATCCTTATTTATTCCAAGTCCGATAAGGATCATGAACAACATTTGCGACTTGTCTTTGAAACACTTCGTCGGCATCAATTGTATGCCAAGTTTAGCAAGTGTGCTTTACGCTCGAGAAGTTGCCTTTACGGGGCATGTGTTATCTGAAGAAGGTATCGCCGTTGATCCAAGCAAGGTACAAGATGTGCTAAATTGGAAGCCTCCCAAGAGTGTCCCAGAGATTCGAGTTTTCTTGGACTTGCGGGTTATTACTGAGGTTCATTGAAAATTTCTCCAAGATTGCTAGACCTTTGACTCGGCTCTTGCGAGAAGGGAAGAAATTTGAATGGTCACTAAGTGTGAAGAGAGTTTTCGACTTTTGAGAACTCTCTTGACCAAAGCTCGATTCTTGTTCTTAGGATGTTCTTAAGAGCTTGACATATATTGCGATGCATCTCGCCATGGACTTGGTTGTGTGCTTATGCAAGAAGGCCAAGTTGTGGCATATGCATCGGCGATTCTTGCCCTCATGAAGTTAATTATCCTACTCATGATTTGGAATTGGTGCCGTGGTCCATGCATTAAAGATTTGGCGGCATTACCTTCTAGTGTCGTTGTGAGATCTACACCGATCATAAAAGCACAAGTACATATTCACTCAATCGATTTGAATATGAGACAACGAAGATGGCTTGAATCGATCAAGGACTACGATATGGGTATTCATTATCATCTGGTAAAGCCAATGTTGTGGCGAGCGCTTTAAGCGAAAGTCACAATGCAACTACATATCCTCTTTACTGCGAAAGAGACACGTGTGCTGATTTTGGCGCCTAAGTCTTGAATTTGTGGAAAAGGATTCCTCATTGCATTACATGTGGAGCCGACCTTAGAATCCCAGTTACGAGGCCCGAAACCGATGCCGAGGTAGTCGAAATCGGGAAAACATGCAAGCGGTAAAGCCAGCGAATTTTAGAAGATGATCGCGGTATAATTCGATATCGCCATCGTTTGGTAGTACTGCTGATTCTGAATTGAAGAGTCTAATTCTTAGGAAGCTCATAATTCCAAGTTTTCTTTGCATCACAGGAGTACCAAAATGTACAGATTTGAAGAAAATATTTTGGTGGAGCCAAATGAAGAGGCAAATTGCTCGGTATGTTCTTGAATGTGATATTTGCCAAAGGGTTAAAGTGAACATCTAAAGCCACCGGTACCCTTGACCTTTGCCTATTCCCAGTGGAAGTGGGAAGAGATCGGTATGGATTTTATTCTTGGTCTTCCCAAGACTTCCAAGGGATCGATGCCATTTGGGTGATCATTGATCGTTTAACTAAAGTGGCTCATTTTATTCCGGTCGGACCGATTTCAATGGCAAGCAATTAGCGAGCTTTATATTGCTAGAATTGTTTGCCTTCATGGTGTTCCTAAAGTCATTGTTTCGACCGTGGTCTCGGTTTACTTCCCATTTTTGGAATAGCCTTCATCGGGCTATGGGGTGAACTCTCCTTGATCGCTTACCATCCTCAAACAGTGGTCAAACTGAAAGAGTGAACCAAGTGATGGAAGATCTTCTTCGAGCCTATGTGCTATCTTATAGCAAAGACTGGGAGAAATCTTTGCCATATGTGGAATTTTCCTACAATAATAGCTACCAAGCAAGTATTCAAATGTCACCTTTTGAAGCCTTGTATGGGAGAGCTTGTGAGACTCCATTGAATTGGTCCGAGTGCGTGAAAGATCATACTGGTCGAGACTTGGTAAAGGAAGCAGAAGAGCAAGTTCGATTCGAGATTGTTTGAAAACTGCACAGTCTCGTCAGAAGAGCTATGCTGATCATCGTCGTCGTGAATTGAGCTTTGAGGTAGATGACCATGTCTATCTTAAAGTGTCACCCATGAGGGGTACTCATCGTTTTCAGGTAAAAGGAAAGCTCGCACCTCGCTATATCGGACCCTTCCGAATCATTGCCAAGCGAGGAGCTGTAGCTTACCAATTGGAGTTACCTGAATCACTCTCAGCAGTGCATGATACTTTTCATGTGTCTCAATTAAAGAAATGCCTTCGTGTTCCTATTGAGGCAACTGCTTATGAGCATCTTAATCTCAACCTGATCTTTCATATCAAGAGCAACCAGTACGTATCCTCGACACAATGGAGCGCAGACAAGAAATCGCATCTATCGGGTTCTTGAAAATTCAATGGGCTAATCATTCCGAGGATGAAGCCACTTGGGAGCGCGAAGATCTGATGCAGATTGAGCACCCCCATCTTTTTGTTGTTTAGAACTTTTCTTTGAATCAAGAAAGGAAAGTTTAAACAAAGCTATGTAAACAAAGATGTAATAATAACACTATGTTGTTATGTAAGAATCTTCTTTGTTATCCTTGAAGGAAACCAAAACAACAGATGTTGAATTTCCTCATAATTCATTTCCATTGCATTTCTTCCTAATCTTAACTTGTTCCAAATCTCGGGACGAGATTTTCCTTAAGAGGTAGGTTTGTAACAGCCCCAATCTTATCAACGATAATAATCTGTTTTATGAGCAGTAATAGACTCTTTGTTCATATCATTCTTATTCTTAATCTCGGTTGGGAGTTCTTTGTTACCAAATAAAACCTTCCTTTTGCCAAAGTCCAAAAACCTACTTAGAATATTTAAAGGAATACAAGGTAACACTTGTATTATGGTAGGAAGTATTTTTATTAAAGCCTAGATAAATTATCTTGGCTAAAAATATTTTCGTTGCATTTTTAGAAATTATTTGGACTTAAAGAAAATTTATGGTCTTTAAATAAACATTTTCGGCTGAAATAGATATTTATGTATTTTATAAAGTGAAAATGTGGTTTATGAAATTTATCTGGGAAATATATCATCCCAGTAGCTTACGATAAAAATTTCATGATTTTATAAATTTATTTGATATTTTTAAAGTCCCATCAAACCTTTTAAATATATGAATAAGGTTTGGTCAACCAAACCGGTCCAAACCCGACCCTTGCCTTATGGCGACTGACCTCATGTGTCTCGGTCCAACAATCAAATTTGTTCGGCTCGGTCACGTTGAGCGCGAGCGAACTCCACGACTAACATGAGCCGTCGATCTTCCATCGAGCAGGCGAAGCAATAACGCCCGCGAGCTGTCCACGTGTCCACTTAAATCTCGCCGTTGGATCTTAATCCAGCGGCGTGATTAGTGTATGCAACCGGACAACTCGGATCCCTATTCAATCACCACCGTTCGTTTCTAATCCAACCGTGGCGCCCTTTTCGTTTTAAACCTAAAGCGCGCTTTTATCTCGGCCGTTAGATTCAAATCCTCGGCTTTTCCTTTTCCTCGTGTTATAAAGCTCGCACTCCTCGGACCGTTGGATCTTCATCGTATGGCCCGGATCTGCGTATGCATTCGGACGACTCGGATCCCGCTGTCGTGGCCGTCCATCCTGATCGGCGGCATCGTTTATTTCTATTTGAAACCGAGGCGCGTTAATGTGGGCCTTTGGATTTCAATCCTCGGCACTCCATTTAGACCGTGGGCCTTTAAAGCCCAAAATCGATGGATCGTTGGATTTTAATCGTGCGGACCACATGGGTGTATGCAATCGGACCATCGGTTCAATTTTACATCGGACCGTAGAAATTAAATCCAACGGTGTTAAACCATCGCATCTAAAAGGGTGACGTGTATATCTTTTAATTGATCGTTGGATTTCAATCCAACGTCTCTGTTTGAAAGCGGAACCCGCAGCACCATCGGGATTTCGTTTTAATCTCGCTCGATCGATCTTGATCGTGCGGTCCATATTAAATGATACCGATTCACATCATTTAATCCCTCTATTTATCGTAGCCGCTTATTTCTAATCGGACGGCTGACTTTTGTTCGAGCCTTTCTGAGGTGCGCGCGGCTGAGGATGACAATGGAGCCCACATGTCAGTTGGCTCTTATCTCCTTCCCTCTCTCTCAGCGATTTCTCTGAAATCAAGGAGAGGATTATCCCAAAGTTTTGCAACTAATTTTTGGGATAATTAGCCTAAATGGACACCTCATCAACTCTAGATCTTTCTCTCTTGCTCTGTAGCTCCACATCCACATATATAAACCCTAGTTTTGAGTGCGACCATTGTTGACCATGAAGCTCATCCTTTTCTTGTTAACGGTGGAGTTTCTTGCTTCTTGCTCATCGCTTATCCATCTTAAACTCTGGTTACACTTACAATCAAGATTGGTTATCTTTTGTAGGTTAAATCGAGTTTAACTCTCTGTTGTTCAACATCGGGTTGTCGAACCCTTAGCATATTTCTTCTCTGGTAAGTTAAACCCTAGTCATAACATCTTGAGCATCTTAAGGACTTGAGAAGCTCCTGTGAATCATTCTTTTAAGCATCGGTAGCTTCAATGACTTTAAAGCGAAAAGTTGATATTGCACCTTTTAGGTTTTCATGTCATTTTCAAGACCTAGGTATCTTCTGTCAACTTATCATCTTATTTAGATTTTGACTAAACCCTAGCAGCATGACAAGTTGGTCTTTCAATTCTTGTCATCATCTATTTTGACTCTTAGTTGAAATCATCTCTGTTCTCTTGTCGGCTCAACAGACAAAATAGGTTTTGCTTTAGCTTTTGCAATCTAACTAGTTAGGGTTAGACTAAGGTTGGTTTGGGATGTTAATTACCTAAAAGATCATGCTAAGTTTCATTTATGAACTTTTGCATGATCTATACTTATTTCGAAAATTGCAATCATCTGTTTTGACTCTTTTCAAATCTGAAAGCGGAACTTTGCAATAAACTCTAATTCTGTCTTTTGAAAACAGTGAGCTAGATAATGGGTTATTATCATTATTATGGGTAGTTATGGCTTAAGCATACTGTAATCATGCATTTCTAGATTGATCATGCATATTTCTTCCATGTTGGACTTATTGTCGGTTTGGTATTTATTGGATCTTATTGTTTCTTTAGAATGCAGTTACATTGAAGCCATCGAATCTTTTACGAGCAATCTGAGCACAATGTAAGTCTATTATTACCAAGGCAAGCATCCTCTTTGCACCATATTGAACCCAGATTTTGTACAATAGTCTTTACAAATCCAGTGATATCTGAGCATGCTATTTGTCCTAAAATACAAAATATGACTTGTAATAGCTAGCTATGACCGACATGGTGGATTCCTTGATTATGACCATACACTCAACTCTAGTGTAGTCTTGTATAATATATGGTCTATTCTCGATTTGGCTTAGATATGCAGTCTAGAGATTTTAGAGTTTGACAAGCATATCTTGTCAAACATGGGAATCTAACCGAACTATTGTCATTTTCAAACTCTTTGTCCAGTTCCTTTAAATCAGTCTTGTATTTGAAATCTAAATTGATCTGGACAAGAGGAAGCTAGTGATGGTGCCTTCGTGCGAGATTGGGTTTTGTGGTGGGCTTGTCCGGTTAATTAAGGACCGAACTCGATTATTCAATTCAAGCCCCCACGTACTTCCACATGCGTGTATGGTATTTGTTTGGTTAAGTAAAATGTTGAGACTATTGAGTTGGAAACAGGAGAGTAAGGATATGTGTATTGGCCTTGCATGGCATAGATGCTTAGGTCCGAGGACTGTGTCTTATGCCATGTGAGCTTTGTATGTCGAGATCGGATGTTCTTAGGAGGGTGAGGCGTATATGTGCCTCGTCGCATATCGATACCTTAATAGTGCCGATGGCATTCTATTATGGGTGGTGAGCCCAATTTGTTTTTAAATTGTTTGGATCGGCATTCTTGACACAACATGTGTGCCCTGTGGTTAGTAGGTGGTGTAGCCTACACTATGGGATTAGTTCACACATGGGGTCCAACTCAATAGTGTTAACTTGTTGAAAAATACCAAATCTTAGTTTCCTGGTCGGCATACCAAAGGAAGTGTGTCATCATTCGGAGGCATCCAAGGCAACGAGCTAACTAAGTCATGTGGGTAAAGATGTACACCTGCGCAGGTATAAACTGCTCGAATAGCCGTGTCCACGGTCATGGACGACAACTTGAATTGATGTCACCAGTATAGAAGTTTGATTTTCAAAAACCGGTTGTGGTTATTTTCGGTTTGCATGAGGATATCATGCACTGCATCTTTTTTATTTTTATGTCATTTATGTCTTGTTTTAAGCAAACTTTGATTTATTAAATCGCTTTACAAAATTTAGCCTTTGTAGGTTAAGATGTATCGCTTTATGCAAATTTGAACCTTTATACCTTCTGTTGTAACCTTATGCATGTAAAAACTCTACTCCTTTGGTTAGGCTCTAATCACCACTTTATTTTATTAGTTTGAGTAAGACTTCTGAGTACCTTCAGTACTCAAGGTGCTACTACCTATTGTTGCGGTGAGGATGGTTTCCTTTATGAAGTACCCGTTAGCGCCGATCGGTGGCGCTAACGAGTAACGCTACTTCTTGCCTCCACGCAATTGCTGCGGGTGGATGGGGCCATTGGTGGACATTTTCCGTTTGTTTTGCTTCCATTGTATCTTTTATAGTGACCAAGTCACTTAATATTGTAGTATTAACCGAATGATGTAACCTTATGTTTAATTATATCAATGTATGACTTGTATGTGTTTGATGCAATGTTGATGAAGGATATATATGCAATGGTCGTTGATCACGGGAACCATTGTGGTACATATATATCAGGAATCCTGTTTATTGAAATTGTTACTTGTTAAATTCATACCTTTAGCATGATTTTTAATTAAGAAACAGCATCGTTCTTAATTATGAATTGTGTTCTTGTATGAATTTAATTTAGTAACATTTCCAATAACGGGTCCTCACAGATGTTATGGTATATTTCATTTAATTGTTGCATGCATTCATTGACATTTGGCGTCCACGGAGTGGATGAGAACCACCATCAATTCCAAGATGGTTGGATAAGACCCATTAATTCCAATATGGGCAATGTTGGACACCGTATGAAGCGTTCTTCATACGGGAAGTGGATCCGCATTTTTGTTAAGATGCGGGCTTGAGTGATCACCGACGGTGTTCACCGGCTATCTGGATATCTGCGTGTGTGCAGTCCATTTCCTTGATTTGAGCATTCATATCATGTATTCATAAGTAATCCAATGTGTTATGATCGAACCCAATGATGTTATGTTTGATCTTCAATGAATGAAGGTTTTTCTTAATCATTGTACTTGGCGAGTCATGGACTCACTCTTGTTTTGTTTGTTTATTTCTAGGTGATCGTTGATGAAGTTCACTTGGGAGGAGTAGATGAGCACTACTCGAATAATGCACTTCACATTAGACTCATTGCTATAAGAAATAATGATTCTCTTTTGTTTTTTTTTTTTGGTTTGTAATAAATAAATTTAGTCATGGATGGTACCTTTATGATCGATGAGAACATAGATGAGAACTTTAAATCTTATGGTTATTTGTTATCTTAGCTCATTATCGTTGATTCATGTTTAGATCTTAGAATTGGATTTCATGACTAGTTTATGATTACTTGTGTGTTTTTGTTGTGTGGAACCTCCAGTATCCTCGTATACAAAGGAGGTTCTGCCGAAATTTAGTATTTCAGCTTCGGGTAGTTGCATCCCAGGCTCGTGCTGAGATGGGGTGTTACAAAGGAAGTGGGGCGATGGAGCTCTGGCAGGAGAGGGACGAAATTAGGGAGAGCATGAGCTTCAGCATGTTAAAGAGGACTCACCGGAGTGCTCGGCGATGGCGGGGAGTGACCAATGTGGTCCAGCGACAGCAGCCTGCGGCGACGCGAGGAGGACCTCCGTGACGGCGACCTTGGAAAGCGAGGGCACAAGTGAGTGGTAGAGGATGATAGGGGGCGTCTAGTGATGCTCACGAGAGGGAATCGATCCGGGATCGCCGGAGAAAACGCGCGGTGGCGGCGGATTTGGCGGTGCGGTGAAGAAGCGGTGCGCGGCTTCCGGTGGCGCAACCTTCAAATTGGTGAGGGTTCAACGCTTCTTGGTGCAGGCGCCTCATGACGCGGATCGAGGAGGATCGGAGGTCGCCGGGCAGCGGAGAGCTTGGAGGCGGCACGGCGGGGATGACAATGGCATTCGAGCTAGGTTGATTGGGCTCGGGAGACAAGGAAATGGAGGAGTAGGGGGAAGAGGAAGAAGGGGTTAAAGCGGCTCGGGCTGGCCTTTGTAGGAGAAGGCGGAGGCAGCGAGGTGGCCGGCGGTTGGTGTGGCGCGCATGCGGCGACGGGGCTGGCGAGCTGGCGCGCGGGCGAGGACGCGTGGGCGTTGAGGTGGAGGGGAAGATCTGGCGAGCGGGGCCCGCAGGTAAGTGAGAGGGGGAGGGTGCTGCGCTGACCAGGTGCGGTTGGAACCGGTTGGCTCTGGTCCGGTCGGACTCGGGCTCGGTCGGAGGAACAGTACAAGGGTTTAGGTTGGGATTTAATTTTTCACCGAAAAATGTACAAGTTTGACTAGCCGATTGAGGTAGAAATAAAATTCGAACAATTCTGAAAATTTTTGTGGACACTCTGAGGTTCACAAGGGACTTAGGAAAAATAATTTCAAACACTTTCTATATTAAATTTTGTTAGAATTAAATCATATTCAAATCTGCATTAGTGATTTCGTTTGAATTTTGGTGAAGGCAAAATGGCTTCTAAAAATTTAGTAAAAATAACAATAATTCAAGATAACCAAACTAGTATTTTAATAAATTATTTTCAGGAACTTTCATTCACACATTTTTCTGGAATTCAAATAGCAATGGAATTTATGTTTAAAAATTTGAAATCTCCACGCAAACTTTAATACAAACATCAAAAATTTAAAATTATGCACAAGTTTGTAGAAAACCAAGAGCATGACCAAGAGATACAACAAAATTTTTAATCTTTAATATTTTTATACATTTAAAATACAAACCCTAGTTTTGGGGTTGTTACACTCATTTAAGTGGAGGTCATATTTCTCATTTTGCATAAAGCCAACTTTATTTGCAATAATGTAGTACATTTGAAAGCAAGTTTACAAATCCATTTATATTGTTGAAATAACAGCGAAGTAATGGTAAATACAAGTAACCACCTAGAAGTGACTAACCCAATAGCCACCACAACATAGCACGAATCCCCGATTTGTACCACCCATCAAGTTTTAATTAAAAGGTTGTAGTCTAACTCTTGAAAAGCTTACCCAAGCGTGTCCATAACCTAGGGCGAGGCTATTCGAATAGTTTTAACCTCAGAGGGGTGTACCAATGTACCCACACTTGAGCATCGCCTTTAAGCCACAAAAGCACACTTAGAAGGTATCTTGCGCGGCTAAGTCCTACGAGCGCTTTCCAATATTGTGCATTGACTACGAGCCGCTCGTATGGATCGAATCCATACGCTTACATTGCCGGCCGAAAGACAACCACCATCACGGAAGCCTTTCGGACTCTACAATGCTCCCAGCACCATCCCTCCTGCGGCTCCCTGCGACCCGAAGCCAATACACGCCAAAGTACTAAGTCAAGAGAGGTCCCATACCCTCTAGTGTGGTTAGCACGCACAAATTGCCTGGATAACAGGTACTCACAAGAAGTTCGGTCCTTAATTGACTCGGGCACCATTCCAGTCACACCCATAAGCACACCATTCATACCATTGTGCCCAAGTCTAAATCATTTTGTTTTCAGTTTTTAGTTTTTATAAGTAGACATGGCACAAGGCTGAAATCATAAATCATAATAAGTTTTATGTGATCAAGGTTATCGACAAGTCGATAACCGCCCATTTCTACCGGAAGCTAAGCATGGCTAAGCAATTAGTTATAAACTACTAAGTGACAAGAGCTCATCCAACGAGCTCTAAATCACAGCAATAACCTAGGCTCATGGTAGTAAAGGATAATCATTTGTCTAAGGAAATGCATCTACTAGGCCAACTATCGACAATAGTTAAAACAAGATAGCAATGCATACATAGAAGTTGTATACAACATAAATACTTAAAATACTGGGATTAACATGATCAAACTGCTTGCCTTGCTGGATTTGTTCTTGCTGCAGAGGAGGATTCTCAGATTCAATATAATCTTCGGAACCTAACGCGAAAAGGCAATAAAACCGATAAGAACGAAGAACACCAAAAGAAATTCAACAGCAAAGAACATCCAAATCCCATGAAATTTCTACAACATCTAGAGGTTGATTTTAGACAATTTTAGAAACAAGAATCACTTCATTTGGACTAAGCATGAAAAAGATATGGCTAAACTAAGTTCTCTCAGCCTGAAAAATCCTAATTAATTTAATTTCGGTTACTGTTCATGACGAAATTTTCTAGAGTGAACTGGAACTCGAAATTTTTATGGTAGGTAGATAAGGTCATCCTAACAACAGCAAAGTTGAGTTCATAACATTTGGAGTTATAATGAATTAGTTATGATTTTTCTAAGTTCTGAAACTAGCATATATCACTTTTCAGGAACATAAATAAGGACAAGGCCTAGTTCACATTAAAGCATGCCTACAGATAAATTTTAACAAGTTGAGTTTGCTCAGTTTGCAATTATAGAGAGAAAGTCATGTATTTTATAAATTTTCAATGAATTTCTAGATAACCATTTTCACTAAACAAGATCATGTTGTTTAAATCATTTTCTGCTACATAACAGTGCCTAAATTCATTCTCAGATTAAATTTCATTCTATGATAGAGCTACAGCAACTGGAATCATTCAAAAAGGAGTTAAAATGACAAAGTTATGCACTCTTGAAATTTGAAACATTAAAAGACTTAGAAAATTTGAGCTCTCGGGAGGTCCAAAAGAACTGAAGGAAAAGGAGAGATCGTGGGCCGTTGAGATTAGATCCAACGGCCACGACCAGTGCATGCACAGCGCACGCAGAGGAGGTCTTCGCGCCTAACGGAGGTTGTGACCGTTAGATCAAGATCTGACGGTCCCGAGCACTAGGGGAGGTCCTAAGGCTAAACCTACGGAGGGAGGTCTGGACGGCTAAGATCTCACAGAGGAGGTCTTCAATGGTCACGATCAAGCGAGGGAGGTCCTGGACGGTTGGGATTTAACCGAGGAGGTCTTGGATGGCCAAGATCTACTCGGGAGGTCCTATGCGACAGATGTTTTAACGGGAGGAGATCTGGACGGCTCAGATTAGGCCTAGGGAGGTCCTGAACGGTCCAGATCGACGCGGAGGGAGGTCCTGAGACTAAGGATTTTACAAAGGAGATCTAACGCTCAGATCTAAAACCGGGGAGGTCGTGAGCGGCTAGGATTGAGCCTAAGAGGTCCTGAGCGGGGTTGTCTTTGTAAAAGACCAGGGGTGGTTTTTTACAACGAGGACCCCGAGGGTGGTCTTTGCAAAATGACCATGGGAGGTCTTTTGGGCACGGAAAAAGATCTAAACGGCTAGGATTTAACCAGGGTGGTCCTAGACGGTGAGGATCGACTCAAGGGGAGGTCCTAGCGCTGATAGTTTTCGCAGACCAGGATCTAACGGCTAAGAGCTAATCCTAGGAGGTCTTTAACGGCCGAGATAGATCCAAGGAGGTCCTGGGACTTAGAAATTACACGGAAAACCCTCTACGGTACAGATCTAACTGGGGGTGGTCTTAAACGGCTGAGATTACATCTAGGAGGAGGTCCAGAGGCTTAAGCTTTTCGGAAAGGAGCCAAAGGCTCGGATCTAACCTAGGGTGGTCGTGGGCGGCCACGATTAACCCGAGGAGGTCTGGGGACTTGTAGATTTCGCGACAAGGGTACAGAACCTGACGTCAAGGTCTCCGGCTCGTCGCCGGCGATCTAAACGACGGCGGCGCAAGCCAAATAAACCGAAACGTGCACAAAACTATTGCGAACCTAAGGGTACCATTCTCAACGGCGGAGCTGGCTTAGAATGCCGGCGAGCCGGAGAAGAGCGGAGGGTGGTTTTCGGCAAAATCCAAAAACAGCAAAAAGCTTCACCCCGAGCTAAACTAGCTAGTCCTTAAGCTCAAGCTGTCCCAAGTGAGCTCACGAGTCTGAGAGGAGGACCAAAGGAACTTCGGAGAAGACCCAGTGGCGGAGACCGACGCCGGAGGTGAAGGAGATGACGACGACCAGGTGCCCTGAGCCAGCAAATGCAAAAAGAGTGATCAGTATCCCTTCGCGATGACCACGGGGTGGTCCAGTAGCAAAGAATTGAACTGAGGACACTCACCGGAGCTAGGAACGATGAAGTGCCCTAACGGCCGCGCAGCTCCAAAACTTGAATTCCGACGACTCCTGAGGAGATCATTCAAAACCAAGTTAGGGAAAAGCTCTGCGATGACCAGGGGTCCAAAATGAAGTGAAGAGGGGACTCAAAAACCACTAGAGCTCCGACGACAACGAAGAGCTCCAAGGTCCCGAAAATGGCGGATTTGGTGTTTCCGGAGTTCTGAACTCCACCACCAGAAGGGGAGCTGGGGGGGTATTGTGCGGGGAAACGAAGACCAGAGGGGGTGCTCGGTGGTATAAAAAAAACTGACGAGCACCGCACAGAGAGAGAGAGGGAGAGGGGTCCCCCCCATGGTGAATTGCGGCGGCCCAGATCAAGGAGCCGACGAGGACAGACAGAGAAGATGGGGTAAGTGGGAGACACGACCGCGGCACAGGAGTCCCACGATGGCTCTGACAGCGGGGACGCCGACGAGATGGAAAGACAAGACAAAGCCTCCGCTTGCTGTCGGCCACGAACGGTACGAGGAAGAAGAAGGAGAGGGAGAAGAAGGCTGGGGTGGTCGTGGGCCTTGGATTTTTAATCCAACGGCCAGAGCGCGCGCCCCCAACGCGACTCGGCTCGACCGAGCCCCAAAGGTCTGAGTCGACTCGGGCACGACTCGAGCCCGTCGACTCAGACCAGCTTTGATTTTGGAGTTTTAAAGTGAGCTGGACTTTTGGGAATTTATTTGGGATAGCAAAACGACTCCAAAAATTCTGAAATATTTACAGGAGCTTGCTACCTGGGACATTAGCCTTGTGTAAAATTTTCAGAGGTTTTGGTGCTGTACATTTTCCTCGAAACATTTTACAATGTGCTGGACCAAGGTTTGACCAAGACTTAAATTGGGTTGACTTGCCTCCAAACTCATTCAACCAATTTCTAAAAATTGTGAAATTTTTCAGAGGGGTCACATACCAACCCTAGAACTTAGGAAAAATATTTCCCGGAGATGATCATAACATTCGACAAGAATATTTTTGGAAGGATCAAGATTTGGATAAACAGACTTGTGACTTTGTATTTCCATAAGTTCTTTACAACAAATGCTCAAGGCATACAGGAAATACAAGATGTAAGAAAAGTTTTAATTTCTATTCATTTTCTTACATTTGACACACAAGTCTGAAACTTGGGATGTTACAGCTCCGACGAACTCCATCGGGTTCAAATCTTCTCCGGCCACTTTTGAAGCTCATCTTGGCTGAGGTAGCTTCTTATTAGTCTCTAGAAGTCGTGGCACCCGCTTTCTTGGACTGCAGCGGAGCTTTTTGCCGTTTTCGTTGTTGGTAGTACATGTCCCCATATCCATTTTTCGGCTCGCCGGCGTTCTGGGTCACCACCGCCGGCGAGGTCACCTCCTTTGGGTCCGCAACACTATTGCGAACCCATTTTGATATTTTGTGATATTGCGCATGCCGAGCCGCCACGGTGATAGCTCGTTTTTACTTCGGGCTTTGCGAACGAAAACCACCTACATCGTTGTCATTCGGACATAATTAATTATCTAATCATTGTTAATCATTGGACGTCATTAATGTGTCTTAATCCGGCCAAATGTGTCACTGACCTGTGGGCCCAGCTCTTTAAAAATCCCCACTGGCACTTAGTGGTCACATTCGGACATCATTAATGCTAATGATTGTCATTAATTTCTGTCCTGACGTTAATGTGTCCGAATTTGCCTTTCGGGTCACTGACGTATGGGCCCATAGGCCTTAAACCTCAGTCACGAAGTCATTAGGGCTAGTTTGGGTTTATTTATTGCTAATCATTGTTAGCAATAAATGTGTCGGAAGCCACCATCATGTCTCACTGACAGGTGGGCCCTCAGTCCCTAAATCCACCTCTGTGAAAATCTTTACGACACATTAATTACTAATCATCACTAATCATTGGTCTCTGTAATTAATCGCTGTCCTAAAAATCCTCTTTAAGTCGCTGCCAGGTGGGTCCCGTGCACTGTGCACGTGGGTAAAGGCTCGAGTTTTATGACTCAAAGTCACTGACATACGATCCGACTCGCCGGTAGCCGTTTGAACTTCGATCAACGGTACCGTCCATTTTTCGATCGTGGCCAAGATCGAGTGGGCCGTTCGGGTCACCCGAACTCCCCATCCACGTGGGACGTTCGATCTCAGATCTGCGGCTGAGATCGATGTCGCGTTCGCGAGGTCCGAACAGCCCCCGCTCGTAGCCTTCCGATCTCTGATCAACGGTCGAGATGGATTGGGCCGTTCGGGTCGCCTTCGCGCACCCCTCGCGTGCGCCGTTTGATTCCAGATCGATGGCCATGGTGCGCCCACATCATATACTTTGGTTTAGGTTTACCGGGGTTTTGTTAAGCAATTACTTTGCAACTAAAAAATTGGGCAGAAACTTTAGAAATTCATAGTAGATTCATTTTGAACCCTTTGTAGTTGTTTCCAACTGTAATAAATTTGTTTGACACTAAAGTTTTATTTAAAAATGCTTTTAACCGTGTTTCTGTAATATAAATTCCTGTATACCTTAAAAACTTGATTTCTGCTATTTTGGCTTTTTCTGAAATTGAATAAAATCTTATAAAATGCATATCTTTTTCTGTATAACTCCAAATCTAGTGAATCAAACTTTGTTAATTTTGTTATTAACTAAACTTTAATCTAAAAATGGTTGTAGGCCTGAATCAGCACCAGAAAAATATGTTAATAGATTTAACCTTATTGGTAGCATTTAAAAATCCATTTAATGTTGTAAAAGACACAAGTAATTCCCTGTAAATCCTAAATATATAAAATTGATGCTGGAAAATCCCTCTGTTGGCATACTTTAATATGAAATAGGTTTTGCACATGTTGATGTTTCTGGAAAATGTAATGTGCTAGGTTTACAACTTAGAAAAATCATAAGTAAATCATTACAACTCCAAATTTGGTAAACTCAACTTTGCTGTTCTTAGGATGACCTTAGCTACCTACCATAAAAATTTCAGATTCCAGATCATTCTAGAAATTTTTGCCATGAACAGTAGCCGTAATTAATTTAATTAGAAAGTTTCAGGCTGAGAGAAATTGTTTAGGTCATAACTTTTTCATACCTAATCCAAATGACTTGATTCTTGTTCCTAAATTTGTCTAAAATCTTAATCTTGTTGCTGTATAAATTTCATGGTATTTGGAGAACTTTTGCTATGGAGTTTTATTTGTAGTTCTTGTTCTTATTTGGTTATCGCGTTTTCGCGTTAGGTTCCGAAGGAATTATTGATTACGTGAGTGAATCCTCTGCAGCAAGGAAGTGATCTACAGCAAGGCAAGCAGTGTAACATCATTTGATCATATTGCTCCTACTACTTTTAAATTCTAATATCTTGTTTGTAAAAACTAAGTATGCATGCTTCTTGTGTCAAAGTTAATTTTGTCGATTAGAGGTAGCTAAGCCTATTGCATTGTTGCCTTGAAATTGTTCACCCCTGCCAGTGCCATAGGTTATTATTCTCACTGGTGAATTAGAGCCCGGTGAATGATTTATGGTCTTTTATTTGTCTTTACGATATGATGCTTAGCAATGCTTAGTTACCGGTAGAATTGGGCGGTTATCGACTTGTCGATAACCTTGATCACACAAACTTATTATGACTTTATGATTCAGCCTTTGGGCTATGTTTATTGGTGAAAACTAAAAATGAAAACAAAATGATTTGGACTTGGGCACAATGGTAAGATGGTGTGATTCTTGGGTGTGACTGGAATGGTGCCCTAGTCAATTAAGGACCGAGTTACTTGCGCCACCGTTCTGAGCATTTATGTGTGCTAACCACACTAGAGGGAAATGGGACCTCTCTTGAATTAGTACTTTGGGAGGCATTAAATAATGAGTCGCTGGCTGTAGTTTATAGAGAAAAAGGATCACAAAGGCGTGACCGGGGTGGTTCCTTTCTAGGTCCTCCACCCCGATTGGGGTCTTGCAAGTGTCCGGCTAGCTTTACCCTAAATGGCTAATGACTCCCGGCCTTTCCTGACTCCACCACAACGTATGGTCCTGGTAGCCCATTCCGCCGGCTGGCTACTGAGGGTCAACCCCATACGTGCGACTCTTAATTAACGCATTCCATTGGAAATGTCTCGAGGGACTTAGCCGTCTTGCATACCAAAGGAGTGTGCTTAATAGCTTGGCAAAAAGCGATGCAGTGTGGGTACATTGGTACACCCTGCAGGGTTTTGAACTATTCGAATAGCCTCGTCTAGGTTATGGACACGCTCGGAAACGCCCCGTGAGAACTAGACTACAACCTTTTAAATTAAAACTTGACATGGGTGGTACGAGTGGGTAACTCGTGCTATTATTGTGATGGCCATTGGGTTGGTCATCTCTAGGATGTCTTTTTGTCATTACTTATTGTATCGCTGTTATTGTTGCAAATTAAATTCAGATTGTCAAAAGTGCTTCCAAGTTATTATCTATTGCAAATAAAACTTGCTTTATGCTGAAAATTAACCTTGAGCCTTCTCCTTTGATTAAAGCCTGCATATAGTAGTAACTAGGTTTTGTTACCCGTAAGTCTTGCGAGTACAATTTTGTACTCATTTGCTTTGCTTAATTGTTGCAGAGGAAGAGGTTGATCCCCAATCGGATCGGCTTTTGTGAGTTGTGCTACCGTTGGGACGACTAGCTTGGCGGCCCGGTCGGTTGCCATGTGGTTATGTGGCTAACCGGTTGGTTTTTGTCTTAGCCATCTTATGGCAATTTTGCTTCCGCTGTTAATGATACTTGTTGTTATTTGGCCAGTCGGCCCTTGTTGTAATAACTTTATATTATGTATGTCTTTCGCCAGAATTGTTATATTGTGATGTATGGAATCGATGCATGATTTTGTAATGGGGTGTGTATGCTGCATTTCTGGGAAGCATACATATCTCGAGGCTTGGTTTATTTGTTTTGTGATGCTAGGGTCGATGGAAGGCTAAGCATTACAAGTCAAATAAATCGGGGTCCTCACATTTTCCCCTTGTTGTAGCTGAGTTGTTGCACTCAACAAGCCTGCATGCCGATCATGTATGACATATAAGTTAGGACCGCCCTATATAATAGAAATCCCCACGTTCCTTAGGAACAACAACCAACTGTCGGTGTTCTCGGTTTCAACGAATGCTGTAACATCCCAAGGTTCTATTCTAACAAAAAAATAATAAAGTTATTATTTTATGGGATTTTCTAAAATTTAAAAGAGTTTGCTTGGTTTAAAAATAAAATTAATTATTTCATTTCTAAGATTTTAATGTCAAAAAGAAAACATTATTGAGTTTTATGGCTTTTTCTTGGATTTAAAGTTAAAAATAAAATTTTTAATTAATTTCTTAAATTTTATGGAATTTTAAAAGGTTTTTCCTATGTTCTAGAAATTTAAAATATTTTTTTTTGCAAAAATAAAATCCAACTTTAAATTGGAAATAATTTTATTAAGTTTGAAATAATTCATGGAATTTTTGTGAATTTGTTCAGAATTTTTGTAGTCTATTTGGTATTTTCTAAAAACTTATTTGATTTCTTGCAATTTCTGTAAATAAAAAAACCGAAAAAAATCTGAAAATTCTCTCTCGGGTCGAATTCCTTTTCTCTCAGCCCATTTTCTTTTTTTTGAACCTAGCCTACTTTCTCTTTTCTTCTCCTTTTCTTTCTTTCTTTCTTTCTTTTTCGCTGACCAGCCCACACGCCCAGCCCACGCCTCCCCGCTAGCCCACCTTCCCTTCCCCTTTTTCTCTCTCTGACCGCCCGGATCCACACGTCAGTGCCTCCCCTCCCTTCTTCCTCCTCCCATTTTCTTCTTCCTCTTGCCACCTCCATTTCCGAGCGTGCAAGAGCTCTTAAAAGCCGCCCGTTTCTTCTGTTTTTCTCGCGTATTAAAGGAAAATGAAACCCTCTCTCTCTCTCGCAGTCACTCTGGCCATTTTTTCCTCCATTACTCACCTGAACACCATGTTTGCGCAACCATCGCCGTCAGTGAGTAACGCCACCCATGATCTCCTTCTCCAACCCTCCTCCACCCCTATAATAGGGAGCATGAGGTGCCCCTCAAACCACTCATCCATCCACCCAGAGCTCATCGCCCCTCTCTCTTTCCCCTTGCCAGAATCCCCTTTTTCTCACTACCGACCGCGAGCCACTCCGTCGCCAATTGCGCCGCCCATAGTGGAGCTCCGTCGCCATCTTCTCCACCAATGGCTTCGCCACACCGCATTATACGCCATGTGCGCGTCGTCGCCGCTGGAGCGGCACCAAAGCACCGCGACGCCATCGAGCCGAACGTGCCGCTACCTATCTCCTCACCGTCGGTGAGCCCTATGCTCCCAACCACCACCGTGGTGAGCACCGCCCTCCTCGTCCCTCCCTCTTTCATTTCCACACCTCGCCGTTGTAACATCCCAATTTTATGAGCTTTAAAAATCCTTTGAATAGTTAGTAGGAAGAAAATTCACCATTTGGATTTTATTTGAAATTAATTCAAAAGCTTAAACATGGAATTTAGTATAAAAAACATTTAATATGATTAAAGCCAACATGAACAATTGTCAAAACTATTTTATTTGGATTCTATGTGCTCAGATATATTTTCTAGATTTTTCTAGAATTTTTCCGAGTTCATTTGCTATTTTCTTTTGCTTATTTGAATTTATGCTATTTTCTAAACTAGAAAATGTATTTAAAATCTCGGATTTGCCTTTGGGCCAAATCTCCTCGGCCCAGCTTCCTTTCCTGCACGTGAGGCCCGCTTCGTGGCCCGTTTTCGTGCGTTCGCCTCAGCCCAGTCCCGCGCGCATGCCGGCCTCCGCTGACAGGTGGTCCCCACCTATCAGTCTCTCAGTCCCTCTCTTTCTCCGTGCGCTCGAGTCATCCTCAACCATTGGATTCATTTTGAACGGTCAGATGTGGTTCGATCGTTCAAAGGTCCGAATGTCACCAGTGCTTTGGAGCGTTCGATCATGGATGGACGGTCAGATCTTTTGGAGTCCATTCAAGCCCGCGCCCTCGCTTTGCTCTAGCTGCCAGGTGGGCCCGCCGCCTTCATCTCCACCACCTTCGTTCTCGCGCGCGTGTCCGCCGCGTCCGCCATTGCCGAGCAAGCCGAGCTTCGCAACGGTCGCCAACTGTTTCCGTTTTTCGCGCGCACGTGTGCACGATCACCCCGCAACCGCCTTCGCCACGACCCACGACCCCCTTGTCCCCGCGTCCGGTGCGAACATGAAGCCGAAAAACTGCTGCCATGATCTCGCACACATTCTCCCTCCCCGGTGCCTCCCGGCCCCTATAATAGGTACCCTCGGGATCGCCAGAGCACCCTCACCAAAACCCCTCAAGCAATCGTCCCTCTCGTGCTCCAGTGCCGCCGTATTTTGGCTTTTAGGGTTTCTCGCCGTCGGTCGTTTTCTTCAGATTGCGCCACCGCCGGTGACGCCCTGCCCCCGTGGAGTGCACCGCCGATTCCGCCGTCACCAGAGCTACCTCCAGCGACCATCCACGCCGCCTAGACTTCACCGGAGCTTCTAACATGTGGGACCCACATGTCAGTTATTTCTTTTAATTCTTTAATTCCCGGAGATTCCTCGCTGATGTCATCATTGCGCAATAATCCAATTTTTTCTATTAAGAAATAATTTGGAAATTCTGATAAATCCAAATTAGGTTATTTTCTTTAGATTCAAACTTCCAAAGCTCATATCTTTTACATCCGAACTCCGATTGAGTCCATTCAAATTCCTAAATTCATCTAAATTCGAGATCTATTTATGTGAGAATTTTATTTAATTTTTGGAGTTTGTTTTGCCTCTTCTATTTATTAGTTTGGTTTATTTGCGTCGTTTGCGAGTAGACGTCGATACTTCGGGGAAATTCGAGGAAGAAGGACTGCACCAAGACTAAGATCAATACCTGGACCTTTTCCAAGGCAAGTTATACCTTGATCATTTTGAATCCCAGTTTTCTAAAAGTACTTTGCTTCAAATTGTTGCATTTACTTTAAAGTATGTATTTAAATGCTTTTGGGTGTAGTTATTATCCCAATATGTTATACCCACTTTGTCCTTGTAGGTCATAATCTTTGTCACCCTAGATTGGTTTATTATTAGTTGGTGTTATCATAGCACCAACGTGGGTTGGTTAGATATGAGTAGTGTTGCTTAACCATGCTACGAGTCACACATATCTTTTGAGTTGCAAATTTTAAATTTGACTAAGTGACTATGGAACTTTGTGTAAAACTGTGTGATATGTGTTATTACTTTGTGATAGCATGTGTTGCACTAAAACCAACTGGGTGGTAAAATATTTAGACTGAGGCAAGTGGTGGATACTAAGTGAGATGGTGGACTGTGTGAATGGGAAAGTTAATCTGTGTGGCATAGTTAGAAAATAGAAGTCTTGCCTTGGTCAATTAAGTACTTAACTTTGTGCACCATTGAACTGAGCCTAACTGTAGGACCACATGCCTGATGGGACGGGCCTAACTTAGTAAGTTATGGAGTCTCGACATTGATGTTCAGGTTGATAGGTTAGGCTTTGTGATAGGATGGAGGTGTGGACTACCACATAGTACACATTTATGAGCAGTTCACCGTCTTTAGGTCCAACGGTGTGTGTCGGACTAGCTTTCTGTGTGGGTTGGTCTGGCGGTAAAGCACACTAGGAATATCAATGTTTGAGACGAAGTTTCTGAACTATTTTCTTATGATTAGTGCTTGCAACACTAGTTGTATCGTGTGGGTAAAGTGTACAAACTCTGCAGAGTGTAAAATCAATCTATTCGAATAGCCGCGTCTGCGGTCATGGACATGCTCGGGGATTTCACACGAGGGGTAGTTTTCACAAAACTTTTGGGATGGGAGCTGTGTGATCTAAGTCATATGGCTATGTGAATTAATCTGATTAGCTTTGTGTTTTTATGAAATAACTGTTAAATTATTATCATCTATTTGTTTTGAATTACATTTCAATCTATTATTGTATTCAACTGCGAATGTTGCATTTCCGCAAAAGAACTACAGAAGCCATTTTCCTTGGAATAAACCTGCATCTATACATTTGCATTCTGTGGTATAACTTGCGAGTACGGTTGTATACTCATGCTTGTTGTAAAACTTGCACCCAAATCTACAGAAGTGGAGGAGTCTTCGCCTGCCTTCGAGGAGGAGTTCGTTGAAGGTGCTGATCGTTAAGGTCTAGATCCCAGTTGGTTGCCTGTGGTGATTGATGGGATTTCCGCTAGAGTTATTTCTGTTCTGCTACTTTTATTCTCTGTTAGCCCTGCGTGGCTCTTTAAGTTGTAAACTCGACCACAAGGTCAAAACTCTTATTTGTTATCCAAACTAGTCGCTTACTTTATTAATCGCTTGCGTGGATCGATATTTGCCTATGTTGACACTGTGTGCACTAGCGTGATCCTGGACTAGTGCATTATACACAGAGGGTTCAGAATCAAAATTCTAGATCCCGACAGCCGTCGGCGACCACTCTGTTGTTCTTCAATAACCAAAATGCCCGTGCGCCACCAGCGAATAATACAATTGAGACAGCAGCACGCATGGCAACCCTAAACCCATTTTTTTCATTTCACTTTGAAGGGTTTTTTTGTGTAATTGAACCACCAAACTCGCATTCCAAATTGCGCTACCAATCTCGCATTCTCTACTTCATATTTCATTATCTTCTCCAATTTTTGGTTTCGAACTACACGGACACTTAAAGATATTACCAAAAAACTTGGTGAAGTCCACTAAATTTTTAATTTGAATTATCTACATATAAATAAAAAATGAGAAAATTACACTATAGGTCCCTGAACTTGCGAAGTTGTGCCACCTAGCTCCCTGAACTTGCATTTTACTTTCTCAGCACACTGAACTTACGAGGTTGTGCCTCTTAGCTCTTTGAACTTGCGAGGTTGTGCCACTTAGCTCCCTAAACTTGCGTTGAAGCAAAGTTTGTCGGTTGTGATGCAGGCGACTTCATCCCCTCCAAGTCTGGTGGACTCGTCGCCACCCCGTTCCAGCTGTATTCATCGTTCCTGTCACCTCACATCGACAAAAATGTGCAACTCGGAGGAGGCAACGGTGAGGGCAGCGACAAGCTGCAACGGTGGAACTCCGGCGAAGACGCGAGCACAGTGCGTTCACAGGCCCAAAGAATCCATTTTTTGTTAGTGTGAGGTGACATGGACGATGAGCACGGCCGAAACGGGGCAGCGACGAGTCGATCGGACTCGCAGGGGATGAAGTAGCCGGCATCGCATCCAACGAACTTCGCTTCAACGCAAGTTCAAGGAGTTAGGTGACACAACCTCACAAGTTTTGGGGGTTCAGAAAGTAAAATCCAAGTTCAGGGATCTAAGTGGCACAACTCGCAAGTTCAAGGTGCTGAGAAAGTAAAATACTAGTTCAGGGAGCTAAGTGGCATAACCTCACAAGTTCAGGGACCTACAATGCACTTTTCTCAAAAAAAAAATTAAATACAGGTTCCTATCGCTAATTGAACTGGCGATAGGAACCTTTTTGTACTATTCCAATTGACGACAGGTAAATTTGTCCATTTCAAATGGCGATAGTGGCCTATTTTGTTATTTTTTACTATTTATTTTTGTATTTTTTTTATCAAAATAATATTATTTTAAAAAATTCTTGTTTTATTTACAGAAAAGAAAGATGTGAGTTGGCATACGTGTGTCAATTATTGTGCTCTCATCCTGGTGACAATAAAAAAATATCCTTTGCCGCATTGAAGATTTGTTTGATCAGTTGGATGGATCCTAGGTGTTCTCAAATATTGATCTTCAATCTGGGTATAATCAAATCCGCATGCGGGAGTAGGATGTTGAAAAGTCCGCTTTCTCCACATGGTATGTGCATTATGAATATAAAGTTATGTCTTTTGGACTAACGAATGCCCCTACTATTTTCATACAAACGATGAATAACATGTTGCATAAGTACCTGAATGACTTTGTAGTGGTGTTATCGATGATATTCTCACCTATTCCAAGACTGCAGAGGATCATGAGCGGCATCTGAGGCTTGTGCTAGAAACTCTACGGGTGTCAAACCCAGGAGTGAAGGATCCCAGTTTCTCTATGTTTGACACACTAGTCCATAAACAGCTAGTGTACAAAATCAAACAAAAGATGATAGCACAATCATAATACATATTTTATTCATAATAATCAAGTTTATTACAAAGGGGCTCAAAGCCAAAAGAAAAGTACAGTGGAAAGCCTAAATAATAAAGTAGACCACACGATACGTCACAAGCAATCGTCTAGGAGCGCAGCCTAGTCGTCCAAGTCCTCACTGTCCACATAGTTCTCCTCCTCTGATCAACAATTTATTTAAGCAAGGTAAGTACAAAATTGTACTCTGCAAGTTATACCCAATAACATAATTATAATGCATGCATGTATAACAAAGGAAGGCTTATATGGTTGAATTTGCATAAAGCGATATTTTTAGTCTAAATATTAATACTAAGTTCGAAAGTAGATATTCTATAACTAAAATCAATTTTTGATTAAATTGTTAGGTTTTATTGTGGATAACCTCCATACAAATCTGGTGAAGGATACCCTCTTATCACATAGCTAACCACCCAATTTCCCACAAGGACTAACCATCCTAAATCATCTATTAAAATCATTTTTAAATCAAAATCAAAGTCTAACTTTTAGTGGCTTTGATCAGCATGTCCATGACCACAGATACAGCTATTCGAATAGTTTTACATTTTGTAAAGGTGGTACAACTTTACCCACAAGAGATAGTTTGCTTTAAATGTCGGTCAGGACACGCTTCCGTAGGTGTGCCACTAAGCAACTATCACAAGACTTTTATAATTCTCTATCCTAATATCATTATGTTCACTCAGGTTTCACTTTCATTGGGTTAACCACCCACCAGAAGCCCCCTCTTGCACCAAGTGGTAATATTGTCTAATTGACACACACACACACATCAACATGGCACAACTAATAGTGGAATGTTGTAAATTATTTAGCCTAGTATGTCCGACTCTAGACTTGTGGTAGTATGGTGGAGCTTTAAAAAATGCGGCTCTAAGACTATAGTCCTTAACCAACTTGGGCGACTTTCAATAAATCATTGCTCTCGATCATAGAAATGGATCGATCCTGTGCATCGACTTGCACCATCCAAACATCCATTTCGCCCAAGTCTACACCAGTTTATTTTATTTTATTTTATTTTTAAAAATCATTTATAAACTTCCATGACATACCAATGTTATGGATACAATTTAAATAATAGTTGAATATTTGACTAAAACTCCCCAAATTGAATCTTTTTTTATCTAAGCATGACTAGGCATATACTTTACCAACATGTTCTAGTTCATACTATTGCATCAACTAGATTTTTATCTAAGGTGTCAAGGAATACTTGATTCAATGTCAACATTGGATATACAAGGGTAATGGGAATAGCTATGTAACATCCAAGGTTCTGTTACTGTAACATCCCCATTTTGGCTTGTGTTTCAAATGTAATAAAATGAGGGTAAATTAAAACTTTTTCCTTACATCATGTATTTCCTGTGTGTACTAAACAATTATTGCACCAGAGTATGGAAATACAAAGTCACAAGTCTGTTGATCCAAATCTTGATCCTCCAAAAACAATTTTGTCGAATATGTTGGTCATCTCCTGGGAAATGTTTTTCCTAAGTTCTTGGGTTGCTATGTGACCCCTCTGAAAAGTTTCACAATTTTCAGAAATTGTTTGAATAGTTTTAAGGGTCAGTCAAACTTGTTTGACTTGTAGTCAAACCTATCCCAAAGCATTGTATAATTTCGGAGAAAATGCTCAGCATAAAACCTCTGGAAATTTTATGCCAGGTCCATCTCAAGGTTAGCAAGCTACTGTCAAAATTTCATAAAATTTGGAGTCAGTTTGCTACCTCAAATAAATCCCCAAATCTCAGCTTTTAATTTCAAAGTCAAATTTGGATTCACTGTTCCTCGGGTCCGCACCAGTGGCTCGTGCCAACTGGCTCGGTCAAACCAACTAACGACACCAGGCCAGAGCCGTGCAACCTCGCGACCCCCATGCCCTTGGACCTCGGTCCAACCGCATAGACCTCCTCTGGTCTTTGTAAAAGACCTCCCACCCGCACGACCTCCTCCTGTTCTATTTGCAAAGACAACCCCCCAGGACCTCCCCTAGGACCTCCTTTGCACCTTTTGCAAAGACCACCCTAGGGCGACCTCCTCAGCCCTCCACGACCACCCTAGCACTTGGGTGATCGTGGGCCGTCCATCTTGAGATCGTGGCTCGGACCTCCCCTTAGTGTTAGGACCTCTAACACATAATTCTAAATCGAGCCCTTAGATTTCAATCCAACGACTCACGACCTCCCTAGTGGGAGCTCGTGCTGATTTTAGCCGTTGAGCTCTTTGACCGGTCCTCCTGGTCCTCTCATTTGTCGTGTGGGCACAGGCATTATCAATTTTGTGCATGGCGGTGAGAGAGCGGTGCCTTGTCACCTCTAGGGCACGACAAGCGGCTATGTGCTGCCAACATTAAATGTCTGCAGCCCTTTGCTCAAAAGTCTCTCGACAACCTACTCCCATCACCTCATGTGTACTATAGCTCGGTCTGCCAGGTGACTTTGCCATCCCCACGGCTATATTTGAAGCTCAAGCTTCCTCTCATAGTTCCTTTAGACACTCCTTTTCAACCCTAGCTCCTTTCTCTCTCTTGTGCTCAAAACACCAAAAGCCTCGCCACCATTCTTGAACTTTGGAGCTCTCCGCGACCTCAGAGCTCCGGTGGTTCAATATTGCGATTGTTGGCTGTCTTTTGTTCTCTTGGTCACCTCCAAATGTCCCTAATTTGCTTTGTTTACACCTTCACGAGGTTGACAAAGTAGGAGCTGTTGTTCGTGGCGGGAGCTTGTCTTCTTCACCTCCATGCGACCTCCACCGTCACCGAGCTCCTGCGACCATTCTTGGGCCTCCTTCGTTCCACTGGTAAGTACCTTAGTGTTGAAGCCCGGTCGTTTTGAACCTCGGTAGCTTTTCGTCTTGTTTGTATTTAGCCTCCTTCGGTCATCTCAGGCTGGCCGCCAGTGGTTGCGCGTTAGCCCTAGCCGTTGGCACCTTTAGGTTCTCCTCCTATTTGGGACTCATCCGTGTTCTTGGTTTCCGCCGACGAGGTCCACATCGCCGTGCAAGGCTGGAACACGCCGAGTTTTGTCGATCAAGACCTCCGTTGTCGTCATGTTCTTGGACTGACTTTAATGCTCATCATTGCTTATCATTTGGTGCGTTAATGGTGTCTTAATATGTTAGTGGAGTCAGCGACGTGTGGGCGTGGGTTTAGAACTAAAGTGCAAATCTTTTAGTGCTCTGATTGGATTCATTTATTGTCAATCATTAGATGCTTTTAATTTGTCTTAGCTGCCACCTTACATCGTTGTCAGGAGGTCCTGCGCCTTTAAATCCACTCTTGGACCTCCTCGGGCTAATCTTAGCCGTTCACGACCTCTCCAAGATTAGATATGGGCCTTAGGTTCTTTTCCGAAAACCTCAGTGTCTAGGACCTCCCCTTGAGTTGATCCTAGCCGTCTAGGACCACCTTGGTTAAATCCTAGCCGCTAGGACCACTCTTGCATAAAAGACCTCCTCGAGGTCATTTTTGTAAAAACCACCTTCGGGGCCTCCACCGAGGTCCTCTTTGCAAAAGACCTCCCTTGGTCATTATGCAAAGACCACCTCGAGACCACCCTCGGTGCGTCTTTGTAAAAGCCACCCGTGGCCTTTACAAAGAAACCCCGTCAGACCTCTTAGGCTCGATCCTAGCCGTTCACGACCTCCCCGGATTAGATCTGAGCGTTAGATCTCTTTTTGTCAAATCCTTAGTGCTCAGACCTCCCTCCGCGTCGATCTGGACCGTTCAAGACCTCCCTAGGTCTAATCTGAACCGTCCAGATCTCCTCCGATTAAAACCCTATCGCTTAGGACCTCCCCGAGAAGATCTTGGCCATCCAAGACCTCCTCGTGTCAATCCCAGCCGATCAAGACCTCCCTCTGGAGATCTTGACCGTCTAGGACCTCCTCCTTTGGATCCGTAGCGTTAGGACCTCCTCCTCTGGTCTAAACCGTTAGACCTAGATCTAACGGGCTAGACCTCCTTCCTCAGATTTAAAGCCTTAGGACCTCCCTCGTTCAATCTTGATCGCCCAGGACCTCCTCACTTGATCGTGTCCGTTAAAGACCTCCCTCGGAGATCTAGACCGTTGAAGACCTCCTCAGTGAGATCTTAGCCGTCCGACCTCCTCCGTAGGTTTACCCTTAGGACCTCCCCTAGTGCTCGGGACCGCGGATCTTGATCGGCGGTCCACGACCTCTGATAGCGCGAGGACCCCCTTTGCGTCTTGTTGTGCGTGCACCGGTCGTAACCATTGGATTCAAGATCTACGGCTTAGACCTCCTCGCTAGATCTTGCCGTCTAGGACCTCCTCGTTAGATTCGGACCATCAAGTCTAGATCTAACGGCTAAGACCTCCTTGGCGCGATGAGGTCTTTGCGCCAGTGCTCGTCGTCGGGTTTTAGCATTCGAGATCGTGAGCCGTGCGATCTTTGATCAACGACCCACGACCTCCCGATTTTGTGGGTTTTCGGGTTTAGTCAGAAAAGCTTTTATTTGCACATATTAATTGTTTTAAACTTCAAAATTGCGTAACTTTTTCTCTGTAGCTCCAAATTTAACAAACTAAAGTTCTATAAATGCATCTGTTAAAGTAATCTTGTAGCTTAGTATAGGTTTTGCAGTAGTCTTTAATACTGAAATTAATCATGTCTTAGACTTAAAACTTAGAAAAATCATAACTAAATCATTTTAACTCCAAATGACCTGAAATTTTATATGGGTTACCACTATACCAGTGGGTAGCTACCATAAAATTTCAGCTTCAAAATCTTTCTAGAAAATATTTTTGCTACAGTGCTAATTATGGCGAAATTAGGTTTTTAGAGAATATCTTTTGCACCACAAATCCAAATTAAGTTTTTCCAGTTTCTATGTCTAGGTATGTTCGTATTTTACCTTGTGTATAAATTTCGTCACATTTGGATAATTTTGCTTGCTCTTTTGTTTAAGTGTTGCTCGTCTTATTGGTTGTTTTCGCTCTTAGCTTAGGATTCGATATTTCATGGTAATCCAGAGAACGACCCTCATAACAAGTTGAGCAACGACAAGCGAGCAAGCGATTTGATCATTTCCCATTTGATCCCATTACCTTCAAAGTCTAATATTTTGTTTAACTTGTATGTATGCATGCTTTTGTGTCAATGATTAATTTTGCGAATAGAGGTAGCTAATCCTATTGCATTGTTTCCTTAAATTGATCACCCCGCCATCGCCTTAGGAATATTATCCTCACCGGTGAATTAGAGCCCGGTGAATGATTTAGGGCCTTTTATTTGTTTTTACGATATGATGCTTAGCAATGCTTAGTTATCGGTAGTATTGGGCGATCATCGACTTAGTCGGTGATCTTGATCACACAACTACTTATACTACTCCATTATGTCCAACCCTTGTGTTTTATTGATTTACAAATCAAAAACTGAAAACAAAACTATATCTTGACTTGGGCACAATGGTTTGTTGATGTGATCTGTTGGGTGTGTGGAATGGTGCCTAAGTCCCCAAGGACCGAGTTACTTGTGTCACTAAGCCAGCGCTTGTGCGTGCTAACCACACGAGGGGATATGGGACCTCTCTTGACTAAGTACTTTGGGGGTGCTAATTATGAGCTGGTCGGTGGGTGTGTGCGTGTGTGTGTTTGTGGTGTGCGAGGGGAGCATTAGGCTGTCGGTTAGGGTGTCTAATGTATCCTTCTCCGTGGGTTCGCGGCTCTTAATTAGCATCGTCCATTGGAAAGCGTCTTGTAGACTTAGCCGTGCTGCATACCAAAGGAAGTATGCTAACCGTGGTGGTGGAAAGGCGGTCTATCGTGTGGGTACATTGGTACACCCTGCAGGTTAAAACTATTCGAATAGCCTCGTCCTAGGTTATGGACATGCTTGGTAGGTCGTGCAAGAACTAGACTACAACCTTTTAAAAATTTAAACTTGACATGGGTGGTATGAAGGGTACTTCATGCTATGGTTGTGGTGACTATGGGTTAGTCACTTCTAGGTTGGTGTTGTCCCTATCTATGTTATTATTGTCTCTCTTTTATTTGAACAATAAAAGTTAATTGCGCACTTGCTTTGAATCTATTACCTTATTGTAAATGAAAACTTGCTTTATCTTGAAAATAAGTCCAAAGCCTCATCCACTTAAATAAAGCTTGCATGTAGTTAATTATAGTTCATTTATCTCACACGTCGGTCTTGCGAGTACAAAAACAAGTTTTGTACTCATCCGCTTTGCTTAATATTAATTGTTGCAGAGGAAGAAGGTGAGCCCCAAGGGCCTCACTTTTGTGAGTGTGTTCTTGTGTTGTTTGGGACGATTAGCTTGGCGGTCCGGTTGGTTGCCTTGTGGGTAAAGGCACACCGATTGGCTTTGTTTCTCGCCATCTTATGGCCTTTTTGCTTCATTGTGTATTTATTTATCTTTATGAATTTTGGCGGTCGGCCTCTCTTTTGTAATAACTCTCTTATATTATCTATGTCTTTCGATTGTTGCTTTGCTTCGCTCTATGTGTATGAATGGAATTGATGCATGATTTTGTAGCGGGTGTGTATCTTGCATTTTAGGAAGTATACATATCTCGAGGCTTAGTTTATTTGATTTGTCTTTGTTAGGACCAAGTGGATGGTTAAGCAGTACAAGCCGAATAGACCGGGTCCTCTAAAGTTGGTATCGAGCCATTCGACCGTAGTAACCCAAGCTTGGTCGTCCTTAGGATATTTTGAAAACCTTATTTTCAAAGGGTCAAATGATTTGTGAAAGCTTAAGTAAGTTCTCAGATTTTACTCCTTACCTATCTTAGCTTTCTATCTCATCTTGCTCTAATTTAAGTTTTAAAAGTGTTTTCCCTTTCCTTCTCTCAAAAGATAGTCATTATCGATTAATTGGGTTTTGGGACCAATGAGCTTGGCAAATTGAAATGTTAGCCGCTCTCTACAAGGTTTTGAAGCTTCCGGTTGAAGATTTCAATTAGGAGGCTTGGATGCGAAATCGGACAGCGATCATTCAGTTTCCGACAGCAAGCTCAGAGGTTCTAACGGGGTAGAAAATGAGAGGTTAATCAAGTAAAACTTGTGGGAATAAAAGGGTAAGATGTGATACTAGTTAGCTAAGTATCTAACGTTATCTTTATCGCCTTAACCTTGTTCTTGAGTAGGGTTAGGCTGGTTGTAGTGTGCTGAAATTTTTATCTTCTCACACTATTACTCGTTCATTCAATACGGGTTAATGGCATTGAGAAGTTGAGCTTGGTTTGGAGTTTCCTTGCTGTTTTGGAACTTCTTTGGAAACATTTAAAGTTATTACTTGCTGTTTTTGGCCTTCGGTTAGGGTGATGTCTCCTTCCCCTAATCGTTAGCTTTTCGCTTTCATCAACTTCTACGGTTAGTGCTTTGGTTTCTAACCTAAGTTTCTTAAAGCAGGATGGCTGGAGGTACTCGTGGCGGCGTGGTCGCCACTGGTTTGGATGAGGAGCTTCGCCTCCTCCGACCATGGTGAGGTCCTTCTCAGTTGAGCGCAACCGTTCGGAGGGCGAAGGGTCCTGCTGGATGTTGTGCGCGCAACACCTCCGCCCTTGCCGGTGCCTCGGGATGCGGGCAGGGGTGGACCTCGATCTCGTGGGGCCTTGGCCAGTTTCTTCGCACCCACCCCCACGTTCTCGATCTCGAGGACCCATTGGGCGCGAATGACCGCTGCGTCGGGTTGGCGTAATCTCGGCGTTGCTCGGTGCACGGACCAGGCAGGGCACTCTTTGCCTCCCATCGGCTTCGAGGCGGCACTCTCACGGTGGGAGAACTTCTTGGTCATGCAGCCCGCGGCCACACTGTCTCTTGGGATGAGTTCGGACGGCGTTCGTCGAGCTCACATCCTGCCGGCTTGATGAAGTCGAAGAAGAAGGAGTTTCGCGCTCAAGCAAGGCGTAAGTCGATGATGGAGTACATGCGAGTTCAACCACTTGGCTCGTTATGCTCCATCGAGGTGGCCACCGATGAGGCCAGCGGGAGAAGTTCATGGAGGTTTGTGCGAGGAGCCGCAAGGCGGGCTCTCCATTGTGGACTTTGTTGACTTCGGTGCCTTGGTAGACAAGGCCATTGTTCTTGAGCACAAGGCGAAGGCGCTGGCGAGTCCCGCAGCGCAAGTGGGAGGCCCAATGGTCCGCACAGCGGCCTCTCGTCCCGTGTCGGGCCTACCCGAGGCCCGCTGCGTGGCTTCACTACCACCGAGGCCGCGGCACCGGCTCCTCGCGCCGCGCGCGGGCGTGCCCCGATCACGTGCGCTGCGAACCAGCGAGTGGCCCCGCAATCCATTGCCGGGTCACTTGCACCGTGCAACCGAAGGGCATTATGCCAATAGTTGCCCTAACAGGGCGAGCGGCCTCGTCCTAATGGAGGGCGCGGGCGGGGAGGTGGTTCTTCCCAGATCGAAGGTTGTCCCCGCTACCCAAGGCGTGGGTAGTGGCGCGTCAACCTCATCTCCGGAGGAGGCACAGAGAGGCACCGACGTCGTGTTGGGTACCCTTTCGGTTAACTCTCTCCCGCTACGCTTTTATTTGATTGAGCGCATCTCATTCTTTTGTTTCGAGTCTTTTCTTTGCTGTGGAGGTCTCCTTTTACCCCATTGTTGGTCCCGCTGCTCATTCGCTCTTAGGTTCGGAGTTGAGAGTGAGTGCGAGTGTAGGGATGTCCTGTTGAGATAGAAGGGTAGGATTCTTGGCAAACCTTATCCTCCTTCGATCGGCGAGCTTAGATGTAATCCTAGGCATGGATTGGTTGTCTCGGCACATGGGACAAATTGATTGCGCTAGGAGGCTCATCTACCTCACCGATCCTTACGGCGGCGAGTTAGCTTCGCGCCAGGCTGCGGTCGCATCTATTCGCGCAGAAGCGAAGCGACTCTAGATATTAGTGAAGTCGGTGGTATGTGACTTTATTGATGTCTTCCCGATGACCTTCGGGGATGCCACGATTCGAGACCTCGAGTTTGTCATTGAGTTGGTTCCGTGCACGCCCGATTTCAAAGAGGCCTTCGGATGGACCCAATTGAGTTGGTGGAGTTGAAGAAGCGGTGGGTGAGCTTCAAGAGAAGGGTTTCATCCGCCTAGCTCATCTCCTTGGGGATGCTCGGCAATCTTTGTCCCGAAAAAGGACAAGGCGCTGCGCATGTCGCGTTGATTACCGTCCACTTAATGAAGTAACGGTAAAGAACAAGTACCCTTGCCCGTATCGACGATCTCTTCGATCAATTAACCGAGCTCGGGTTTTCTCAAGATTGATCCGAGAGTGGGATATCACGAGTTCGGATTCGACACGAGGATATTCCAAAGACGGCTTTCTACTCGTTATGGCTTATGCGAGTATACCGTCATGTCTTCGGCAACCAATGCCCTGACCTTGTTCATGAACCTCATGAATTCGGTGTTCATGGAGTATTTGGATAGGTTCGTTGTGGTCTTCATCGATGATATTCTTATCTACTCCAAGAGCGATGAGAACACAGAGCATTTGAAGCTTGTGTTGGGCAAGCTTCGCGAGCACAAGTTGTATCGCGAAGTTTAGCAAGTGCGCGTTACGGTTGAAGGAAGTAGCCTTCTTAGGCCATATTCTTTCGGCAGGAGGCGTGGCGTGGATCCTAGCAAGATCGGCGATGTGCTTTCACGAGTCGACCTACTTGGTCACGAAGTTCGGAGTTTTCTTGGTTTAGCGGGATATTATCGTCGCTTTATCGAGAACTTCTCCAAGATAGCGGCCGATGACGGAGTTGCTCAAGAAGGACAAGAAGTTCTCGTGGTCCGCTGATTGCGAGAAAGTTTCAAGCGCTTAAGGCGATTGACCACGCTCCGTTCTTGTTCTCCCGATGTCGATCGCGGCCGATATCTTTTGTGGCGCTTCGTCGAGGCCTCGGTTGTGTCCTTATGCAAGAAGGCAAGGTAGTGGCCTATGCATCAAGGCAATTGAGACCTCATGAACTTAACTATCCTACCCATGACTTGGAGTTGGCGGCGTGATCCATGCACTTATGATCGGCGACATTACGATCGTGTCGTTGTGAAGTGTATTCGGATCACAAAAAGCTTGAAGTATTTGTTTACCCAACCGACACTGAACCTCGGGCAAAGGAGATGGTTGGAGTTGATCAAGGACTATGACATGGGTATTCACTACCATCCGGCAAGGCCAATGTCGTTGCGGATGCGCTTAGTCGCAGCGCATTGCAATGCATTGTTGCTTCAGAGCATCGACCCCTCTTCTAGAGGAGTTTCAGCGTCTCAACTTGGGTTTAGTTGAGCATAGTTCCCTCACTGCCTTGGTTGTACAGCCAACCTTGGTGGATCGGATCAAGTCTGCTCGTCAGTCGGATGTTGGAGTGAACCGCATCAAGGAAAATGTCAAGAATGGAATAGCCAAGTGCTTCTCCGTAGATGAGCTTGGTGTCGTGAGGTTCGAACAGCGCCTCGTAATTCCAAAGGACATGGAGTTGCGGAGTTGATCCTCCGCGAAGCCCATGATTCCCGTTGTCCATTCATCCGGGGCCACGAAGATGTATCATGATCTCCGGCGAGAGATTTTGGTGGACCCGAATGAAGAGGAGATCGCAAGGTTCGTTGTTAGAGTGCGGCGTGTGTCGTCGTGTCAAGGCGAACATCGTCCGCCGGCGCTTCACCCTTACCAATTCCGGAGTGGAAGTGGGATTCGGTCGGGATGGACTTTATCAACGGTCTACCCGGTCCCCAAAGAAGAATGATGCTATCGGGTGCGTCATCGATCGATTGACTAAGGTGGCTCATTTTCTTCTGTCAAGACCGACCTTCGAGTAGGTCTTCTCGGCGGATCTCTACATAGCCCGCATCGTGAGTTTGCATGGTGTACCCAAGACAATTGTGTCGGATCGTGGTTATTTGTTCACTTCGCGATTTTGGCATAGCTTTGCAGAGGCTATGGAACTCGCTTTCTTTCATTTCAAGATTTCACCCCCAAGCAGATGGTGGACCGAGAGGGTCAACCAAGTTTTGGAGGACATCTTTGCGAGCTTGTGTCCTTTCCTATGGGAAGCATTGGGAGAAGTGCTTGCCATTCGCGAGTTTTCTTACAATAACGGTTTCAAGCCGGTCTCGGCATGGCACCATTTGAGGCCTTATACGGGAGAAAGTGTAGAACCCGTTGAATCGTGCGAGACCGGTGAAAGACCTTTCTTTGGCCCGGACTCGATTAACGAGGCCGAAGGCCAAGTCCAGCTCATTCGTGACCGCTTACGCACAGCTCAATCCAGGCAGAAGAGCTATGCGGATCGTCGTCGTCGTGAGTTGAGCTTTGAGCCCAATGACTTCGTTTATCTCAAGGTTTCTCCTCTGAAAGGTCACCAGCGTTTTGGTGTCAAGGGAAAGTTAGCTCCTCGATATGTCGGCCCCTACCGTATTATCGAGAAGAAGGGAGCTGTTGCCTACAAGTTGGAGTTGCCTGCTGCACTTGCGGGAGTACATGATGTGTTCCATGTGTCCCAGCTAAAGAAGTGCCTCCGTGTTCCAACAGAGGAAGCTCCGTTGGAAACTCTTGATGTCCAAGAAGATTTGACCTACATGGAAGTCTGTTCGCATACTCGAGGAAGTCGAGCGAAGAACAAGGAATAAGACCATCAAGTTCCTCAAAGTTCGATGGTCAAACCATTCCGAGGATGAAGCTACATGGGAACGAGAAGATCGCCTCCGTGCAGACTACCCCTCTTTCTTTTCCGAGTGAACCAAATCTCGGGACGAGATTTTTGTAAGGGGGGGAGGTTTGTAACATCCCCATTTTGGCTTGTGTTTCAAATGTAATAAAATGAGGGTAAATTAAAACTTTTTCCTTACATCATGTATTTCCTGTGTGTACTAAACAATTATTGCACAGTATGGAAATACAAAGTCACAAGTCTGTTGATCCAAATCTTGATCCTCCAAAAACAATTTTGTCGAATATGTTGGTCATCTCCTGGGAAATGTTTTTCCTAAGTTCTTGGGTTGCTATGTGACCCCTCTGAAAAGTTTCACAATTTTCAGAAATTGTTTGAATAGTTTTAAGGGTCAGTCAAACTTGTTTGACTTGTAGTCAAACCCTATCCCAAAGCATTGTATAATTTCTGGAGAAAAATGCTCAGCATAAAAACCTCTGGAAATTTTATGCCAGGTCCATCTCAAGGTTAGCAAGCTACTGTCAAAATTTCATAAAATTTGGAGTCAGTTTGCTACCTCAAATAAATCCCCAAATCTCAGCTTTTAATTTCAAAGTCAAATTTGGATTCACTGTTCCTCGGGTCCGCACCAGGTCTGGCTCGTGCCAACTGGCTCGGTCAAACCAACTAACGCACCCGGCCAGAGCAGTGCAACCTCGCCAGCCCCGCAGCCCTTGGACCTCAGTCCAACCGCATAGACCTCCTCTGGTCTTTGTAAAAGACCTCCCACCCGCACGACCTCCTCCTGTTCTATTTGCAAAGACAACCCCCCAGGACCTCCCCTAGGACCTCCTTTGCACCTTTTTGCAAAGACCACCCTAGGGCGACCTCCTCAGCCCTCCACGACCACCCTAGCACTTGGGTGATCGTGGGCCGTCCATCTTGAGATCTGTGGCTCAGACCTCCCCTTAGTGTTAGGACCTCTAACACATAATTCTAAATCCGAGCCCTTAGATTTCAATCCAACAGCTCACGACCTCCCTAGTGGGAGCTCTGTGCTGATTTTAGCCGTTGAGCTCTTTGACCGGTCCTCCCTGGTCCTCTACATTTGTCGTGTGGGCACAGGCATTATCAATTTTGTGCATGGCGGTGAGAGCGGTGCCTTGTCACCTCTAGGGCACGACAAGCGGCTATGTCTTGCCAACATTAAATGTCCGCAGCCCTTTGCTCAAAAGTCTCTCTGACAACCTACTCCCATCACCTCATGTGTACTATAGCTCAGTGCACCGGCTGACTTTGCCATCCCCCCACCGGCTATATTTGAAGCTCAAGCTTCCTCTCATAGTTCCTTTAGACACTCCTTTTCAACCCTAGCTCCTTTCTCTGCTCTTGTGCTCAAAACACCCGAAAGCCTCTGCCACCATTGCTGAACTTTGGAGCTCTCCGGCGACCTCCGAGCTCCAGTGGTTCAATATTGCAGTTGTTGGCTGTCTTTTGTTCTCTTGGTCACCTCCAAATGTCCCTAATTTGCTTTGTTTACACCTTCACAGAGGTTGACAAAGTAGGAGCCTGTTGTTCGTGGCCGGGAGCTTCGTCTTCTTCACCTCCGGCGACCTCCACCGTCACCGGAGCTCCTGCGACCATTCTTGGGCCTCCTTCGTTCCACGGTAAGTACCTTAGTGTTGAAGCCGGTCGTTTTGAACCTCGGTAGCTTTTAGTCTTCTTTGTATTTAGCCTCCTTCGGTCATCTCAGGCTGGCGCGGTAGGTGTGCGCGTTAGCCCTAGCTGTTGGCACCTTTAGGTTCTCCTCCTATTTGGGACTCATCAGTGTTCTTGGTTTCGCCGACGAGGTCCACATCGCGGCGGCAAGGCTGTGGAACACGCTCGTTTTGTCGATCAAGACCTCCGTTGTCGTCATGTTCTTGGACAGCTTTAATGCTCATCATTGCTTATCATTTGGTGCGTTAATGGTGTCTTAATATGTCTTGTGGAGTCACCGGCGTGTGGGCGTGGGTTTAGAACTAAAGTCCGAAATCTTTTAGTGCTCTGATTGGATTCATTTATTGTCAATCATTAGATGCTTTTAATTTGTCTTAGCTGCCACCTTACATGCGTTGTCAGGAGGTCTGCGCCTTTAAATCCACTCTTGGACCTCCTCGGGCTAATCTTGGCCGTTCACGACCTCTCCAAGATTAGATATGGGCCTTAGGTTCTTTCAGAAAACCTCGGTGTCTAGGACCTCCCCTTGAGTTGATCCTGGCCGTCTAGGACCACCTTGGTTAAATCTGGCAGCTGGGACCACTCTTGCAAAAAAGACCTCCTCGAGGTCATTTTTGTAAAAACCACCTTCGGGGCCTCCACCGAGGTCCTCTTTGCAAAAGACCTCCCCTTGGTCATTATGCAAAGACCACCTCAGGACCACCCTCGGGGTCGTCTTTGTAAAAGCCACCCGTGGCCTTTTACAAAGAAAACCCCCGCTCAGGACCTCTTAGGCTCGATCCTAGCCGTTCACGACCTCCCCGGATTAGATCTGAGCGTTAGATCTCTTTTTGTCAAATCCTTAGTGCTCAGACCTCCCTCCGCGTCGATCTGGACCGTTCAAGACCTCCTAGGTCTGTCTGAACCGTCGGATCTCCTCCGATAAAACCCTATCGCTTAGGACCTCTCCAGAAGATCTTGGCCATCCAAGACCTCCTCGTGTCAATCCCGACCGATCAAGACCTCCCTCCGGAGATCTTGACCGTCTAGGACCTCCTCCTTTGGATCCGTAGCGTTAGGACCTCCTCCTCTGGTCTAAACCGTTAGACCTAGATCTAACAGGCTAGACCTCCTTCCTCGATTTAAAGCCTTAGGACCTCCTCGTTCAATCTTGATCGCCCAGACCTCCCTCACTTGATCGTGTCAGTTAAAGACCTCCCTCTGGAGATCTAGACCGTTGAAGACCTCCTCAGTGAGATCTTAGCCGTCCGGACCTCCTCCGTAGGTTTACCCTTAGGACCTCCCCTAGTGCTCGGGACCGCGGATCTTGATCGGCGGTCCACGACCTCTGATAAGCGCGAGGACCCCCTTTGCGTCTTGGCCGTCGTGCACCGGTGCGTAGCCATTGGATTCAAGATCTACGGCTTAGACCTCCTCGCTAGATCTTGCCGTCTAGGACCTCCTCGTTAGATTCGGACCATCAAGTCTAGATCTAACGGCTAAGACCTCCCTTGGCGCGATGAGGTCTTTGCGCCCGTGTGCTCGTCTGGGTTTTAGCATCGAGATCGTGAGCCGTGCGATCTTTGATCAACGACCCACGACCTCCCGATTTTGTGGGTTTTCGAGTTTAGTCCGAAAAGCTTTTATTTGCACATATTAATTGTTTTAAACTTCAAAATTGCGTAACTTTTTCTCTGTAGCTCCAAATTTAACAAACTAAAGTTCTATAAATGCATCTGTTAAAGTACTCTTGTAGCTTAGTATAGGTTTTGCAAGAGTCTTTATCTGAAATTAATCATGTCTTAGACTTAAAACTTATAAAAATCATAACTAAATCATTTTAACTCCAAATGACCTGAAATTTTATATGGGTTACCACTATACCAGTGGGTAGCTACCATAAAAATTTCAGCTTCAAATCTTTCTAGAAAATATTTTTGCTACAGATGCTAATTATGGCAAAATTAGGTTTTTAGAGAATATCTTTTGCACCACAAATCCAAATTAAGTTTTTCCAGTTTCTATGTCTAGGTATGTTCGTATTTTACCTTGTGTATAAATTTCGTCACATTTGGATAATTTTTGCTTGCTCTTTTGTTTAAGTGTTGCTCGTCTTATTGGTTGTTTTCGCTCTTCCGCTTAGGATTCGATATTTGCGGTAATCCCGAGAACGACCCTCCGCAACAAGTTGAGCAACAGCAAGCAGGCAAGCAGTTTGATCATTTCCCATTTGATCCCATTACCTTCAAAGTCTAATATTTTGTTTAACTTGTATGTATGCATGCTTTTGTGTCAATGATTAATTTTGCCGAATAGAGGTAGCTAATCCTATTGCATTGTTTCCCTTAAATTGATCACCCCTGCCACTGCCTTAGGAATATTATCCTCACCGGTGAATTAGAGCCCGGTGAATGATTTAGGGCCTTTTATTTGTTTTTACGATATGATGCTTAGCAATGCTTAGTTATCGGTAGTATTGGGCGATCATCGACTTAGTCGGTGATCTTGATCACACAACTACTTATACTACTCCATTATGTCCAACCCTTGTGTTTTATTGATTTACAAATCAAAAACTGAAAACAAAACTATATCTTGACTTGGGCACAATGGTTTGTTGATGTGATCTGTTGGGTGTGTGGAATGGTGCCTAAGTCCCCAAGGACCGAGTTACTTGTGTCACTAAGCCAGCGCTTATGCGTGCTAACCACGAGGGGATATGGGACCTCTCTTGACTAAGTACTTTGGGGGTGCTAATTATGAGCTGGTCGGTGGGTGTGTGCGTGTGTGTGTTTGTGGTGTGCGAGGAGCATTAGTTGTCAGGTTAGGGTGTCTAATGTATCCTTCTCCCGTGGGTTGCGGCTCTTAATTAGCATCGTCCATTGGAAGCGTCTTGTAGACTTAGCCGTGCTGCATACCAAAGGAAGTATGCTAACAGTGGTGGTGGAAAGGCGGTCTATCGTGTGGGTACATTGGTACACCCCTGCAGGTTAAAACTATTCGAATAGCCTCGTCCTAGGTTATGGACATGCTTGGTAAGGTCGTGCAAGAACTAGACTACAACCTTTTAAAAATTTAAACTTGACATGGGTGGTATGAAGGGTACTTCATGCTATGGTTGTGGTGACTATGGGTTAGTCACTTCTAGGTTGGTGTTGTCCCTATCTATGTTATTATTGTCTCTCTTTTATTTGAACAATAAAAGTTAATTGCAGAACTTGCTTTGAATCTATTACCTTATTGTAAATGAAAACTTGCTTTATCTTTGAAAATAAGTCCAAAGCCTCATCCACTTAAATAAAGCTTGCATGTAGTTAATTATAGTTCTGTTATCTCACACGTCAGTCTTGCAGTACAAAAACAAGTTTTGTACTCATCCGCTTTGCTTAATATTAATTGTTGCGAGAGGAAGAAGGTGAGCCCCAAGGGCCTCACTTTTGTGAGTTGTGTTCTTGTGCTGTTGGGACGATTAGCTTGGCGGTCGGTTGGTTGCCTTGTGGGTAAAGGCACACCGATTGGCTTTTGTTTCTCGCCATCTTATGGCCTTTTGCTTCATTGTGTATTTATTTATCTTTATGAATTTTGGCAGTCGGCCTCTCTTTTGTAATAACTCTCTTATATTATCTATGTCTTTCGATTGTTGCTTTTGCTTGGCTCTATGTGTATGAATGGAATTGATGCATGATTTTGTAGCGGTGTGTATATCTTGCATTTCTGGAAGTATACATATCTCGAGGCTTAGTTTATTTGATTTGTCTTGTTAGGACCAAGTGGATGGTTAAACAGTACAAGCCGAATAGACCGGGTCCTCACAAGTTGGTATCGAGCCATTCGACCGTAGTAACCCAAGCTTGGTCGTCCTTAGGATATTTTGAAAACCTTATTTTCAAAGGGTCAAATGATTTGTGAAAGCTTAAGTAAGTTCTCAGATTTTACTCCTTACCTATCTTAGCTTTCTATCTCATCTTGCTCTAATTTAAGTTTTAAAAGTGTTTTCCCTTTCCTTCTCTCAAAAGATAGTCATTATCGATTAATTGGGTTTTGGGACCAATGAGCTTGGCAAATTGAAATGTTAGCCGCCTCTACAAGGTTTGAAGCTTCCGGTTGAAGATTTCAATTAGGAGGCTTGGATGCGAAATCTGGACAGCGATCATTCAGTTTCCTGGACAGCAAGCTCGAGAGGTTCTAACGAGGGTAGAAAATGAGAGGTTAATCAAGTAAAACTTGTGGGAATAAAAGGGTAAGATGTGATACTAGTTAGCTAAGTATCTAACGTTATCTTTATCGCCTTAACCTTGTTCTTGAGTAGGGTTAGGCTGGTTGTAGTGTGCTGAAATTTTTATCTTCTCACACTATTACTCGTTCATTCAATACGGGTTAATGGCATTGAGAAGTTGAGCTTGGTTTGGAGTTTCCTTGCTGTTTTGGAACTTCTTTGGAAACATTTAAAGTTATTACTTGCTGTTTTTGGCCTTCGGTTAGGGTGATGTCTCCTTCCCCTAATCGTTAGCTTTTCGCTTTCATCAACTTCTACGGTTAGTGCTTTGGTTTCTAACCTAAGTTTCTTAAAGCAGGATGGCTGGAGGTACTCGTAGCGGCCGTGGTCAGCAGCCTGGTTTGGATGAGGAGCTTCGCCTCCTCAGACCATGGTGAGTCCTTCTCGAGTTGAGCGCAACCGTTCGGAGGGCGAAGGTCCTGCTGGATGTTATTGCGCGCAACACCTCCGCCCTTGCGGTGCCTCGAGGATGCGGGCAAGGGGTGGACCTCGATCTCGTGGGGGCCTTGCCGAGTTTCTTCGCACCCGGCCCCCACGTTCTCCGTGTCCGAGGACCCATTGGGCGCAGATGATGGGCTGCGTCGAGGTTGGCGTAAGCTCGGCGTTGCTCGATGCTGGACCAGGGCGGGGCACTCTTTGCCTCCCATCGGCTTCAGGGGCGACTCTCTGGTGGGAGAACTTCTTGGTCATGCAGCCCGCCACACCACGTCTCTTGGGATGAGTTCGGACGGCGTTCGTCGAGCTCACATCCTGCCGGCTTGATGAAGTGAAGAAGAAGGAGTTTCGCGCTCAAGCAAGGGCGTAAGTCGGTGATGGAGTACATGCACGAGTTCAACCACTTGGCTCGTTATGCTCCATCCGAGGTGGCCACCGATGAGGCCAAGCGGGAGAAGTTCATGGAGGGTTTGTCGAGGAGCTGCAAGGCAGGCTCTCCATTGTGGACTTTGTTGACTTCGTGCCTTGGTAGACAAGGCCATTGTTGCTGAGCACAAAGCGGCGCGGCGAGTCCCGCAGCGCAAGTGGGAGGCCCAGCCGTCCGCACGAGCCGGCCTCTCGTCCCGTGTCGGGCCTACCCCAGGCCCGTTACGTGGCTTCACTACCACCAGGCCGCCAAACCAGCTCCTCGCGCGCGCGCGTGTGCCTGATCACGTGCGCTGCGAACCAGCGGTGGCCCCGCAATCCAGCCGCCGGGGTCACTTGCTTTTCGTGCAACCGAAGGGGCATTATGCCAATAGTTGCCCTAACGGGGTGGAGCGGCCCTCGTCCTAATGGAGGACGCGGCGGGAGGTGGTTCTTCCGAGATCGAGAGGTTGTCCCGCTACCCAAGGCGTGGGTAGTGGCGCGTCAACCTCATCTCCGGAGGAGGCACGGGAGGCACCGGCGTCGTGTTGGGTACCCTTTGGTTAACTCTCTCCTTTCTGATTTTATTTGATTGAGCGCATCTCATTCTTTTGTTTACGAGTCTTTTCTTTGCTGTGGGAGGTCTCCTTTACCCCATTGTTGGTCCATTGCTCATTCGCTCTTCGGTTCGGAGTTGAGAGCGAGTCCGAGTGTAGGGATGTCCTGTTGAGATAGAAGGGTAGGATTCTTGGCAAACCTTATCCTCCTTCGATCGGCGAGCTTAGATGTAATCCTAGGCATGGATTGGTTGTCTCAAGCACATGGGACAAATTGATTGCGCTAGAGGCTCATCTACCTCACGATCCTTACGGCGGCGAGTTAGCTTTTAGCGAAGGCTGCGGGTCCGCATCTATTCGCGCTTGAGCGAAGCCGACTCTAGATATTAGTGAAGTCCCGGTGGTATGTGACTTTATTGATGTCTTCCCGATGACCTTCGAGGATGCCACCGATTCGAGACCTCGAGTTTGTCATTGAGTTGGTTCCGCATCGCCCGATTTCAAAGAGGCCTTACGGATGGACCCAATTGAGTTGGTGGAGTTGAAGAAGCGGTGGGTGAGCTTCAAGAGAAGGGTTTCATCCGCCTAGCTCATCTCCTTGGGGATGCTCAGCAATCTTTGTCGAAAAGGACAAGACAGCTGCGCATGTGCGTTGATTACCGTCCACTTAATGAAGTAGCGGTAAAGAACAAGTACCCTTGCCCGTATCGGCGATCTCTTGATCAATTAACCGAGCTCGGGTTTTCTCAAGATTGATCGAGAGTGGGATATCACCGAGTTCGGATTCGACGAGGATATTCCAAAGCGGCTTTTTCTACTCGTTATGGCTTGTACGCAGTATACCGTCATGTCTTTCGGCTTAACCAATGCCCGACCTTGTTCATGAACCTCATGAATTCGGTGTTCATGGAGTATTTGGATAGGTTCGTTGTGGTCTTCATCGATGATATTCTTATCTACTCCAAGAGCGATGAGAACACACGAGCATTTGAAGCTTGTGTTGGGCAAGCTTCGCGAGCACAAGTTGTATCGCGGTTCGGCAAGTGCGCGTTACGTTGAAGGAAGTAGCCTTCTTAGGCCATATTCTTTCGGCGGAGGCGTAGCTGTGGATCCTAGCAAGATCGCGATGTGCTTTCTCGAGTCGACCTACTTGGTCACGAAGTTCGGAGTTTTCTTGGTTTAGCGGGATATTATCGTCGCTTTATCGAGAACTTCTCCAAGATAGCGAAGCCGATGACGGAGTTGCTCAAGAAGGACAAGAAGTTCTCGTGGTCCGCTGATTGCGAGGAAAGTTTCCAAGCGCTTAAGAAGCGATTGACCACCGCTCCCGTTCTTGTTCTCCCCGATGTCAGTCGCAGCTTCGATATCTTTTGTGACATTGATTCCCCTCATCAATACACCTCCATTCCCAGCCTCTCCCCTAATTTTCGTGCATTAATTCACCAAGAAACGGCCATGCCACCCGAAAGACACGCCTCCTCATTTTCCCTCCTCGGACCTCCCCAGCCCCTATATAAGAGAGCACCGTGTGTCTCTCCTCTCCCTCATCCATCCCCGAAAATCTTAGCTTCTCCCTCCTTTTCTCCTCTCCATAATCGAAGTCTTTCCATCGCTGACCGAACACCGTTCATCGGCCATTTGCGTCGCCTATAGTGGAGCCCCGCCACCATCGACCGCATCCCCAGCTTCGCCTCACGACGTTCTACGCGGTGCTCCCCTCTCCTTCGTCGGAGCATCGCCGGAGCACCACCGCCACCGTGAGCCCACGAAGCGCCGACGTTTCTCTCCTCACCGCTGACCGACCGTGTGCATTCCACCATAACCAAGGTGAGCACCGAGTTCCCCGTGTTCCCCTCGTTGTTTCGCCACAAACCTCGCCCGCTAACTCCTCTCCGTTTGCCCAGAACGACGAAGTTAATCCGAAGGTCTTCTCTGTCACGTTCCGCCGCCATCCGACGTCTCCCGACCGAACCGTCTGCGGCGTTGGATTTGCCTCGACGTATTCTACGTCGTGCTTCCATCACTATTGCCCGAAGACTTCCGAATCATCGCCGGCCATATCAAGCCACGATGCTGAAACGCGTACATCGCGTTCCCCGCTTCCTTGGTGAGTTTTTCCAAAATCCGCTCACATCATCATCTCCGCCTCATCGTCAGGGTTCCATTTTTCCCATTCATAGGCCGTCTCTCCTTTTCCTCACCGGCACCACCTCTAGCTCCATGCGTCTACTCTGTGTGTTCACTGTAGCAGTCTATGTAGTGTTCTGTTTTTCTTCCTTCCTTAGCAATGGAGTCACTTACACATGGGGTCCATATGTCATACATTGATTCCTCCATTCCCTTTCTGTTTCCTTCACTAGCAAATGGATCCACAAGGCATTCACACAATCCTTTTGCTTCAGTTTGCATGTAAAAATCCTAAACAACCATTCTCGGGTGAATAGTGATTTTTTGGGTGAAAATCATAACTCTATTATTCCATGTGATATCCAAACTTTCAAATGTTCGTTCTCCCTCATATGAACTCTGATTCCGTCGATTCAACTTCCTAAATTCATATAAAGTCGATACCTTCCTTGTAGTATTTATTTTATAATTTTAGGATTTTATTTGAGTATTATTTGAATTTGGATCGTTTACACGTATAGATTTCGACGACTACGAACAACCGGATTTCGACGCCGTTTAAGAACAATGAGTAAACAAGCAAGGCAAGTTATACCTTTGATCATATTGATCCTATTATTTCAAATTATTTAAATTATGTTGTAAATTATTATTGTATGCTTATTTCTATTCAATGTAATTTAAATACCTGTTTTAAAATTATAGTTATGCCTAAAATCTTTTGTACTGCCAATATTGACATTGATTCACACATGCCTTGACACCTTAGATGAAAATCTGGTTTATACAATAGTATGAACTAGAACTTTTTAAGAAAAAATATGCTTAGCCATGCTTAGACCAAAAATTATGCTTAGACCAAAAGTCAAATGTTGTTTAAATTGTACCCCTGGCATTAGTGTGTCATGGGAGTTTTACAAATGCTTGAAAAATAAAATAAAATAAAATGATGGTTTGGACTTGGGCGGATTGGTTGTCTGGTGGGTGCAGGTTTATGCACGGGCTTAACTGGGTAGGTTGAGGCCCATGGGTTTTGTTGGAAAGTTGCCCAAGTCAGTTAAGGACCGGTCTTCGAGTGTATGATGCTAAGCCATACCGTACTACCACATGTCCCTAGAATGGGTCGGGACCTGGCTGACTAATTTGCAAAGTTCCATCGCGGTCGATCCAACTGTTTCGGTGGGTTGTCTTTCATGACTATGTTGTCCCACCTGGCTCAAGAGGGGACCCCTAAGCCCGGCGGATTTCCATCTAAAGGGGGAGGTGAAACCTTAGAGAGGGTGGACTATGGTGGAATGACGCTTTGTAAAGGCCTTGGCACGTGCTCTAGACCGCTTACCAAAGGTAGTGAGTGGTGGCATAGATATATGCCAGACAAACTAGAGAAGTCTTGTCATGTGGGTAAAGCTGTACAACCTCTGTAGAGTGTTAAAATTATTCGAATAGCCGTGTCTACGGTTATGGACATGCTAGCAAAACTGCTCAAAGTTAGACTTTGATTTTATTTGAAAAAGATTTCTTCAAAACTGGTTTATCCAAATAGAAATTGGGTAGGAAGCCATGTGATAGGAGGGTATCCTTCACCATTCATGTGTGAATGTTATCTGACTATAAAATTGAGAATTTATAAAATAAATTTCCGTTATAGAATAACTGCTTTTGGAACTTAGTATTGTATTTAAATGTCAAACATTGCTTTATGCAAATTCAACCAATAAGACATCCTTTGTTACATCCATGTATGCATGTTATTCTGTTATTTGACAGGTGTAACTTGCGAGCACGGTAGTTGTGCTCATACTTGCTTTATGCAAACAAATTTCAGAGGAGAAGGACTTCACAACCAGTGTGGATCTCGACGACTAGGTCGCTTCCCCAGTTGATTGCCTGTGGCAGATCAGCTGGACTCTACTACTTCTTCTTCGTCTTCCGCTGTGTTTATTTAATGTTGGCTTGTAAGCATATCTTCTAATCAACTCTGTTGTTTATTAATAAAGTTTTGCGATTATGGTTGTGTTATCACATTTGTTTACTGTGTGAGCTAGCCACTGATCATGGGACTAGTTCAGTTATGCACAGAGGATTTGGGATGTTAATCCCAGGTCCTTACAAGCTATGACTTTAAAAACATGAATTTAAATTAATTGAATACAAATAAGCATGCAATAATAATTATTTTTAAAAAATAAATAATTTCAAATAATGGTATCAAACATGATCAACATATGTAACTTACCTTGCTGAAAATTATGCTGATGTGACTTGTCAAATAATTCGGGCTCCCTAGAGTCGTCGAAGTCTATACGTGAAAACGAGTGAAATTCAAATAAAAGAAAATAAATTCAAATTAACTCCAAATTTTATAATTTTATAATATTTATATATATTAGGATTTTAGATGAATTTAAAATTTTGAATCACTAAAATCGGAGCTTGGACGAAGGAGAACGACCCCTTAGAAGTTTAAATCCTAACAAAATACACTATTTGGATTTTTTTTTTAATTATGGAATTATTTTCTAAAGGAAAATTCATTTATTGCATGCATCAGCATGACGTGAGTAAAGGGATTTAATTTTCAGCCAAATTATTTTTCTAAAGGAAAATAGAGAAGTGTCAGTGATGAGTAGGCCCAGGTGTATGGACCGGGTCCATAGGAATTGTGCCTGGTCCATAGTGGACCGGGCTTCTTGGTGACGAGACGAAAGCCATGCGAGCGAGACCTACGGGCGGCCACGTGGATGCTCTCGCTGAGGTTGTTCATGCGTGGCACACATGTGGCAGCGAGGTGGCGGACACGTCAGTGATGGCAACGGGGGCAGCTTGGGACCCTATGGCTCCAGCGAATGGTGGCGCGGCAGTGGGTAGTGAGGGGTGCAACGGATAGAGAGAGGGGCAGGGAGCATCATGCTCTTGGGATCGTCACCTAAGCGTGCAGTGGTGGCCGGCGACGAGGACGGAGACGGCGAATCATTCGGGCTCGCGGCGACGGTGCTCTGCTGATGTTTCGATGAAGGTGGCACTCGCATGATGTCGAACATGGCACAGCGAAGCCGATAGTGTGGACCACGACAGCAGAGCTTTACATGATGCGACGCAATCAACAGTGGAGGAGCTTGTAGCCGGTGAGGGGAAAAGTCAAAATTCGATGAGATGAAAGGGAGAGGAGAGCTGGGATTTCGGGGGAGAGATGACGAGGAAAAGGGGCACCCAGTGCTCCCTTTTATAAGGGCGGCGGGGGATGGAGGCAGGAGATCATGGCAGTGGTGGCACAATCCTAGCGAAAATATGCGTGAATGAGGGGAAAATGACAAGAATGCATGTGGTGTGATGTGGGGGTCTTGATGGCACTGAATGTGCGAGAAATCGGGGAGGTAATCATGGGTATTCAAAAGCTCACGTGAGCACTAATGGTGGCGAACCTAGCGCGAGGAAGAACAAAGGAATGGGAGGAGAAGGGGTGGCTGACAGGTGGGCCCGCATTGGTAGTGCGCTTGGCCAGCGCGAGATGGGCCGCGAGATAAAGGGAAGTGGACCAGGTCCGAAAGAAGGAATGGACTGGGGAAAACTGGGTTTAGGCCCGAAGAGAATTTAGGGATTTTAAATTAAATTTTGATTTTCAGAAATTGTAACAAATCAAAACGACTTTTACAAAATAACAAATAGAATGAAAAAATTCTAGAACAATTCACATAAATTCTTTGAATTATTTTGAACTTAATAAAATTATTTCTATCTTAAAGTTGGCTTTTAGTTTTGCGCATAATTTTTTTTTAACTTCTGGGAAATAGGAAAATCCTTTTTAAAATGCAGAAACATCCAAGGAAATTAATTAAATTTTCTTTTTGACTTTAAAAACTAGGAAAATAAACTAAACTCTTTTAAAAATTTAGAAAATTCAATAAAATAATAACTTTAATATTTTTAATTATTATTTTTAATTTAATTTCAGTAACAGAACTTTCGGATGTTACAAAGGGGGAACAAGTTCTATGCCAAATTAAAAAAGTGTGAATTCTAGATTTCAGAAGTAGGCTTTTTGGGTCATGTGATTAACCCACTAGGTGTCTCAGTTGATCCTAGCAAGCTTTCTACAGTGGTGAACTGGAAGAGAGACTATCTAATGTCAAGGAAGTGGGGAGTATTCTAGGGTTAGCTGGTTATTACCGGTGTTTCATGAAAGATTTCTCTATTCATCTCAGCTCACACAGAAAGCCGTGAAATTTCAGTGCATTGATAATTGCGAGCGTAATTTGTGTACTCTAAAGGAGAAGCCAGTGACTTCTCCTGTCCTCACCCTCCCTGAGCTAGGGAAGAACTTCACAATCTATTATGATGTATCTCGAGTGGGTCTTGGTTGTGTCCGTAGGCAAGACGGCAAAGTGATTGCTTATGCATCGAGGCAGCTAAAGACACATGAGCAAAATTAACCCACTCACGACCTAGAGTTGTTCACCGTGGTCTTTGCTCTAATGATTGGAGGCACTATCTGTACATTGAGTCTTATGATATTTTCACTGGTCATAAGAGTCTTAAGTACGTTTTTTGCGTAGAAAGATCTGAACCTAAGGCAAAGAAGGTGGCTAGAACAGATCAAAGATTATGATCTCACCATCCAGGCAAGGCGAATGTGGTTACTGATGCTTTTAGTCGCAAGGAGACTCCCTCCACTCTGGATTGTCTTGTTGCTGATTTTGATCGAAAGTGAATTTCCTACTATATGCTGGTGTAGCTCAGGCTAAGGCGCAGTTGATTATTGAGTTAGCATTCTAGAGCAAGTAAGGGAGGTACAATAGCATGATCGACTGTTACAGCATGTGAGGAAGCATCTGGATGAAACATAAAATGGGGGATTTCAGCCTTGATGAGTCTGGTACATTGCGGTTTAGAGGCCGCCTTTGTGTGCCCCAAAAGGGACAGATCAAGGATGATATCTTGTGAGAAGCTCATCATACTGGGGATATTAAGATGTATCGGGATTTGAAAAATAGCTTCTGATGGAAAAGGATGTAGGTGGATATCGCTTAGTATGTGGCTTCTTGCGGAGTTTCTCAGTAAGTGAAGGCTAAGCATAAGCGTCCTGTAGAAATGTTACAACCTTTGGAAGTTCCTTACTAGGCATGGGATGATATTGCAATGGATTTTGTGGTTGGTTAACCTCGTACTCAATGAGGGAAGGATGCTATTTGAGTTGTCGTGGACCGTTTCAGCAAGTATGCATATTTTATTCCTATTTGTATGACGAATACGGCAAGCAATTTGGCTCCTATTTATGTGTGGGATATAGTGAGGTTGCATGGTGCGACCAAATCCACTGTTTCTAATAGAGATGCCAAGTTTGTCTCTAAGTTTTGATAGTGTTTGTAGAGTGCTTTGGGTACTCAGCTTCGTCTTAGCATTGCAGATGGATAGTCTAAATGCACTATTCAGACATTGGAGTACATGCTTAGGTCCTGTGTCCTATCATAGAAGGGTTGTTGAGAGGATCAGTTGGCTCTTGCGGAGTTTGCCTATAATAACAACTACCACTCTAGTATTCAGGTAGTGTGAAGAATCTAGACCCGCCATTATGTGTTAATGGAGTTTTGGTTATTAATGACAAATGCTTTGTGAGACTAACACTCTTAGTGATATACCTATTGTTTAGTCTCAAATGGATAAAGAGGTAAAAATCAAATGAGATATGCTTTCCAAATGACAAATCTTTTAAGAGACTAACTCCTCTCTATTGCTACCTCATGTTTAGTCTCAGTTGGATTTAAAGATCAAAGAGGTATGTATTCGACAACATCTTATTTTATCTTGCTGCATTCCTCGGATCCAAAATATAGGTTGAACTTCACCAAAAAGGAAAACTTGTATATGTGCATATGTCTTAATTACACACTCGTGTATGCACACATTTAGGGGGAGTTCACTCTATATTTTGTGGTTTCATTAGTATTGATCCATATTCTTTTGTCCACATATATATTAAGGATCTTTACTTTGAAATATATCCTTGAATATATTTAACTTGTGTAGTTAATATATTCATATGAGTATATGTAACTTGTGTAAGTTTATATATACTCATATCCTTGAATATATGCAACTTGTGTAGTTAGTATATATTCATATGGGCATATGAGACTTGCGTAGTTCATATAAGCTCATATATCCTTTTAGTATATATAACTTGCGTGGTTTATATATACTCATACCAATTACATTCAATTACTTGTTATTGAAGTGATTATCATCGATTGCCAAAGAGGGAAAGATTGCGGTATCTTGTCCCACCATTATCAGTTAATGGTTTAATGTGGTAATTTATGATAATCATATTGTGGAACTAACATTTTTCTATAAGTTGGTGAAATAGGTTATGTTCCATGAGGTTGAAGACTTTGGGTGACATCACACGTTGATTGTCATCAAGTCAAGGATCGGGAAATGGAAATCATCATGTGTTGATGAAGTTCGAGTTGAGATCCCGAAGTGAAGAGCTTGGAGTAAAGGATGCATCATGAGTTGATGCACATCAAGTACAAGAAGAAAAGATGATCATGAGTTGATCATCAAGTCAAGAAGAATCCATCATGTGTTGATGGAGGTCAAATGAAGAGTGCATCATGAGTTGATGCATGTCAAGACTTGAAATGAAAGATGTCATCATATGGACATTAAGTCAATAACCCGGACTTTAAGCAAGGATGTGCGTCATCAAGCTTCAAGTGATTGCGCAAGGAAAAGGTATGACTAGCTAGGGCTAAGGATTTGTTCCTAGTCTTTTACCGGTCTCGGTGTTTGGTTGGAGACAGGATTGCTAGAATAGGTTGCCGTACTATTAAGAGGAGACTTAATCAGTAGCTTGAGTTAGTCATGTGTTGATAAGCTCATTGTGTTTGCTCTAGCTCAACTTAACATGTTGCCTATATTTGCGAATGCGTTTTGCAAATAGTTGTGGCTCATGGTTATTCCTTGTAGCATGTGACTTTAGTTTACGAATGTGTTTTGCAAACAGTTTAAGTCCATGTACCTTATTCCTTGTGGCATGATTCTAAAAGTCGGCAAAATGTGTTTTTCTGACTTGTTGAGAATCTAGCTTTCATCTCTTGTGTACATGTTGCATCAATTGGCAAATATGTTTTTGCAAATTGAGTTGAAGCAAATGTGCAAAGTTTGATCTCAGTCTTGGTAACTGTTGGCGGTCTGACCGCCTCTGACCGCGGTCAGTAGAGCGGTCTGACCGGCCCCTCTGACGGTCTGACCGGTTTGAGCGGTCTGACCGGCCATTGGTTGGCGGTCAGACCGATTGTGAGTCCAACGGCTAGTTTTATAGCCGTTGGCGCTTGGGCGGTCCGACCGGCCATTAGTTGGCGGTTAGACCGGTTTCTGTCCAGATTCTCTGGAATCTTCCATCAACGGCTAGTTTTTGTGTGTGGGCTATAAATACCCACCTTGGCTGTGTGAGGGTGAGTTGCTTGTGCCCCATTGAGTTCCTTTGAGCTAAGAGCAAGCCCTCTACTCCCATTTGTGCATGTGTTGCACTTGTTGAGGTTTGAGAGGCAAATCCTATTGCATGTGTTGCATTAGGTGGTGGATTTAGTATCCACGAGAGTTTTGACACTTGATTGGTTCAAGTGAAAGTTGGAGACTTGTTACTCTTGGTGTTTGCCGACACCTAGATGGCGTGGAGGCGTCGTGCGTCGGTGATCTTCTCAAGTGAAGCTTGTGAGAAGACCCGAGCGTTTGTAAGTGGCTTGGTGCTCGCTATCTCCGGAGTGGAGTAAGAGCAACCCTAGTGGAGCAAGGTGGTTGATACCTCGGAGGAAGGCTCAATTCGTGGAGCCGGCCCAATTGGTTTGGGTTTCCCTCAACGTGGATTAGGGGAGACCGGCAAGTCTCCGAGCACCACGGTAAAACATCGCCGTGTCATCTTGTGGTTTGCATTATTGAGCTTTACCTTATTGCAATTTACATTCATATATTTAAGTTGCTCATTTATTGTGTATGAATGATTGCCAAGCTATGTGCTATTTACATTGCCTAAATTGAATTGCTTACAAGTCCATGCTTGATTGATTATTATCATTAGACTTGTATTGTTGGTGCACTTAGTTGAGACTAGTGGATTTAGGTCTTAATTGTGCAAAACTGTATTTATACTAACTTCCGCTTTAGAAATCGGTTTTAGTGCATAAAAGTTTTAAAACGCCTATTCACCCCCCTCTAGTCGGCCTACTCGATCTTACATAGTGCCATTTGAAGTTCTATATGGGCAAAAGTGTAGCTCACCACTTGTTGGGATGCTATGGGCGTGAAGGCGGTTCTGGGGCCGGATTGGGTCCAAAGGACTGTCGAGCGAGTGGTGAAAATCACGCATAATCTGCTAGCAGCTCAGAGCAAGCAGAAAAGCTATGCAGATGTGAGAAGGCGAGAGTTGGAGTTTGAGGTGGGTGATCAGGTGCTTCTGAGAGTGTCTCCCACCAAAGGCATTATGCAGTTTGGTACTAAAGGGAATCTTAGCCCAAGGTACGTTGGGCCGTCTTTGCTAATTGCGCGAATTGGAAAATTAGCCTACCGCTTAGACCTTCCTAGTCCATGCGTGGAGTGCATGACGTCTTCCATGTTGAGAAGGTACCTAAGAGATCCAGAGCATGAAATTTCGTTAGAGCCATTGACCATTGAGCAATACCTCACCTTCGAGTTTCGTCCAGTGCAAATACCAAAGGAGTCAAAGTGGGTCTTGGAGTATAAAACGTTAAAGTATGTTAAGGTGCTTTGGTCGCATCAATCCGAGCTGGAAGCGACTTGGGAATTGGAGTCTCGCATGTGCGAGAAGTATGTAGAGTTGTTCACGTTGGGTATGTATTAAAGTTGTTTTTGTTCAGTTTGTTTTGTTTTAAAAACCAAATGTTATTTTGTATAAGCAAGTATTATCATGACCATGCTTAAACCAGCATGACGACGTCCCTAGCGACCATACTTAAACCAGCATGTCACAATTTCACCCAATATATCTCAAATTACAGGCGACCATGCCTAAACCAGTATGTCCCGCTCATAGTGACCGTGCTTACACTAGCATGTCGCAACCACCATGCTTAAACCAGTAGGTTCCAACTTTTGGTGACCATGCTTAAACAAGTATGTTCCATCCACAATGACCGTGCTTAAACCAGCACATTGCAAACCACAACCACCATGTGTTACCCAACATGTTTTAATTCACAATTTTAAGTTAATAAAACTAATCAGTGTGACTTTCTTCACAATGCCCATAACCAGGGGCATGACTATTTGAATAGATTTTTAAAACACACTCAACAGAGATTGTACAACTTTACCTATAAGAGAGGATCAATCTCATAATGTCGATCATGACACGCTTCCTTGGGCATGCGATGGAGATGATAATAACAAAGCTTTTCCAATCCTAGCCCCGACACTAAACAAGCTCTGTTGGGTAAAAACCCCTCAACGATCGAGACAGTGCTAGCTTACGGGGCCACTTCACAAAATGTCCTTGTTTACATAGGACATCTTTAATGAGGGACCCACCATTGTTATACGTCCCTTCTCCACTTAGTATAATATAGGGGCATGGGTCTTCACATCGAAGCTATGTAGAGTAGTAGGACAGGTTTATCCCATGCTAGACTTGTGGTTTCACGGCTTAGTAGTTTAGAAGGGAACACATGATTCGGTCCTTATTCGACTCAGGCAAGACAAACCACCAACCCACTACATTCATATAGAACCGATCTCAACCAACGACTCGCCCAATTCTCAACCATTTATAAACACATTTTCCTATTTCCAGTGGTAACCCATGTTACCACACTACGATTCAAATGTTTCCGAGTTCTCATTGTAGCAATGTTTGTGTCCTATTCATGTTAATTTACTAAGCAGTGTCTAAGCACAACCAATAGTCATGTTCATTTAATCAATGGGAGGTTTTACTCATACCATCATTATCCTTAGGGTGACAAGGTATAAGGGTGTTAATAAATAAGGAGGGGATTCATAATGATAATCAACGTTGGCATAACTAGATATCAACATTTAATAAAGCATTCCATGAATAAAATAATAAGCATTCAAGTGATCATTTGAATTGAAATACTTTGCATTTGAAAAGTAGGTTCAATATGATCAATGGTAAAGACTCGACTTTCTCAAATGTGGATGGGTCGTGGTCTTGACTTGAAGCAGTGATGAAGTCTTCGATGACATTTGAGTCTATTTAACACAAAACAATGACTTATAATAAATACTCATAACATAAATAATTCAAATGACCTCCAAAAATTATGATTTTGGTATGGTTGGAAAGATATTGAATTTATCTGAATTTAGAAACAAAAATCAATTGATTTGTATTTAAAATGAGAGAGAACGAGCTCTCCAAAGTTTGGCCCGAGAGACATTCCACATTTAAATCTGAAATTTCTGACAGGTGGGTCCCACCGGGATTTTCTTTTCTTTTTGATTTGTTTTCATTTCAGAAATTCCACTGTGACTGACAAGTGGGGTCTACCTGGGTTTTTATTTTATTTTCTCTTTATTTTAAATTGGGAAAACTAGAGAGACTGACAGGTGGGGTCCACGATCCACTGGACCTAGTCCACCTTGCTGCGCATGAAGCGTAGGGCCCACGGGTCAGCGGCTAAGGGTCCAAGGACTCGATTCACGAACTAAACTCCTTAACCCTATGCTTTACTTAACTTCTAAACGTGTCGGGCCCACTTGTCATACACTCATCTAACTAACTAATTAACCTTAACCTTCCGACTTAATACTAATGATGTCCACGTTGCGGCCATGAGGTGGTGCCACGTTAGTATCTCCCTCAAAACAGAGGAGTGCGTAGGGGAGCTCCAAGCCGACTCGAGTGGAGCTCACCGCCGACAAGGTGGGCCTCAGCTGGCACCCGGGAGGGGCAAAACAGGTTGCGTACGCTATGGCAAAGCTATCGGTAGCAGCGTTGTGTCGGGAGGTGGTCCGAGGCGGCAACACGATGACAAAGAGGGTGACAGTGCTACTGTGCTACGGGGGCCACTACAAGCCATGGCGATGCTATCTGCGGCGTCGGCGTGCTAAATGGCTCACTAGAACGCACGAGCAGCGGCAGCCAGCAGCGAGGACGAAGGCGCTCGTGGCGGCGGCACCACAATGGCTTAAAGGCTACGATGACTAGTCTACAAGGTTGGCTGAAGCAAGGAACAAGATATGACACAAAGAAAGGAGGAAGGAGCTCGCCGGAGACGAGAAGAGGAAGAAGGGGCTCGGCGGCGACACTGTTCCGACGGTGAGGCGAAGGGGGCTCTGGCGTTGTGGTGCTCCAATTAGAAAAAGGGGAGGAGCATCAGCAAGAGGAAGGTGAGGCGATGTCGAGTGGCATGATATTCAAGGTCGGGGTTCACCGGGTTTTCCTTTAAGGTAATGATCTGGAGAGAGGAGAAAGGAGGTTGGTACTTAACTTTGCTTGTAAATTTTTATTAATTCCCTTTAAGGTAATGATTTGGATTTGACTTTTGAAATTCAACCAAATTTTTGTAAATTCACAAAGAGCAACAAAAGTTTTTGAAAATCCTCAAAATTCAATCAAGTTTCAAAAGATCTCAAAATTGAGCTGTTACAGGGGGGTTGCGCCACTATGATCATAGACTCGTATACCTCACCTTCTAAATTATATATACTAGGCATCTATGTCCATGCTGAAGAATAGGCAGCAAACCAAGCTCATATATATGTTTTATATAATTCTAGGAGCAAGAGTAGAGTGTGAGATTGCTATGCCTCATGTAAGTGTCCCTCAAAGAAGTGTCATATGATCGATTTTCTAGAATATAACGAGTTCTAATAGGAATCGGAAGCACTAGGAATTCAAGTTCAACGTGTAGGAAAGGCTATTCGACTCAATATTTAAGGTATTCCCAAATAAAGTGGCTGAGGATCAAGGAGAAGAGATAGAAGGTACATCATCCCCAGTCCCAAGTCCCCACCCATTTTTGTTGACGTTGAAACAGAGAAAGGATTTTGGAATGCATATAGCCTGCATTAGGTTATCTAATTGTTGATACCTAATGTGTACAGCTTCTGTACAAATTTTAATAGAAATGTTTTTTTTTCTAGAAATCTATGTGACCTATCCGCAATTACCGGGGATAAGTGCACATAATAGTGTAACTACACAATATGTTGGCGACGAGGAACATATGCATCACTTCTAAAGTTTGCCAGCCATAGTTTGTAAAAGCATTTTTTAGAGAATTTGTGACAAGTGTACAAATGTACAAACACGTGCTCAAATGGTTTATTTATTTATTATTTAGCTGAAGCGACGAGGCATTTAATTGGTGCTAATGATGCAAATGAAACGAGAATTCTAACATGCTAATTTGTTAGCGGAAGTAACAGTAGTGCAAACATATGAAGCTGAGCATAAAAAGAAACATGTATGCTTGACGCGAGCATCAGAAACTTATTCCACGGAAGCGCGTCCCGTAGTTGAGTTTTGCACAAATGCTTCGCGAATAATGTCGTTGTAATTGCACATGGTAGAAGGTAGGTCTTGGTATTGTGAACTCCAAATCCATCCAACGTTTGGAGAATAATTATGCAGTGAGTTATGTGCACCTACACCTCCCTGTCTTAGATATAAATAATAGCCGCCTAGGTCCATGTAGAAGAACAGGGCAGCAACTCAGCTGACTATTTTTTTTTTAGAATTACAGGAGGGGAAATAGAGGATGATGAGAATGGGAATGCCATATTGCCATGGTTTATATGGTTATGTCGTAATGATGTCGTTTTCGACAAGAAAGTTATTGACCATCCTTTGCAGATTATATTCAGGTGTACCCATTGGATCCACTCTTGGTCAGCTTTGCAATGCCAAGGAAGGAGGGATGCCTTGGTAGCTGGGAGCAAAACATTGGAGGTTATTACAAGGGAGATCTTCAACAAGCATGGGTGAAAGCGTTTTAATAGGCTTCGAGATGTTTGAAATACTTCTTTGTCTTTGTTTATTTTCATAAGGTTGTTTACTACCCTTACGGCTTATGTTTTGCCGTTGGTTTATATCGGCATTTGTTTTGCCGTTTTGTTATGGTTTATGGAGCGATTGCTTCATCTGGTTAAGAATATTATTGTTATTGTAATAAACTTTGGGCTGTGTGTATCCTCGGATACAGAGGCTGGGAGAGGTTTTATCTTCCCTTATCTAAAAAAAAAATATGGACAATAATGTGTGTAGTAGGAAAGGAAGGCCGGGGAACTCTATTTCATGTGAAAGGCAACTCACTTGTCTGACAAGATCTCTATGCCCAAAGTATTGAGTTGCATACACCAATTAACTCATCTAAAAACTTAAGCCGGTGAGAAAGCAATTCATTTATACTGCAACACAAAGAATAGACAGAAGAGCGGCCAAACATGACCAAAACACAGCCTCTCTGTTTATCAGCAGGGCAGAAAGAAGAGACATTTTGATCAACTCATTAGCTTGATGCTGCTTGCCTATGGAAGGGCCTCTGGAATCTGGATGCTTGCGAACTGGTGTCCAATGCAAGATACGTGTTCAACATATTGTTGGATAGGTGGCTGATTCAGGAAACATTGTGGGGGTAAGCCCTTAGAAGCTATAGTTCTTTTTGTATTTTTATGAAATTACGTGCAAATGTTAGTAAGAACTAGATCTTGTTGTCATGTATCAGACATCATTGGATTTACATGTAAATGACAGCTACTGCTACTATACAGTAGACCGCAAACGAAGAACACACGTGCATCACTTCCATGGTTGGCAGCCGTAGTTTCTAAGGCATTTTTCAGGCATTTTTTTTTTGTTAATTGTACAAACGTATAAACATGGGGGCGGTCTATAGAACGTATCAGCCATCATGGGGAGCTTCTTCTTCCTCCCTGCCGTCGCCGCGTTCTTCTTCCTTCCGGCCGAGAGCTCTGCGCACCTTCACCGATGCCGCACCCCCATGGTCAGCGGCGCCCTCACCGCCTTGCTACGCCGCCCTCTCTTCCCCGCCGCTACGGCCGTAATCCCACTCAACCTAATATTCAGTTGCTCACCGTGCCACCAGCCACAGCCGTCACGTCCCTCCCTCCCTAGCCCTGACGAACCATAACCCTAACACCTTGCCGCTGGTTGCCCCCGCATCACCAGAGAAGAGAGCTCGGGGAAGAAGAAGAAAGGGGAGGAGGTGAGCCACGCACTCGGTTGTTAGTCGGAGCGCGGGCTTGTTAGACTTTCCCATAAACATGTGCTCAATTTTTTTCACTTACTTTTTTATGCTGAAGTAATGAGATACGTAGTTGTTGCCAATAATGCTAATAAAAGAAACTTCGTAGGCAAAATTACTCGCACCAGTAAATGTGAAATTGCCCAGTGGTTCCAACGGTACCAATAAAAAAGGTTTTGTCTAGCTTGCAATTAGTGAAATACTACAAAATGTTGTAGTGTTTCGAGCCAACAAACGGTACAGCCCATGTCCGTCCGATTTGAACCAAACCAACGCTCCTGATTTGCCCATATTTCCACCTTATTCATTCATACCGCGTCCTCTCACTTCACTAATTTTGTTCCCCTTTCAATATCATTCTCCCCCCTCGATTGGATCGAAGGCAGTCGGACGGAGGAGCTAAGGTGAGGCGACATGCAAGAGACGGAGGATGAACATAGGCGACGCCAGGGGGAGGAGGAGCAGAGGCAACACCCGGGAGAGGAGGAGCTGAGGTGAGGCAGCGCACAATAGCCGAAGGAGGAGCAGTGGCGACATCGGGCTCGCGACCGGAGGAGCCGGCGCGGCACGATCGCAGTTGAAGAAGGCGGCGGGGCGGCTTCGCGGTGAGGTAGGAGGAGCAGCCGTGTCTCGTGGTCGGGCCAGAGGAGGAGCATAGGCGACGTCAAGGGGAAGGAGCTAAGGTGAGGTGGCGCGCAAGAGTTGGAGGAGGAGCAGAAAGCCGGGGGAGGAGTTTGGGGTGAAACTCTATGATAAATTTTTTTATTTAGATAATGAAAGAGAAAAATCTAACCCGGCCTCTACATCAAGGATATACACAACCCATTTTATTAAGAAGTAATGTACCACAATGACTAACAAAAAATTTGAAACTCTACGACACATGGCTTTAGAACCTCCAAGTCTTGTTGAAACTCTATGATATTTTGCTTTTAGAACCTCCAAAATTGTGTGAAACTCTTTTATTACTTGTCTATGAAACCTTCCAAAATTTTCTAAAACTCTATAATACTTGCGGATTTTAGGAACTCCAAATTTGGTGATGAAACTCTATGATACTTGCAGCTTTAGAAACCCCAATTTTGGTGACAAAGCTCTATGATACTTGCGGCTTTACAACCTATAAATTTGTATGAAACTCTTTGTTACTTGGCTGTGGAACCTTCTAATTTTTTTGAAACTCTATGATACTTGAGGATTAGGGAACCCCCAATTTTGTTGATGAAACTCTATGATACTTGATGTGTAACCTTCCAAATTTTAGGAACCCCAAATTTGTTGATAAAACTCGATGATACTTGCGGATTAGGGAACCCCCAATTTTGTTGATGAACATCTATGATACCTATGGCTTTTTAGGAACCCCCAATTTGGTGAATGAAACTCTATGAAACTTGTAGCTTTAGGACCTGTAAATTTTCATTGAAACTATATGATACGTGGCTCGATACTCTCTGTAACTTCACAAAACTACTAAAATTCTTTTGATGCAAGGCAATGTGGAAGATTACAAGAGTGAACTTGCTTATAGGCTCATATACCACCATTTCAATGATCTAAATCCTAAGGAAAATTTGATCATATACCCTCCCCTTAGATGGAAATTCAGGATTTACCCTCCTGGCCCACATGTCATTGACCTATGGTGACCCCACATGTCATTGAGGTGGGAGGTTAAATCCTAAAATCCTGAATTTCAGGGAGGGTATATGATCCAATCCCCCAAATCCTAACCGGATCTCCAACTGAAACCGCACAAGATGATTTTTTTGCTCCCCCCATGTGCTTTTCTTGTATGACTGCAATGGTTTTTTGTGGATGGCACACTGTTTTATGGAATCTATTTTGCAACTACTGAGCATTGCTGAAAACAATGTGACATGGCTATATGTAAAATCCTATGTTTAAGTCTGTGTTTTATAAGCAAAATGGTTGGATATCCGTGACACAACAGTATGGTGGGATATCTGTGACACAGCAGTTTGAAATGTAGCATGGTGAAACATGGTTTTAGCTATCCTTCTTATTGTACTAATACAAAATTCAGTTTCATTAAGTTCGAACCATTGTTTTCACTTTATTTCATTAAGATTCATGCTAATTCAGAGGTGTTTCATGAAGTTTCATCCTAGTTTATCTAGTCTAAGACAAGTTTTTAACAGTGACATGCCAAGATAAGATGGTTTCATTAAGTTTCTTCATGTTTGTAGAGCAAGTTTCACGTAGTTTCAGCGAGTTTTAGACAAGTTTCATCAAGATTCATAAAAAAATTCCATTTGTTCCTTTTTTTAGTTTCATTAAGTTTTATACAGCACCCTCCGATTTTATCAAGTTTCAACTAGTTTCATTCTTTTTAGGGGCATGTTTCATTAAGTTCCATACAATACCTTCCGGTTTCAACAAGTTTTAACTAGTTTCATTCTTTTTAGGGGCAAGTTTCATACATTCCTATCCGGTTTCATCAAGTTTCATTAAGTCCAACTAGTTTCATTCAGTTTTTTGGGCATGTTTCATTTAGTTTCACCCAGTTTCATTAAATTTCAGACAAGTATCATTGTTTCCATTGAAATTTTAGACAAGTATTCACTCAAAATTTTTTAGACAAGTACCATTTAAGGTTCATATTAGTACAACTAAGCTCCACACCAAAATTTTCAGGTTTCTCTGACGTTTTTCTCCCTCTTTTCAGCGATGTTTCATCAAGTATTATACAGGGTTTAATAATAGTTTATCTAGTATAATACAAGTTTCAAAAGTGACATGCAAACTTAAGACAGTTTCACCAAATTTCATGAAGGGTTTCATTAAGTTTTCAAGAAGTTTCAGTTTAGCAACATCAAATATTCATTAAGTATCAATACACATTTGATACAAGAAGTTTAAGTTTTAGGTTGCGAACTAATACAATCTGTATCTTCATCTTGTGCATCCATTTCTTCGTCACCTGCATTTCAATCCCTCTGCCCATTACTTGTGGCAAAAAAAACTTTAGCAAATGCGGCCTTCAGTCCATCTTCAGTCCATCATCTTGAGCAGGAGTAATCTGATGTCATATTATCCGGTTTGTGCACAAACACAAGATGGACTAAATCACCAATAAGAGGGGAATGAAACATCACATTGAAGCATCTAAGCCAGCCATTTCGTCGAACATGTTGCATGCAACAAACAAGCAGCAGACATGAGGAACAAATATGAAACTTGCCCGAGACATGCCAGAGTAGCAAAGGGGAGACGGCGAGGTTTCGCGCCGGCTGACAGGGGGAAGCCGGTGGGGAGTTGGCTCATGCGCTCCCGCACGCGCGAAGGACGCTGTCAGGGTATGACATGGGGAAGCCAGCGGTAGCTAGTACGTGCTCTCCCGGGCGCACGGAGGAGGGTGACGGGGAAGCCGGCGGCAAGGTCCAGTTGTGCTGCGGAGAACGACGAGATCGTGGTGTGTGATTAGATCGTGTGTCTGGGAGAGAATCGGTTGCGCGCTGAGTGAGGGACGTCACACGATTAGAACATCCAAATCCTACTGTGGAACCTATCCTGTCGGAATTGTTACTTAACGGTGCAACATGCCCTATGATCCCTTGCAAGTAATGCTAAATGCTTCTGCCCTAGTTTTCCAACTAACAAAAGCGCCAGAAGTTCTCTCAACCTTACCCAATTGTGTTGTTGTGGTCTACGAGCTTGAACTGCTTGGCAAGTCCATACTCACGGTTACGGCCCGTTGCGCTAGGATCCTAGCCCATCCATACGTTGAAGGACCCAATGCATGACAGAAACGTGTGTGACATGGCAAACTTTGGTGCGTTAAAAAAGAAAATGCATTGAAAGAGAAAATACAGGAGATTTATAGTGCATAGTATTAAAATGCGATTTTCATCGTTCAATAAAAATTAAATTCAAAGGCCCAAATCAATCGCGTGCGCTGGCCAGCAGAGTAACCGAATCTTTTTCTTACAACTACATGTGATGATATCCTTCTCAGACGGCGTCGTCTGCAGATCATACTGCATGCGTCGGACGGGCGCGGACGGGTCCGCGGTCAGTGACGTGCTCTCACCGGCAATTTTTGGCCATGACGCTAGTGGCTTATCTATCTGCTTTGGCATCGTGCAGAGAGAGTCAAAGCAGAACAAGCAAGCTCATCTCCACAACTACAGGTAGGCAACATGCCAATCATGCAGTTGTCAGCTGGCCACTGATCGAGCTAGTCAATGCATCACTGTTCGAGCTAGTCAATGCATAGTCTACGATGATATCACTTGTGAAGTGTAGACTTTTACTTCTTCTGCTGATCGATCTCGCCCGTACTGCTCTTTATCCTGAACAATCAATCATGTCACAGGCACCGTGATAGCCACGTTGTAGGCTAGCTAGGCAGATATTTCTCACGAGACAGATGGTCAAGATTTGGCTCTAATGTTCCACCGTCAATGCAGCTGATGGCGTCTGACGACCATGCTTTGGTTTTGTAGTTAGCGCACTGAGGGCTTGTTTGGGAGTGCTAATCCCGGCCGGGATCCCGGCCAAATCCCGGGGAAAAATCCTCCCGTGGGTAATTTTTCCGGTCGATGCTGTAGCTCTGTTTGGAGACGTCAGGGGCGGGGAAACTTCGGCCCATCCCGGCCTAATCCCCGGGGGAGAAAAGCGACGCCACCCCAGGTCGGGATTTCCTCCTCTGCTCCTCGTCTCGCTCCCGAGTCCGAACCGGCGCTCCACCGCCTCCCTCCCGACCTGGGCACCACCTACTCGTGCGTCGGCGTGTGGCAGCACGACTGCGTAGAGATCATCGCCAACGACCAGGGAAACCGCACCACGCCCTCCTACGCCGCCTTCACCGACTCCGAGAGGATCATCGGCGATGCTGCCAAGAACCAGGTCGCCATGAACCCCATCAACACCGTCTTCGGTGAGCAGCCTCTCCTACCCTCCTCCCCACCCCAGATCTCTTCTCTGTCCTGCTCTATTCTTGTTGTTTTTATGTGTGTTAGATCTGAGGCTCTATCAGTCCGGCTACTCAGATCTGCTGGGTTTCGTCCGGTTTCAGATCTGAGTTTCTATCAGTCCGGCTACTCAGATCTACTGGGTTTCGTCCGGTTTCAGATCTGAGGCTCTAGTTTACCTGCTGCTTCAATCTCTGTTTACGAACTTAGATATGTATGCTTCCCTTGAACCTGCAGCTCTGCTACTTGTGATTATTGCTTCGGTAGTACAGCGTTTTGAGTTTGTGTTGATGTGATTTAGTGGTTACCTAGATCTGTGGATGGTTAATACTTAGGATCTGTTTGGTTTGTATGCTTAGATGTTACCTAGAGCTGGAATCCATGTAAAAACTTTATGTAGCTTCTAATGCCATCTGATCATCTATGCTGTGATATTGGTTATGTGCTATATCAAATCCTATGAGCTGAGTCAGTATCTTATGTTATGGTACTTCATCTGTACTGCCCTTGTGATTGCTGTAGAGATTTCAGATTTATGCAATGGTCTTGGAATGGGAGTTCCCGTGCTTGATCAGTTCATCTAATTCATAGTTATTAGTTTATGTGGAGTTGGTTTTATCTGTGTTCATTCTGTTGTCTGGATATTGAACCTTGGATATTGCATTTATGTGCACTTTATACTAGCATTGACTCATCTTATATACCTGATTTCATCCTGTGTTGGAGGAGACCCTGTTCGTTCTGTAGGGGTAGACATCGAATTCAATATTGCACCACTCTTTGCTTCCAAGGGAAAAACTCGAGAGTATTTGTTTGTTGTGATGGGGAAGCAAGAGATGCTTCTTATTATTGAAAGTGAGTCTATGTGGTAGGATGGCAGCCGGGGTCCTACTGCCAGGGAGCTCGGTGGATCATCTGAAACCACATGACCATTGTACACTCCATTGTACAAGTTTATTTCCCTCTGAATCTCTCACAAAGCAGTCGTGGAAGTGCAGCTGGACGAGGCCAGCAGCGTCTTCTTGTTGTTCTTGAAGGCAGCAGACACCGCTCTTTGCACTGTGTCTCTGGCTGATGGGCGGTCTTGTTTGAGAACCCGACCTTGGCCGGCACCTACAGCGGCAATGGGAGAGAGGGTAAGGATGGCAAGTGGTGAGGTGAAGAACAAGCACTTCATGGTCAGTGAGCTCATGTTAGTTGCTTTCTCTGGTTCTTTCCTAGGCCTTGTGTGTCTCTTCGGTCCGAAGTAGCCCATTTGCTCTGCCCAAAGTGGTGCCATTTGCTCTGCTTTTCTTCTTTGTGACCATACGTAGATGTTCCCTGCCATGCTATAACCAGTCAGGCCCCATGTGTGGTTGCAGCTTCCCTGCAAGTAGGCTGTGTTCACTGTTCACACCTTTGTGACCTCAGAGCAATAAGCAATTTATATGTAGTTAACTATTAACTACAGAATCTTTGTGGTTACAGCTTTGGGTTGGTTAACTATTAATTACTAGTAGTTGTTATATGTCTCAGCTGATGCAGGTTATTTTTCAAAGCACCGTAGGTTAGATCAGAATACACCTTGCATGTCTGCTTTGTGTCTTCTCTGACAGGATCCTATTGTGTGGACTCCATGGACAAGAGTTCTGCACTGGAATTCACCACATTACGTGGGATTATTAACTTCTGTTGATTTTTTGTACATGAGTGGAGTACTTAACCACATGACCATTGTACACTCCATTGTACAAGATTCAGGAGTATTGGTGGCTTTTTGTAGTTTTAGACTTTTCTTCCACTTTTAGGCTTCGACGGTGAACTCATTCCTCACGAGTGAACTCATTCACTTTGAACTTCGACTCCACCAGAACTTCACTTGTCCCATCTCTAGAAGCTGAGTCAAAAAAAGTCTCCTACTAGTATTTCCTGCAACTACTAGTAAGTATCCTATAACTCCCTTGTTTGTAGCTTATGCTTTTGTTTGTAACATGTTGTACTAATAGTATTAGTGTGAGTGCAGTTATATATATTATTATTATTATTATTATTATTATTATTATTATTATTATTAGTATCTCAAATATGTGGGGATGCCAAAATGATCTCAAATATGTTATTTTGGCATCTAATCTCAAAATATGTTTTTTAATAAAACAAGTCATACACATAGTAGCGCCTCTTCATTACTGTCTTACCATTTCTTACTACTAATATGCTTATTTACTACTAATCTGCATGTATTAGCAAATGGACACTAGAAAGGAGCTCATTAGGAAATTTATGCTCGAGGAAGAAGAGGAGGACGATGAGTTGTTTCTTGTCTTGGTTCCTACTTTGCTTTCATGCCTTTATGATGAAAAAAGACCAGTCCACACATCAGCTCTTACTGGCGCTAAAAAAGTTAAGGAGATCTTAGAAGGCCATGAGAGTTGGTGTAGGGTTGAGTTAGGATGGAGCCGAGAGATATTGAGGGCTACATCAGATTTCCTTAGAAGGAGGTTTGATGCATGACACAAGGGCGTTCACGTGAGGAGCAACTAGGGATGTTTATGTACATGATTTCTCATAATGCTAGCAACCAAAAGCTTCAGAAAGCATTCCAACACAGCGGTGAAACAATTCATAGGAAAATAAAGGAAATCTTTGATATAATTCCAGCTCTAACCCATAGGTTTATCAAGCTCCCAAGTTCGAACCAAACTCACATGAAAATTGTATCGGATCCACGATTTTGGCCTTATTTTCAGGTGAGCCATACACACTAGACGCCTAACTTTTCCCAATATTTTCCTTTATTTAATTTTCTATGTTTATGCGCAGAACTGCATTGGTGCTATTGATGGCACACATATCCCCATCACTATTGCTTAAGAGAAAGCGGCTCCTTATAGGAATAGGAAAGGGACCTTGTCTCAAAATGTGATGCTAGCTTGTGATTTTGATCTAAACTTCACATTTATTTCATGTGGATGGGAAGGATCAGCATCAGATGCAGGAGTCCTTCGATCTGCTATTAGCAAGGGTTTTCGGGTTCCTGAGGGTAAATTCTATCTTGTGGATGGTGGATACGCAAACACACCTTCTTTTCTTGCCCCATATCGAGGAGTGAGATACCATATTGGTGAATTTAGGAGGCGCCGCTCATCTCGAAGATATGATTATGCGGACTACAAAGAACTTTTCAATCATCGTCATGCTCTCCTTCACAACCATATTGAAAGGGCTATTGGTGTTCTGAAGAAGAGATTTCCAATCCTGAAAGTTGGTACATTTCATCCCATTGAATCTCAGATTAAGATCCCAGCTGCAGCCGTTGCATTTCACAACATCATTAGAGGTCAAAATGGTCAGGATGGGTGGTTGGATCACCAACCTTCCTACATTCAACGGATGATTTTGTTGATGTACGGAGGGTGACAATAATTACCAAAATGATATCGAATCAAATGCGGGAAGTTCTCTTAGAGATCAAATTGCAACGCAAATGTGGGCTGACTACAATCATTAGTTGGACATGGTATTTCACAAAGCAGTATTACTATTTTGTGCCCTTGACACTTAAATTATATGATGTGTAATAAGTAGTACACTTCATTTGTGTGACTTGTTTTCATATTATGTGGTTATTTCTTTTAAATATATTGTTACACTCTTGTGCCATTTTTTCATTTCAATATGTTATGGTTAGTGTAGCTATGGCTAAAGAAGGATCAAGAGCCTCATGGAACTTCTCATATGAGAAAGCTCTTTCCGATATACTACATGATCATAACAACCCAAAGTTCAGAGGACAAAATGGGTGGGTAACTGATGGTTGGAGAAGCATAGTCAGTAAATTCAATGAAAAGTTTCCAACTGCCCATTTCACAAAGCAACAAATTCAAGAAAAAGAGAAGGAACTGAAAGGGAATTACAAGGCAATACGAGATGCACGGAAACAAAGTGGTACAGGTTGGGATGATTCTTTGTGCATGATTGTTGCTGAACCAAGTATTTGGGATAAAATTATTCGTGTAAGACTCTTTACTCTATTTAACTAATAGTATTATTTTGTGATGTGTTTTGTTACTAACTATATTCTTTTCTTGCATTCAATAGGATCATCCAAAGGTGAAGAAGTTCCGCAACAAGCCATTCCCTCTCTTTAACTACCTAGCAGCATTGTATGAAGGTGAAGTTCAACTATATTGTTTCAGTTCATGCTTCAATGTTCATTTCATGATTTCCTGATTCTATTAATCATATATGGTCTCATATCATGAACTTCACATTTATTTCATTGCTTATATGGAAATAGGAAGTACAACAACTGGAGATTTAAATTTTGTATCAATTGAACAAGTAGAGCCTTCAACTGATCAAGTTATATCAAATGACAATGATGCCCATGATGTTGGCTTAAACCCTTTTTCTACAAATCTGGAAGGGCAAGCAACATCTAGTGCTCATACGGAAGTAGAAGAAGTGGAACGTGCTCCTTCTACTTCATCTGGACAGAAAGGAGATGATAATGGAAAAAAGAGAAAGCAAAGTCAAATTGCTGGAGTCCTTGAGAGCTACTTGGAGTTCAAGAAGGAGCAAACCAAAAAAATTTACCCAAGAACTAAATGAAACAACAAGACATGGTCAGAGTGATGATTATTATTGATTATTTAGTGCAGTTCTCTGTTTTTCGAAAAGAGTTGATATAGAGTTCATGAAAATTACATTGTGCAGTTCTCTGTTTTTCGAAAAGAAAGTAACTCAGTTTACTTTGGTAAGGATGGTGTTTTCTAAGCTTGTGATTCCCTGTTTCTGCAGATGTTCCATTTGCTGCCAGCTGGAGGGAACTTCTTTGTGCAGAACTGGTTCAGGGTTTTGTGTTGGAATGATGAATTGTGAACGATGTTGTGACCCTTTGTTTGTTTCTCAACTGGTGTGATTTATTGCAAGAAATTGCTAGACTTGATATGCATCTGCTAGATTTGTTCTTTTGTGTTACTCATGTCTTGCTTTGATATGCTAGATTTGCACTATGGAATTACTATCTGAAAGCATTCTCACGGTACAAACCGTGAACCACTTTGATTAATTTGGTTGTATGTAATGATGATGAATGTTATAGGTACAAGTAGTACTAGTTAAACAAGTTTAAGTTTTACCATGTATGAATGTGATCTGCATGTTTGGATGTATGATCGATCAATGTTGGTACATAATTTTAGTACCATTTTCTCAACATTTTTGTGATTTTAAAATTACTTTTTTATTATCTTATTTGTAATTATGGGTTTTACGACTTTTCTGAATTTTACGAATTTTTTTAAAAAAAATTCTGAATTTTTTTTTAAGGCCGGGATTTTTATCCCTGTTGTTTCCAAACAACAATGTGAGGATTTTATTCTAGCGGAAGATTTTCCCTTGGAGTTGAGGGGATTTCATGTGCCCTCAAAATCCCCTTCAGGGATTTTCTTCCATGGGATTTTGCTCCCTTGAATCCAAACAAGCCCTGAAAGTTTCCGTTCCAACAAAATCGCTCAGTTATGTGTGCTCGAAGCGTAACTGTCGGACCCGGACTTGAAATCCCAAATCCTATGTGAAAATCATTACACTATTTTTTTAGATTGGTACATAGTGTTCACAGATATATTACTGAATCAACTCATATATGATGTAACTTGTACCAAACATTGTATTATAAACATCAGTCACATAGACCACATCGGGTCAGATTTTACATTAAGACCGAACATGCCAAATGATTACATTACAAAAGCAGCAGAAATAAAAGGGGTAGATCATATCTCTCCGCAGACAAGCAACTAGGGTAGCTCGTATATGACCCATATTACCCAATAGCTTGGATAATATTAGTTGTACGCAAGCACTGACTGAGCCAGCTAGACTGAGGTCAGACCTAAACTAAAAGAAACTATACTACTCTTCATCATTGCCTTGTCCATCGACTTCGGGGTCCTCGTAGTAGGCATAGTGTCCCTGATCCATGGATTCTGAGGGTTTGAGGAGAGAGTGAGGATGAGCACAACTTCTGTGCTCGCGAGCCAACACACAAGATACAATAATATACATGCAAGGTTTAACAAGGATGTCTCGGTTTCTTTTATTTGCTAAAGCAATATTTTCAATTATCATAATTAGAAATTCCTAACACTAAGCATTTTAACCAAATTGTATTTTTTCAAAGAGATTAATTATGCAATATTAATAACAGTAGAGGTTACCTCCACCTTATGCTTATTTTTTATGGTGGTTACCTCCACCTATTAACAACACCGGGTACGACTATCCAGGAAAAATCCAACTTCAGGGCTAGGTGAGCCTGACACATTTTTTATTCCATCCATAAAGGTTTTTGAAATAGAACTAACTCTAGTAAGTTTCCATATCCGTCTTAGACCGTAGCCATGGCTGTTTAAACAGTTTATACTTTGCAGAAGTTGTACACTATACCTACAAGAGATAATCAACCCATTGCCCTACATGATTCCTTGGTCATGTAATTGAGAGATCATCATAGTAACCTTTTAAATTATCACGCTCCTCCCGTCATCTCGCCCATATGGGCTGTTTCCACACGCGGTGGCCCCCCATAAGTTGTGCGGGATGTTCACCACAACGACTAGCACAGCTGGACTTCAATTTCCACAACGATTAGCGCAGCTGGCAACTTTACCTTGCCTCAGTGTCTCATTCAAGCCGGAATGTATCCAATGCTTGCACTACCTCATTCCTCTTCCAGCGAGATGACTTTCAGGGTTCAATAAATTTACTAAGCTAAGTTGTACTTTACAGACTTATGGTTATACTTGTTTTACAACGGGAGGTCATTACAAGATTAAATCCTTAAAATCATCTAGGCGGTTCATACCACATTCCAACCACTCTCGTGCTACAATAGCACGCACGACCATACCATCCGCCTAGACGTGTTAACAACAATTTGATAGGGTTTTTGGGAGCAAAATACATTATCTCAAACATTCCAGTCATTTACCCACAATGACTGCCCAAAGCCACTTTCATGGTTAAAGATGATGATTAGGGTATTTAATGCTCTACTACTTAGGCAAGACTAGCATATCGCTTAAGTACGACCTATAACTAGTAATTTACCACTTAATATCTAGGGTGACAAGGGTTAAGTATTTCAATTGTCAAAGGATGGCGTAATAATATCTAAGTATCAAGTTGGTATTTAACTACCTTAAGATTTGACATATATTTGCTTATGTAAATTAAAGCATGCAAATTGCTATTTTAAAGAACATAATTTGCGTAAAATGTCGGGTCAAAATGGTTAAAGTATTAACTCGCTTGAATTATAGGCAAGAGGGTCTTGGTAGTCTTGTACTTGATCAAATTGGAGATCTCCCGCTTCTCCAAACTCTACTTGGATGAACGTGTCGGAAAAAGAACAAACAAGCAAACAGAACAAATAAATAGATAAGAAATAATATTTGAACTCCAAATTAAATAATACCAGTGCTATTAGCAAGATCTTGAATTTAGACAAATTTAGAAACAAATTTCACTTAAATCAGAGTTAACACGAAGGATAACGGAGCTCCTGAAGTTTTCCTTTTTAATCAAATCCTGAGAAAAAAATAAGAACAGAGAGAGAAAATCTCTCTCTCTAACATGAGGGACCCACTGAATAGTAACTTGGTCCACCAGCACAGTGCATGGACCGGAGGTCAACATGCATTGTACATGGTCCACGGAGCAATGGGACTTTTACTACTACAGGGCCCACCAGTCAGTGACTCAAAGGAGGTTTAGGGTTTTTAACTCTCAGCAATTACTGCTCCTTGGGTCCACCGGACAATGAATCAAGGCAACAATTAAACAAGTAATTAAACCACTAAACAAAGCTTTTGTCTTAAGTCTCGATAGTGACGCGCAAAGTGCTGGTCCGGTTTTCGGACAACAGAGGGAAGCCATGGGCACACACGGTCGGAGCTCATCGCCAGCGAGGGCGCCCTGGCGGCGGTTGACAATGGATAAAATGGAACGTGCTCACCGAGGTGAAGACGATGGTGGCAGTGGCGCTCAGCTTCAAAGCCAAGCAAGAAACCTGATGATGCTCCAATCGGGAGAGTGACAGCATGGGCAACAGCAGAGCGAGGGGAACTCACTGGGACCAAGAAGGCAGAAAGAGTTGGTCAGAGGGCGGCGAACGGCGGTGGAGAAGGTTGCGGCCGAAGGGGAAGAAGAAAGCCAAATCCGGGTGCTTCGGTGGACCAAAATCGAATTCACTTGGGGGGGAGAGTTCCTTGGCTTCGGGGACATGGGATGACGGCGGTGGAGCGGCAGGGAACTTGTTGGAGTGGTGATTCGATGGTGGAGCAGCACGGCAGAAAATGGCGCTCGGGCTTTTCTTCAGGCGCCTTCTTCGGTGGACTTACTGAGGCGAAGGGGCAAAGTGGGGGATGACAATGGGGAGCTTGGAGCTCTTTGTAGCCGATCAAAAGGAGGAGCCGTTGGGGGGCTCAGAGGCGGCGCACGATCCTAGGGTGACCGAGGGCGCTAGGCGTGGTGATGGCATCACGCTGGCAACCTTGGAGGGCCAGGGTAGGTAGAGTTGGGTGCTGGCAACGCTACGAGGCAACTTGACGAGACCGGGCAAGGGTGCGAATGCGGTGGCAACTCTGGCACATGCATGGGTGGGTAGGTGAGGCGTAGAGGGTAGCTCAGCGACGGGACAAGGCGGTGGTAGGTGGGCACAGGCACACGGGTGCAAGAGCAGCGCGCTAGAGCACGGTGCAGATCAGGCGAGCTAGGTGACAAGACCGGGCAAGAGTGGGGCACTGGAGTCAAGGCAGGTGAGGGGAAAGCAGGTGTGGTGCAGAGGGCTCGGGCATGCGCGAAGCGCATGCGATGCACGGTAGAGCGCGGAGGTGCGGGCTCCAAAGCATTCTCCGAGCGCAGCTCGACCTGGCCTGGGCCGGGCTGGACTAGGGAGGAGTGGGTTGAGCCCAGGAGAGGATGGGCCAAGCCCAAGGGTGAAGATTCGCATTGAAACAGAAATTTTAAATCAAACAAGATTTTGAAAACAAGCAAACACTGTTCACCGTCTGAAAAACAGAATGTTACAAACCTACCCACCTTAAACGAAATCTCAACCCTGAGATTTGAGCTACTCCTAGAACAGCGACTTGAAGTCTAACTTCAGCTGATCTTCGCGCTCTCAGGTGGCTTCTTTTTTCAAGTGATTGCTCCACTAAACCTTGCAGAGGCGGATGATCTGGTGTTTGGTTTGCTTCTCCACGATATCAAGAATCTTGATCGGATGCTCTGGATAAGTCAGATCTTTCTAAAGTGCGATGGCTTCAACTGGACTCTGCTCTTTAGGTACTCTGAGACATTTCTTGAGCCGAGAGATGTGGAACACATTGTGGACGTTTGACAAACTTTCTGGTAGATCTAGCTTATAGGTGACTTCTTCACGCTTGGCAGTAATTGGGAACAGGTCTATGTATCTTGGTGCAAGCTTGCCTTTCACTTTGAATCTTTGAGTTCCACGAAGCAGTGACACTTTGAGGTACACATGATCTCCAACTTCAAAAGTTAGTTCCCTTCGACGATTGTTGGCATAACTCTTTTGTTTGGACTGAGTTGCTTGTAGACGATCTCTGATCAATTGAACTTTTTCTTATGCTTGCTTGAGGGTATCTAGTCCCAAGATATATCCTTCTCCTGATTCTGACCAATGCAGAGAGGTTCTGCATTTTCTTCCATAGGGACATCTTCAGACTTGACTGAAAACTATTTTTGTAGGTGAATTCTGCATAAGGTAAACATTTCCCCAGTCTAATGGTAAATTCCAAAGCACAAGCTCTAAGCATGTCCTCTAGAATCGACTTATTCTTTCTGTCTGACCATCAGTCTGAGGATGATACGTTGTGCTGAAAGCTAGGTGGGTTCCAAGTGTTTCATGCAGACTAGGCCAGAAATGCAAGGTGAACTGAGAATCTCGATCCGAAACTATCCTCTTGGGCACTCCATGTAGACAAACAATACGAGACATATACAACTCTACTAATCTATCTCCCTTGTAGGTTGTCTTCACTGGGATGAAATGGGCGACCTTTGTCAATCTTTTAACTACGACCCATACCGAATTACATCTGGACTTGGTTCGAGGTAGACCAATAATAAAATCCATTCCAACTTCTTCCCACTTTCACTAAGGAATCTGTAGCGGTTGAAGTAGTCCTGTAGGTTTCTGATGTTCGTCTTTGATCCGTTGGCACACATCATAACATGCTACAAACTCGGTGATGTATTTTTTCATTCGCGGCCACCAATATAGAATCTTCATATCTTGATACATCTTGGTGTTGCCGGGGTGCAGGGTGTAAGCTGAGCTGTAAGCTTCTTTCAGTAGCAAATCCTTGAGATCCTTTTGATGGGGAACAAAGAGACGTTTCCCATACTATAGGATTCCTTGTTGATCTTGGATCTTCTTCGGAGCTTTTCCTGCAGCCAGGAGATGCTTGAATCTCTAGACTCCAGGGTGTCCCTCTTGAGCCGTGTTAATTTGCTTTTGTAAGGTTAGATGCACTTCCATGGCGGCTACGATGCCTTGCTCAATTAATTCAAGGTTGAGTGCTTCAATTTCCTTGTAAAGCTCAGGTTGGTGTTCTTGAATCATGACATTACTGCAGTAGGTCTTATGTCTTAATACATCAGCAACTACATTAGCCTTTCCAGTATGATAATGGACATCCAAGTTGTAATCTTTTATCAGTTCTAACCACCTTCTTTGTCGAAGGTTGAGATCTGTCTAGGTGAAAATATACTTGAGACTCTTATGGTCTGTGTAGATATCGCAATGATTTCTAATCAAATAATACTGCCAAATCTTTAGGGCATGCACTACTGCTGCTAACTCCAAATCATGGGTTGGGTAGTTGTCTTCGTGAGGACGGAGTTGTCTGGACGCATACACCATGATTGTTCCTCCTTGCATGAGTATGCAACCAAGACCTTGGCATGAAGCATCACAATAAACTTCAAAGTCCTGGTGTATATGTAGCAGGATTAACACTGGTGTAGAGGTTAGCTTCTTCTTTAACTCTTGGAAACTCTTTTCACAAGCTTCTGTCCATTCATACTTATTTTCCTTTTTGAGCAGATGGGTCATTGGTCTGGAAAGCTTGGAGAATCCATCTATGAAGCGTCTGTAGTATTCGGCCAAACCGAGAAAACTAAGTACTTCAGTTACTGAGGTAGGCTGCTTCCATTCCAATACAGCTTCTACTTTAGATGGATCAACTACGACTCTTCCAACAGATACAATGTGTCCGAGGAAACTGATCTCTTGAAGCAAAAGTTCACATTTGTTGTACTTGGCATAAAGCTGATGCTCTTTAAACTTTTCCAGGACCAAACGCAGATGTTCAACATGTTTTGTATTAGTCTTAGAGTACATTAAGATGTCGTCTATGAACACGGCTACAAACTTGTCCAAGTATTTTATGAAGGGGAAATTAGCTCAGTGACATCACGTTAGGACGTAATTAGAGGAATAACATCACGATCATGATGCATTGGAAAATAACACCGCAAACACCAAAAACTTAGACGAATGACATCGCTGCTAGTTACTTGTGTTTCTAGAATTTTTTTAAAATGTAGAAACTGAACTAAAAAATATCAATTTTTTGTGGAACCTCTCGACACAGTTTAATTGCTTGTTTATTTTTTTTTCAAAACTTTATGCATTCTTATTTTATCTCTAAAATTCATTTAAGTATACAGTTTGTAGGAATTTTCTAACATAGAAAATGAGGTCCAAACATTATGATTTTTTCAGGATCCTTACATAGTGGACTTCATTGTGTAATTTTTCCATAATTTTACAAAATTAAGTAATACAATTTCATAATATCCACTGTGTGAGGAGTCTAATATTTCATAATGTAAGGACATTATGAAATTGTATTAGTTAATTACGTAAAAATTCTAGAAAAATTACAAAATCAAGTCCACTACGTAAGGAGCCTGAAATTTTTTTTTCATAATGTTTGGACTTTATTTTCTATATTAGAAAATTCCTACAAAAATTATACATAAATGAATTTTAGAGACCAAATCAGTACGTATAAAGTTTTGAAAAAATACACAAGCAATTAAACTGTGTCAGAAGGCTTCACAGAAAAATTGATAATTTTTTGAGCTCAGTTTCTATATTTTAAAAAAATTCTAGAAACAGAAGTAACTAGTGGCGATGTCATTCGTCTAATTTTTTTGTGTTCGCGATGTTGTTTTCCAATGCATCACAATTGTGGTTCATAAAGTTGGCTGGCGCATTGGTTAAGCTAAACAACATAACTGTGAACTCGTACATGCCATACCAAGTGGTAAAAGCCGTTTTAGGGATGTCCTCGGCCTTGATCTTAAGCTGATGGTATCCTGACCTGAGGTCTATCTTGGAGAAAACTGCTGCTCCTGAAAGCTGATCGAACATATCATCAATGCGGGGCAAGGGATACTTGTTCTTGATGGTCACCTCATTAAGGGCTCTATAATCTACACACAATCTGGCGGTGCTATCCTTCTTTTTCACAAAAAGAACAGGCGAACCCCAGGGAGATGAGCTAGGTCTAATAAATCCTTTTTCTTAGAAATCCTCAATCTGTGTCTTAAGCTCTTTAAGCTCATCGACAACCATCCTATATGGTCTCTTGGCAATTGGGGTTGTCCCTGGTTTTAAGTTGATTATAAATTCAACATCTCTATCTAGTGGCATGCCCAATAATTCTTCTAGGAAAACTTTTGGTTAACCTTGAACTACGGCATTGTACCTAGGGACAACTCTTCAAGGTGGTGGATTGCTCGATCCAAGGGAGAGGAATGATCCACACTAACCCTTATTGTGGTTCCTGGGTTCTTAGTGAGTACCACTTTTTGATTGGCACAATCTATCAATCCTTCGTATTCGGCCAACAAATCCATCCCTAGGATGATGTCCAGAGTTTGGGATTATAGCATTAGGAGGTTTGCTAGGAATCCGGAATTTTCCAAAGCAACCCCTACTCTGGGACTTACTGGGGGTAGCAAATAAGGGTCTCTCGAGTGAACTAAGTACCATGGGTTTCTTTAACTTATAGGTTGACAATTTCAGCCTTTCAACAAACTTGCTTGAAATAAAAGAATGTGAAACTCTAGAATCAAACAAAACTTATGCTGGTACTGAATTGACAGAGAACGTACCCATTAGCACTCCTGTAGCTTCCTGAGCCTCCTTGGCTGTGACATGGTTCACACGGCCGTGGTTCAATGCTGAGGTAGTCCTTGACACTTGCAAGGTCTGATGACTCTTGCTTAGAGTTGATGTCTCGCCTGGAGTTGGTGTGGCTCTCGAGTTGAACTTTGCGGGAGTGTTTTGGCATTGAGGGCACCGGTTGGCGAAGTGGCCTTTCTCTCCATAGTTGAAGCAGTGAAGATTAGCTGCTGGGTTGATTGATGCAGGCTGCCTGGTGGGGCAAAGAGCGCGGAAACCATTCCCATTGGGATGTGGAGCTGGAGTTCTTTATGGCAAGGCTACAGATGGTCTGAATGATGAGCTGTCATGGAATGTTGACTTCTGCGGAAAGCTACTTTGTGGCTTCTGAAATGCTGTCTTTCTTTTGCCGCTGGCTTCCACCATTTGCTTCTCGTTTTCCAAGATGAGGGCTTTATTGACCAAGTGATGGAAGCTGGGGAAGTCCTGGATGATCACCTGTGTTCTCATGTCCTTGCTCATTCCTTCCACGAAGTGATCAATCTTCTCTTCTTCGTCAGCGACGTCACTTGGGGCGTAGTGGGCGAGCTGGTTGAACTTGGTGAGATACTCGTTGATTGACATGTGACCTTGTTTCAGAGCTCTGAATTCATTCTTCTTTATTCTCATTGTACCAGCAGGCACAAAGTTGGTTCTGAAAGCGATCTTGAATTCACTCCAGGGAATTGACTACCACCTGTGTTCAATCTCTTCTTGTAGTTATACTTCAGCAATTTCTTCTACGGCGGGGTCTGGTGCTACTGCTTCTTCTTCTTTTGCTGATTCTTCACTGGCTACTGGACTTTCACTGTTGGGAAACGGGTAGGCTACACTAGCGCAAATTAAAAAATTCTACCCGTAAACCAAGATCACTGCAGTTATAGATCACGGTCTTACCACTAGACGCGCAGTGCGGAAGTTGATGCAAGACGTCGGGCGGTGTAGTCGTGCTCGATTGATGCGATGCGTCGGGCGAGTAGTCGTACTACTTCCTCGTCCTCGTCGCGGCGTCCCACGTCAGCTCCTTTCTTGCGGTTCGTCCCAACGCCACGATGCGGCGCCTCAAAGGTATCCACACGTGCGGGAGGAGCGACGCGCGCCGGACTACTAGATCCGCGGCGACTAGGGCGTGGGAGGGTGGCGCCGTGGTTTGAGGATGTCACGAAAAACTCAACCTCAACCAGCGCCCCTGCCCTCCTTTATAGGCGTCCTTATAATGGGCTTCTACGAATAGAGGCCCATTAGGACTCAATGCCCGCCTAATTTAGATCCAATCCGAATTAGGCTTCACCCCTTAAGTGTGTGACCTATGGTTCACATATGTTTAGACATGACGCAGTACACATACTTGGTCAATAGTTGGTAGCGGCCTCTAGCAAGGCGTGCCAACTCCTAAACATACGTAAAGATCATATCGGACGAACCATCACAACGTTATGTACATGCCAATCCCTTTGCCTCACGATATTTAGTCGAGCTCCAAGTGACCACTCTTTCTCGATCTGTGATCCGGAATCCCTTACTAGGTTAACTCTTAACCTTAAGTAGCATGGCCATGCATTTACGGATCCGATCACTCGAGGCCCAGAGATATCTCTCGGGTAGAGAGGGCAAATCCCATCTCGTGACCATGTCTCGCAACATGCTTCATGACAAACCCGAAAGCTACCTTTATAACTACCGATTCACGGAGTAGCGTTTGATAGCCCCTAAGTAGGTCGATTCACATCTCAAGTACATACGACAATCTCGTGTCTAAGGACAAGGCGTACACATTGTGTAGAGAGAACCATAAGAATAATTACTATGTCTCATGTTGGGTCGGTCCAACCCCATGTTCTAAACATGTGTCCACATTATTGGTTTGACATCTCCATGTCTATGACTCATGAAACATGGTCATCAACCGATACATGTGCTAATCCATCATTCACGTGTGTCCTCACATGAACTCCGACTAGGGACAACTTTAGAATAACCATACAAGTAAAGAGTTTCACAAACAAGTCACATACTTGTTAATCAACACAAAGGCAATATTCAAGGAACATTTATTAAATCATGGATACAATGAAATATCATCATCAATATGATTGCCTCTAGGGCATATCTCCAACGATCTCCCACTTGCACTAGAGTCAATCTAGAAGATATCTAATACCCATAGCTCTTGTGTGCACCTCATGCTTAGGTCATGGGAGAGGCTTCACAAAGGATCTGAAATATTCAAATCCGTGTGTATTTTGCATATCTTTAAATCTCCTCGATTAAGGATCTCTCGAATGAGATGAAACCGCATGTGATATGTGTTTGTTCTTTGGTGATTCCTCGGCTCCTTGGCTTGCGCATGGCCCCACTTGTTATCACAATAAAGATCCGGAGGATCGCACGCACTAGGAACCACACCTAGTTCGATTATGAACTTCCTTATCCAAACACCTTCCTTTGCCGCTTGAAGCGCAATGTACTCGGCCTCCGTTGTAGAGTCGAATGATCTCCGCTTGGAACTCTTCCAACTTACCGCACCACCGTTCAAAAGGAACACAAAACCCGATTGTGATTTGTAATCATCTTTGTCGGTTTGGAAGCTTGCATCGGTGTAACCATTTACAACGAGCTCTTCCTCACCTCCGTAGACTAGGAACACATCCTTAGTTCTTCTCAAATACTTGAGGATGTTTTTAACTGCTGTCCAGTGACTCTCACCGGATCACCTGGTATCTGCTCGTAACACTTAGAGCATAGGAAACATCTGGCGAGTACACATCATAGCATACATGATAGATCCAATGGCCAAGCATATGGAATCTTACTCATGCGATCTCGCTCATCAGTTGTCGAAGGACACTGAGTCTTGCCAAGATTTATGCCATGAGACATGGGCAAGAACCCTTTCTTTGCCTCCTCCATGTTGAACCGTTTCAACACTTTGTCAATGTAAGTACTCTGGCTTAATCCTATTAGCCTTTTTGATCTATCTCTATAGATCTTAATACCCAAAATATATGCCGCTTCCCCTAAGTCCTTCATTGAGAAACTATTTTTCAGTGAGGTCTTAACGGACTCGAGCATAGGAATATCATTTCTAATCAGTAATATGTCATCTACATATAAGATTAGAAATACGAGTGAGCTCCCACTTGTCTTCTTGTAAACACAAGATTCTTCTTCGTTTTGATGAAGTCAAACCCTTTGACCACTTCATCAAAACGAATGTTCCAACTCCGAGATGCTTGCTTCAATCCATAAATGGATTTTGAAGTTTGCATACTTTTCTAGCATTGTTTGGATCGACAAAACCCTCGGGTTGTATCATATACACGTCCTCGGTTAAATTTCCATTAAGGAAAGCCGTTTTGACATCCATCCGCCATATCTCATAGTCGAAATATGCAAGAATAGCTAGAATGATCCGTATTGATTTAAGCATCGCTACAGTGAAAAGTCTCATCGTAGTCAACTCCTTGAACTTGCGAAAACCTTTGCGACAAGTCGAGCTTTATGGATATGAACATTTCCATCCATATCAATCTTCCTTTATAGATCCATTTGCACTCTATGGTTTTAACACCATCAAAGGTCAACCAAATTCCAAACTTGATTGTCTCCCATGGATGCTATCTCGGATCTCATGGCACTATGCCATTTCTCGTAGTCCAGGTCCATCATTGCTTCCGCATAGGTCGTAGGCTCATCATTGTCTAACAATAATATATCTCGCGCATTGCGAGCCTTCCGACCTTCGTGGTGGTGGTGCTTCCTTTGCCATGGGTTCCTCAACTTGTTCGCCACATGGGCATCATTCGTCGAGTCTTCCCGATTGGTTCATCTTGAACTTCTTCAAGCTGCACTGCTTCTTCCACTTGTCTCCTGTTGAGAAACTCTTTCTCTAGGAAAACACCACTGAGCGACAAACACTTTGCCCTCTAGTCGGTTGTAGAAGTAATATCCAAAGGTTTCTTCGGATATCCCACGAAAATGCATTTATCCGACTTGGGTGTGAGCTTGTCCGATCAGAGTCGCTGACAAACGCCTCACATCCCCAAATCTTTAGAAAAGACAAACGTGACTCTTCCTACCCATATCTCATATGGTGTCTTAACTACTGATTTAGACGGTACCTATTAAGTGTGAAAGCTGCCGTTTCTAGAGCGTAACCCCAAAAGGATAATGGTAAATCGATCGGCTCATCATCGATCGAACCATGTCCAACAAGGTCCGACACGCCGCTCGGATACCCGTTTCTTTGAGGCGTTAGGGCGGTGTTAGTGTGGAACAATTCCGCAACTCTTCGGATGATTGCTAAATTCATGACTCAAATACTCGCCACCACGATCGGATCGCAGAGCCTTAATTTTCTTGGCACGTTGATTTTCAACCTCATTCGGAACTCTTTGAACTTTTCAAAAGTTTCGACTTATGCTTCATTAAGTAGACATAGCCATATCTACTAAAATCATCGTGAAAGTTATGAAGTAATGAAATCCACCTCTAGCGATCGTGCTCATTGGTCCACATACATCGGTATGTATGATTTCCAACAAGTCCGCGCCCTCTCAAAAGAACCTTTGAAAGGTGATTTGGTCATCTTACCAAGCAAACAAGCTTCACATGTCTCGTATGATTCAAAATCAAACGGTTAGAAGACCATCGACATGGAGCTTCTTCATGCGCTTTTCACTTATGTGACCCAAACGACAATGCCAAACGTAGGTGGGATTCAAATCATTAGGTCAAGTCTTTTAGCATTTATGTTAAAGATAGGCGCATCATCAAGATTTAAAATAAATAACCCATTCACAATGGGCAAAAGCCATAAACATTCCATTTTTAGAGATCAAACAACCATTGTCTTTACTTGCAAATGAATAACCATCTCTCATCAAACATGAGGGGATAAAATGTTTCGACTCATACTAGGAACATAATAACGATTATTCAATTCCATAATAAATCTTGAAGGAAGTGAAGTTGCATGGTGCCGACGGTCAACGCAAAGAACCCTTGCTTTATTCCCGACGCTGAAATCAACTTCACCTCTTGCGACTCCTCTACTTCTTATTAGCCCTCGATCGAGTTGCAAATGTGAGCAAGCGATCCGGTATCAAATACCCAAGAGTTAATAGGAGAATCTGCAGAAAAATGTCTAAAACATTTATGACAAGTGTACCATGGGTGGAAGTCTTACTTCAAACCTTCTTCTTGCATTCATCGGAATCCATGTACTTCTTGCGCTTTCTTCCAAAGGCGCTTTCTTTACAATAGAAGCATACTTGTCTCGGCTCGAGTCCAAAGATTAGGCTTAGGCGTTGGCTTCGAGATCATATCTTTAACCTTACCCTTATTCTTTGGCCATGGCTTCTTACCCTTTTCTTGAAGCTAGACTTGTTCTGCACGACCATCACATGGCTAGGCCACGCACACTTCTTAATGTCATTCTCTGCTTTTGAGCATCCCACAAAGCTCATTAAGGCCCTTATCCGCCCCATGCATATGGTAGTTCGAAATGAAATGCCCATAGCTAGGTGGAAGAGACGCTAAATGAAATCGATTGCCAACTCTTGGCCAATTGGAAAACCAAGTTTATCCAAAGTCCGATTGTAACCAACCATTTTGATCACATGTGGCCTACGGGTGCACCTTCGTTAACTTGCATTCCGAAAAGCCTTAGAGACATTGAACCGTTCACCCGGCACGTGTCCGAACATGTCCTTAAGCGCTATGATCATATCATACGCTTCTCGATCCTCAAACCGCTTTTGAAGGTCGAGTTCCATGCATGCAAGCATAAGACAACTAATCTCAAGAGAGTCATCACATGCTTTCTTGTAGGCATTTTTAACACAGAGCAGACGCATTATTTGCGAGTTCTTCGGGATTGGGGTGTCGAGCGTTTTCCTTTTTATCCGCCACGAGAACAATTCTCGTGTTACGGACCCATCCAATAGTTTGTTCCATTTAATTTCTCTTTCTCAAGAATCGATCGCAAAGCAAAAGGGTGTGCGTGGTTGCTAGATGCCATTGATCTACAATAGGAAATGCAAAATACTAAGACAAATAAAACCATGATAGAGTAAATCAGATTAAACAAATTTAATAGAATGTACTCCCACCAAAATCAACATCCTCTGTTGATTCTTAGCGATTCAAGATCCGCAATTAACGAGTCTACTAGTGAGCTTTTGCATCACCGCTAGGAGACAAGGTACTTGATAAGCAACACCTTGCTAATCATATCTCTATATGACTCTTGTTGTTGGGTGACATCTCTATGCCCCTGGCGCCCAACCTTTATGCCCCAAGGCCCATAACCTTTATGATAACCTTGTTAAGTTCACCAATCCTTATGCATGTAAGTATCCGATACAAAACCCATCTAGTCAAGGAAAGTTGATGGTGCCCTAATTTTATAGACCCACCATCAATTTACAAGACATGGGATGGTGCAAAGTTTAATTGGGAGGGCATATGTTTAACTTAACATTTTGTGAGGATCGCTATACTTCTACCATTCAAACATGCATAGGAGTAAAACAATAGAAATAGCATTCACACAGCTTGTGACTCGGATGGCCCATTTTCTCATGGTGATCTCCATCGCCATAGAATCATCCACCATGATGATCTCCATCTCCATGGTTCATGTGTGCCATCCTCCAAGTGATGTGTCCTCCGAGTACTACTATAAGCTATTACTCATAACACTAGTAATAAAATACATGGATACTAGGAATCATCACAAGTCGGCACGCAGCCGTTAATACAATACTTTGACAACACAATGGCTCCAGTAGTGTTGCCGCACTACACGACACGCAGTCATGCAAATATTACAAACATGCATCACATACACATTAGGCCATCTGGTCACATACATCCTGCAAAAACAAGTTATGCATATAATCGCAATCTACGGATAAGGGGTCGAGGGGTTTCCCCATGGTTCGAAGGCGCGCGCCGCGTATCTCCAAGGCGTCCGACATTCGTAAAAACAGAGATCCAATCTATGCAATTTTTACATAGGATTTTGATCGGCAAATCATATTTACCACAAATCGACTCTGTTCCGATTCGACCAATTTGTACCGATCTTCGCATGTCGCAACCGGTTTCGTGTCATTGTCTCACCCCGATGGCGAATCCGACCGGTAGGGGTATGTTGTTTCACGACCTTAGCGGCATGATCACGGTACATCGATTATTAATCTAGGTTCGATTCGATCAATCATATTGATCTTCGCATTCATAATCGGTTTTACGTGTCACCGCTGTCTGCGATGGCGAATCCGACCGTAGGGGTATGTTGTTTCACGACCTTAGCAGCATGATCACGAAACGGATCAATCCATTACTAGAACTATACAATCGATCACATCGATCATACCGATTACATATCGCCATATGCAAATCACCCAACCTATAACATGACAAAGAACCGCTCACGATACCATCGTTGGGAAACGGTAGGCTACACTAGCGCAAATTAAAAATTCTACCCGTAAACCAAGATCACCGCGATTATAGATCACGGTCTTACCACTAGACGCGCGAGTGCGGAAGTTGGTGCGACGCGTCGGCGGTGTAGTCGTACTCGATTGATGCGATGCGTCGGGCGCGATAGTCGTACTACTTCCTCGTCCTCGCCGCGGCGTCCCACGTCAGCTCCTTTCTTGCGGTTCGTCCCAACGCCACGATGCAGCGCCCAAAGGTATCCACACGCACGGAGGAAGCGACGCCGCCGGACTACTAGATCCGCGCGAGCGACTAGGGCGTGGGAGGGTGGCGCTGTGGTTTGAGGATGTCACGAAAAACTCAACCCTCAACCAATACCCGCCCTCCTTTTATAGACGTCCTTATAATGGGCTTCTACGAATAGAGGCCCATTAGGACTCAATGCCCGATCTAATTTAGATCCAATCCGAATTAGGCTTCACCCTAAGTGTGTGACCTATGGTTCACATATGTTTAGACATGACGCGAGTACACATACTTGGTCAATAGTTGGTAGCGACCTCTAGCAAGACGTGCCAACTCCTAAACATACGTAAAGATCATATCGGACGAACCATCACAACGTTATGTACATGCCAATCCCTTTACCTCACGATATTGGTCGAGCTCCAAGTGACCACTCTTTCTCGATCCTGATCCGGAATCCCTTACTAGGTTAACTCTTAACCTTAAGTAGCATGGCCATGCATTTGGATCCGATCACTCGAGGCCCAGAGATATCTCTCGGTAGAGAGGGGCAAATCCCATCTCGATGACCATGTCTCAGCAGCATGCTTCATGACAAACCCAAAGCTACCTTTATAACTACCCGATTACGGAGTAGCGTTTGATAGCCCCTAAGTAGGTCGATTCACATCTCAAGTACATACGACAATCTCGTGTCTAAGGACAAGGCGTACACATTGTGTAGAGAGAACCATAAGAATAATTACTATGTCTCATGTTGGGTCGGTCCAACCCCATGTTCTAAACATGTGTCCACATTATTGGTTTGACATCTCCATGTCTATGACTCGTGAAACATGGTCATCAACCGATACATGTGCTAATCCATCATTCACGTGTGTCCTCACATGAACTCCGACTAGGGACAACTTTAGAATAACCATACAAGTAAAGAGTTTCACAAACAAGTCACATACTTGTTAATCAACACAAAGGCAATATTCAAGGAACATTTATTAAATCATGGATACAATGAAATATCATCATCAATATGATTGCCTCTAGGGCATATCTCCAACATTCACCACTCTGGGCAGCAAGGTAGTTCTCCCACCAAGCAGCGGCGGCTCCTTTTAGCTGATGTGTGGCAAAGTTCACTTTATCTTCCTTTGAGCATCGGGCAAGACGAAGCTTCTTCTCAATATCTCTGAGCCAATCCTCAGCTTCTAGGGGTTCATTAGCGGAGGCGAAGGTGAGAGGTCTTGTCCTGGGGAAGTCTGCCAACTTGGAGTTGCGACCGGCTGCTCTAGCCTGCTGACTGGCTAGCAAAGCCTGAAGAATCTGCATCTGCTGGAACATGACTTGCCCCATAGTTGGGTTTGTTGGCGGTGGGGGGAGGTAGATCTTGTCCACGACCACGGCCACAACGTCTTCCTTGGCCTGCTGCAAAAGCACCACGTCTTGGGACTGCGGCTCTCTTGGGTGCCATTTGGAGCGAGCAACAGAGGTTAAGAAGATAGATATATGAGGGTTCACTAGCCCTCTAAAGCACACACAGAAGAACTTTAAACCAATAGGGAGAACGAAGCAAGTACAATACAAAGCCTAGAGTGGCTGCATTATATTAAGGAGGTTAGGTGTTACATGACTCCTGAACACAGCATATAGGCTATGCTAAGCCACGACACAAGATACAAACTACAACGTCTACAACAGAAGGATAAAGAAAGTGCTTGCAACCAAAAGACTACCTAGCAAGCACTACTAGCTAACCTAGACTAGCCTAACTACCCCTCCACAAGTGACCTCTCACCATAAGTGACTGTGCTTCCTTTAGGCATCTCTTTATAGCATCGACTTGCTCTTGTGCTTCTTGGATGATAGATGGTCTAAAGAATTATCGTTCATCGACTTCGGACCAGAACAAGGGTGTTCTGCACTTCCTCCCACAAAGTGCTTCGAATGGGGATATTTGAAGACTAGACTGGAAGCTGTTGTTATAGGAAAACTCAGCGAACACCAAGTATTTCTCCCAATTCATGCTATAGGCTAGCACGCATGCTCGCAACATATATTCCATAATTTGATTGGCCCTCGCTGTTTGACCTCCTGTTTGTGGGTGGAATGTCGTGCTAAAGAATAGCTCAGTTCCCAACAGTTCATGTAGATTATCCCAAAATCGGGACGTGAACTAAGGTCCTCGGTCAAAGGTTATGATATTTAGCACACCATGCAGACGGATGATATTATCCATATAAAGCTCTGCAAGCTTGGCTCCATTGCAGGTGATGTTAACCGTAATAAAGTGGGCCACCTTGGTTAGGCGATCCACGATAACCCATATAGAGTAGTCATGCCCATTTCAGGTCTTGGGTAACCCTGTTATGAAATCCATGCCGATTTCATCCCATTTCCACTTAGGAATATTTAGGGGTCGAATTAACCTTGCGGGTCGCTGGTGTTCTGCTTTGACATGCTAGCACATGTCACACATGGCAACATGCGGGGCGACATCCCGCTTCATACCAGGCCACCAGAACTATTTCTTGAGATCCTGGTACATCTTGGTGCTTCTGGGATGAATTGAGAGAGAGGAATCATCGGAACATAGAGTTGCTGTCCGCACATAACTAATCCTCTCATGTTCTTGAAAAATTCTGATTTTCCATCTGCTGATAGGTTGAACTTGATCTCAGTGATTGTCGGATCCTTGAGTTGAGCGGCCTAGAATTGTGATTCGAGGGTAGGTTGTAGTGCTAGGGAAGAAACATAACCTTCCTCAACCACTTCTAAGTTGAGCATCCGAAATTCTTCATGCAGCATCTGTTGATTTTCTTCGATCGATGTGCTTATGTAGTGAAGTTTCTGGCTTAGAGCATCAGCTACAATGTTGGCTTTACCAGGATGGTAATGAATGCCTTATAGTCTTTGATCAATTCAAGCCAGCTTCGCTGCCTTAGGTTCAGATCTGGTTGTGTAAAGAAGTACTTCAGGCTTTTATAATCTGAGTAGATCTCACATCGATTACTAATAAGGTAATGCTTCTAGATCTTGAGAGCATGGACCACGGCTTCTAATTCCAAGTTGTGGGTTGGATAATTAGCTTCTTGTGGTCGTAATTGACGTGAGGCATAGGCCACCACTTTGCCTTTTGCAAAAACACACAACCGAGGCTGTGTCGGGATGCATCACAATACACAGTAAAATCCTTGTATATGTCGGGCAAAGTAAGCACTGGGGCTGTTGTGAGTCTTTTTCTTAACTCATGGAAACTTTCGTCACATGCCACTGATCATTTGAACTTCTTCTCCTTCTTCAAAAGTTGAGTCATTGGCCTTGCAATCTTGGAGAAGTTCTCGATGAATCGGCGGTAATATCCCACCAGACCGAGGAAACTTCGGAATTCTGGAATGGTGCGGGGCTGTTTCCAAGCTAGAACATCTTGTATCTTGCCCGGATCCACTGCCACACCTCCTTTGGATAGAACATGACCTAGGAATCTGACTTCTTTTAGCCAGAACTCGCACTTACTGAACTTGGCATACAACTGATGTTCGTGTAGCTTGTCGAGCACCAATCGCAAGTGTTGCTCGTGCTCTTCTACTAGCCTAGAGTAGATGATAATATCGTCGATGAAGACCCATGAATTGATCCAAATAATCCATAATGATCTTATTCGTAAGATTGATAAAATTCATAAGAGCATTGTTAATTCCAAAAGATATTACAGTGTACTCGTACAGACCGTAACGGGTGGTAAATGCAGTCTTTAGAATATCTTCTGGTCTGACCTTGAGTTGAAAGTATCTGAGCCTCAAGTCAATCTTGCAGAAGATACATATGCCATTTATTTGATCAAACAAATCATCAATCCTCGGAAGAGGATACTTGTTCTTGATAGTGACTTCGTTCAGAGAACGATAGTCGACGCACATCCGTAAAACAGTTGTCTTTCTTCATCACAAACAATGCAGGGCTTCCCCAAGGAAATGAGCTGGCGCGAATGAATCCCTTGTCCAACTACTCATTGAGTTGTTTCTTCAATTCGGCCAACTTGTCGGATGCTATTCAATAATGTTGCTTGGACATAGGTGTTGTCCCGGGTATTAGTTCGATGACCAATTCCATGTCACGATCCGACGGCATCCTCGACAACTCATCCAGGAACACATCGGGATATTCACATACCATGGGCACTTGACCAAGCTCTGGGATTGAGATGGAATTGAGCCTGGGCTGTTGCGATGAAGCAGCATAGGCAGAGGAATAAATGACGTGTTCTCCATCGGAATTGACGAGGGAAATGGCTCGCTTCGTGCAATCAACTACGCCTTGGTATTTAGCTAGCCAATCCATTCCAAGGATTACATCTAGCGCAGGTGTATCTATCATGATGAGGTTATCTTTGAATTTTACCCCATTTATTTCAATATGAACTTCAAAACATCCGAGTGATGTAGTTTCCAGTTTCTGTTGCATGGCAAACTTCTTAGAAACAAATGAATGAGTTGCTCCAGAATAAAATAGCACTAATGTGGGTACAGAATGTACGAGAATCGTACCCGTCACCACATCAGGCGATGATTCAGCCTCCTTAGCGGTCGTGTGGTTCAAACAGCCGTGTTTGAAACCTTGTACCGGCTTGGGTGCGTGCTGCTCTCCTACACCTCGAGCAAGGCCTTGAGGTTGCTGCTGGACTCAAAGAGGTTGGGGTTGAGGCATTGGATTCTTCTTCTTCAAGCACATATTGGCATAATGCTTATGTTCTCCGCAACCGAAGTAGGTGAAGTCTGCTGTCTGGTTCAGCATGCCGAACTGCTGACCTCCGCGGTTATATTGCTGAACCATTGCTTGCTGAAGGCGGGAAGATGGTGCTTGGAACCTCGGAGGTGGTGGTGCCAAAGGACATGCATTCGACGGTTGCCAAATGCATGGTCTTGGCGGGCTGCCACTTGCTAATTTCTGTGCAAGCCACTTGCGCATGCAGCTCTCCACAACTGTCTGAGTGCTATTCTTGACCCGAATCGCCTTGTTGATCAAGGTCTGGAAGTTGGGGATGTTGTGGGCTGTGAGTGACCACTTCATCTCATCATTCAGGCACTCCTGAAATAGGGCGACCTTCCTTGCTTCATTCGGTATCTCGGACGTAGCGTAGCAAGCGAGATAGTTGAGGCGGTGTAGGAACTCCATCACAGACAAGTTCCATTGCCGAGTTCATAGAATTCCCGCCTCTTGATGTACATAAGACCAGAGGGTATATGGGCATCATGGAATGCTTCCTTGAATGCGACCCAAGAGATAGTCTGGCCTTCGGGAAGGATGACCTGATGGTTCTCCCACCAAGATGCTACAGCCCCTTGCAGCTGATAAGATGCGTAGAGCACCTTCTTGTCGTTATTGCACTGGGCAATGATCAGCTTGCTCTCTACTGTGCGGAGTCAATCATCAGCGTCAAGAGGGTTGACTACTGATGCAATGGTTGGCGGGCGAGTTTGCATGAACTCGCCCATCTTGTATGATGGTTGGTTAGTAGCAGCTCTGTTTCATCCAGCAGTAGTGCCAAGAGTAGCGGTGTTCTGCACCAACTGTTGGAGCAGAAGAGTGTTGATTTGCCACCCTTGCTTAATCATGGCAAGCACCTGCGCCATGGTGGGCGGTGGCGGTAGAACCTCTAGATCATTTGTGACGGTAGGCTGAGATTGCTTAGCTGGCGTTGACGTGGAAGGATGTCGAGGGTTAGGTTGCAAGGGTGTAGGAGCCTTGCTCCTTGTTTGTTGTGATCCAGAGGTGGCTCCTACTGCCATGATCTGGCGAACAGAGCGAGTTACCGGCATCCTGAACAACAAAAGGGGTAGTGTAAACAAAACATTAGCATGATAAGAGGGAATAAGCACAAGTTAAGAGGGTCAGCAAGTATTATCATCCCAATTTAACTTAACTTATGCTAAACTGAAATGATGCATATTTTTAAACTTCAGAGGCAGCACACACGAATTTTTAACATACGAGTCAAATATTACATGGTGCACATGCCCGTTGTTTGATATTACAAAAGAGGGCAATTAGAAAATTGAAAGTAGCATATTACAATAATTATACAGCAAGGTCATACATCCTTCCAACTCTACAAAATGTCCAAAAGAGCTCATGCTAAGTCCTACAGGTGAGCTCTAGACTATATGCCGCAGTCTAGACGCCGTAGTCGCGCTGGGCGGCTCCTGTGGACTCTGAGACTGTGAGGACCCGGGTATTTAACTCGTAATACTTAACCTCCAAATGGTCCTAGTATTACCAATTAAATATCCTAAGCCTCGATGGACATGTGCTTCCCAGAATTGTAGCACACATACATCTTTACAAAATCATGCATCATTTCCATACATCATACAATACCAAGTCTAGAAAAAGACATACATAATATAGAGTTATTACAAAAGAGCCGACAGGCCAAATGACATCAAAGTGACAATTAACAGCAGAAGCAAAAGCGCCATAAGATGGCTATAAACAAAATCCAACCGGTTAGGCATAACTCACAAAGCAACAGACCGGGCCGTCAAGCTAGTCGCACCCGCCGCCGCAAAACTCAAAGAAGTCGATCCCTTAGGGATCCACTTCCTCCTCTGCAACAACAAAGCGATGCAGTTGAGTAAAAAAATGTACTCGCAAGACTTACGAGTAACAAGCCTATACATAGCTACATGAAAGCTGAAACAAAGGAGATGGTTATATGGTTAATTGGACGCATAAAACAATTTTCATTTGCAATATTGTAATAAGTTGAAGGCAATTTGTCAAATCTATTTTTAATCATTGAAATAACAGCGAGGTAACCATAAGTAACAACCTAGAGGTGACTAACCCAATAGCCACCATAACAAAGCACGAATTACCCATTCGTACCACCCAAGTTCAAGTTTTAGTGAAAATGTTATAGTCTAATTCTCACAGGGCGTATCCGAGCGTGTTCATAACCTAGGACGAGGCTATTCGAATAGATTTAACTCTGCAGGGGTGTAGCAATGTATCCACACTTCAGACCGCCTTTTTGCCAAGCTATTAAGCACACTTCCTTTGGTATGCCGGCACGGCTAAGTCCTACGAGACATTTCCAATGGATTGCATTAATTAAGAGTCGCATGTACGGGGGTTAATCCTTAGTGATCTGCTGGCGACAAAGATCACAAGGACCCATACGTTGAGTCGGAAACACCAGCCCAGTCGAAGCAACTGCGGGTGTTCCTGGGTATGGAGAACCTAACCGGAACCCATCCCTCTCATCCCAAAACAAACATTTTTCTCTACCACTACCACTAGCGACTCATTAATTAACACGTCACAAAGTACTAATTCAAGAGAGGTCCCATTTCCCTCTAGTGTGGTTAGCACGCAAAATGCTCAGTACGGTGGCGCAGGTAATTCGGTCCTTGTTGACTCGGGCACCATTCCAGTCACATCCAAAAGCACACTACTTACCATTGTGCCCAAGTCTAAAACATTTTATTTTCAGTTTTAGTTTTCTCAATTAAACATAGCGCAAGGGATGAACATAAAGTCATAATAAGTCTTTGTGTGATCAAGGTTATCGACTAAGTCGACAACCGCCCAATTCTACCGGTAGATACATGATTAAGCAACATTAACTCGTAAACTACTAAGTGACAAGGGCTCATCCAACGAACCCTAAATCACAGCAAGATAATTCTAGGCTCAGTGGTAGAGGATAAATATTTGCCTACAGATTATGCATCTAATGGGTCAACTAATCAACAATAGTTTAACAGAAGATAGCAATGCATACGTAGAATTTGCAAATAACATATTAGACTTTGAAAATAATAGGAGCAATATGATCAAATGATGCTACATCTGCTTGCCTTGCTGAAGATCGCTGCCTTGCTGCAAAGGGTCGCTCTCGTTATCAATAAAATCGTCGGAACCTATCGCAAAAGAATCGATAGAGCGAAGAACACCAAAAGACTCAAAAATCAAATTCACTTAAAACCCATGAAATTCACACAACAGGTAGAGCAAGATTTTAAAAGAATTTAGCAACAAGAATCATTCAATTTGGACTAAGCATGCAAAAGTTATAGTCTAACCAATTTTAATCTGCTGGAAAATTCAATTTTAATTGCTTTCTACTACTGTTCATCACACAAATTTCCAGGAATTTTTTAGCCTAAAATTCTTATGGTAGGTGGATAATGACATCCTAAGAACAGCAAAATTGGGTTTACTTCATTTGGAGTTAAATTGAATTACTTATGATTTTTCTAAGTTGTGAAACTAGGGCATAGCATTTTTCAGAGGCAAGGACATGAATAAAACATATTCTACATTAAAGCATATTATCAGAGGGATTTAACAAATTTGAGTTTGTTCAATTTGGGGCTACAGAGAATTACTTATGCATTTTACACGTTTTAATGAATTTATAGAACAATAATTAATGCTAAAGCAAGTTAATTCAATATACAAAATTTTTTGGTACAGAACAGTGTCAAAACACATTTTTAGATTGAAGTTCATTTAAACAAAGATTTAACAAAATTGGAATAATCTAAAAAGGAGTTCAAATGAATTAGTTATGCTATTTTGAAGTTTAATGCAATTTTCAGTTGGCAAATAAAGCTTACCGGGCTTTTATTAGAATCTAACACAGCCGAAAAAGAAATGGCAAAACGTGGGCCATTGATCTAGAATCGCACGGCCCATGCGCACTGAGCACAGCACACGCATACACAGCCCACGGAAGCCCACCGTTGGATCAAGATCCAACGGTCCACATTGATCAGGGCGTTCGGAGGTCCAAACAGCCAAACGAAACGTGGGCCATGGATCAAAAGATGGAGGGCTGAGATTGAAGTGGCGTTCGGAAGTCCAAATGCACTCACAATCTGAGCCACAGATCACAAGATGAACGGCCCACAGCGATATGGGAACTCGGGTGGTCCGAATGTTTCAAAGGATCTCACCGCAAATCTTAAAACGAACGGTCCAAGATCAACAAGGTGTTGCGCACTACACACGTGGGTTTTAAGTGCACAGAGAGGGTTTAAGTGTGCGGGCCCACCAGTAAGTGACACAAAGGGCTATTTAGGATAGCCATTAATTACTAAACCGAATGATTAGCGATGATTAGCATTAATGGTGTCCTAAAGATATCGCGCAGTGCCAGCGGGGTGTTTAAGTGGATGGGCCCATGAGTCAGAGACTCAGGGCCACACACTTAATGCTTAACACACGTGCTACCGACAAAGATACTAATTAAATAGCTAATGATTGTACTTAAGATCTAATGATTGTGTTATAGTGTTTGTCTAAATCCGACAATCGGGATTTTCACCGAGGCTTTTCTCCAGCTTATCGCCGGCGAAGGAGACCACGGCGGTGCCCGCAAAGTACCAAAATGGGTTGCACAAACTATTGCGCATCCAAAGGTGCTAATAATTAGGGCTGAAATGGCCTACACCGGCGGCTAGCCAGAGTTGAACACCGGTGACAATATTGCTGCAAACGAAAATAGCAAAAGGAGTTCTGCATTGTCCACATGAGTGGGTCCCACATCATCTAAGGACTAACAAGAAGCTACCTTAGCTTAGGAGAGGATCCAAGATGGTCAGAGAAGCTTTGACGGCGGAGGAGCTCGCTGGAGTTGGGGAAGAAAGCTACAGGAACGCGGTCTGAGCAAAATGAACACCACTGGGTGGTCAAAATAGCTTCAACTAGGCCCACAAAAGGTCCAAAAGCAAGTAATTGGCAAAGGAAGCACTTACCGGAGTTGGAGAAGAAAAGGGATGATTCCGGCCGAAAAGATCCAAACTTAAAATCAGATAATTCCTGTGAATGCAATCCAAAATTAAGTTAGGGGAAACGATTAGGGTGTTAAGGAGCTCAATAAGGTACCAAAAGAAAGGAGGAAGAACCACTGGAGCACCAAGCCACCAATAGAGCTTCATGGCCAACAATGGCGACTTGGGTGTTTACTGCAGTTTTGAGCTCAACAAGCAATGGAAAACTAAGGGTGTCTGTAAAGGAACTAAAGAAGGAGCTTGGGGTGCTTTTTATAGCCGAAAACCAACAGGCAACTTGAGAACGAAACCCATGGTGAACTTGGTTCACAAACTGCCATGGGCAAGGTGGAGAGGACAGGAGCAGCTGAGGAAGGCGACCTTGAGGGTGAAAACTCACTGATGGCATTAAATGCCAAGGACTAGGAGTCGATGAAAGGTGACGCACGGAGTTGATAAAAGCTCTCCCTCTCCAATGCCCTGTTCTATCACATTGGCACAGGCACGAGCGCGAGGAGGAAGAAAGTGACCAGGTCTTGAGGGCCCACAGTCAGTGTCAGAAACAAAGGGTTCGGGTCAAAAAGAACTAAGGGGTTAGTTTATGTCACAAAGACTGAGTCAAAACATCTCAACCCTTGGATGAAAAGTGGACGGCCCAGATTTAAAAGAGATGATCAGAGGCCCGAACGTTTAAAACAACGAGGGTGGTCCGATAGAAAATGAATGGCTGATATTTAAGTGAACGATAAGGAGGTCCGAACGTCCTCGCGATGGACGGTTCGATTGGAAATCAACGGCTCACAATGCTGGCGCATTTTAAACGGTTGGGCTGATCGCGAGGCGGTCCAACCAAGACCAGTGGCTCGAGCCCAAGACTGGTTCGCACCCAAGGAACAGTGAAACTAGGTTTAGGGTTAGATTAGAACAGAGAAGGTTTGAGAATTTTTAAATGGAGTTCCTCAACTCCAAAAATTATGAAATTTGAACTGGAGGTTCTTAGCTCCAGGATAAACATTGTGTAAATTTTCTAGAGGTTTTTATACAAAGTATTTTTCTCCAAAAATTTCTTAAGGCTCATTCTAAGGTTTGACCAAGGGTCAAACTAGTTTGACTGGCCTCTTAAAATATTCACATAATTTCTAAAAATTATGAAATTTTTCAGAGGGGTCACAAAGCATTCCTAGAACCAAGGAAAAATATTTCCAGAGGATGGTCACAAGATTATCTAGAAAAAGTTTTCAAATGTTCAGGACTTAGGTCAAAAGACTTATGATGTTGTATTTTTCCATAATTCCTTTACACGAATTTACCGAACATTCATACAACAACAACAATATGCAAGAAAAGTTTTAATTTCTACACATTTTCTTACATTTGAAACACAATTCCAGATTTGAGATGTTACAAATCTCCGCCCTTACAAGAATCTCGTCCCGAGATTCCGTTTACTAGGAGAAGGAAGACGGGTAGTCCGCACACGGACGATCCTCCCGTTCCCAAGTAGCTTCATCCTCGGAATGGTTCGACCACTGAACCTTGAGGAACTTGATGGCACGATTCCTTGTTCTTCGTTCAGCCTCTTCAAGGATGCGAACAGGATGCTCATGGTTGGTCAAATCTTCTTGGACATCGAGATTTTCCAAAGGAGCTTCCTCGGTTGGAACACAGAGGTACTTCTTCAAATGAGACACATGGAACACATCATTTACCCCTTCAAGTACAGCGGGCAACTCCAACCTATAAGCAACAGCTCCAACCTTCTCGATGATGCGGTAAGGCCCAACATATCGAGGAGCTAACTTGCCCTTGGCGCCGAAACGCTGATGGCCCTTCAAAGGAGAGACTTTGAGATAAACAAAGTCATTGGGCTCAAAACTCAACTCATGGCGACGATGATCCGCATAGCTCTTTTGCCTGGATTGGGCCATGCGCAAACAATCGCGAACAAGTTGAACTTGACCTTCGGCCTCGTTGATCGAATCTGGGCCAAAGAACCGCCTCTCACCGGTCTCTGACCAGTTCAATGAGATTCTGCATTTTCTCCCATATAAGGCCTCGAAAGGTGCCATACCGAGACTGGCTTAGAAACTGTTGTTCTAGGAGAATTCGGCAAACGGTAAGCACTTCTCCCAATTCTTCCCATAAGAAAGAACACAAGCACGGAGCATGTCTTCCAAAACTTGGTTAACTCTCTCCGTCTGGCCATCAGTTTGGGGATGGTACGCTGAGCTAAAAGAAAGATGAGTTCCCATAGCCTCTTGCAAACTATGCCAAAAGCGAGAGGTGAAAAGAGAATCACAATCTGGCACAATCGTTCTTGGCACACCATGCAAACTCACAATGTGTGATATGTAGAGGTCCGCCAATCGACCTACATCAATCTTAGCTCACACCGGAAGAAAATGGGCTACTTTCGTTAACCGATCAATGAGAACCCATAAAGCATCCTTCCTTGAAGAAGTACAGGACAACCCGGTGATGAAATCTATGCCGGCGGAATCCCACTTCTACTTGGGCACTGGCAAAGGCTGAAGAAGGCCTGCTGGACGTTGATGCTTGGCCTTAATACGACAACACACGTCGCACTCGGCAACGAACTTTGCGATCTCACGCTTCATTCGGGTCTACCAGAATATCTGACGAAGGTCTTGGTACATCTTTGTAGCCCCAGGATGAATGGACAAGGGGGAATCATGGGCTTCGTGGAGAATCAAATTCCGCATTTCCGTGACCTTCGGAACCACCAGGCGCTGTCCAAACCACACAACGCCATGCTCATCTTCTGAGAAGCACTTGGCTATTCCGTTCTTGATGTTCTACTTGATTTGGTTAACTCCAATGTCAGATTGTTGTGTCGCTTTGATTTGATCCACCAAGGTTGGTTGCACAACCAAGGTAGCGAGGAAACCGTGATCAATCAAACCCAAATTGAGCCACTGAAATTCTTCAAGAAGGGTGGGTTGCTGTTCCTAGAGCATCAAGGTATTACAATACATCTTTCAACTAAGTGCATCGGCAACAACATTGGCCTTGCCCGGATGGTACTAGATACCTATGTTATAGTCGTTGATCAATTCCAACCACCTTCTTTGCCTAAGGTTCAGATTTGGTTGGGTGGACAAATACTTCAAACTCTTGTGGTCCGAATACACTTCACAATGGGGATAACACGACGGAAAATATTACTATTTAAATTATGTAATCGTAAACAAAAGGGATGATTTATAAAAAATGATAGCAATAAGTGCCATCAGCTTCTACTAGCTTTACCTTCCCTAATTGCTCTTAGCAATTTAATAGAATAATCTAGCAACTCTCGCAGCATAATAGTGGCAAGAATGTAAACTTGATGCCGTATTTTGTAGCTTGTGGATTTGAATATATCTGTTAGTCTCATAGTATTGTTGGTGTTTGTCATCTTTTGTGTCGTTTTCACCCGAGTAATAGTGTGTGGTCCCGGAATGCTAGGTTGGAGTTTTCCTTTTTTGGAGACAGGTAATGGGTAGATTTAATCAAGTGAGAATTTTTTTAATGAGAGACAAGTGAGATTCTAAATACAATTTTGAGATGGGTGGTAGGAGGCTAAGAAAAAGGTCACCTTTGAACCTAGTTTTTCTTTATAGCATAGCTCATATTTGTGGTGTAAAAGTAAAACCCTTGATCCACACAAACCCTTTGTAGCACTTACAAAATTGATATGTCACAATCCTTAAAAGTTGGGGCCAAAGGCTAGTGTTAATTATTTAAGGAATAAGTCCATATTACATCCCTGAACTTTGCATAGAGTCCAAAATCCCCCCTGAACTCCAAAATCGTTTGGTTTACACCCTCAAAGCCCCAATACCATCTCACTAGACCCCCTCGAGCTGAAACCAGCTGGTTTTTATCCACGCTAGCATCCACACTGACCTGGTTTTGCCGCGTCAGCACCTCACTTAAAGACCGCATCGCTACGCCATCCGCATCGCGCCGCCAAAATTCCCCTCTCTGAAATCGTAGAACCCTACCGCCCGACGACCACTCGGCGGCGACCCCGCGGTGGCGCACGACGACCACTCGGCGGCGACCCCACGACGGCGCGCGACGACCATTCTGCGGCGACCCTCTCCGACATCCCTAGTCGGCGGCGAAACCAAGTCAACACCTCTCCGAAATCATGTAACCCTAGCGCGCGACGACCACTCGGCGGCGACCCCAACGGCGGCGCGCGACGACCTCCGCATTGTTCACCTGGATTGTGAGGTTAGTTCGCCTTTATTTGTGTCGGTTCTTGGATTAGGTGCGAATTGTAGTGCGTGTTTTCGCTGGAAGTGAGTGGTTTGTAAGCACATACATCATCTGCGCATGTAGGACATGGATTTGTTGGACCATTTGTGTGTTCGATTTCATTTTGGAGGAGAATTTTTTAATGATGGCAAGTTTGTGTATTATTTGGGTAGTTCTGAGGCACTATCTTGGATCAATAGAGACAAATTTTCTTTGCCCGAGATTAGAGGCCACCTATAAGACCATTGTAAAATTACTAAAGACAATTTGCTCCACTGGCTATTCCCTAGGAAAGAGCTTTCCAAAGGTCTGAGGGTTTTAACTGATGACAAGACATGCATAGTAATAAGGGATTGCATTACTGATAGTGGCGTTGCTGACATATATGTGAACTCAGTTGAAGAAGAAACAGACGGGGATGACGACCATGAGGAAGGAAGTGACTTTGAGGAAGAGACACAAGATCTGAACTGTGTAGAAATGGAGCCAGAGGATGATGAAGTAGGAGTTACTGGGAGCAAGCAAGATATTGGCAAGAAGATTGTTACCCAAGATGTGGGTAATCAGAGTGCTACCATACAGTTTGTATCTTCTAGAAGCACGAAAGTGGGCATTGTTCCATCTACTCCTAAGGATAGGCAGAAGGAATTAGCTTCATTTAGGCAGTTCTATGGGTCATGTAGCAGTGAAAAGAGCAAGGTGGATAAGAACAAGCAAGCTAGTGTAGCTTTGGAGGACACATGTAGCAGTGGTAGTGATTACCTCCCAGGTGATTGTGAGAGTTCAGAGGATGATGATGAGGCTGTAGAGATCAAGGAAAAATTGAAGGAGTTCAAGAAGAACCATAAGGCAGGAGAGACATTGAGTCTTGATGCCATCTTCTTTGAGGGGTCTCATCCACAGTGTGCTGATGCATTTAATGAAGCCATTGTTGATGACGAGAATGAGAATGAGCACTATGACAGTAGTGATAAGGAAGGTTCTTTTGAAGAGGATGGTGATGAGCTGATTAGGAAGAAGTCCAAGTATCCTAGGTTTGATCGCCATGCTGTTGTTCCAACATTTGCATTGGGTATGAAGTTTTCAAGCAAGCAATAGTTCAAGGAAGCTGTTATCAACTATGGGCTAGTAGAACGGAAGGTGATTAATGTTATGAAGGATGAGGCCACCAGGTTAGAGCTCAGTGTGATTTGGCCAAGTGCCCCTGGGTTATACTCTTATCCACTAACAGTAAGACAGAAACAAGGCCAACGTGGATGCCAGCGTGGGCAAAAAACAACTAGTTTCTGCTCGAGGGGGTTGGATGAGATGGTATTGGGAGTTCGAGGGTGTAAACCAAACGGTTTTGGAGTTTAGGGAGGATTTTGGACTCTACGCAAAGTTCAGGGGTGTAATATGGACTTATTCCATTATTTAATTATGGGGGCTTGGGGGCAAAGGTTTTGTGTTAATTAATTAAACTCACAAAATCAAGACTATCAAATGTTCATATCTCCTTCATTCATGTTTCTTTTATGTTACAAAGTTTATTGTAGGGAGGGCATATATTGATTTCTTCCTATGTTGAGTTGCATTACATTCCAAGTTTTAGACAAGAAAATTTTCAATCAAGAAAATTTTCTTTTGTCTTTTCCTAAAAAGTTTCCATAGATAGCAAGTAAGCGAGATGGCGTCCACACAGTCTTCGCCACCGTCATCGACGTCGCCGAATGCGTCTAGCGCTCTGATGAAAGGGGTACCTAAGCGAGATGGTAGATGTAACATCCAAAGTTTCAGCTTGTGTTTCAAATGTAAGAAAATGAGTAGAAATTAAAACTTTTTCTTACATCTTGTATTTCCTGTATGTTCTAAGCAATTCTTGTACAAGAATTATGGGAATACAAAGTCACAAGTCATTTGATCCAAATCTTGGCTTTCGAAAACATTCTTGTCAAATCTTGTGATCATCTTCTGGAAATATTTTTCCCAAGTTCTAGGGAAGGTATATGACCCCTCTGAAAAATTACACAATTTTTAGAAATTGTTTGAATATTTTAGAAGGCAGTCAAACCTGTTTGACTTTCAGTCAAAACCCTAAACCAGAACCTTACAGAATTTTTGGAGAAAAATGCACTACATAAAAACCTCTGAAAATTTCACACAAGGTTAATATCTAAGTTAGAAAGCTCCTGTAAAGATTTCAGAATTTTTTGGAGTTGTTTTGCTACCTTAAACAATTCCTCAAAATTTCAGCTCAAAATTGAAAACACTAAACCGGTTTCACTGTTCATTGGGTTCGAGTCAGACTCGGGCTCAAGCCACAGGGTTGGGTCAAACCAACTAAACGCACCCGGGCTCACTCAGTTGGCGCGTGCGTTGCGAGCCGTTGGATCGCAATCGCACGATCCATGTTCGTATGAACGTTCGGACCTCGCGGAAGCGCCCACTCATTTGGGCCGTTGGATCAAGATCCAACCATCCAGATTGAGTGTGCCGTTCGGGTCACCCGGTTGTCCCTTTTAATCCTAGCCGTCCATCTCAAATCCGACGGTCACGACCTCTTTTTACTGTTCTTCTTCTTCCTCGCGTGCCCGAACGCATGTGCGAGCCATGGCAGGGAGAGCAGCGTGCCTTGTCACTTCAAGCTCGTCCTCATCAACGTCTCTCTGCGGGGCATTAAATGTGCCCAGGCTTTTGGCTCCAATGTCGCCGTTCTCACTTGCCCCCATCATTTCTTCGGTCCATGGCAGCTCCATGAACCGAGCTCACCATTGAGCTAAGTCCTGGCTCAAACCCTGGTTTTCCATCTATAAATAGCCCCCTTAGTTCCTCCTGGTGTTCCTTTACACTACCCCTAGCTCCCCCTTGTTCCTGGAACCCAAAACCACTAGAAATCCCCAAATCCACCATTGTTGACCCGTGGAGCTCCATTGTGGCTCGTGGTGCTCCAGTGGTTCTTCTTCAAATCTTTTTGCACCCTTTCAAACTCCTTAACCTCCTATGCATTTCCCCTAACTTAATTTAGTTTGACATTCTCAGGAATTGTCAAATTTCGGGTTTGTTCAAATTCGGCCGAAATCGCCCCCTTTCTTCCTCAGCTCCGGTAAGTGGTTCTTTTGGCAATTAATTGCTCATGGACCTTCTTTGGGCCTTAATGCAGCTATTTTGACCACCAGTGGTGTTCATTTTTGCTCAGGCCTTTATTTCCACTTCATCTTCTTCAACTCCGACGAGCTTCCCCGTGGTCAAAGCTTCTCCGTCCACCTTTGAAGCTCTTCTTGGCTAAGGTAGCTTCTTATTAGTCCTTAGATGCTGAGGCACACGCTTCTTTGGATAATGCGGAGCTTTTTAGCCATTTTCGCATTCGGCCGTTTTGGTCACCATCTTTGATCTCCGGCTCGCCGGCGTTCTAGGCCGTCGTCGCCGTCGAGGTTACCCCCACTAGGTGCGCAATAGTATTTGCAACCCATTTTGGCACTTTGCGAGCACCGCCATGGCTGGAGACGCCGGCGATAAGCCGCTGTTTGCGCTCAGGTTTTTGCCGGACGTAGTCGTCACTCGGATTTGTCGATTAGGACAGAGATTTGCTTATTAAATGTTAATCATTGAGTTAACATTTAATGACTGTCCTAAAAGGCTTAATGGGTCACTGCCATGTGGGCCCGCCTATTAAAACCCTCTCGGTGCATTTAAACTCACGTGCGTGAGTGCGCAGCGCTTCGTCGATCGTGGACCGTCGATCTTTTGATCAACGGCCCAAATCTGGGGAACGTTCGGATCACCCGAGCTCCCAAACCGCTGCGGGCCGTCCATCTCACGATCAGCGGCCGAGATTGGTGTGTTGTTCGGGTTGCCCGAACCGCACTGTGATTTTGGGCCCTGCATCGCTAGATCTGCGGTCGAGATCGATTGGGCCGATCGGGTCACCCGAACGTCCCCTTTCATTTTGACCGTTGGATCTAAATCTAACGGTGAATCTCTTTAGGATTGCGCGTGCGCTATTCTCCCGCGCGTGAGCCATTAGATTCCGAATCAAGGGCCCACGTTCGTCCATGTCAATTCCTTTTTGATAAGCTTTGTTTTATTTCGGTAAATCTTTATTTATCAACTGGAAATTGTATTAAACTTTGAAAACTCATAACTAATTCATTTTAAATCCTTTTTGGATGGTTCCAACTGTATTAAATTTATATTTCACTAAAGTTTAATCTAAAAATGCATTTAGATATGTTTCTGTAATAGAAAATTTTATAAACAATATTAACTTGATTTCAACCTTTTTGGATATTCCAGAAATTAATGTGAACCTTGTAAATGCATATCTTTTTCTGTATAACTCCAAAATGTGCAAACTCAATCTTGTTAAATTCCTCTGTTAGCATACTTTAATGTGAAATAGGTTTTAGTCATGGTTTTATTTCTTAAAAATGATATGTGCTAGTTTTACAACTTAGAAAAATCATAATTAATTCATTTTAACTCCAAATTGGGTAAACTCAACATTGTTGTTCTTAGGATACTATTACCTACCCACTATAAAAAATTTTAGGTTCCAGATCATTCTAAAAATTTATGCCATGAACAGTACCAGTAATTAATTTAGTTGAATTTCTAGGCTGAGAGAAAGAGTTTTAGCTATAACTTTTGCATGCCTATTCCAAATTGCATGATTCTTGTTCCTAAATTTGTCTGAAATCATGCCCTAGTTGCTGTATAAATTTCATAGGATTTGGATAACTTTTGCGGTTGAGTTTTGTTTGGTGTTCTTCGTTCTTATCAGGTGTGATCGCATTTTCGCGTTAGGTTCCGAAGGGTTTATTGAATCTGAGAGTTCCCCTCTGCAGCACAGTGAGCAACTCCAGCAAGGCAAGCAATTTGATCATGTTAATCCTTGTATTTTCAAGTATAATATGTTGTTTGCAAATTTTACGTATGCATTGCTATGGTAACACCTTGGCTATTCGGAAGCCAAGATTTCACCTAAAACATCTAACATACATCCATAATGCGGAAGAATTTGAATAAAATCAACTAATGATAGTATCAAAACAACCAAGACATGATGAAGGTATCCTTCCTTCACCATCTAATATATTTATTTCAGTTCGTTGATAATGAAAGTTCACATGCAGTAATAAATCAACAACAATGTGGAGAAGGTATCCTTTCTTCACCAATTATAAATTTATTATTACGCATCATTAACGAATGTAAGATAGAACTAAATTTAATCTTGAACATGAATTGGATGATGTGAACAAGTAGTGCGTGTCTACTCCCTCCCAAGTGAGCCAACATCGGGGTTACCTAAAATAAACAAACAACGCAAGAGTGAGTCCACGACTCGGCAAATCTGATGAAAGAGACAGAACACATAAACAAGCAGACATCACCATTTAAGAATGCGAATATTGCATCGAATGAGCACTTAAGAAAAACATAAAATGAATGAATGTAATCAGGATGGACTGCACACGTGCAAGCAATAGCTAGTGACACACCGTCGGTGTACACTTAAGCCCGCATCTTAACAAAAATGTCCAATTCCCGTAATTAATGGGTCATACCCTAGTTGTTGTATAACTCTAGGAGATCAAAATCCCTAAATTTCATAGGATTTGGATAACTTTGTAATTTGGGGTATTACATCCTCACACGGATGAGTTTTGTTTGGTGTTCTTTGTTCTTATCAACCGAAAGAACCACACATACCGTATTATTTTGGAATAAAATATCTCTCAAACCTTGGAATGAATTCATCGTGATACCGCGGTCTCAAACCTCTTAATTTAACATCCTCAAATTAGCATTTTCCTCGACACCCGCTCATGAACTACATCGAAGGGTTCTATCGACAATCATTCCACTACTCGAATACTCTAGTTTTAGGTTCTCTAAGATCCCTAACATCATCAGGGTTTATTGAATCGAACAATATACAATTTTACTTGAGAGGTTCAGTCAAAACCAACTCTTTCGCCTTTCTCAAAAGAAAGAGGTGAACAAGAACAAATTTCACCACACAGGAAAAAGTTGTTGCTCACAAGGAGCACGAGACCAAAAGAAATAACTGAGCAACTCCAGCAAGGACATTGCGATTGCAATTTGATCATGTTAATCCACAAGTTACAAACTTGATTTTCAAGTATAATATGTTGTTTGCAAATTTTACGTCCATGCATTGCTATCTTGTAGGTGGCCTATTAGATGCATAAACTCAAACCAAAGAGCCTTTAGAGGTAAATATTTATCCTCTACGATAGCTCACGAGCCTAGGACTACTTTATTAACATCAATGATTTTGGGTTCTTTCTCAAAAGTTGGATGAGCCCTTGTCACTTAGTAGTTTTAAGAACAAATAAGTATTCAAAATTGTATGTTTATAACTTTGCAACATTAGCCATGCTTAGCTACCGATCATTTAGGAAATAGAAATGGGCGATTTAATAACATCGACAACATTAGTACCAACTTAAACTCGATGACCTTGATCATACAAATACTTAATATGACTCTATGTTTCACTTGAGCTATGTTAAATTGTAACTAAAAGGTTTCATGAATCGATACAATCCGTACTTTATACAAGTTTCAACAATTTTGGCATACTAGGAAATAGATAAATCTAGCTCTTAAGTAAGATCTATTGGTGACCGGATATGGACAGTCCTTATTTAACATGCACCAAGTATCAAATACAAGGACATTTCAAATTAATCAATTTTCACTTTCATGGATGGTAGTTAAGAATAATTGATTTGCTCTAATAACCCAACTTATAAATATCGTAACAATCTATTCGTTTAGTTATAACTTCTCATTTTAAGAAAACAAAATGATTTGGACTTGGGCACAATGGTAAGATGGTGTGAATTTGGGTGTGAATCCCAAAGTAACAACCACGACCTCCACTTCTTATCATCCGTTAACAACGCTTCACCAACATACTCAATTATGAATGGTGCATTGCAAATCGAGTCAATTAAGGACCGAACATCTTGTGAGTCTCTCTAGGACTACTTTGTGTGATTTTGGGTTCATTGGATGAGCCCTTGTCACTTAGTAGTTTTCGAGTATGTTGCTTAGCCATGCTTAGCTACCGGTAGAAATGGGCGCTTATCGACTTAGTCGATGACCTTGATCACACAAATACTTAATATGACTCTATGTTTCAGCTTCGAGCTATGTTAAATTGTGAAAACTAAAAACTGAAAACAAAATGATTTGGACTTGGGCACAATGGTAAGATGGTGTGAATTTGGGTGTGGCGAATGGTGCTCGAGTCAATTAAGGACCGAACATCTTGTGAGTCTCTGTTATCCAGGCAAATTTTGCGTGCTAACCACGCTAGAGGGTATGTGACCTCTCTTGACTAAGTACTTTGGAAGGTGTTAATTACGGGTCGCAGGTGGTTAAAACTTTTTTATAAGGGGGAGCATCCGTAGCGGCTTGAGCCATGGGCGGATGTATCCTACTCTTCTGGTTGTCGCGAATCTTAATTAGCATCATTCATTGGAAATGTCTCATAAGACTTAGCCGTGCCGGCATACCAAAGGAAGTGTGCTAAATCATGTGGCGAAAAGGCGGTCTGAGGTGTGGGTACATTGGTACACCTCTGTAGGGTTTGATCTATTTGAATAGCCTCATCCTAGGTTATGGACACGCTTGGGTAAGCTTTTCAAGAGTTAGACTACAACACTTTTAATTAAAACTTGATGGGTGATACGAATCAGGGATTTGTGCTATGATTAGTCACCTCTAGGTGGTTACTTGTATTTATTGTTATTCGTTGTTATCTCAACAATAAACACAGATTGTGAACTTGCTTTCAAATGTATTACATTATTGCAAATAAAGTTTGCTTTGTGCTAAAATGGGACATACAACCTCCACTTAAAGAAGCCTGCATGTAGCATATGTATAGGTATGTTATCCTACACGTCAATCTTGCGAGTACATTAGTGTACTCATTTGCTTTGCTTAATGTTATTTGCTGCAGAGGAAGAAGGTGAGCCCCAAGGGCCACACTTTTGTGAGACGTGCTGTGGTGGTGTTTGTGATGACTAGCTCGGCGGCCCGGTCGGTTGCCTTGTGGGTTATGGATAGCCGGTCGACTTTTGTTATAGCCATCTTATGGCACTGTTGCTTCCGCTGTCTTATACTCTTTTGGTATCTTTTGGCCGATCGACACCTTTTGTAATAACTCTATTTATCTTATATCTTTGCTAGACTTATGATGTTATGTTGTATGTGGATGATGCATGACTTTGTATGAATGTATGTGTGCTGCAATTCTGGGAAGCACATGTCCATCGAGACACGGTGTATGTTGTTTGTAATGCTAGGGCCAATGGAAGGCTAAGTATTACAAGCCAAATAAACCGGGGTCCCACAGTAGAGGAATATCGAAAAGGCCTAAGGGCCAAATGATCATCATGGAGGTCACTCCCGTTGAGGTCCCTCTACATCCCAAGAAAGCAGCGGCAACATTCTGTACCACCTACGGGATAGTTGCAAGGGAACAAGTCCCCATCACTAGACCAAGCTAGAAGTCTCTCATAAGAGAAGAGAAAGAGCAGTTGTGGGATAAAATTTCAAGGTCGTTCAAGATCCTAGCAGAAGTCTAGGAACTCGTGCGACAGTAGACGTTCCTCGCGATGGGAAAAGCAAGGAAGACCTTCAAGAGCACTCTTGTCACAAAGTACGTGAACAAGGACAGACACCCTTCACAAAGTATTCTTTCGTGTCACCGGATACATGGGATGCCTTTGCGCGGATGAAGATGACAGCCGAATTTCAGGAGCAAAGTGCGGCACACAAGGCTATCCAGACAAAACACTCACCCCTACAAACTCGACATCGCTGGGTACGCGGGTAAAATCCCACAATGGAGGAGGGAGGACGAGGAGGCAATGCGGTCGGAGGCCTCCCCACCATTTGCTGGGATCATAGACGAGCGCGCCAAAAACTGGTTAAGAGTGAGGTCAACAACCACGTCTTCAGGCATCATCTCTTTCATAAACCCGGCAGACAAGGAAATGTCCCAATGTCTGGTAAGATATGTCAAACTACCTAGTTGTTAATAAGTCTATAACTTCATAGGGTCTAAAATAACATGATGGCCTCTTGTAGCAAACATTGAGTACCGAATCTTCTTAAGGCTCCTTCGAAGTAGTCAGGGAGGAGGATATACTATCTACAGCCCTGGGAAACAAGGAGCACCCGGATTACATGCGAGGCCTTGGGGTTTACGTACCTTGGAGGCAGGGATTCCCACACAACTCCGAGGCGTATAGGAGTTGGAAGAGATCTAAGGCAGAGAGCGACGAACGGTTGGAAGAGGAGATTCGTGCAGAATTTCAAGGACAGATAGCATCATTGGAGGTGTAACATCCCAAGTATTGGCTTGTGTTTCAAATGTAAGAAAATATGTAGAAATTAAAAACTTTTCTTACATCTTGTATTTCATGTATGTTCTGAGGAATTCTTGTAAAAGAGTTATGGGAATACAAATCACAAGCCACTTTTGACCTAAAATCTTGACCTTTCAAAACATTTCTTGCCTAACATTATGATCATCCTCTGAAAATATTTTTCCTAAGTTCTAGGGTTAAGGTGTGACCCCTCTGAAAAATTTCACAATTTTTGGAAATTGTTTGAATAGTTTCAAAGGTCAGTCAAACCAGTTTGACCTTGAGTCAAACCCTAGCTCAGCACCTTGCATAATTTTTGGGGGAAAATTCACTAAATGAAAACCTTTGAAAATTTTATACAAGGTCAATATCAAAGTTAGCAAGCTCCTGTAAAAATTTCATAATTTTTGGAGATATTTTGCTACCTCAAACAATTTCTGTAATTCTCAGCTGTAAATTAAAACCCTAGGGCTGGTCAGACTCGAGTCAGACTCGGGCTCGACCTCTTGAAGCGATCGCACCAAGTCACCAAAGCCGCACCCGGGCACGGGCGTTGAGCGTGTACGTTCGGCCGTTGGATCTCCATCGGGCGGTCTACGTTTGCGGGGACTTTCGAACCTCCCGAGAGCCACCTCAAACCTGAGTCGTTGGATCTGGATCCAACGCTCATGACCTCCTATGCCGTTTTGAACCTCTGGAGATCTTAAGTGATCCCTACCGTCTATCTCAAATCCTATCGCTCACGACCACCCCGACCTCTTCTGTTCTTCGTCCTCCTCGCGCTGTGCACGCGTGCGCCATGGCAGGTGGGCGGAGCAGTGCCTGGTCACGTCGCGGGCCCCGCAACGGCTCTGAGCCCCTTTTTCAACCGTGTCAGCGTTTAGGTCTGCCCTTTTACCTGCTCCCCTCCTCTTTTTCGCGCGCGGCAGAACCTTTTTGTCCCGTCGCCATTAAACCTAGTCCTCGTGCTACCGTTGACATCCAAGCTAGTTGAGGACCTCAAGCTCCTCCTCTGGCTTCTCTTTCACACCTCTCTGTCACCCCCTGCTCTGCCTCTGTGTATTTGTGCGCAAATCATCGAGGACCCCATTTTCGCCATTTTCGACCGATTTGAGCTCCTCGTGTCGGCAGGGCTCTAGTGGTTCTCTTGCCCTACTTTTTGCTCCCTTTGGGACCTTGGTTCGCCACAAAACTATCCCCTAACTCCATTTTGGGTTACCTTCGCAGGGCTTACCCAATTTTGAGTTGCGTAGATTGCGGTCGACGGTGGCCACCTTCGTCCCCATCTCAGGTAAGGGCCTTCTCAGCTCAATTGGTTGCTCCTAGACCACCTCCTCGCCATCGTGAAACTGTCCTTACCATCCTTTTTGCTTCTTTTTGCTCAAAAGCTCTTGTCCCCGTCACCATCCTCAGTTCCGGCGTCGGTCGCCGCCACCAGAGCTTCTCCGATTTCCTCTGGACCTCCTCCATGCCCAGGTGTGTTTGCAATAACCCTGTAGTGCTCGAGAACCAGTTAGATTAGATCGTGGAGAAGCTTTTTCGCGTTTTCGTATTTTGTCGAAGTGGCTCCTCCGCCCCTCTCCGGCCCGTCGGCGTTTTAGGCCAGCTCCGCCGTCGAGAGTACCATCGATGTGTTCGCATTAGTATTGCGCACGTTTTGGTACTTTTGGTTCGCGTCGTCGTGGCCGTGGTCACCGGCGGCGAGCCGGCAAGCAGAGCGCGATGTTCTGTACTGTTGTCGTAAATTCGACAAGTCCCAGGACCTCTTAGATGTAATCTCAGCCGTTGATGATCTCTGGGGGATAGCCCATCACCATAGGATATTGCTCTGTGGAACCTTAGTGCCAGGACCTCCCCCTCCAGTTAGATCCTAGCCGTTAAGGACCTCCCAGGTTAAATCTTCACCGTTAGGATCACCCCGTGCGAAAAGACCACCCCATGGTCGTTTTTGTAAAAATCACCCTCGGGACCACCCTCGGGGTCCTCTTTGCAAAATACCACCCCTTGGTATTTTGCAAAGAAAACCTCAAGACCTCCCCCTCCGCGGATCTTAACCTTTAGGACCACCCCCGAGCAGATCTTGACCGTTCGGGATCTCCTAGTGGAGATCTGAGCCGTTAAGACCTCCCTCTGTTAAGACCTTATCATCGCAGACCTCCCCGTGGAGATCTTGACTGTTAAGACCTCTCCCTATGAGATCTTAGCCGTCGGGACCTCCCTCCATTTAGACCTCTACCACTAGGACCTCCCTCGCGTAGATCTTGACCGTTAAGACCTCCCCTTGTAAGATCTTAGCCGTCGAGATCTCCCTCCGTTAGATTTTGACCTTTAGGACCTCTCTGCGAAATCAAGGCCATCCAGGACCTCCTCTGGTAGATCTTGGCCGTCCTCGACCTCCTCTTTAGCGCTAACCCTTAGGACCTCTCCTGGTAAGATCGGGACCGTCAGATCTGGATCTAACGGTCACGACCTCCTAAGTGCGCGTGGAGATCCTTTGCGCGGGCCTCCGCATGCGCTGTGCGTTCACTCGTCGGGGCCATTGGATTCGATCTCAACGGCCACGACCTCTCCGTTTGACTTAGCTTATTGGAGCAGCCCGAGAGTTTGTATTTTCAAACTATTAATTGTGTTAAATTTCAAAAATGCATAACTAATTCATTTTAGCTCCTTTTAGGGTGATTCAAATTGGGTTAGCTCTAGTTTAAAGTGAACTTTAATCTAAAAATGTATTTAGCCACTGTTCTGTACCAAAAAATGTTGTTTATTGCTTTAACTTGCTAGCATTAGATGTTGATCTAGAAATTCATTAAACTTGTAAAATGCATAAGTTATTCTTTGCAACTGCAACTTGAACATACTGGAATGTGTTAGGTTCCTCTGTGATTATGCTTTAATATGGAATAGGCCTTATGTATATTCTTGTTTCTGAAAAATGTTGTACACTAGTCTCACAACTTAGAAAAATCATAAATAATTCAATTTAACTCCAAATGAAGTAAACTCAACTTTGCTAGCCTTAGGATGTCATTATCTACCTACCATAAAAACTTCAAGTCCTAGAACTTTTTGGAAAATTGTGTCATGAACAGTACCCAAAATTAATTTAATTTGAATTTTCGGGCTGAGAGAAATTGTTTAGGCCATAACTTTTGCATGTTTAGTCCAAATGAAATGATTATTATTGCTAAATTCATTTAAAATCATACCCTTGCTGTTGTGTAAATTTCATAGAATTTGGATGACTTTGGTTTTTGAGTTTCTTTCGGTGTTCTTCATTCTTATTGGATTTTCGCGTTCTTGCGTTAGGTTTTGAAGAATTTGTTGAGCCCGAGAGTGAACCTCTACAGCAAGAGCACTTCCAGCAAGGTAAGCACATGTAGTATCATTTGATCATATTGCTCCTATTATTTTCAAAGTCTAATATGTTGTTTGCAAATTCTACATATGCATTGCTATTTTGTTGTTAAACTATTGTCGATTAGTTGACCCAGTAGATGCATAATCTGTAGGCAAATGTTTATCCTCTACTACTGAGCCTAGGATTATCTTGTTGTGATATAGGGTTCGTTGGATGAGCCCTTGTCACTTAGTAGTTTACGAGTAATGTGCTTAGTCATGCTTAGCTACCGGTAGAATTGGGCGGTTGTCGACTTAGTCGATAACCTTGATCACACAAAAACTTATTATGACTTTATTTCAGCACTTGTGATACGATTATTTGAGCAAACTAAAACTGAAAATAAAATATTTTAGAATTGGGCACAATGGTAAGATGGTGTGCTTTTGGGTGTGAATGGTTGGTGCCCGAGTCAACAAGGACCGAATATCTCGTTACACTAAACCAAGCATTTTGCGTGCTAACCACACTAGAGGGTATGAGACCTCTCTTGACTTAGTACTTTGGCGTGTGTTGGCTTCGAGTCGTAGGAGGAGGTGTGTGTGTGTTGTGTTGTGGTAAAATGAGGTGGTGTTTATGTGTTGGGTGCACGGGAGTGGAATCCTTTCTAGGTTCTCCACACCGAGGGGCATTGTAGTTGTCTAGGTTGCTTTACCCTGTATGGGTAGTTGACTCCTGGCTTTACAATGACTCCGATGCAACGTATGTGTTTCTATCCATACGGGCGACTCGTGGTTAGCACACAATATTGGAAAACGTCTCGTAGAACTTAGCCGTGCCGGCATACCTTCGGAAGTGTGCTTAATCATGTGGCAAAAAGGCGGTCTAAAGTGTGGGTACATTGGTACACCCCTGTAGGGTTTTGATCTATTCGAATAGCCTCGTCCTAGGTTATGGACACGCTTGGTAAGGTCTTTCAAGAGTTAGACTACAACCTTTTAATTAAAACTTGACATGGGTGGTACAAATCGGGGATTCGTGCTATGTTGAGTGACTATTGGGTTAGTCCCCTCTAGGTGGTTACTCTTGTTACTTATTGTATCTCGGTGTTATTTCAATGATTAAAAACGGATTTGATAAATTGCTTTCAATCTATTACATTATTGCAAATGAAAACTGCTTTATGCGTCCAATTAACCATATAACCATCTCCTTTGTTTCAGCTCACATGTAGCTAGGTATAGGCTTGTTACTCGTAAGTCTTGTGAGTACTTTTGTGTACTCAACTGCATTGCTTTATTGTTGCAAAGGAAGAAGTGGATCCCCAAGGGATCGATTTCTGTGAGCATTGTTGAGGTGGGTGCGACTAGCTTGGCGGCCCGGTCGGTTACCTTGTAGGTTATGTTGGCTAACCGGTCGTCTTTTGTTTATAGTCATCTTATGGTGCTTTTGTTTCCGTTGTCACCTATTACTTTGATGTCTTTTGGCCGGTTGGCTCTTTTGTAATAACTTTTATATTGTATGTCTTTTGCTAGACTTGGTATTATGTGTGTATGGAAATGATGCATGATTTTGTAAAGATGTATGTGTGCTGCAATTCTGGGAGGCACATGTCCATCGAGGCTTAGGATATTTGATTAGTAATACTAGAACTATGTAGAGGTTAAGTATTACTAGTTAAATATCCCGGGTCCTCACAGAGGAAACCTTAATCAAGTCCTCAACCAGTCGCAAGCCGCCCATGTTATTTTGGGATCCAGTCCCCCTCAACGTCGGAGTAGCTGCACGTCCACACCACTTTCTGAATATAGCAACATCCAATTACCTATCGACGACATCTAGGTAATGTAAATCTCTGGAATGACATAGATAGACCTGTTGGACGCCTTAGCTAATCGTGTATTATTATGTAGGAGCCCACACCATGTAACCTCAGAGTCAAGCTTGTTGGCTCCATTCCTATTGAGGCTAGGTAGGGGATGGCGTATCCATGCCTGCTAGGGACGCTGGTGCATGGTGCCTAGCTAGGGACTGGTTTCGAGAAGGTCTAGGTGGACATGTTATATGACATTTTTAGGGCCGTCCCACTGGGGGGTGCCGTCAACAAATTCATCCAGTGGCCCAAGAGGGACATCGGCCTAGACCCTTCCATGCTGGCATCTACCTAGCATGAACAATTGGCCTCTCCACATGACCACCTATAGTTTGCGGCCTCTCTGACCCTCCCTTTGATGTCCCCACATGCACCTGATCCATGTTGGCAAGTTGCCAAATCGGCTCCCATGAAGACCACAATGAGAATACATGAACACTGTGCCCATTCATCTCCCGTGAAGAACACATATGTTGGGGCTTGAAAACACATCTCAGGACCCTCTGTGTATTCTGAACTAATCAGATTAGTAGCTAGCTCACATAGAAAATAGTGATGAAATACCATCCATTTATTCGATTTAACTAAAAAGATCTCAAAATAACAAAAAATAATAATAACTGGACCTTATGGTCAACGTTTACTTAACTTGCCACGCATGGCTAAAGGAATAAATAAACTCTTGCAGCGGAACGAAACTCTTGAAATAACCAATCAACATGCCCACAAGAAATCGAGTAGAGAACGCATCCTAATCCGCAAAATCGTCATAGTACTCCTGGGCGAAAAACTCTTGAGCAGCTTGATATTATTCAACTGATCAACAATGGCATAAGCCATGAGTACATAAAGCACTCAACAATTCTTGGTGAAATATATGCAAATAGTATTCATGCATGGCTTGAACAAATGTTAGCTGTATGGTTCTTTTGTATAAAGCAGCATTGACGATAAATACAATAGATAGATTGAAATGCGTAATTGAAAAGAACAATAAATAAGTAAACAATTTCTTCGAAACAACTAGTGAACTACCCATCCACTTCCCAAGACAAGCACCAAGTGAATTACCCGTTCACCAAACAAACATTATATATATTCATCAAGTGAACTTCCCATTCACACTCTGACACATTTTATAAAGAAACTCTACCTCCCGTGTGAAATCCCCGAGCATGTCCATAACCACGGACACAGCCACTCAAATAGTTTACATTTTGTAGAGGTTGTACAGATTTACCCACAAGAGATAATCAAATAATAATGTCCGCTCACACACTTCCGTAGGTGTGTGACTAAGAGATTGACTCTCCCGTTGTGCATACTGCCCCTCTAAAACCTCATCGTGGGTTGACGCACAACGTTAGACCTGGAGATGGTGAAAATGCCACCCATAGATGTGACCTTAGAAAAGGATACACGTTTCCACCCACATACTACCTAAGATGTCAAAAGCCGAAACTCCACAACTTACTAAGTTAGGCTCGTCCCATACCAGGCATGTGGTTGTATGGTTAAGGCTCAGTTCAATGTTGCATAAGATTAAGTCCTTGATAAGTTACTCAGACAAGACTACCACAAATCCACAGTGTACTCATCATACCCTCCAAATCCACCACCCACTCACCTGAGCGAAAACCATTTTGTCTAACCAATACCAATGACAAAACCTACCATGGTACATAAATTTTAACAATAGTGGCTAACCACTACGATTTTATATATCATTAAGTCAAGATTAGTCATTATGACACATGTGATAATGAACCCATCGTAACTAAGCTGAACTAAGCATCAATACGATACCCATGTTGGTGATATGAATATGTCCAACTAAAATTATCCATGCTAAGGTGACAAGGGATTCATGGCATTCAATTATTCAATGGACACATAATGACAATAGGTGATAGCTAATCCCAAAACAATTTGTATAAAGATAGCATGCAATTGTATAAAACAATGTACTTTTGAAATTATAGGTTTAATATGATCAAAGGACCACGACTTGCCTTAAAATAAATCCTAGGATTGATCTTGATCTTGGTGAACTCCTCCTTGCTCAAAACTTCCTGAAGAATTAACGTCTACTCGTAAAACAAGCAAATAAACCAAATAAATAAATAACAGAGATAAAACAAACTTCAAAAATTAAATAAAAATCTAAGATATAAATAGATCTCGAGTTTAGATGAATTTATAAATTTGAATGAACTCAATCGGAGTTGGATGCAAAAGATATGATTTTTGGAAGATTCACATGAAATGATGAAATTGAGAGAGAAAAAATATCCAGAAAATATTCTTTCAAATAAAATAAAATAAAAAGAACCAGAGACTTACAAGTGGGGTCCACTGGTAAGTGAGAGAGGAAAGCAATCAAAGGATAACATGTGGGCCAAAGTTTCTGGAGAGAGAAAGAGAGAGATATCGACAAAAGGGTCCCACATGGCATTGAGAGGTGCATGGTGGAACAGGTTTACCGCTTAAAGGTTTAGGGCGGGGTTTGGGTCTGCCACGGTTGCAGCTGACAAGAACGCCACTTGGCTGACACACAAGTCAACAAGTTGAGGTGTGCTAAAGTGGAAGGGTGATGTGGATTGCCACAATAGCAAAGAGGCCGAGGCACTGGCCGGCGGCGTTGATGAGGACCTCGATGATGAACGACGACGAGCGAACGGACGAGAAGGGTAACAACGAGACCCCGCGAGCAAGATGGTCCTCTGAGTAGTAGTGGCACAGCTTCATCGGCGACGAGGTGGTAGTGGCTTGGCAAGTCCGGTGTTGACACGGCAACGGCGATGACATCTCGACGGCAAGGAACCAAGAAGAGATAGGGTATCAGATGAGGAGGATAAAATACATAGGGTGACGCGCAAAGAAAGGACAGAAGCTCACCGGCAGGATAGATCACGTGGTGGCCAGCGATCGGTTTTCGGGAAGAACACGGCAACGACGATTGGAAGACACCCGACCGAAGATAATGAGAGCACCTTGTGGAACGTCATGTCGCAATTCCAATGAAGGCGATGACTCAGATGGAGAGGGACCAACGGTGGCACAATGTCAAGATCTTTAGAACTCACACCAAATAACAGAACAAATTGCGAGATTGAGCTCTTGAAATCAACTCTGTTAATGGAAGGGGAAAGTGTTCTTACAGAGCTAATGACTAATTCTAAGAGCTAACAGAAAGATAATATTCGCGATAGTCCAAAAGGATCCAATGATCCGAGCCTCATAGCCCTTACAAGAGTATATTCTTCGGTAAAAGAAAGATTATAGTAACATTAATAAACTTTGTTCATCTTTACTGTACTCGAACACATAGTAAAGAACTGAGTCCTCAAGAATCGTTGATTTCTTCCAAAGGGTAAGACTCAGTCTCGTCCGTAGGATCTTCATAAAGTTGAACGACCAGCTGAACATCCAACACGATCTCCTCCGTTGGATTCTCATCCTACGCTCTATCTTCATGAATCCAATCAGTCGGTCCGAACGTTCAACACAATATGAGCCGCTAGATGCTCATCCTTCGCTCTCTAATAACTTCAGTTCATAATGACTTAACTGAACTTCCTCTTCTGGCCGAGCTTCAGACTTTAGTTCATGACAATTACTCTCGGCCTGAATAAATCCTTGTCCTCAAGGATTTGCTGCAGGAAACCATTCACGAATCGTCTTCCGATAGAAATCAGGAAAAGTACCTTTAATGAAATCAGCATCCTCCCAAGTAGCATCTTCGGGAGATAGACCTTCCCATTGAATTAGCCATTGAGTAACCAGTTTTCTATTTCTAGGGCATGATCTGGTTTCTATCACCGGTATAGGGATAGTTTTAACCTTGCCATCTTCTCCCACCATAGGAAGGTCGGGACTAGGAACGGCATGTGAACCTATATGCTTCTTCAATTGACTAACATGAAAAACGGGATGGATTCCTACACCATCCGGCAATTGTAATTTGTATGCCACTTTACCAACTTTTTGCATTACCCTAAATGGCCAATAGTACTTAGTTGTTAGTTTCAGTGAATGTTTCAGTCCGAAAGCAGCTAACCTGTATGGTTGCATCCTCAAATACACCAAGTCTCCTACTTGAAACTCTCTTTCTGACCTTTGTTTGTCAGCATACTTCTTGATTCGGTTCTGCGCCTGATTCAAATTCTCCTTCAAATGTTTCCACATTTTTTCTTTTTCTGCTAGGAAATCTCTTGCTTCTTCATCCTCAGGGCCAGGGACTGATATTTCACTTATTAAAGAGGGAGGAAACCCATATAAGGCCTGAAGAGGAGTAATCTGCAGTGATGTGTGATAGCTTGTATTGTACCACCACTGCGATAATGATAACCAATAATACCAACGTTTCGGCTCATTAAAAACCATGCATCTCAAGTATGATTCCAGGCATTGATTTACCCTTTCGGTCTGTCCATCTGTTTGAGGATGATAGGTTGTACTGAATCTTAGCTTCACCTTTAGCGATTTGAAAATTTCTTGCCATAATTTTCTTGTAAAAATCTTGTCTCTGTTTGAAACAATAGCTATTGGAAATCCATGTAATTTAAAAACATTATCAATGAAAGCTTGTACCACTGTATGGACAGTATAGGGATGAGCCAAAGCTATGAAATGAGAGTATTTAGTGAATCTGTCCACCACCACCAATATGACTTCTTTGCCATTTGATTTTGGAAGTCCCTCAATAAAATCCATAGAAATATGAGTCCAAGCCAGCTTTCTTCAACCCAGGCCAATAAAAGATTTTCTTAACTCTTTGATAAGTAGCCATCCTACCAGAGTGACCACCAATAGAAGATGCATGTAGTGACTCAATTATCTTGACTCTCATACTGTCATTAGCTCCCACATATAATCTTCCTTTATACCTTAAAATACCAGCATGTAAGGAAAAGTGAGGTATTGAATTACCTTCAATGATTAACTGTTCTAATAATTATCTGCAATGTGGGTCATTCTAATAGCTATTCTCAACTTCTTCAATCCATACTGGTACTGCAACAGAAATAGCTAAGCAATACTCTCTTCTGGACAATGCATCGGCTACTTTGTTTTCTTTTCCTTTCTTGTACTCAATAGTGTAATTAAACTCCAAGAGCTTGAGCATCAACTTATGTTGGATTCCTTTAGAAATTCTTTGTTCTGTGATATACTTTAAACTCTTTTGATCTGTTTTAATTACCAACTGATTGCCCAAGAAATAATGCCTCCACCTCTTTAAAGCTTCTAAAATTGCCATTGCTTCTTTGTCATAAGTAGAGAGTGCTATTGATCTTTTCCCTAGAGCTCTACTGAAATAAACTAGAGGTCTACCTCTTTGCATGAGCACTGCTCCAATACCACTGCCACTTGCATCCGTCTCCAATACAAAAGATTCATGGAAGTCGGGTAGTGCAAGAACTGGGGCTGTAACCATACACTCCTTTAGTTTCTTAAATGCTTCATCCTACAATTCCCCCCACTGGAAGCAATTTTTATTAAGCATGTCATGTAGTGGTCTACATATTTTGCCATAATCTTGGACAAACCTTCTGTAGTACCCAGTCAAGCCCAGGAAACTTCTTAATTGAGTTATATTCTGCGGTGTTTTCCATTCTTGAACTGCAATGATCTTATCTGGACTGGTTGACACCCCTTGTGCACTGATTACATGACCCAGATATTCTACCTGATTCACTCCAAACACACACTTACTCATCTTAGCATACAATTTATTCTCTTTTAGTATCTGCAATACCCTGCTCAGGTGCTGTATATGCTCTTGCATATTCTTACTATAGATCAATATATCATCAAAAAACACCAAAATAAATTTCCTCAAGTGTTGAGCAAAAACTGAGTTCATTAGTGACTAAAATGTTGCAGGGGCATTTGATAACCCAAAAGGCATTACTAGGAATTCATAATGACCAAAATAAGTTCTGAAAGCAGTCTTGTGTGTATCACATTCTTTCATTCTCACTTGATGGTAGCCTGACCTGAGGTCTAACTTCGAAAATATTGCAGCTCCATTCAATTCATCAAGAAGGTCTTCTATAACAGGAATTGGAAATTTGTTCTTAACTATTTGTGCATTCAACCTTCTATAATCAATACACATTCTCCAAGACCCATCCTTCTTTCTAACCAATATGGCAGGAGATGCATAAGGACTCTCACTTGGCTTAATTATTGCAGATTCCAGTAACTATTTAACCTTTTTCTCCATCTCTTCTTTTTGTTGATGAGGCATTCTATATGGTCTAATGTTGGGGGGTTCAGTATTTTCCTTCAATGGAATAGCATGGTCACAATTTCTTTTTGGTGGCAGCCCCTTTGGTTATTCAAAGACTTTTGATATTGACTCAACAGATGTTGTATCTCTGTGGGTATTGTTTTTGTTCTTTCACCTTGATCATGACTTAATTGCACTTGGCTAGCAAACAATACAAATCCCATTGCTCCTTTACACAATAATTTGTGAATCTGTTTTGAACCCAAAAGTTTTGATTCACTTGCTTGAGTTATATCTGAAATTGTAATGGCCTGGTTCCCTTCTTTCATGATGGTCAACTTCCTTGTCTTCAGATTAATGGTTACAGGACTATGCTGATAAATCCAATCTCCACCAAGAATTACTTCATACCTTTTCAGATCTAGCAATCTGAAAGTGCTACAGAATTTTTCTCTTTGAATCTTATATATACAGTCACTAATGTGCGATCCAGTCTGCAATTTTCCTCCTCCAGCAATTGTCACCCCAGTCATCTCATTACTGATGATCCTACAGTTGGTCTTGAGTGCAAATTTGTGATCGATAAAGGTATTGGTGCTACCACTGTCCAGTAAAGCTATCCCTCTTTTTCCCCCCTATAGTGATTATGATAGACATAGTTGTTGCATTTGTGATACCTTTGGCAGCTTGTTTAGAAATTTGCATTAACTGCTCCTCTTCCTCTTCTTTAGGGATCTCTATCTGCTCCTCATCGGATGTCCCCTCTTGTTCTTGTTGTACTAGAACATCCTCTTCTTGTTCAGTAATCATGGCATTCACCACTGGGGCTTGTTTACATTTGTGTTGAGGAGTCCACTTCTCAAAACACTTCCAACATTCTCCAGGTTTTCTCACCCTGTGGTTATTTTGGTAATTCCTGTTTTGAAACCCTTCTCCCTTCTCCTATTTCACTTGGACCTTTCCTTGCTGGTATTGATTATGCTTAGGCTGCCCAAATCCAGAAAACTTACCACCTTTTCTGTACTGCAATCCCTTCTCATAATCTTTGGCTAACCAATAAGCTTCAGTCAAGTTTCGAGGCCTCATGGGTCTGAGATGGCATTTGATTTCATCTTTGAGACCATTTACAAATCTTACTACATAATATTGTTCTTCTAAATGAGGATGCTCCTTCTTCACTACTGCCATACTCTCCTCAAACTTGTCAATATAAGATGAAACCTGAGAGTAATTCTGCTTAAGAGAATAGAAATTGTCCATGACATCATATATACTACAATCAGCAAACCTATTGCAGATCAGTTTGCAAAACTGTGGCCAGGGAGGCGGATTGTTTAATATTCCAGAGCTTCTTAACCATACATCAGCTCTTCCCATAACATACATTTGTGCCATATCAATTCTACATTCATCAGTGATTACTTCTGTATTTCTATTCACAACATGGGAGGAAGAACTAGGAGGATCAACAGTCAAGAGTCTTATTTGTAACATTAAAGTTTTCATCATACCTTCCATGTTGTCAATCTTCCTAGGAATATCATCCATCTTTTCCATCTTCTCATGAACATTAGAGATCTGACTCTGTACCTGATCAATCCTGCGATAGGCTTCAACAATCTCCTACTTGAACATAGTCGCCTCTGTGCTTTCACTCGGCTCGACTCTAGATCTACCGTTTCCTCGAGTCATGTTCACCAAAATCCAGACCGAGATTCGAGATAGGGGATTTTACAGTATCTGCTCACCAACCCTTCTCGATTCCGATCGAAACACCAGCAAACGAAAATCTAGCCAAGGAAATTGCTGGCTCTGATACCAATTGTCAAGATCTTTAGAACTCACACCAAACAAACAGAACAAATCGCGAGATTGAGCTCTTGAAATCAACTCTGTTAACGGAAGGGGAAAGTGTTCTTACAGAGCTAATGACTACTTCTAAGAGCTAACAGAAAGATAATATTCGCGATAGTCCAAAAGGATCCATGATCCGAGCCTCATAGCCCTTACAAGAGTATATTCTTCGGTAAAAGAAAGATTACAGTAACAGTAATAAACTTTGTTCATCTTTACTGTACTCGAACACATAGTAAAGAACTAAGTCCTCAGGAACCGTTGATTTCTTCCAAAGGGTAAGACTCAGTCTCATCCGTAGGATCTTCATAAAGCTGAACGGCCAGCTGAACATCCAACACGATCTCCTCCGTTGGATTCTCATCCTACGCTCTATCTTCATGAATCCAATCAGCCGGTCCGAATGTTCAACACAATATGAGCCGCTAGATGCTCATCCTCCGCTCTCTAATAACTTCAGTTCATAATGACTTAACTGAACTTCCTCTTCTGGCCGAGCTTCAGACTTTAGTTCATGACACACAATCCCACAATGAAAACTCCGATGGCCGCTCGGTTCTTGACGTAATCCGGAGCGAAGAAGACAAGGCTGGCGGCAGAACTCTAGGGTTTTGAGGGAGGAGATCAATGTGCACAAAAGACATGGAGGGCTCGGCTTTAAATAGTGCCGGATAAGAGGAATCCACGTGGAGATCGGCGCTGCAACGAGTTTGGCTCAGGCACGAGATGAAGACTCCGTGGGGGAAGATGACGCTCTACTTGCGACGCGGGGCCCACTTGGCAGTGGAACAAAAGGCAAAGCGGTTCGGTTGATTATGCTAGCGCCCGGCTCGGTTGAAGAAGTGAGATGCGGCCCGCGCGAAGCAAAGAAATGGACATGGGCTTGCGCATGGGAGAAAAACAAGTGGCCAAGGCTGGGGCGGCTTGGGCTGCACGCACAAGAAAAAGGGGAGCGGCTGTTGCGGGCTAGGCCATGGAGAAGAAATGGCGGCCAAGGCTTACCTGGGATTCGGTGCCGAATGGGAACAAGGTAGGCCTGGCCAAAGTGAAAAACGGATATGGACCCGCTCGGCTGACTCCAAGTAGTTAGGATCGCCGATCCTACTTTTAGAGTCTTACGATTCTACAAACTCATGATAGCCTGTCGATCCAAATCGCACTGTCGATCCTACAAGTAGAGACTTAGGAGGCCAGGCTTTGCTGATATTTTGTTTTAGAGCAAAATTTGTTGATATTAATTTTGAGAATGAAACTAAAAATAAACAAGGAGCATGCAAAATATTGTATCAGTGTAGTAATACTAGTACAAATATCTATATTATGGTATGAGCAATCTTGAGTTTGCTAATGATAAGCTATTTTTATTTTTAAATTATGTCTAGCTGCTTTTAAGAAACATGCAAGTGGTAAACCATATAAGAATCATACAAAGTTATAGTATATATAGATGTTAAATATATGTATTTTTACAATTCCGTAGAATCACCGATTCTACGATTCGATACTACGATTTCGATCCTACCGAAGGCAAATCGATCCAACTCAGGATCTCGACTCTCACTACCTTGGCTGACTCGGCGCTAGTGGAGGAAAAAGGAAGGAGCGGCCGGGAATAAAAGAAATGGCGGCCCAGCTTGGTGGAAAATGGAGGGAAGGAAAAAGAAAAGTGGCCGGCTAAGGAAAAACAAGAGTGGGCTGAAAGAAATAGAGTGGACCCAAGAAAAAGGGATTTGAGCCCGATAGGTTTTATGAGATTTATATTAGCCTTTTCTTTTTAGAAATTACTGAAAATGCAAATAGCAACTAGAAAATAGCATATGCACTCGGAAAAATTCTAGAAAAATCTAAAAAAATATATCCAAGCACATAGAATCCAAATAAAATAATTTTGATAATAGTCAATGTTGACATTAATCATATTAAATTGTTTTTGATCTCTGAAAATTCTAATTAAGCTTTCACTTTAATAGAAAATTTTCAAATAGTTATTTTTACTTTTGAAACTTCAAAAACGGACCAAATTTTGGGATGTTACAACGTACTAGCATGTCAACAAGACCAAATCGAAGAAAATCAAGACGCTTCAAAAGCGCTAGATATTCTCGCTAGCAAAGCCGTTGGTTCCAGATACGCTCTTAGTCAGCCTTGGATTGGGTGCTGCTTGTTTGCATTGCGTGGTACATGGGAAAGACCAACGAGACAAGGACACAATGCCCTACGGGTTTCATCGTCAAGTACACGGCGGTGCATTTTCCCCACGAGCCTGGCTTTTTCATGGTGGGCTTCGATAACTTGTTCGATCTCTTCAATCTCGATGCCCTCGATGTCTCACTTTTAAGATGCAGGACATTGTAAGTGTGTATAATTATAGTCTACATTTATATAATACTGATAAATACCATAATTCCTTGCTTATGTATACACACATAATCCTATAAACCAAACAAAGAAAAGAACTGGTCGGTTTTCTCGACCCATACTTAATCTCTGAGCAATGCATCAACCACAATGCATCCTACGTCGATGATTACGTAACAACGGGACTACATGCTCACAATGACAAAGAGTACATACTTCTATCCTACAACCAGGAGTAAGTGCTTCACTCATTGCTATACTCATTGATTTGTACTTCATATATAACACGAACTTAGTTTTAAGGACTATGGCGACATATATGTGTAGGTGGCACTGGATTCTAATTATTATTGTACCAAAGTGGAATAAGGTAATATACCTTGATTCCCTAATCAAGAGCCAACATGACTTCATACTTGTGCAATAAATAATCGACAGGTAAACTCATTTTATCTATAAATAACTCTATGTACCATTCGTTTGCAATAGCTGAGGCTAACTTTTTTGAATCACATAGGTTGTTCACACTGTGACATGTGATGCAATTTACGGTACCCACTATTACACAGTAATGCTATATCACACTTCGTAATGATACCTCTCAAGCTGAACAAACCTATATATGTAATTCTATTTTTGCAGTGCCACCAGTAGCTACAGGGTAACGTATGTGGATTCTATGTTTGCCGCCATATGCAATAAATCATGGGTGGTAGGCTGTAACATCCCAATTTTCTGAGTTTAAAATCTTTTAAATAGTTAGTAGGGAAAAATTCACCATTTGGATTTATTTGATTTTTAATTCAAAAGCTTAATATTGGACTTTACAATCAAAAACATTTAATGTGCATAATCCCAACATGAACATTAACCAAAACTATTTTATTTGGGTTCTATGTGCTCAGATATATTTTCTAGATTTTTCTAGAATTTTTCTGAGTTCATTTGCTATTTTCTATTGCTTATTTGAATTTCTAGTAATTTATAAAATAGAAAAGCTATTTAAAATCTCGGAAATCCCTTCGGGCCGAATCTTCCTTCGATCCGGCCCATCTCCCGCGCGAAGCCCAGCTCCGCGCGAGGCCTCACCCGCGCGCGCCGCCTCCTGCCGCTGACGTGTGGGCCCCGCACGTCAGGTCGTCGTCTTCCCCGCGTCGTCGTCTTCCTCGCGAACGCCCGAGTCGCCCGCCATGGCCGAGCTCCAGCTCCTGTCCAACAACGCCTTTTTTCTATCTAAAACCCTTCTAGAAAACATGCCAAATCCTATCCCTAACCTCTCCGCACCCGTTTCTGTTAAAATCGTATCTCGAATCAAATCCTATCCCCGGATTTCCGAAATCGGTCTCGTGTTCATCTCGGACTCGATTTGGGGATTTCTTATCCCGTGCCGCCCCGGCCCTATAAATAGGCCCCCGAGGATCGCCAGCACCTCCACAACCCAGAGCTGCCACCCACCTCGCCCCGAGAGCCCTAGCGCCGCCGCAATCAGAGTTTTAGGGTTTCCTCACCGCCGGTCTTCTTCTCCGTTTTGCACCACCGCCAGTGTCGCCGCGTCATCCTCGAGTGCACTGCTGGGTTCGCCGTCACCTCGGCTACCTCCAGGAGTCTTCGCCGCCGCCGGAATATCACCGGAGCCTCCATCCGACAATAGCCGAACCTCTCCACCGCTCCGAGCTCGCCGCGGTGCCACCGCCCACCCGAGCACCGGTGTTACACGATGGTTCGCAATAACGCCCTCTACACGTCGGTACCACTCACCGCCGGCGAGGATCCGCCGTTCGCCGTTGCCGTTGGTTCCCGAGCCGTGTCGCCGTCGGTCTGACGTGTCAGGCCGCGTGGCTCGCCACCTCAGCCCGTGTGCACAGGTGTCGTTCCGCGTGGTGCCGCATTAGAGCCCGCGTCAGCCTGTGCGTGTGCGGCCGAGTCGGCAGTCGCCGCTGATGTGTCACCCCGTGATTGGTCCACGTCAGAGCCGCGTGGCACGATCCACCGAACCGCAGATCTGATCTGGCGTGGACTTGGTTCACGGTGCACCGAGCCACTGACATGTGGGTCCCACCTGTCAGGCCGTTTGTCACCCCGTCCGAACGTCCTCCGCTGACGTCAGCGTTGCGCAATAATCCAATTTTTCTTCAGAGAAATAATTCGGGAAATTGTGGAAAATCCAAATTAGGGTTTCTTTTAGATTTTCAATCTTCCAAAGCTCATAACTTTTGCATCCTAACTCCGATTGAGCCCATTCAAATTTCTAAATTTGTCTAAATTAAAGCTCTATTTGTCTGAGATTTTTATTTAATTTTTGGAGTTTGTTTTGCCTCTGTTATTTATTTGTTTTGTTTGTTTTTGTTTCGTTTGCGAGTAGACGTCGATTCGTCGGGGAATTTTGTGGAAGAAGGAGCACCCCAAGATCAAGACCAGTACATAGACCTTTTCCAAGGCAAGTCATACCTTTGATCATCTTGAACCCAGTTTTCAAATTACTTTGTGTTAAATTATTGCATTCTACTTTAATTATTTATTTAAATGCTTTGGGCATAGTTATTATCCAAATTGTTATCACCCCTTGACATTGTATGCCATAATTCCTTGTCACCCTAGATTGGTTTATTAGTTGGTAATATTGTAGCACCAACGTGGGTTGGTTAGATGAGAGTACAATTGCTTAGCTATGCTATGAGTCTCACATCTCATGTAAGTTGCAATTATTAATATGACTAAGTGACTATGGAACTTCGTGTAAAACTGTGTGCTATGTGTTATTACTTCGTGATGGCATGTGTTGCACTAAAACCAACTGGGTGGTAAAGGATTTAGACTGAGGCAAGTGGTGGAAGCTGTGTGATATGGTGGAAGCTATGTGCATGGGATGATAATATTTGTGATTTAGTTAGAATATGGAAGTCTTGCCCTGGTCAATTAAGGACTTAACTTTGTGCGCCATTGAACTGAGCCTTACTGTACGACCACATGCCTGGTATGGGACGGGCCTAACTTAGTAAGTTATGGATTCTTGGCATTGATGTTCAGGTGGATAGGTTAGGTGTGTGACAGGTGGAGGTGTGACTACTTAGTGGTTGCACGCGGGGCGGTCGTCTTCCTGTCCCGGTGTGTGTTATACCAATTCTATGTGAGTGGTATAGCGGTTTGTAAGCACCTGCTGGAAGCGTCAATGTTTGAGATGAAGTTTCAACTGTTTTATTACGATTGGTGCTTGCTACACTAGTTGTATCTTGTGGGTAAAGTGTACAACCTCTGCAGTGTTAAATCAATCTATTCGAATAGCGCATCCGCGGTCATGGACATGCTCGGGGATTTCACACGAGGGGTAGTTTTTCATAAAATATTGGGATGGGAGCTGTGTGACCTTAATCATATGGCTATGTGAAATAATCTGTTTAGCTGTGTGTCTTTGTGGAAACAACTGTTAAATTAGTATTGCCTATTTGTTTTAAATTATGCTTTCAATCTATTATTCGTATTCAATTGCAAATGTTGCTTTTATGCAAAAGAACCACGAAGCTTTTTCTTTGGAATAAGCTGCATCTATACATTGCATTCGTGGTATGATTTGCGAGTGCAGTTGTGTACTCACACTTGTTGTAAAACTTGCACCCAAACCTACAAAGAGGAGGAGTCTACTTTGCTTTCAAGGAGTTATTGAAGGTGATCGTTCGTTAAGGTCGGATCGATTGGTTGCTGTGGTGAATTGGTGGGATCTGTTGGAGTTATTTCTATTCATTCTTTGTTTATTTCTCTGTTAGCCTGCGTGCTTAATAAGTGTAAACTCGACCATAAGGTCAAAACCCTTATTTGTTATTCAAATTAATCGTTTACTTTATTTATCGCTTGTGTGGATCGATATTTACCTATGTTAACCTGTGTGCACTCGCGTGATCTGGACTAGTGCACGATATACAGAGGGTTCGAATCGTGAGTGCAGGTCCCGGCAGGGTGGTATCGAGCCATCTTGGTATGGAGTCTTGACCTTAGTGAGATTGGCCATCTTTGGAGTGTCCAAATTAATTTCTAAAGGAAAAATTAACTTGCAGGTTAATTAATTGCTTAACTCTTCTCATATCTCTCTCGCCTCAACTATTGCTATAATCTTTTCTCTCATTTGTTTTAAAGTTGCTCTTACCTGTTAAATCTGTCTTGGCGGATGCCTGCGTCTCGAGCTATGGTGGCGCCTTTGGAGGGTATGCCGTAGAGCTTTGAAAGTTGCTCCAGGTTCTTGGAGGTTTTGATCGTCCACTGTACGTCGGCAACAACTGGACAGTGAATGGACAAAACCGTGGAGTGATCTGTCGCCTAACGATCTACGCCAGGAGGAACGACAAGGCGAGCCAACCTTCGCACATCTCTGTGAGGAAGATCACTTGGCTAGAAGGTATCCAGGAGTCGTCGCGCTTGGCCATCATGCGTATCTGCAACATCTCGCCAAAGCTCCAAGACACCGTCTTGGGTTACCACCCGGGGGGAGTGGACTTGCCGACCACGCTACGAGTCCACGAGAAGGAGAGCAACGCTACGATCGTGCACCTCGCCCGGTTTGTAGCGCCCGGAGAAGCTTTGGAGAGGACCATCACGGAGTTGGATCATGTTCTGAAGCTTTGTAGAGAGCTGAAGAAAAGGTCGCCACTCTGCAAGAGATCGTCTATGACCAAGTTCCGCGAGAAGAGGAAGACCAGGAGGATTACGAAGAAGATCGGAGGAAGGTCGGTCGAGCAAGAAGATGATGCGAGCGGAGGAGCAGTGAGCAGGTTGCAGGAGCGCTGTTCATCTTGCACAGGTTCAGAGGCATCGAGATCGGTTTGCTAAGATGCTGGCCCACTTCCAAGTCTACAGCCGTCAGGAGCGTCGCCGTGGTTGTGGAGGCTTTCTCGAGTAGTTGGTCTTAGTTCGATTTTGAGCTTAGCGATTTGGTTTAGTGAGTCGCCCTTTAGGCGGTAGTTTTGTGTGCTTAGGTCGTGTTTATTTTTGTGTGCGAGTATGAGCTGCAAAGGCCCTTAGGCATTTGTTGCAACCATGTTAAGACCCCAAGTAATAAAGGTATTTCATTTGAGTTTCTTGGTGTGTTTTGTTGGGTTTAACCTACCCCTGCTTAGTTCTTAACTTATCTAGTGCTTGCTACCTTATCTAACCTATGGGCTTAGCGGATGGTGCAAACCCGTCGGACTCTTGCTAGTGGTTCCGGCACCCAGTGTAGAAGCGATGAGCAACTAGCGCGAGGCGGTTCCGCCACAAGCACCTCAATTGACTTGCAAAACTTTGGAGCTTTCATGGCGGCCTGACTCGGTGATGAATACTATGATGACTTCGGATGCAAGCTATGAGCAACAGGCCAACAACAACAATCAACGATATGGAGCCCGGTGCTCATGGTCACCATGGACCCTCAAAGCGGCGAAATTTATGAGGACTCATCCACCAACATTTTACGGACCGTCTCTCGGTGGAAGCGGATGATTGGCTCGGGGTGATTGAAAGAAAGCTGCGATCACCCAGTCGGCCACCGTGAAAGGTTACGTATGCCACTCACGGATGGAAGGCACATTGGCTGAATGGTGGGAAAATTTACGTGCCGGCGCATGAGGCGCCACGGGATATCACACAGGAGGAAGTTTACTGCGCTTTAGCGATATCATGTACGAGAGGCATTATCGATCCGAAGAAGGATGAGTTCGCGCTCTCAAGCAAGGAGCTATGTCGATGTCGACTATCTCAACAAGTTTTCTCGGCTAGCTCGCTCTGCGGCGGAAGATGTAGCCACGGACAAGGCTCGCGAGTCGCTTTTGAAGGACTAAACAACTGGTTTGCGAGTCGGTCTAATCGCCCATACTTTTAGGATTTCAAGAGTGGTCAACAAAGCCTTTGTTACGGAGGACAAGCGCAAGGAAGTGGAAGATAACATAAGCGCGGATGGCTCAACAAGAAATCAGCAATCACGGCGAGAGGAAAGAATAGTGCGGCCGCAGTTCAATCGATTTCCACCCGACTTCGTTGAGCACTGCACCAACGGCACCGTCCGGTGCTCGGAACTTCCGCAACCCTGTACTGTCAACCCCAATCCGAGAAGCAACCAGAGAACACACCAAAGTGCATTCGCGCTGTCGTCGGTAGGGACATTTGCCAACGATTATCGTAAAGAGAACAATCACTCCGATGCGTTTTAACACAGGAGCTACTCCATCAAGGCGTAGCGCGGTATCAACCAGGAGCTTCACAAGTTGCGGTCAAGCGGAGGAGCACCACGATCCGTGATCGAGGCCGTGTCAACCACGTCACTCTGGAAGGAGCGAGAATCACCGGACGTCGTCTTGGGTAAGTTTACGGTTAACTCGATACACTGCATCGGTTTTGTTTGATTACGGAGCTTACGCATTCGTTTGTTTACGGAATGTTTGCAACCAGAATAAATTGGATGTTATGCAACAAGCATACTCTGTTAGTCAGTTGCCTAGAGCGAGCTAAGTACTAGAGTGGGATGTTTAGGAGCTAAGTTACTCATAGTGGAGTTGAGTTTCTAGCCAACCTAATTGTCCTAGATACCCAAACCTAGATGTCATTCTTGGCATGGATTGGTTATCAAGCACAAGCTGCTAGATTGTGGTAGAAGAGCGTAACGATCGAGGATGCCAGGAAACAAGGTAGAGTTTCTAGCCACCTCGATTCGCGATGGACATCTGTTAGTGAGCGATCGAAGACCCTTTCCTTGGAAGAAGTACGATGATCGGTGAGTATCGGATGTGTTTCGGAGGAGTTACGGGAATGCGGATCGTGACATTGAGTTTGTCATCGACCTAGTGCGAGACAGCACCAATTTCAAAGAGACCTTATCGGATGCGGTAGATGAATTGGTAGAGATGAAGAAGCGGATAGAAGAACTTCTTGAGAAGGTTTCGTGAGACCTAGTTAAGTCGCCGTGGGGGCGCCGGTGTTGTTTGTCAAGAAGAAAGATGGGGTATGAGGATGTGTATTGATTACCTTTCCCTCAGAAGTTACCATCAGAACAAGTACCCACTACCGGATAGATGATTTGTTTGATCGGATGAAAGAAGGAGGAGTGTTCTCAAAGATCGACTGCGATCGGGTTACCACCACTAAAGATTTGTCCTAAGGATATCACAAGGAGCGCGTATGGACATTAGAGTACCGCTTTCTCAGCGATTCGCGATGGACATCTGTTAGTGAGTTCTTAGTCCCTGTCCTTTGGTACGACTAATGCCCCCGCCTATTTCATGAACATGATGAATAAAGTATTCATGGAATTTTGGACAAGTTCGTAGTCGTATTCATCGATGATATTGATTACCTTTCCCTCAGAAGTTACCATCAAGGTGTACTCCAAGTCGGAGGAAGAACACGCGAACATTTAAGGATAATATTGGAAAAACTCGAGAGCATCGGTTGTATGCCAAGTTCGGACAAGTAAGTGTGATTTTTGGAAGAAGGAAGTGGATTTCCTTGGTCATGTGATAAGTGTGATCGAGGAGTATGTGATTGATCGAGGAGTAGCATTGACGATAAAGTCAAAGTAGTGTTACAGGAGCGACCCAAAGCGTAACTCAGTTCGTAGTTTCTTGGGAATGGAAGGTTATTACCGCCCGTTTCATGAAGGATTCTCATCAATTGCTAAGCCTCTTCGCAATTGTTGAAGAAGAAGAAAAGTTCACTTGGACTCCGGCTGTGAGAAAGTTTTCAAGAGTTGAAGCGCTTGACTTGACTCGGTCTTGATTTTGCGGATATTCGGAAAGATTTGATATCTATTGTGATGCTTAGCGTCAAGGATTAGGATGTGTCGATGCAAGAAGGAAGAGCTGTTGCTTATGCGTCAAGACAATTGAGACCTCACGAAGAAATTACCCTACTCATGATGCGGAATTAGGTATGCGTAGTGCATGCTTTAAAGATTTGGCGCCACTACCTTATCGTGTCATTTGTGAAATGCGCACGGATCATAAGAGTCGAAGTACATCTTCACCCGATCGATTTGAACATGAGGCAGAGAAGATGGTTAGAATTGATCAAGGATTATAATCTTGGGATCCACTACCATCCTAGAAAAGCCAGCGTAGTTGCGGACGCTCTAAGTCGTAAGATTCTTGCAATGCTTTGGAAGTAAAGAAAAGTTGCCAGGCGTATGAAGAATTTGAAGCTAAAGCTAGAAGTTGTGTCAGAAGGATTTGTAGCCAATCTGGAGTGCAGTCTACTGGAGAAGCAGATTCGTGAAGCACAACCAAAGGATCCCGTGTTGTCAGAAATCAAGATCAAAATGGCAGAAGGGAAATTCAAAGATTTCACCAAGGATGATCAGGATATACTCTGGATTAATGGTCGTATCTATGTACCATATATCGATGGTCTAAGGCAGTTAATCTTAAAGGAAGCCCATGACTCAAAGTATTCGATTCACCCTGGAAGTACCAAGATGTACCGGATGTTAAGAATAAATTTTGGTGGCCAAATTTGAAACGAGAAGTCGCGAGTTCGTTGCCTTATGTGACACACATGTCAAAGTAAAGCGAAACACGAGAGACCGATGAGTTTCTGCAACTTTGAAGATTCCAGAATGGAAGTGGGAAGAGATCGGAATGGATTTCATCATTGGTTTACCCAAGACCCAATCGGGTTACGATTCGATCTGGGTAATAGTCGATCGTCTAACCAAGGTCGCCCATTTCCTGCCAGTCAAAACCACATACTCAGGAGATCGCCTTTTGGAATTGTACATGGCTAGAATTGTCAGTTTGCATGGAGTGCCCAAGAAGATAGTGTCGGATCGAGGATCCCGATTCACCTCGTTTTTGGCGAGTTTGCATGAAGCATTGGGTACCCATCGAATTTGATCTGCGTACCATCCGCAGACACAGATGGGCGGTGAAAGAGTTAATCGAATATTAGAGGATATCTTTGAGAGCTTGCGCTCTAGCTAATGCTACCGATGGGATAAGAGTTTACCATATGCGAGAATTTTACGTACAACAACGATTATCAAGCGATCGCAAATGTCACCATTTAAAGCTTTGTATGGTGCGTGCTGTAGAACCCGTTGAATTGGTCGAAAGCAGGTGAGCGTTCGATGTTCGGTCGGACATCATTGAAGCGAGAACAACAAGTGGCCATGATCGAGAGAAAGATTGAAGATAGCTCGGATCGAGCGAAGAGCTATCGCGATAATCGTCATCGTGATCTCGATTTTGAACCCGAGATTTCGTTTATCTTGAGTTTCCCGCTCGGAGGTGTCAAAGGTTTCATGCCAAGGAAGCTTGCCCTAGGTATGTTGGTCCGTTCAAGATTTTGGGCAGTGGAGAAGTTGCTTACCGGTGGAGCTACATGATCGTTAGCGAGTACATGATTTCTTTCATGTATCGCGATTGAAGAAGTGTCTTCGTGTGCGGAAGAGCAAGCCCGTTGGAATCAATTGTCTTGAAGGAGGATCTCACCTACAAGGAAGCGACCAGTCAAGATTTTGGGCGTCGCGGGCTCCTCACGAAGCAAGGCGTTTCGTTTTGCAAGGTCGGTGGAGCAACCACTTAGAAGGAGAAACAACGTGGGAACATGAAAAAGAGTGGCCAGAGTTTCCTAGCCTTTTCTCTAGCTAACTTTGAATCTAGGGTCGAGATTCCTTTAAGGGGAGGTTTGTAACATCCCAATTTTACGAGTTAAAAATCTTTTAAATAGTTAGTAGGAAAAATTCACCATTTGGATTTATTTGATTTTTAATTCAAAAGCTTAATATTGGACTTTACAATCAAAATATTTAATGTGCATAATCCCAACATGAACATTAACCAAAACTATTTTATTTGGGTTCTATGTGCTCGGATATATTTTCTAGATTTTTCTAGAATTTTTGAGTTCATTTGCTATTTTCTATTGCTTATTTGAATTTCTGGTAATTTATAAAATAGAAAAGCTATTTAAAATCTCGGAAATCCCTTCGGGCCGAATCTTCCTTCGATCCGGCCCATCTCCCATGTGGCTTGACTCATGTGAGGCCTGCTGCTGCATATCGCCGCCTCTGCGTTGACGTGTGGCCCGCAGCGTCGGTCGTCGTCTTCCAGCGTCGTCGTCTTCCTCGCGAGCGCGAGTCGCCGCCATGGCGAGCTCGGCTCCTTTCGACAACGCCTTTTTCTATCTAAAACCCTTCTAGAAAGCGTGCCAAATCCTATCCTAACCTCTCGCGCGTTTACCATTAAAATCGTATCTCGAATCAAATCCTATCCCGGTTTCGAAATCGGTCTCGTGTTTATCTCGGACTCAATTTGGGGATTTCTTATCCCATGCCGCCTGGCCCTATAAATAGGCCCCAGATGCATCGGCACCTCACGCAACCCAGGCGCCACCCACCTCGCCAGAGCCTTAAACATGTTGTAAAACATTATGATAATTCATCTATAATCAATCAGTAAATTTATTTTTATGTGATATATATGTGTATCCCACTGTCGAGCCGTGAACGTCCTCGATATATCTATGTATTTGTGTATTTTCTAACTTTGCATCATCCGATTGGGCCCATTCAAATTTCTATATTGTTTTTATCTGAGAGGACATGGCTAGCATTTCACCCCAAGATAAGGCTAGCCAAAAGTCATAATAGAAAAATTTATATATATAGATTTAAATGCTTTGGGCACTATCACAATTGTATGCTATAATTCCTTGTTTTGTAGTATAAACCAACGTTTGTTAGATGAGAGTACAATTGCTTAGCTATCACAAATGGTTATGTAAGTGACTATGGAACTTAAATGTGCTATGTGTTATTACTTAGTGATGACATGTAGCTCCAACTAGGTGGTAAAGGATTTAGGCGAGGCAAGTGGTGGAAGGCATGTGATATGTGGAAGCTATGTGCATGGTTAGTAAACACAATTATTGCGTGATGGTCTACATATCACGAGCGGTTTAGGTTAGGTGTGTGACGTGGTCATGTGTAAACCGTATGTGATAGTTGGCGTTCATAGATGGTTATTTATACGAACCATCTATAGTTTGACTTATCACAGACGGCTCAAAAACCATCTGTGATAATCGTCTGTTATCACAGACGTAATAAATCAGATGGTTGAATACCGTTTGTGATGAGGGTTTAGAACCGTTTGTGATAACCCTCTGTGTGGTAGTGTAGTGTCTTTATTGATTTTTCCATTGTCTTCTAGCAAATGTCAAATAGTATTGTAAATAGTGTAAAATAGTATTACAAATAGTATCAAATAGTACCATATGACTATTTGGCCAGCATGCAGGTGGCCCTTCGGCCACAGGACAAGCGTGGTGCCACTTGGCCACAGGATGGAAGCGTGGGTCCGGGCGTCCAGGACGCGGCAAGTTGGCTCTGCGAGGCCATGGGAAGGAAACGGACACATGTCGCCTATCGACGCATCCACAATGCTATTTTTTTGTCATTTCACGTGGGAGGAGATTAGTTTTGCTATTTCAACTCCAAACAGTGTCATTTAAGTCAAAAACTTATTTTGAAATACTGGAATTTTTAGAGGAAGTAGTCACTGAAACGTTTGTTACATTTCTTTTTAGAAAAATTCGACAGTTTCCTTTCATAAAGATTCGCAGGCTATATAGATGATTCCTTCTATGTTTGCATTTTGCACAGTACATCAGCGGCGGACAAAGAAATTTTTCGATGTGCTATGTTAATACAACAGTAGTACGTTAGGTAGCAATAGGGATGCAAAGAGCAAATGTACTCCAAACGTACCGTACAATCTTCATATGGTTGATGAGATACATATATTGTAGGTTATGATGTAGTGCACCTAGCTTCACGTACACCACCTCAATTATAATTAGCAGGCATCTCTTTCTCGTATCGATGAGCAAAGCGGTAGCCACGCTCCGCTGTAGAGAACATGCCATATTCGTCCAGCTATTTGATATGTTGCTGGTGCTGCACACTTAGGTGCACTGAAATACAAGGAAATGTTTTGGTTATCTTTTTTTTTTCCTTGTATAATTTAATCTCATTTGAACTGTCTGTACTCTACGCATTAAAAGTTTATGAGACTAATCATTCCAGGTAGCTCCTCTTTTATCTATCGGCACGAAGAAAAACTATTGTCGTTGAATTATATCATAGTTAGAGACAAGATTGGAGAGATCATTCAAGCGCCAGTTTTGGTAGTTTTCATTTCAGATCTCTACTAGTTACTTGATGTAATGCTCCTTTTTTATGGGAAACAGTAGGGGAGGGCCCTACTGAAAACATATTAATTAAGAATTAATAAAACAAATAAAGAATTAGCATTACAGAAGAACGAGAAGAAAAGGATAAAAACCTCTAAACAATCCAGCTAGACAAAGCAGCCACCAAAGTTGGACATAATCTAACTTTTAACCATTCTAAGTCTGCAAGCAAAAGCCTCTTCCATCTGTGTTTGTTAGGAGTTGTGTTCTTGAACATCATATTATTTCTTTGAAGCCAAATATTCCAACAAGCTAGAGTAATAAGCTCTTTGAAGAACAAGTTCTTTAGAGCAGCCTGTGATTTCGCCAACCTCCTAGCTAAGAACCACATATGCAGAATTAGCTACAAAACATTGATTGGGGCACTACAAAATTGATAGTTGTGATTTAGTAGTAGTTGTTTTCTGTTGCAGCTGTGAGTAGCTAGGAGAGACTACTACATCCTTCAGAAAATTAATATCTATTTAACCCCTGACATTGGTATGTTTCCGAAATTTAAGCAAGACAAGTTGTTGTATTAATACAGTCTCACACATTATGGTATATATGTGCCATATATCTCTGGAGCCTTGTGATTGCACATGTTCGCAGAAGTCTTGATAGCCGTTGTACTATGAGCTCCAATCGCATCGAATGGTTGGTGAATAATTATGTTGCGTTATGACAGTATGTATCGATGTACTCCGCACCACCTCAGTTATAAATAATAGGCATCTATGCCCATTGCTGAAAGAAGTGGCAGAGATCTAAGGGCATTTTCAATAGTAAAAGATAATCTTGTCTCTAACATATGTTATATCATCTTTAGAGATAATATCTCTAATAGATAATCTTTAGCACAATCTCTAATATTATATTTTACAATTTTCTTTTGAAACGGATCTACATGTCAATTAGAATAGATTAATGTATCATATCTTGTTTCGCGTGCACAACAGTCTCTTCACGAAGAGACAACCGGTGCTCTCTCTCCTCCTCCCTCACTACTACAAAAAGACTAATATTGGACGCCTCATCACAGACGGTTGACCAAAACCATCTGTATTACATGCAATCACAGATAGTTTTGTTTGAAACGGATCTACATGTCAATTAGAATAGATTAATGTATCATATCTTGTTTGGCGTGGTAACGAAGAGACAACGGTGCTCTCTCTCCTCCTCCTCACTACTACAAAAGACTAATATTGGGCGCCTCATCACGAGCGGTTGACCAAAACCATATATGGTTTAGAGACCGTTTATATTCTCAAAAGCTAAGAGTAATATCACGAGCATTCGTATTGAAGACCGTCTGTAAAGTATCACGAACGGTTCTGAACAAGAACCATATGTGATACTACTAAATTCACATATGGTTATTTATTGGAACTGTCTGTAATTAGAAACAACTAATTAGCATATTTCGACTACTCCTGATCGGCCTAGATTGATCTTTTAAGGTGGTCGAATTGAACCTGATTTCCCCGACAGAAGAAAGCAAAAGATATGTAATCCGATAGGCACCTTGTTTTGTTCATGTGTAACTTCACTGTCTTAACATGTAACTTCCGATCAACAGAAGAATGCGCAGAGAAGTACTTCACATGATCGATCAATCGAAAGTTACACATCATAGACAGTGAAGTGCTCACCTGATCGTAGGGATATGATCTTCTACCAATTTCTTGAAGACTTCAAATCCATAGACCAAATTGACTTTTCGACCACCTAAATTGAAGTAGTCGATCGATCATCCATGGATTTTGTTCTTTCCATGCATTTTGTTCTTTCCATGCATGGTGGTTGAAAAGTCAATTTGTTCCTTGAATTGTGTCTTACTAGAAGGGTATGGAGATGAGAACTTTAAAAAGAAATAGAAGTAAGAAAAGATGGCAAGTTTGTGAGTGATTTTTTCTTAGTTCTGCCCTTCTGATGGTTATTTATAGGCTTAACAACTTATGGTAAGATTAAATTAATGAATAAAAACGGAAGTCCGATGGATAGGATTTATTAGAATCAGCTCCTAATAAATCGTTGGTAACCAAAGCATCTTTTCGGGAATTATTTTTTATAAATATGGTTGAAGCTAGAGTCATCACAAATGGTTTTTAATAAGAACCATCTATGATTACAGATGTCATAGACGGATTTTAATAAGAACCGTCTGTGATAATTCAATCTTTCGACTCCCATGCGACGCGTTTCTTTGTCTCGCGCGCCGATGTCACGATGTGTCTCTTCGACATTTTATAAGAATTATCATCACGCACCATGGTGAGCATGCATGGTATTGAATAAGTACGCCATGGTGAGCACGTGGAGCATGATGGTGAGGACCAAGGCGAGGAGGTCGGCAATCACTGTCGCTTTTCCTCACGATGTCATCGTCCACATCGTCAGCATCGTGGCTGTGAGCTCTACTCAGCCTATTGCCGACCTCTGCAGCCTACGAGCCACGTAGGTATTCTGTTCTTTTATTTTTTGTAGGTCAGAAGGAGTCAGTATTCTGTTCTGTTTTTGTTCAGAGTTAGTTTCTACATATGACTATAGTGTATCATATCCTAGTTAATTGTCAGAAAGCTTCAAGTGTTCGTTTCAGTTTCCGATTCCGATAGAGAACCTGATTGTAATTCCTATGAAAACCTATAAAAAGGAGAAAAATCGAAAAGTCGTATGAGTTGATACGGCGCAAAATAATCTCGTGTTGACTTCGTTTTGTGTCCAATATCCAGTTTTGAACTGAATTTGACTAGCAACAATGACTTTAATATGGCCTTATAATTTTCTCTTATAAAGTAATTCTTGTATTAAGATTCTGTTGTCTTGAATTTTAGTTGCAAGGTCATGTACAAGGCATCCAAGGAGTGTACCGTTGGGAGGTGCGTGGTGCTGGAGCGGGAGGAGGCAATGAAGTGGTAGGACAACGAGCGCTACCTCATCGTCATCAACCACCTAGCCGGTGCCGGCAACCTGGAAGCATGCTTCATCGTCGGCCTCGAGCTTGTCTTCACGCCCCAAGACATGCAGCGTGGCCTCATGTCCCTTGAACAGTGGTCGTCGCCAACCACAAGGTCACGCCCTACGTGCTTGGCCTCCTCCTCTACACGGCCGGCAAGAAGCGATGTTGGGAAGCACTACATCAGCCAGATCGAGGGCGAGGTGGTCAGTGGCGGGTGCAAGACAGCCAATAGGATTAACCGGGAGTGTAGGCGATGCTAGAGGCTCGCCACGGACATGGTGCGGCGCGGCATGGAAGAAGATGGCTAGACTGCTGGACTGGGTGTGGGCGCTGTCGAATGACGGCCACTGGTGCATGAGCACCGGCTACGGTGTGGAAGGGTAGGATAACTACGCCGTCTTCTGCAGCGATGACTGCAGGATTAGGCATGAGTATGCCATTTCTTTGCAGAGGTGTTGAACTATTTACCGTAAAATTAGCGGTTTTAGCATAGTTTTAATTAGCAAATATATATTCATATATAATTCTTTACTAATATATGAAAATGTGTCATATGTTCTGAATTTGAGAACAACCATATCACAGACGGTTCTATTATAGAACCGTCTGTGATATGAGACCATATTATGGATGGTTTTATTATGGAACTGTCTGTGATATGTATCATTAACGGTTCAATAATAGAACCTTCTGTAATATGAGACATATCATGGATGGTTCTATTATAGAACCGTCAGTGATAAGTATCACTCTTTATTAGTAGGAGCCCGCTAGGGTTTGTGCCCTAACTCGTCACTCCCAGGCTAGCACCCTTACTCTCGCCCATTCCCCTCCCCCCCCCCCCGAGTGCCCCCGACATCGATGCCCCCGACCTCGCCGCTACCGCCCGAAGCCTCCTCCCCAACCCTGTCACCGCCAATTGTGACACCACAGTTCACTACACAAGACACTCTTTTTGTAAGAGTCTTATACAGTGTTTGCCTCCCTCGACTACATCCCCCTCAGCCAGATCTGCCTCTCTCCCCTGGTGGTTGCTTGCTTTGGCTGAGGTTTGCACATGGGGCTCTCCCTCTCTCCTTCTGATGGCTTACGCCCGGCGCTCGGCTCGGGCTCACCCGTGCGCCTATGGCTTGGCCCTTGCTTGAGCATTGAGTGGTATAATGATGTTTGGTTGATTTGTGCATAGTGGGGAGATGGATGTCGGTTGTGTTGGTGGTGGTGTTTACTGCCGTTGCCACGTCACACAGAGGTAAACTACTCCCATTTATTCTCTATCCCGTTCCCTCTCCTTTGCTTTGTGATGGTGCTGGTGATGATATGGATGATACTGCTAGTGTGGCATGAGCCATTGAGCCACACTCAAAGTGATTTTTTGTGGGCTCGTGAATTGCTTTATGATGAATTGATGTCACAAATGCAATTGGATGTGATATTATGTATAGATTGTGCCTTGAGCTGTTAGATTACCTGCTATTATGTACTGATTTGAGCATGCAATTTATACATTTTGATATACTTGTTGTCCTACATCACAGTTGATAGTATCTTGATAGATTTTTTTCCTGTGTACAGCAAAGTTAATTTTGGGTGATTTGCTTGAACTAGTCTGAATATATTAGCAAGTTTTATTTTGAGCTCAAGGCTCTACATAGGATTTTATTGACATGGTATAGCTAAGAGACGATAATAAATACACTATTGGAGATGCCTTTATTGAAGAAAGAACAAAGCGTAGCGTGAGATTGGTAAATCAAAGTGCATGCCATATGTAACATCTCAGCCTAACAAAGAGTTCGAAATATCACAAGTACACTTTTCACTCTAAATTTAAATCATAATTATTTACAATTACAATAACATATCCCTAAATAAAACTCCACAACAAGTTATACTACAACAAGCATACCGAGATAATATAAAAAAGGATAAACCTTCGCACATAATTTCAGTTCTCGCACCCAAGAACACTTGGGACCACGCGCCCGAGAACATCCAGAACCATGCATCCGGGAGCATTGACAAACAACAATACTATTGAATAAACCATTACCATAAACACATTTATAACTCATCATTACCACACACACTAGTACTACTCATGATCAACACAACTACAATAGAGTATCAAATGTCCACTAATTAAGTTCCAAATAGATGAGCTAAATCTCTCTGTTATAAATTGAGGTAACTGAAGTGATAAATTCATGGTTGATTTCATATGATGTATATGTGCTAATCCCATACCATGCATGACGCCTTCAATGATCACCTAACAACAATAACAAAGCAAGGGTGAGTGCAAGACTCAGCAAGTACATAATAAAATAGTAAATATACACACAAAGCTTATCATCCAAGTATTTCATCATCATCATCATCTTTCTTTTCATTAGTGCAATGCATTTATACACTACATGCTCATTTGCTCATCACATAGCTTATACCAGATAGCTGAGTGAATCAAAAGCCCATTCTCATCGGTCCATGGATCTGAAAAGAAAAGCTAATGATGATGAAATACATGGATGATAGACTTTGTGTGTATGTTTATTGTTCTATTATGTACTTATTGAGTCTTGGACTCACCCTTGCTTTGTTGATATTTTAGATGACCATTAAAGACAACATGCATGGGATGGGAGTAGAACCTACACATCATAGGGCACCAACCCTGAGCTATCACAGTTAGTTACATTAGTTACATCTTAGAAAATTAGTTCATTTATTTGAAACTTGATTAGTATACATTGGTTACTATATGGTAGTTATGTGGATCATGAATACGATTAGTGACCATGGTGTATTGATGAGCCATGAATACGTTTATGGTAATGGTTTATTTAATAGAAATGTTGCTAGTCAATGCTCCCGAGCCCTCCCGGGCGCATAGTGGCGTCGAGACGAAGCCGATGGTGCGGTTGAGGTGGCCGGAGCGAGCATGACTGCACCGGAAATGAAGAAGACACGAGCTCTGGTGACAGCGAAGACTTCTAGAGTTCGGGTGCTAGAGGAGGGGAGAAGCTGCGAGGGTGGCGGCGTTGGGATGCGGAGGCCAAGATGGTACCATAGCTCCTATTTGTAGGGTGCCGGCGAGGCCGAGGCTTCGTGCGGCGCACGAAGATCCGAGCGGGACTTCGGTGAAATTATCGGGATTTAGTACCAAAGATGGAAGGGATAAGGCCGGGTCAGACGCGAATTGATACAGGGTGTTTAATGCGTGCAAAATCAACGAGATTGATATGGATTCCACCGGGTTTTGGAAAGTTCAAAGATACGCTAATGGCGGACGGGAAAGAACGAGAAAGGAAAGTGTGGGAGGAAGGAGAGGTAAGAGACGACACTGTAGTGTAGGCCCCACATGGCAGCGAAAGAAAGGAAAGGAAAGAAGTGGGCGGTGTTTGGGCCGTTCGATTTCGATCGGATGGTCCACAACGGTTGAGACATTCGGACCGCTCCGAACGTGAATCTTGATCGGGCCATCCACTCTCGATCGGACGGTCCACATTGGCTATGACATTCGGACCGTCCGAACGCGCCATTAAGATCGAACCATCTGTTTTCGATCCCACAGCTGAAATGAGTTGGAAGTGAAAACGCGTAGGAGAAGTGGGCTGAGTGGGCCGCGTGCGTGTGAGAAAAGGGCTGGGCTGAGGAGGTATCGACCCAAAGGTTATTTCTGGATTTGAGTTGATTTTAGCAATTTATTTAATCCTGTTAATTCAAAATAGCTTTAGAAAATAGTAAATAAAATCCAGAAGCTATGAGAAAATTCACCAAAATTCTCTAAGGCATTTTGGATTTAACTAAAATAATTCCAACTTATCGTTGGTAATTAATTTTGTAAATAATTTATTTTAACTTTGAAATACTTAAGTAAAAGCTTTTGATATTTCAAAAAAAATTACACAAAAATAATTAAATTTTAACTTTAACTGAAATATGAAATTTGTGCCTTAAGGGAATCTCGACCCCAAGATTCAGACTTGGTTAGCAAAAAGGTGGGGATACTAGGCTTTCAGATCCTCTTCTCGCTCCCAAGTGACTTCTTCTGAGTGATTACTCCATTGGACCTTGCATGAATGGATGACCTTGCTCCTAGTGATATGCTCTGCAACATCAAGGATCTTGATTGGTTGCTCTACATAGGTCAGATCTTCCTGGAGGTCGATGCTTTCAAGCGGTGTTTCTTCTGTTAGCACTCTAAGACACTTGTTTAGCGGGGAGACATGGAAAACGTCGTGTACTGCAGATAGAGATGCCGGGAGTTCTAACTGATAAGCAACCTCACCTCTTCTTGCCAATATCTTATAAGGTCCAACGAATCTGGGTTCGAGTTTTCCTTTAGTTCGGAATCTTCTTACCCCTCTAAGTGGAGTAACTCTGAGATAGACAAAATCTCCTATCTCAAAGGTCAATTCCCTCCGTCGATTGTCAGCATAGCTTTTCTGCTGGGATTAAGCCACTTTCAATCATTCCTTTATTGCTTTTACCTTGCTTTCTGCTTTTTTGATCAACTCTGATCCAAAGAACTGATGTTCTCCCACTTGGTCCCAAAGGAGTGGTGTCCTACATTTTCTGCCATATAGGGCTTCAAATGGAGACATCTGGAGGCTGGTTTGGTAGCTGTTGTTGTATGAGAATTCTGCATAGGGTATATTCTTGTCCCAACTTCTTCCATAATCTATAGCATAGGCTCGAAGCATGTCTTCTAGGATTTGATTTATACGTTCGGTTTGGCCATCTATTTGGGGATGGTAGGCTGTGCTGAAGTTGAGTCCGGTCCCTAATGCTTTATGCAGGCTCTTCCAAAACTTGGAGTTGAACTGTGAACCTCTATTAGACACTATTTTCTTAGGTACTCTATGTAGGCAAATGATTCTAGCCATGTATAATTCTGCTAACTTACTGCTTTGATAGGTTTTCTTAACTGGAATAAAGTGAGCCACTTTAGTCAACTGGTCAATTATCACCTTAATGGAGTCAACGGTCAATTATCACCCAAATGGAGTTAACCGGTCAATTATCACCCAAATGGAGTCATATCCTGATTGGGTCCTAGGAAGTCATATCCTGATTGGGTCCTAGGAAGTCCAGTGATGAAATCTTTACCAATTTCCTCCCACTTCCTTTCGAGAATTGGTAATAGTTGCAATAATCCAGCAGGTCTTCGGTGTTCTACCTTAACTCGCTGGCATACGTTACAACGTGCAATGAACTCAGCGATTTCCTGCTTCATACTGACCCACCAATACTTTTCCTTCAGATCTTGGTACATCTTGGTACTCCCGGGATGGATGGAATAAGGTGATTCGTGAGCTTCTTTCAGAATCAGTTGCTTTATTTCCTGATGATTAGGTACATAGATGTGGTTTCCAAACCATGTTGTACCTTGCTCATCTTCAGAAATCTTGGGGCTTTTCCTCTTCTCATGTTTTTCTTGATTCCCTTGATCTCTTCATCTTCTATTTGTTTTTCTTTGATCTGACTCTGAATGGTTGGTTGAACTTCCAACGCATTTACAGCCTTGGCTGACAATCTCCAAGTTCAAGTGATTTAGTTCCTCATACAACTTTGGCTGGTTCTCTTGAACTAGCATGGTACTGCAATATATCTTTCTGCTCAAGGCATCCGCCACTACGTTCGCTTTGCCCAGGTGATAATGAATTCCAAGGTCATAATCCTTTATCAACTCCAGCCATCTTCTCTGTCGGAGATTAAGCTCAGACTAGGTGAAGATGTACTTCAGACTCTTATGATCCGTGAAAATCTCGCAGCAGTTACCAATAAGATAATGCTGCCAGATTTTCAAAGCATGCACACTTGCTGCTAACTCTAGGTCATGAGTCAGATAATTCCCTTCATGTGGCCTTAACTGACGAGATGCATAAGCTACGACTTTGCCTTCCTGCATCAGTACGCATCCAAGTCCCTGATGAGATACGTCGTAGAAAATCTCAAAATCCTTATGGATATCTGGTAAGATTAGCACTAGTGCAGAAACTAGCCTTCTCTTCAGCTCTTGGAAATTATGCTCACAGGTATCTGTCTATTCAAATTTCTTCTCTTTCTTTAGGAGTTGAGTCAAGGGTCTGGCGATCTTGGACAATCCTTCAATGAATCTACGGTAATATCCATCTAAACCAAGGAAACTTCTTACTTATGTAGAGGTCTAAAGTTGCTTCCAATCCATTATAGTTTCGACCTTGGCGGGGTCTACCGCAACTCCTCGTGTTGACACAATATGTTCGAGGAAAGCTACTTGACTTAGCCAAAATCCACTCTTGGTGAATTTGGCATAGAACTGATGCTGCCGAAGCTTATCCAAAATTATCCTGAGATGCCTCTCGTGTTGTTCTTCATCTTTTGAATAGATGATAATGTCGTCGATGAAAACAACCACGAACTTATCCAAGAATTCCATGAACACTTTGTTCATCATATTCATGAAATAAGCTGGGGTGTTCGTTAAACCGAAGTACATAACTGTAAACTCGTACAATCCATATCTGGTTGTGAAGGCAGTCTTGGGAATGTCTTTTGGTCTGATCTTCAGTTGATGATGGCTGGATCTCAAATCAATCTCCGAGAAGATACTTGCTCCTTTCGGTGATCAAACAGATCATCAATCCTGGGTAACGGGTACTTGTTATTGATTGTCACCTCATTGAGTGATTTGTAGTCCACACACATTCTCATACTATTGTCTTTCTTCTTAATAAATAGTACTGGTGCTCCCGGGTGATGAACTAGGCCGAATATATCCTTTACTTTGTAATTCTTCAATTTGCTTCTTCAGTTCGACTAACTCATTGGCCGACATTCTGTAGGGTCATTTCAAAATTGGAGCGGTCTATGGGACTAAGTCAATTAAGAACATTATGTCCCTATCCGGTGGCATGCTGGGTAAATCCTCAGGAAAAAACATCTGGGTACTCTTGCACTATTGGTATATTTTCAAGCTTTACTTCCTTCAAACTGGTTAGGATGGACCTCTTCCTCATAGAAGTCTCTAGTCTGAATTCCACTGTGATTCCTTGCTCATTGTTCAGGGTTATGGACCTATTGGCATAGTCTATCTAACCTTGATTCCTAGCAAGCCAGTCCGTTACAAGAATCACATCCAACTCTTGAGAGTGCAAGACTATTAAGGGCGTGTTTGGCATGGCTCCACTCCAAAACTCTAGGGGGGAGTTGCCCAAAACCAGCCAAACACCAAAACTCCATAAATTGATGGAGCAGCTGCTCTTCGTGGAGTTGGTAGAGCTCTAGTTCATTTTGGTGGAGCACCTCTTTTCCCACTCCAGAATCCTCGAAATGAATCTAGACACGTTTCAAGGTAATTACCCACCTTTGCCATGGTTATAGAGAAAAACGTACTAGTTTTGGAGTGGGTGCCTCATTGCCAAACACGCCTAAGTCTACCAAGAAAGATACTCCGGATATTTCACGAGCTGGAGAATGGATGATCATAGGGTTATCTAGAGGAGAGATACGTAACCTATATTTTTCCACAAACTTATTCGAAACAAAGGAATGTGAAACTCTAGAATCAAATAGAACTGATGCTGGTATCGAATTAACGAGGAACATACCAAGAACAATGTCTGGTGCTGCCTAGGCCTCCTCTGCTGTGACGTTGTTCACATGTCCCTTCACAAACTAATTTGGCTTCGGGGTGCCGGAGGTTGGAACTCCTGAAGTTTGCTTGGCTGGAGTCACGACCTATTGCTTCTTTGGGCATCTATTGGCATAATGCTCTGTCTTATTGTAATGAAAACATGTCACTCCTGCTGTTGAGAAAGTTGGGTTCTTTGACAGGAATTGGCCTCCGGATGAACTGCTGCGGAAGCCAGAAACGTTGGGGCACTGTGCCAGTGCGGGAGCTTGAGACGAAGAAGACTGGAACTTCCCATGCTGAGGTGGCTGAGGTTGAGCGAAGCGAGGCTTGGGTAGACCCCCAGAGTTGAACCTCTGAGCGGCCATTCTCCGCTTGCGGTTCTCCATCTCCTAATGCTTCCCTTCTTGGTGGATGGCTTTGTTCACTAACTGCTGAAAGTTAGTGAAGTCCTGAGTAATTAGACGAATGGAGAGTTAGTCATTCAGTCCTTCCAGGAATCACTCCTATCTGTCTTCATCCTTGGCTACGTCTTCTGGAGCGTAGCGAGCCAGCTGATCGAACTTGTGTAGATAGTCGCTCACCGAACGGTTGCCCTGGCGAAGTGAGTGGAACTCCTTTTTCTTCAAAGTTATCATGCCTGAAGGAATGTGAGATCGGCAAAAGCTTGTACGAACTCGTCCCAAGTGATTGCTTGAGCGTTGGCATGAGATTGGGTGAAGTTGTCCCACCACTCAGATGCGGGACCATTCAGTTGATGAGAGACAAACAAAACCATCTCGCGATCAGAGCATTGGTCAATGTCTAGCTTCTTCCCAACTGCTCTAAGCCAATCATCGGCATCCATAGGCTCTGTGCTGCATGAAAAGGTCGGGGACGCATCCTCATGAACTCTGACATATTTGCTCTTGGTGGAGGTGGAGGTGGAGGTAGAGCATTAGTTGCTGCGATGGTTGCTACTACTGCTTGCACATTCTGTGTGTTGGTAAGCGATTGACCCAACAACTCGATTAAGTGGGCTCGATTGGCCATCATCTGGCACCAATCAGGTCCTTCTGCTGGAGGGTGTTGGTGGTTGCGGGATCGGGTTGGCTTGCTGGTCAGCGCTCTCATTTCCTTGCCCGCTGGCACTTCTGCTGTCGGTTTACAAGTGGTCACCATCTGCTAGATCTTCCAAAGACTTACAAGAAATAATGAGAGCTCTAAGGGGGATAAATCTAAAATAGCCCAAGAACCACACAACACAAGGCAAAGAATGAATTTTCAAAATAGTTCTTTTATTATTTTATTAATCAATTATGGCTACCACAAAGGGTCCTGGTAGCTCATAATCTGCATCTAAGGAATAAACTAAGGGTAACATCTAAGGGGTAACTGGGTATAGTCTAGCTCACTGGAACTAGCCTCGCCTGCCTTGTAGCGAGCCAGCTCTTCTTCTGCAACCTTCAGTTTCTCTTCCGCGGCCTCTAGTCTCCCCTGGACAGTATGCAGCTCATCCAAGGTGTTCTCGTAGGCATAATCCATTGCCTTGGCCAGGTCCACCTAGTGTGTTAGTTCGGGGCAGTCTTCATCTCTAGCGGAGCGGAAGGCACTGTCGAGCCGGGTTGGAATGTGCATCGGGTGGTAGTGGAACCCAGTGCCGTTGAGACAATGGCCATAAGCATGGCGAAGTCGGATGATTGCTTCCCTTGCCACATTCTGGATGCCATCGGAGAAAGTGTCCCGACGTATCAGAGCGTCAAAGATGTGAAACTTCATGTTTGGACTTAGGTTGGAGTATAGTATCACCTCTACCCTCCAACGGTCCTAATTTCCCACCTTATACTTGTATCCTTGGTATGTTGATCTTTCGTTAAAGTCCAGGTGCTGCATCAATTTCTAGAGGACCGCCACCTAGTGTCCGGTGAAAACTCCGTGAGAAATGGCATTGGGTGTTTCGGCCATCTACAATTCTTGAGAAAGAGATGAGTTAGTAATCATTTTAAAGAGAAGAGTTGAGGAGGGACTCTAGAAAGACTCAATGTATTTTTTTTTCCAAAATAGGTCCTTAAGGAGTTTTATCTATTCTAAGGCCACGACCTACAGTCGATATGACTCTGATACCACTCTTGTCAAACCCGGGAACAAAGGATTCTGAATTCTCTATGATTCATATACTAGTCCAGGATAGCTAGTGTACACAGTCGAACAAAAGTGACATCATAATCATATCACACATTTATTTATTATAAATCAGAGATTATTACAAAATAGGGCCTGAGGCCAAACAAAATACCACAGCATAACATAATAAGTGGTAGACCACACGATGCGTCACAGGCAATCGTCTGGGGCCGTAGGCCTAAACGTCTGGATCCTCACCGTCTGGATAATAGTCTTCTCCTGAATAAAGTTTATTCAAGAAGAGTGAGCACAATTTCTGTGCTCGCAAGTTACACCCAATAAAGGAAAATGATGCATGCATAGGTAAGCAAATGAGGCTGATAGGGCTATTTTGCATAAAGCAGCATTTTCAGGTTTGAATACTCATACTAAGTTCTAGGAAGTTTTTACTTTGTAACTAAAAATTCATTTTATAAATTCTCAATTTTATAGTAGGATAACCTCCATATGAAACATGGTGATGGATACCCTCCTATTTTACCACAAGGATTAACCATCCTCAAATCCTTTTTCTAAAAACAGTTTAAAACCAAAGACAAAGTCTAATTTAGAGTGGCTTTGCACAACATGTCCATGACCGTGGACACGGCTATTCGAATAGTTTTATACTCTACTGAGGTGGTACAGCTTTACCCACAAGAGATAATTGGCTTTTAATGTCGGCCAATACACGCTTCCGAAATCATACGACTAAGCAATTATCTCAAGGTTTTTACAATGTTCTACCTCTGAGTTAATATGTCTGCTAAGGTTTCACTTCCATTAGGCTAACCGCCCTCTAGGAGCCCCCTCATGCGCTAAGTAGGAATACTGTCTAACCGACACCCACACAACAATATGGCACAATCAGCAAAGAGGTATCACAGATTAATAGGCCTAGTCTGTCCCATTCCAGACATGTGATGGTACGTTGGAGCATAGCAAAATATGCTCAAAGACCGGTTCTTAACTGACTTGGGCAACAATCCACAACCCGGGACTCGATCATAGAAATGAATCGATCTTGTGCATTGACTTGCACCAAACCAATATCCGTTATGCCCAAGTCTAAACCATGTTATTTTATTTCACAAGTAAAAACATTTTCTGACAATACCACAGACATAATTTGAATCAAAATTGATTTATTTGGCTAAACTCCCCAAACTCAAGATTTTTGGTCTAGGCATTGACTAAGCAGATAGTTATTTTCAAATTTTATTTTGTCTATGATGACAAGGGAATGATATTCCAATCATCAACATTGGCTATACAAAGGAATTGGATTAACTAGGTATTTAAAACAGGGATTTAAAATACTAAATAAAATTATGCATGAAATAGTAATTTAAAAACAAAATTAAATAATTTAAAATAGTAGGTGCAATATGATCAATGGTATAACTCGCCTTACTTGAAGTCCTGATACTCTGTCTCCTCAGTGGGGTCGAGCTACTGAATTTGAAAACTCAAATAAATTCAAAGACAATTCAAAATAACTCCAAATCAGATAGTTTTAGTTTAGTTAGTTAGATCTTGAATTTATATGAATTTAGGAATTTGAATCAATTAAATCGAGTTCGTACGAAGAAATACGAGCTCCTGGAAGTTTGGATGTACAGGAAGAATTTCGAGTACTGTTCACGAGTACTGTACTACGAGTACTGTGCTACGAGTACTATGCTACGAGTGCTGTACTACGAGTATTGTGCTACGAGTGCTGTGGTCGGATGGGAATTTCGACTACACTAGTCAGAAGGAAATACGACCACACTGGTCGAAAGAAACTATGACTACACTAGTCGGCAAGAAGCTACGACTACACTGGTCGTAGGAAACTATGACTACACTGGTCGTAGGAAACTACGACTACACTGGTCGAAAGGAATGCTACAACTACACTAGTCGACAGGAAGCTACGACTACACTGGCCATAGCAAACTATGACTACACTGGTCGAAAGGAAGGCTATGACTACACTGGTTGAAAGAAACTACGACTAAACTGGTCGACAGGAAGCTATGACTATAGTGGTCGAAAGGAAGCTACGACTACACTGGTCGAAAGAATGATATGACTACACTGGTCAAAGGAAGGCTACGACTACCTGGTCGTAGGAATGCTACGACTTCACGGGGTGACAGCGGAGGCGCTCGGCTGCAAGCTCGCCGGGGCTACATGCCACGACGAGATACACGAAGGTGCACAAAAAGAAGAGAAGGTGACGCTGAACATGATGCTATACCTTGCGGCTGAGGGGTGTGAAGGAGTCGCCAGCGACGAGCGATGAAGCGATGGCGAGATTAGGCCTACAGCGGCGAAGTTATTCCCGAGGTCCTCCGGCGAAGTGGGTGTGCGTGCGAGGATGGCGAAGTCGAGACGAAGCCGATGGTGCGGTCGAGGTGGCTGAAGCGAGCCTGACTGCACCGAAAATGAAGAAGACACGAGCTCTGCCCGACAGCGAAGACTTCTAGAGTTCGGGCGCTAGAGGAGGAGAGAAGCTACGAGGGTGGCAGCGTTGGGATGTGGAGGCCAAGACGGTACCGTAGCTCCTATTTATAGAGCGCGGGCGAGGCCGAGGCCGAGGCTTTGTGTGGTGCATGAAGGTCTGAGCGGGACTCCAGCGAAATTCTCATGATTTAGTGCCGAAGATGGAAGGGACAAGGCCAGGTCAGACGCAAATTGATACAAGGTGTTTAATGCGTGCGAAATCAGCGAGATTGATACGGATTCCACTTGGTTTTGGAAAGTTCGAAGATACGCTAATGGCGGACGGGAAAGAACGAGAAAGGAAAGTGCGGGAGGAAGAAGGAGAGGTGGGAGATGACATTGTAGTGTGGGCCCCACATGGCAGCGAAAGAAAAGAAAGGAAACAAGTGGATGGTGTTTGGGCCGTTCGATTTTGATCGGACGGTCCACAATGGTTGAGACATTTGGACTGCTCCAAATGTGAATCTTGATCGGGCCATCCACTGTTGATCGAATGGTCCACATTGGCTAGGGCGTTCGGACCGTCCGAACATACCATCAAGATCGGACCGTCTGTTTTCAATCCAATGGCTGAAATGAGTTGGAAGTGAAAACGCGCAGGAGAAGCGGGCTAAGTGGGACGTGTGTGTGTGAGAAAAGGGCTGGGCTGAGGAGGTTTTAGCCAAAAGGTTATTTCCGGATTTGAGTTGATTTTAGCAATTTATTTAATCATGTTAATTCAAAATAGCTTTAGAAAATAGCAAATAAAATCCGAAAGCTATGAAAAAAATTCACAAAAATTCTCTAAGGCATTTTGGATTTAACTAAAATAATTCCAACTTATTGTTGGTAATTAATTTTGCAAATAATTTGTTTTAACTTTGAAATACTTAAGGAAAAGCTTTTAAAATTTCCAAAAAATTACACAAAAATAATTAAATTTTAACTTTAACTAAAATTTTAAATTTGGGCTATTACAGGCGCGTTGTCCCGAGCGTTTGCATGAATGTTTGATTTTGTTGAATAGTTATGCCAAGGGGTAGAGGTCACATCCGTTGTTAGGGGCGTGGCCCGGTGGAGCCATTGCCTAAGGTTCAAGAGTTTGTAACTGAGGAGAGTGGTTCTGGTAAGGAGGCTACTGCTGAATAGTTAGAGGCCAGGGAAAAGGAAGGGACCCGACCCTACTACAAGATCTTTTGGGAGAGATCTGTGCGCTTCGCCAGTAGACGCTGGCAGGCCCCACCACTGCTGCATCTGTTGCAGTCCTAGCTGCCACTGCATCTCTTGTTGCCCCTGCTATCACTACAACTACACCTGAGAGGCAGATGGGCCTTCGCGAGTGGATGACATTGAGGCTAGACACGTTCGACTGTTCGGGTACGCCGGTCCAAGCGACAAATTGGTTACGCAAAATGGAGAGATACTTTGGAGCCCTGGAGTTGATCTCATAGTGGTAGGCTCATTTTGTAGCCTTTCAGCTGAAGGGTCAGGCGAACATCTGGTGGGAAGGGGGTTTTATCAGCTAGGACCTCTGCCCAAGGTCTAGTCACTTGGGAGATCTTCGTCGAGCAGTTCAAGGTGAAGTACTACCCAAAGTATTTTATGTTGTGGATGGAGATTTCTCGTTCCACCTTTGTGCAGGGTAAGATGTTTGTTGCTGAGTATGAAGCGAAATTCTATAACTTGGTCCGCTTCGTAACATCTATATCAAATGATGATCTTTTGAAGACCAAGTGGTTTCGTCGAGGGCTCAATTCTGAGTTTCACCATGTTATGGGAGCCACAACGCCGCATGATTTCAACTCTGTGGTCGAGCAGGCTTGGGGTATGAAGTTGGAGATGCAACTCACTAAGGGGCTACAAACTTTTGGTTGTTCTAGTGCTTCTGGTGGTGAGGAGATTCAACAAAGGGGGTGGGTCTTTTCAACGGTCGGCTCCTATGAAGTTCAAGGGGGGCTACTGCCCTCTACCGTCATCCAAGTCAAAGCAACCTAGGTCGGATTCTTCTTCGGTGCCTCGTTCTTTCTCAACGACTAGCTTCCCATCCTGTCCCAGGGTAGGATATGATGTGCTTCAGGTGTGGAGGTGGACATCATGCTGTTGAGTGCTCTTGGGTGGGAGAGTGTAGTCACTGTGACTAGTTGGGTCACATGGAGCCGGTTTGTCGGCAGAATGCGCTAGCATTATCAAGTGGGAGCCAGCACCTACGACATCTTCAATTGTTTCTTCTCAGGGTCCGCCCAGATGATGGCGGCTGCTCCTGCACCTTAGTTGCCTCCTATCTGGGCACCTCCCACTTGGTACGCTTGGCAACCTGCACCTCCAGCAGTTCCTACACCGCCTCAGCTGATTGTCAATGCTCCCACCGCCCTGGCACCACTTGGAGCCTATGCCATGCCTATGCATACCACTGAGTTTGTAGGCCATCCTGACATGGTGACAGGTACACTACTTGTGGATTCCCATCATGCCCTTGTTCTTTTTTATTCGAGAGCTACCTATTCGTTCGTATCGCCAGAGTTTGCTTGGAGGGAAAATTTGAGTATGCAGCGGGTTTGTCCTGGTTGCATTGTTTCTATAGATGATGATGGTTTCACTCCTAATACCTTTTGATGTTACTCTTGGAATGGACTGATTGCATAGTTAATGGGCCATGGTTTCTTTCTTTTGGAAGACCATTACCTTCAGGCTCCATCTAGAGAGGAGTTCATCTTTTAGGGGAGTGTGCCTCTGCATTCCCTATTTGTGTTGGCTGTCTGTTCCCTAGCTGACTAGCGGTAAAGACCGAATTACTCTTGTCTCTTGTAGAAAAGCTGAGTGTAGCATTGGGTGTTGAGGAGATTCCCGTAGTGCGTGACTATCCCGATATGTTTCCTGCTGATCTTTCGTGAATGCCTCCAGAGCGAACATAGAATTCCGAATTGACCTTCTTCCTTGTGCTCGACCTATTCCTTGTCTCCATACCATTTGGCACGTCCTTTCCTGGAGGAATTGAAGAAGCAATTAGATGATTTGTTGTTCAAAGATCTTATCCGTCATAGTGTGTCACCTTGGAGTGCACTTGTATTATTGAATTTTTAAAAAATAATATCATTTTAATAAAAAAAATTACAAAAATAAATAGTCAAAAAAGCACAAAAATAAGCCATTGTCGCCAATTGAAATGACAAAATTTAACTATCGCCATTCGAATTGGCGAAAGTTGCCCTATCGCTAATTGGAACAGTGCTAAGGGTTTCTGTCGCTAATTGAACTAGCGACAGGGACTTGTTGCCACTTGGAACGGTGACAGGACCTACACAAATTCAATTGGCAACAGGAACCCTTAACACTTCTTTTTTGCAATATTTTCCAGACCACTCCACTCCACACAACACTAACAAACTAAACTACCACCACCAATGCCAAGCTTCCTTGCAATGGTACCACTGGCAATGGCAATCGTGGTAGTTACAGAAACAAGATAAGTTATGCATTACAATTGGACGCACGACGTAATAAGAAACAATATTAGCACAACACATTTAAGAACAATGTCATCACATAGTTTGTCGACAAATCACTTAAATATTACAAAACATTTTGGCACAACGCAATCACATAGTCTGTCCACATATCACAATGATGTTACAAAACATTGAAGCATAATGTCATCACATAGTTTGTTGACAAAACACAATGACATTATAAAACATTCAACACAACATATTTCGGCAAGACAAACCATTCCAGCGATTGCGACCTCAATGTCTGCCATGTCGACCTCCACGGTGCCCACCTTGAGTCGGTCGGAGGGGGTCCCCGCGGCATCGTCCGCACTGCCCCCTCTCCTTCATCCCGTGCATTTCTTGTAGGGAATTTCTTGAAGGTATGCTCGGACTCCGTGCAAATTGAGCACTTCTTCATACGACGCCCGACTTCTGCTTTGTCCATGTCGTTCCTAATACGTTGTACCTGCCGGCTATCATTTCCCTTCAGCCTAGCAATGTCCGCGGCCCATATCAGTTGCTCCCATGTAGGATGCCCAGTGAAATAGCCAACCATGTTGTAACCATACAACTCTACATTCAAGGTTTGCATCACCTCTTCCTTGGTGAAATATTAGGAAAGGTACTGGCCGAGATGCTCCGCTAGTGTCGAATGCAACCATGACATGTGAGCGTGGCCTATGCAGAAGAAGAGGCTTATTGCAAGTGCATATACAACTAGCACGACGTAGCGTGCACTCATGGATGATCATATTGTGGTTCGTCCCACGACGTCCTTTCTCCCTGCACAGTATCTCAAAGTGAAGCTCTCTTGGGCCCGTTTTGAATGCCTAGTGCATCTCACCCATCTGGCTCTTCTACTCCATGTACTTGGTGATCATGGTAGAGCACAGTATTCTATTATTTTCTATGGAGAGTGACGCGTTGTTGCTTTGGTCAGCAAAGTAATTTATGGTACCACTGAGAATTGCCTCCATAATAGCAACCAAAGGGAGACACCTGGTGCCACATATGACCCAATTGTACACCTCAGCTAGATTGGTTGTCACATCACAATATTGAGCACCATCCTTGTCATGTAGCAACGACTACTTCTCCTTAGGCTCGTGCTCAATCCAGTTCGAGAAGCATTTTATCTGCACCCCTGTCTTCCTCGTCACACCAGGACCATCTGTGTAATACCCCAAGTATATTTAAGTGAAAATAAAGAATTAGGGAGAAGGACCAACTAGAAAAAAAAATATAATTAACAGGGGACTAGAGGGGGTTTCTGCAATTCTTTAGCAACCTGGGCCTCAGGCTTTGGCCTAAGAGGCCCATGAGGGGTCGACCACCAATAAAAGGAGGGGGGAAACCCTAGGGTTGGTACTATAGCACGGCATGCTACAGTCGCCGCTCCAGCTGCCATTTCTACAATACCCTCATGAATAATAGCTGCCCCTCCTCCTTGTGGTGGCGAAGAAGAGCGAGGCGAAAGACACACTTGCCTCCTTTGGGTGCTTAGGCCAAGAAGAAGAAGAAAAGGAAGGGAAGAGAGAAATCGTATCATGGCAAGGAGGAGAAGAAGGGTATGCTCCTATAATACCACGCTGAGTCTTTGTGGGTTTTTGTTCAGCATCTTCCGTGGTTCTACAAGGGTAACAATCGCTGTTACTTGATGGTTGGATAAAAGTAGATACAGAGACAAAATTGATCATGATTATTGGATCGAAACCTCGCCATCGTCGTTTCTTCCTGAATCACCAACTAAGAAAGAAAGGCAAGCATTTTAAAGGTAAGGCGGACCACCGAACCAAGCCTTATGGAGCAAACCGCATGACCGGCTTCGGGAGGATGTACTTGATATGGTCAAGGATGTGCAAGTAGTCTTTGGAAAGGACAAGGCGCGAACTTTGTTCCAAAAGATGCTAAGGACACGCACCCATGTGGAAGAAGAAGTCCATATTTTGGGAGCTACCCTATTGGCAAGTCCTAGAGGTCATAGCGCGATCGACGTGATGCACGACAAAGAATCTTTGTGTGAACTGCTAGGATTCATGGATGTGTATGGAAAGTCTAAGGATTCACTCGAAGCACGGCGGGACTTGCGGCACATGAAAGAACGAGACAACTTTGCATCCGAGAGAAGACAGACGATGGGCGCCATTACTTAAGACCTGCTAGCTTCACTCTTAGCAAAGAAGAGAAGGAAAGCATGTTTGAATGCCTAAACTGACATCAAGGTCCCATCTGGATTCTCCTCCAATATAAAGCGTATAATAAAAATGCGGAGAAGAAATTCCTACACTTAAAGTCCCATGAGCGCCACGTGCTTATAGCGCAATTGCTTAGGTTGCTTTAAGAGGAATTCTACCTCCACATGTGCGTCAGCCACCGTGAAGCTATGTGCATTCCTCAATGCAATTTCTCGAAGGCAATCAATCCAATGGAACTAGCTACTCTCTGAATGATGTGGTTCAATGTCTTGTCGACTTTGAGTTGGTGTTCCCTCCATCCTTCTTTAATATCATGACACACCTCCTAGTTCACGGTCAAGGAGATTAATATTCTCGGTCTGTGTTCCTACACAACATGTTCCCCCTTTGAGAGGTTCATGGAGTCCTGAAGAAATATGTTCACCCAGCGTGCTCGGCGAGAAGGAAGCATCGCCAAGGGCTACGGGGCAGAGGAGGTCATTGAGTTCTGTGTTGACTTCATTCCCGACCTTGACCCGATTGGTGTTCTGAATCGCGACACGAGGGAGACTTAGTGGAAAGGGAACACTAGGGAATAAAACATATATCGATGGGGGCGATTATTTCAATAAAGCGCACTACAGTTCTTCAAAACTCCTCTCGTGGTGGAGCCGTATGTCGAGGTACACAAGGAATTCCCTCGATCCTAGTTTCGGGGAAGAATGAAGCTTGGATTAGGCGTCATCACATGGAAACTTTCAGCGGTTGGTTGCGAAAAGAATGTCGAGTGATGACAATATTGATGAGCAAGCATATTTGTTGGTTAGGCAACCGTCGTGGCACATCCTCACGTACAAAGTGCGAGATAAATGGAAATACATTTTACACGTAGCCCAAGATAAAGGAGCACGAACCAAAGCAGTGGTGTCGCGTAGATGCCACAGACCCAAATGGAAAGAGGCAAACATATTATGGCGCATAGAGGAGATTTGGGAACTAGACTACGCACCTAATTTTAAAGTCCCTTTGTTCCGGTGCCAATGGGTGAAGATGGACCATCTGTAATACCCCAAGTATATTTAAGTGAAAATAAAGAATTAGGAGAAGGACCAACTAGAAAAAAATATAATTAAACCAAGGTCATACGGGGACTAGAGGGGTTTCTGCAATTCTTTAGCAACTGGGCCTGTACCTCTGTGAAGCATGTCTTCTCCTTTGGTGTAAAAATGACTTGAAATTTTTAGCAAGTATTTATGCCTTCAAATGAAATTCCCGCTTGTGGTTTGAGCCCTTCATTTTGTTTATAGTTGGCTCTTCACTTCCCGACTTGTGGTCACTATAAAAGTCGTTTGAAATGTCAATAAGATCTCTGTGCTTTCTGGGACATGATCGCAAATGTTCGGCAACATTTGATGATTCTTTTACACGACAACTTGGATCGAAGATTAAAACCTCAAGTGAAAGTTTCCATTGTATCTGAATACGAGGAAGTCACCTGACCTTATATCATTAGTGTGACAAATGCCTCCCAACTTTGTGAGGACTAACTTATTCGGATATCTGGTGACTACAATGTGCAAATGCTTCCATTACATGCTTTCAATTTTATCTTTCACGGATCTTGTCTCCAAAAGCGATGCAAATTTTTTGGTATGATCTGCAAACATAAGAGGTAAACTCATATAATGTCGGAAATGGTAAAGTGCAACTACTATGAAAGGAAAAAATGGAAATTTCTCCTTAGTGGTATTGCTACATAAGGATTAAATTGCTTTTGGGGTTTTAAAAGCGGTTAGTCGAAATTTCTTGCACTTTAAAGCAGGCCTAAAACAAGATGATCAAAGTAGCACAAAGGCTAATCAAGAAGACAAGAAGAGTAAAACCGCAAAAATCGCGAATAAAGTACTAGTAGCGATAGTAGTTCCAATCTCACCTATAGTTCCAATGAAATTCCTATTTGATGGTGGATTTCTACATCGCGCATTTGGACAATGAATGATGGAAAACCAAAAGATTAACGTTAAAATGATGCAAAACAAATTTCCTATCGAAAACCAATAGTTTTATTTTTAAAAACTATTATTTTTTAAAAATTATGCCTAATATTTAATTTATTATGCATTTAACAAGAATTAGCATATTTATACAAATAAACTTAATACAAAACCCAGCCCGGACTAAAGGTTCTCTGGAAAATAGTGGCGGAGGAGCGAATGAGTGGGGACCTTTAGTCGGTTGCTAACACACCGGGACTAAAGGTTCTCTCGTGTGATAATTGAATAGTGGGGACCTTTAGTCCGGTTGCTAACACAGCCGGGACTAAAGGTTCTCTGAAAATATGTCCCAGCGCAAAATTCACCTTTAGTCGGGCCGTGGCACCACGGGACTAAAGGTTCTCTGAAAAATATGTCCGCGCAAAATTCACCTTTAGTCGGGCCGTGGAACCACCCGGGACTAAAGTCCATACTTTAGTCGGTCCGTATTACCACGGGACTAAAGGTCTTAGTCCCGATTGTTAAAACGCGCCGGACTAAAGGTCCCAAGTACTAAGCAACGTTTCGTCTTCCATTCTTCCTCCACTTCCCATCGCGCGCCTCTCCCTCGCCGTCTCCTCGCGCCCTCTCCTCGCCGTCTCCTCGCGTGCCCATTCTCTGCTCGACCTCGCGCCGCCCGCGCGTGCTCCCGCCGTCTTCTGCGCGGCGACCCGCCTCTCCCTCCTCGCCGTCGTCTCCCCACGTCGGCGCCCTCGGTTGGTGTTACCAACTCAAGGTAAATTGGTTGTATAAACAACTAGCCTACTAAGTATGTATGTACTAAAAACCATGCATGTTTCTCGGGTGGTAGGGTGCATAAATTATCGTATATGGGCCATATGGCATACTAATAAAAATTTATGGAATGACTATACATTTCAATAATATGTTAGCACATATTTAAAATTTATTTATCAATGTTAGTGTTTGTTATCTTTATCACTCCATAAAATAAGTTGTTTTCACATATAATTGTGTAAAGTAGTCAATTAATTAGAAAGAAAGGCCAACTAATTATATCTGAACGTTGAGTACTCATAATGCATGGTTTACTCGTGCTAACATTTGATCAACTAATAATAACTTAACAATCATTCTTTTACCCTATCTTTAAATACACCACTAACACAAATTTTCTAGATCCACCACTACGAGTATTTCAGTTAGACACCAAAAGTCCACCTTGCGGTAAAGGTTCGTAGAGTTCAAATTATCCCAAAGCTTACGGCTAATATGCAAAAACAAAAGCGCCTTGAGCGATCACCGCGGGGTCGATGAAGTAGTAGACCAATTCTCGCGCACTCGAAGAGGCCGTGAGGCCCATGATAACGTCGGCTTATTTCGCGTGAGGCCGTTCTTTGAACTCAAGGTGGGTTCCCTAAACCCGCGTATACACTGTGTAAAACATCAAATCACATTTCTTTGCGGCGATGTGGATATGTGCTTCCTCTTCGAAAGAACAATTTTATATTCTTGAATGATAAGTTTTATATTCGCGATATATTTGCAGAAATGGCGACCGAATGACAACATGGACGATGCCATCATGGATATTATCAACAATGGCGCCTTACAAGGTGCCCAAGTCGAAGGTGATGACAACAATCAAGAAGTAGATGACGGAGTCGAGTGCTTTGCCGATTATGAAGATGAGGTCTATCTACAATCTCTTATGTATCTACAATCTCTTATGTATCTACAATCTCTTATGTATCTACAATCTTTGTGTTTCTACATTCGTAGCCCTCTGGATCGACGACAACAACGGGAAGAGTAGAAATGTACGAGGCCAGAAGAAGCCGTTGGAGGGTCGGTTCATTCTCTCGAATTCGAGGAGGATACTGAGGCAAAGTACTTGGACCACATGCACGAGAAATTTGTCGACTGTGGGTGCCTTGTAGGGACGGATCGATCAATGCTCGTGAATGGAAGCAAAAGAAAGAGGCTCCTCATATTAGTTTTGTCTCTCGATCGTGACAAGGCACTAGTTTGGCAAGATGTCCTTCAACATTTCGCTGATCTGAAGATGAAGCTTTGAAGGAGAGAGTTAGGAATGGGCTATGAAGAAGATGGCCACACAATTCGGTGTTGGAAGAAGAAATTGTACAACACATTTATCAAGAAGAACTCGGCGCCGATTTCAACACTAAGGCCTCACGTCAAGTTGAGGCCGTTTTGGGATGAGTTTGTGCAGTTCAAGACATCGGAAGAGGTGAGGCACGGGTGAGAAGGAACCAACAGAATGCCCGACAAAGCAATACCACCATCACTTGGGATCGGTGGCTACAGTGCCATTCTAAGTGGGAAAGAATGGGCAGAGAGATTCTTACCAAGGGATCGAACAGAATCAATCAAGCGCTGGCGCGCCAAGTATTGGTTTTTCGGTCATGGGGAAGCTCGGACCTAGAGACCGGAAAGATAGTGTATGGCGCAAAACTCCAAAGCGCGAGAAAGATTTGCTTATGCTCGAGGCTTGGTGAGAGTGGCAGTGTGACGCCTGGAAGTCTTGAACACGGTGGGCGAACAAGAGGCTATGGGGAGGTGTCGTGGGAGCATGCCTTCCCTAAAGACAAAGCCACCTATAGAAGCCGCGAGAGAAAGAAGGGCGAGGAGGCGAGGCGGATGCGCGAGGATGGAGAAATGGTTCTTGAGTCACGGAAGTGGCTCGTGAAGCGTCTGCGAGAAAAGCACTTGAAGCCAAAATGAATGAGGAAATCAAAAGGCAAGTGCGAGATAGCGAGAAGTTCCATCCAAAGGCAAAGCGCATCGAGCCGGGAGTCAACATCAGCCCCCTCATCGATTGGCGATTGCGCTTCCACGGAGGTGCGGTGATTCAAGATGACGCAAGTGCGCTTCCGTGGATGACATCACCGATCCTCTCACGACATGTGAGCTGCACATTCCAGAGGGGAATGCCACCGTCATGGTGGCTATCGGTGTTGTATCTCGTATCGACCCTACGAAGACACCAAGATGCCATGGGGCATTAATACCTCTGGATATGCTAGCGTATCGGTGGATAGAGTTGTGAAAGGTTATAGCAATGTGCGTCTTGACATTGAAGGAGGGTGATGGGAGAAGACTTTAGGAGAAGCGGAGAAGACATTCATATGTTGGCGCAAGCGCTATATCATTATTCTGGGCGTCACCTCCTCCTCCTCAACAACCTAACCCTAGGTGCGGATGAAAGTGAGCGAAACATTTTTCACTAATTATGTATTGGCTTAAATAACGGTTTACTCATACGTTGTTGTTTCCACAATGAGAACCTCCCCAACCTAAGTCCATTATCCATTCACCACACGGTCACGGTGTTGCGGCGATGACAATGAAGTGGAAGACACGTGCATCCCCACCCCCATCTCCTCCACGACGGGATCCAATCGCCGCCACCCCCATCGCCTCCACGGCGGGCTCCAGCCGACACCGCCGTCGCCCCATCGCGTCCACGGCGGGCTCCAACGCCGCCAGCCCCATCGCCTCCACGGCGGGCTCAACGCCGACACCGCCCCGCTCCATCGCTTCCTACACCGCCATGCGCACGCCTCCACGGCGGGCTCCAGCGCACGCGGCCCCATCGCCTCCACGGGCTCAGCGCCGAGGCCGGCCCTGCGCCAAAGAAGAGCCCACCTCACAAGCGTGTCGGCCCCACCGCCGCGAAGAAGAAAGCCTCGGGAGAACACCCGCTATTTCTAAGGCAATGAAACTTTCCTGAGAAGACTGCAGAAATAGATGCTTGATGAAAAGATGTGGGCGGTTTCTTCGCGAAAGTCAAGGCTAAAAGTGAAGCGGCGAAACCACGAGAAGCGTACTTCTTACTGTGCGTCGAAGTTCTAAGGCAAAGGTGGGCCACGAGAAAAAGTTACGTCATGCTCATAAGGATTCGCCACTATCGGACTATGACCGCCTCTCACCAAGTCAATTGAGGAGGCGAAGAAGAAAGAGAAGACACGGAAGGGTGTTGCGGCTCGGGGAACAATCCACGACAATCGCGCCCCCACTAGTTATTGGGAATGAATATGGTTCAAACACGAGCGTGCTAGAGCAGATATCCGAAGCGTGCATTTGGATCAACTTGATGAATTTTTGCGAGCTGGTCTAAGCATTTCCCAAATGCTCGGCGAGCACACATCGTGCTTTGGCCTAAGAGGCCCATGAGGGGTCGACCACCAATAAAAGGAGGGGGAAACCCTAGGGTTGGTACTATAGCACGGCATGCTACAGTAGCTGCCATTTCTACAATACCCTCATGAATAATAGCTGCCCCTCCTCCTTGTGCTGCCTCCTTTGGGTGCTTCCAACCAAGAAGAAGAAGAAAAAGGAAGGGGAAGAGAGAAAGGAGGAGAAGAAGGCTGTCTTTGTGGGTTTTTGTTCAGCATCTTCCTATGGTTCTACAAGGGTAACAATCGCTGTTACTTGATGGTTGGATAAAAGTAGATACAAAATTGATCATGATTATTGGATCGAAACCCTGCTGCGAGTAGAACAGGTTCTGTCTAGTGTAGTGTGCGACTGTTTACGCATGCTTAGATGCCAAATCAGAGGATCCCATCTCCTAGAGTTATGTGGGGTTCGTTCTTAGCTTTCAGTAGACGCAAAGATCACTCAATTTCAAGTCACAGTTTAATAGTTATGATAAATTCTTTGCTGCTATCTCGAAAGTCTAACGAGAATTAACAGTCACTCTATTTATTAAAATATGACTAAGTTAGATGCTGATTCAGAAGTTTTGCCCATAACGATTTTTGTAGATAATCTCATTAGCTTTCAGGATTAATAAAGAACACCCTATTTGGATTTGTAGAACAAAAGTTATGTACATTTCAATCTGACTGTCCAAAGTGTATGTCGGTTTCTATCATTAGTTTTGACCCGTGTGCCGCTTTTTGTTAAAGGTAAAATATGAATGTCGTGTCAACTAGGATTTTGAATTTGGTGTTCTTAGATTTCCAGAATGATAAGAATCTTGGATTTTGGTTAACCCAATCAAAAGTTATGAATATTTCTTTACCGATGTATAGTTCTGCTAGACAAATTGTATATTAAACTTTAGCCTGAATGTTATCCCAGGTTTTTGGCCGAATTAAAAATTTCCGCCAACTAGACTAACGTGGAGGTTTTCGATACCTTTTCATAGGATCTGAGATCACTCCATTTCGAGTCTCAGAGCAAAAGATATAATGTTTTTAGTACCGCTGTCTAGATTATCGTTCCGCTAGACTGTTGGTTTTATTGTATAGAACAATCATGTGAACCTTGTGTAGGGAGAGGCATTTAAGCATTGCGATTAGCATCTTATTCGCATTATTTCTTATTCAAGTAATTAAATTATGTAGGAGGAGGGAATTCGAGTATTGTGGCATCTCCCTTGCCTCACAACGCTTCGCAGAGCGGAAGGCAAGTACCTTGTGGAAATTATTGTTCGTTGAATGTTCGATATGCTTGTTGTTCATGTTATGACTACCTTCTATTGCCTATGCATAGATTTTAGGTGATTCCTATTTATTCCACGTTTGTTAATTTATGGTTAATGAGAGGATGTCTCTTATGTTCATATTCATTTCATATGTTCACGATTCACCCACGGGAGTGGGGAGAAAGACTCATCATTCCAATATAGGCACGTATGACCCACCATTCCAATGTGGGCAGACTTGGATCCCCGTTATGAAATATTCTCATACGGGTCTTGGATCCCCGTATTTTGTATAGTGCGGGCCTGAGTGAACACCGATGGGTGTATCACTGGCTATACCGGTATAAGCAGAAGAGGAGATTTGCATATCATGCATTCATATGTTCCTATCATTCCACATTCATAACCCGTGATGCGATGTTATTGTTCTTATTCAGTATTATTCTTGTATTTCTGTTGTACTTGCTGAGTCCTCGACTCATTCTTGTATATGTTTGTTTTTTTAGGTGAACACTAAAGTCGGCATTCTTGGGAGGGAATTAGTCACGGATAATGCATTCACCTCACAATATTTACTTTCAATTACATGAACTCATCTTTACCTTTCAATTGTTATTTATTGTATTGTAATAAATAGAGGTTGATGGTTGATATCTTCATACTTTAATATACGGTTGAATTGGTATTGTTTTAATGACCTCCGTATAAACTGTTGACAGTTTCGTCAAAATTGATTCATTATGATTGGAGGATAGAGAAAGCTCTTTTGTTGGATCATGTTTCATTTTCTTATATTCATTCTAGTAGAGGTTGTTCTGCTTATGATATTAATTGTAAGATTGTTGATCTTATACCGCTTTGTAATTGAATGTTAGTCCTTTAGGTAACATCTTGGTTTTCACATAGCCAGGGTGTTACAATATGTGGGTAATTGTGGCAGTGCCTCTAGGTCCTGGTCAGCACTTGTAGAGGGCTTTTTCGCTGCCTCCCTTTTGTTCATCTCGGTCCACTCATCCAGAATCTTCCATAATGCATCGAACTATCTCTACTGGTTCTGGTTGCACAGCCGTTTGAACATAGTCATCAAGTCCTTGTTGTGGAACTGCCTGTACAAATTTGCACCCAAGTGTCTCATGTACCACCTGCTCTACATATCCACCCATGGAAGTGGCTTGTTTTCCCCTTGTTGTAGCTGAGTTATTGCACTCAACGGCCTACGTGATGATCATGTGTGACACATACGTTAGGATGGCACTATATAATAGAAATCTTCACATTTCTTAGGAACATCAACCAACTGTCGATGTTCTCATTGTTGTAACATCGCAAAGTTCTATTACCAAAACTAAAATTAATAAAGTTATTACTTTATTGGATTTTCTAAAATTTAAAAGGGTTTTCTTGGTTTTCAAAAAAATTAATTATTTAATTTCCTAGATTTTAATGTGAGAAAGAAAATTTTGAGCTTTCTAGTTTTTTCTTGGATTTAAAGTTAAAAACAAAATTTTAATTAACTTCTTGAATTTTTGGAATTTAAAAAGGTTTGTCCTATTTTTAAAAAAATAAAATAATTTATGTGCAAAAATAAAAGCCAACTTTAAGTTAGAAATAATTTTATTAAGTTCAAAATAATTTAGGAAATTTCTGTGAATTTTTTTAGAATTTTTTTAGCTCTATTTGTTATTTTCTAAAAGTTTATTTGATTTCTTACAATTTCTGTAAATAAAAAGGCTCCAAAATCCGGAAATTCTCTCACGGGCTGAATTCCTTTTCTCTCATCCCATTTTCTTTTTGTTCAACCTGCCCACTTTCTCTTTCCTTTTTTATTTTCTTTTTTTCTTTTCCCCGTTCGGCCCACGTGCCCAGTCCACGCCTCCCCGCTGGCCCACCTCCTCTTCCCCTCTTTCTCTCTTTGACCGCCCAGGCCCGCACGTCAGCGCCCCACCTCCCTTCTTCTTCCTCCTGTTTTCTTCTTCCTCTCGCCATTTCCACTGCCGAGCGCGCAAGAGCTCTTAAAAGCTATCTGTTTCTTCTGTTTTCTCGCACATTCAAGGAAAATGAAATTCTCTCTCTCTCGCACTCAATCCGGCTGATTTTACCTCCATTACTCGCCTTAACACCACATTTGTGCAGCTGCTGCCACCGGTGAGTAATGCCGCCCACGATGTCCTTCTCCATCCCTCCTCCGCCCCTATAAAAGGGAGCATGAGGTGCCCCTCAACCCACTCATCCATCCACCCGGAGCTCCTCAACCCCCCTCTCTTTCCTCTTGCCGGAATCCCTTTTTTCTCGCCGCCAACCATGTTCTTCACCGTGCGCACGCCCTCACCGCTGGAGCGTTGCTGGAGTACCCACGACGCTGTATAACTGAACACGCTGCCGCCTATCTCCTCGCTGCTAGTGAGCCATACGCGTCCAACAACCGCTGTGGTGAGCACTAACCTCCCCGTCCCTCCCTCTTTCATTTCCGCACCTCACCGCTGGCAGCCACTCCACCGTTCGCCGGTGACCAAAATGCCCGTGCGCCACCACTTCGTCGGCATGACGTGGCAGCCACATCAACGCCACCTGGCCGACACGCAAGCGCCACATCACCCTACACGCCTCGTCAGTGCCACGTGGCGCTTGCGCCAGCGTCTGCGCCAGCCGAACCATTGTTTCGTGAGCCCGTTCCACCATGGACTGTTGACTTTTCGTGAACTTGGTGCGTAGACCAAGGGCTCACATGTTAGTGGCCCAATCCTATTATCTTCAGAAAAACAATTTGGCCGGAAATTCAATTATCATCTCACTGATGTCATGCTAATGCAATAAATTTGGAAAACACTGTCCGTCATGCTGGGCTGGTCTGACCATCATTTAGGAAAACAGGGTATTACAGCTAATTATTACTGTAGTATTTTTTTTTCCAAACATAGTAGTGTTAATTATTGTTGTTGATATTTTGCTAAAGCGACAGAGAGATGCAATCGTGTGGAAGTCGTTCCCCGTGTAGCGTCAATGCACATGCCGGCTGATAGGTACTTTTTTAAAAATGTCCTCCTTTAGTTTTACACATATTTCCCACACTCATTTTCAAACAGCGGTTTGTCTTTGTTTAGGCCCCATTTCCGAACAACGCCTTAGTTTGTTGTTGTTTCTACAAATAGAAAGGAGATTCCCTTAAAAAAAAACAGAAAGAAGAGTGAAAAATTTTCAGGCTCAGATGTATGTAAGGGGAATTTTTTATTATTTAATATTTTTAATTTAATTTTAAAGTTAACCCCTCGCAAACTTTATTTCCAATTCTGACCACTTTGGTCATGTCACCACCCGTGGCGTTACAAAACAACACTATCACGCCAACCCATTTCTGGTCAAAGTCTTGTCACGCCACTGGTAGTGGCGTGACAGTGTTGTTTGGTCACGCCACTACCAGTGGCGCGATAAAAAGTGCGATTTTGAAGATTTATCTTGTGGCGTGACAGTGTTGTTTTATCACGCCACGGGTGTCACTAAAGAGGTCAGAATTGGAAATAAAATTTGCGAAGGGTTAACTTTAAAATTAAATTAAAAAAAGGATTAAAAAAGTTCACGTAAGGGAGGCCATGCATGTAAGTTCATTTAAAACAAGGAGAATGAAACCAAGAAGAAAAAAAGCACAAGACCAGATGCCGCCTCCCCCATCAGTCGGACTGCGTCGGTGTGTCCCGGATCTCATACAACAAATTCAGATAAGAAGCATTTTGTCAGAAGGGAATGAATAAGTCCAGATATCAGTTTTTGGCTGATTTTTTTAGATAATGAAAGAGAAAAATCTTTTCAGGCCTCCACATCAAGAATGTACATAGCCTATTTTATTAAGAAGTAACGTATCACAATGCTCAAAGATGGTTAAAAAAAAGTGGCTGAAAGCTTTACAACAATAAGACGATTGGAAATTAAACGTAATCATTACAAATCATGTGACTCACCGTCACCTATGAAGGCTTAAGATTTGCGTCGCCATTAACTCCAATCTGACGCTTTCAGCAGCTAACATTGCCTCTTTTGGGCTAATTTCTGTAAATTTGCTCAAGCATTCAGTCAATGTCCATTCAAAATGACAACCTACAAGGGATTAATGATATTCTTTTTGTCAAAAATAATATCATTCTGACATAACCAAATAGGCTAATATAAAATATTAGCTTCCACTAGAAATTGTGACTTTAAAATTGTTAAAATATCGGCTAACCAATTCCCACTAGGAGTTTTTGACTGACTTAACACGTTTCTTATCTGTGATAGCAAAGCTCGTATACAATTACAAAAGTATGACCACCACAAGTAAAGCAAGACCCTACAGCGCTCCGATTCTGCAGAGTGATGAAATACACTGATCTGAAACAGAGCTATATGGTGCCAAAACAGTGCGAATAAGGACGTGAACTGCTCCCGAACAGCGGCATGTATGTGTATGTACAGTAACATGACCAGTGCTACAATACCGAAACCTGCAACCACGTGAGATGCTCTCGAAGAGCGACATGTATGCGCTACAATGATATACATAGTGCTACACACTACACAGTACCAAAAAATAGTGCAAACTGCGATATGAAGAGCTCCCAGACAGCTGCGTCTAAGCGCTACCAATGACGTGTGACCAAACGGTGCAAACAGCGACGTGAAAGCGCTCCCGGACAGTGGCATATCTCCTCAAACCTTCCTGCAGCTGTACTAGACCATAGCACACCGTCCTGCCACGAACACGGAACGCGACAAGAATGTACTGTAGCCCTTGAACGCAGTAGGAAATATGTGTTGTCTGTCTACCGTACTGCTGTATCATTTTTCTCATTTCGCCTGAAAAAAAATCTAGATTTGCTAATTTATTTCAAAAAATAGCCAAATAAACCAAAACCTCCCAACACCAATCAGCTATGCACCCCATAACCTTGGGCCACTTGGCCACACTGATTGATCGAAGTTCACGACACGGCAGCTTGGCAGCCTTGGAAGGAACACACGTACAGCACGACAATTATTTGTGATAGAAAAAGAATGGACCACCACGAGTAAAACAAGACGCTACAGCGCTCCGAATCTGCAGAGTGATCCGATACACTGATCTGAAACAGAGCTACATAAGTGCCAAAACAGTGCGAACAGTGACGTGAAATGCACCCGGACAGCGGCATGTATGTACGTACAGTGACATGAACAGTGCTACAATACTGGAACCCTGCAACCATCGACGTGAGGTGCTTCAGGGAGCGGCATGTATGTGCTACCGTGATATAAATAGTGCTACGCAGTACAAAAAATAGTGCAAACTACGACGTGAAGAACTCCCGGACAGTGGTGTCTATGCGCTACCAATGACATTGACCAAACGGTGCAATCAGCGACGTGAAAGCACTCCCGGACAGCGGCATATCTCCTCAAACCTTCCTGCAGATGTACCAGACCGCAGCACACCGTCCTACCACAGATGGGGAGCGCAACAAGAACGTACTGTTGCCTGCCCACCGTACGATGGTATCATTTTTTTTATTTCAATAGATAAAAAAAAAAACCAGATTTACTATTTTATTTCAATAAACGGCCAAATAAAACAAAACTCCCGACACCAATCAGCCATGCACCCCATAACCTTGGGCCACTTGGCCCCACTGATTGATCGAAGTTCACGACACGGCAGCTTGGCCGCCTCTCCCTCTCTCTCTCTCTCTATATATATATATATATACACACACACACGTGCGCGCGTACTCCTAGGAGTACATACTTCCACTTTCAATATACTACTTAAACAAACATATTATACTTCTTTATGATTTTCAATATATTTAAATACCGATTATAAGAAGTTCCAATACGACTTGATTGAAAAAATTTCATTGAAACCTTTTATTTTTGCTATATACCTTTTTTATATATAAAAGAAGTATATAGACGGATTTTTGTTATAAAAAGTGGATTTTCATGAAATTTTTCATAGAACTCACTTTGGGGTATCTTATAATCATTATTGGAGTATACTCAAATAGATAAAGAGGTATCATCGTACGATTTAAGTGGTATATGAGAGCTAAGGGTACGTACTCTCGGAAGTACCATACCATTTTCCTATATATATACTAGGATGATAAGTACGTGTGTAGAGTGGATCGAGGGACCTTGACACGATTTCAAAAATCATAGGGGTTTTTTTCACAAAAACAGAGCGGGGCCTAGACGTTATTTCGGAAACCACTAGGGATTTTCACAAAAAAAAAAACTATCGAACCCCAAATTTGCAATTTGGAATCCTCTGTGTTCAAAGCACTAGTCCATCGGTCAGTAGCTAGTGACCATAGTTACATCATTGAATATCAAACACATATCATAAAAATATAAAGCTATTGCGTAATAATAAATAAAACGTAAATATACCTTATGGCGTTTGTCTTTCAGAATGGACGATCAGGTCAAATACCTTTGAAGAATCAATAGCAGAAGCGGAATTGAGATACAACACGTGGAACCCTCACGATATACCTACAAGCAATCGACTGGGACCCGCGACCTAGTTCTTAACCTTCTTGATCTTCAGTCTTGACCAATATTTATAATTGTCTATGTAGTCTTCTTTTATGCTTACTGACTAAAAGAATATAAAGAGCATGTATGAGTACACAACCGTACTTGCAAGCCAACACAAAATGCAATTATTATATATGTAAGGCTAATCAAGGGAGGTTCATAGTTCTTTTCTTTGCACAAAGCTAAGTTTGAATTAGGTTATGTAGTAGCACTTTTGAGACTTAACATTTTAACTAACACAAGTTTCCATAAATTGAGTTTTGTTGTAAAGTACTAGTTCAGGCTTCAACCTCCTATACCATTGAGTGGCTCCATCCACCCAATGCTCGGGTCACATCCTATACTTATCACTAGTTCTCAACCAGGCCATCTCAATTCTCTCGGCTTCAATCCAATATTTCCAATCACTGGGCTCCCACCCATCTTCTCATTTGACCCACAAATTGTTTTATAAAACTGAAAGCTACTTCAAGCGAGTTCTCGGCACCGCTCATGACTGTGAGCACGGCTATCCAGATAGTTTTCTCACTCTGCAGAGTTCGTACACTTTACCCACAAGAGACATCAACTTATAATGTCCGTCTGACACACTTCTATAGGTGTGCGACTAAGATGATTATCATAAGGCCTTTATAATGCCCCACCTCAATACAACCCCACACCGCTAGGTATCACCTCCTTGGGCCTCGCCCCTGGAAGGTCTCCCATTTGCGCCGTGTAGTTCCTGTGGCTTCATTCCCCTCTACCAACACCGCATTCCCACCAATGGCAAAGCCACGCTATAACATCCCAAACTATGGTTTGTGTTTCAAATGTATAAAAGTAAGATATTTTTAAAACTTTTGATGCATCTCATGAGCATGCATATGTTTTTCTAAAGTTTGTGCAATTTTGAACTTTTGATGTTTGTAATAACGTTTGTTTCGAAATTTCAAACTTTTAACTTGAATTAAAGTTTCTCTTTGATTCTAGTAAAATGGGTGTCTAAAAGTTTATGCAAATAATTTATTTAAATACTAGATTATTTATCATGAATTAATATAATTTTCCACAAATTTTTACAAGTAAATTTGACTTCACCAAAATACAAACCAAATCTTTAATGTAGATTTGAAAATGATTTAATTTAGACATTTGGAGCATTAACAATACCTGTAACCAATTCTCCTGGGTTCCATTTGAACCTTAGAGCTTTCACAAAAAAATTCTAGAATTGTTAGATGTGTTTTACTATTTTAAATCATGCGATCAATCTTGTTGGTTTTTGGTCAAAATTAAATCAAAACTTCAAACCAAACGAACTGTTTCCAACTTGTTCCGACCGGACCCGAACTCAACCGGTCTGACTCAACCCACTCGATCGCACCTCTTATCTCGCAGCCACTGACGAGCCGGGCCCGCTTGTCGGGTTCGTCGTCTTCCTCGCACCGCTCGGCCGAGCGCGCTGGCTCCGCACATGCACGCCACGCTGCTAGCCCTCGCCACCTCATGCTCTCCCGACCGCCTACGAGGCATCGCCTGGGTTTCACCTATCCTCTGAGCCCACTCACTCTCTCTCTCTCTCTCGCATCTTCTCGCTCCATCCGACCACTTCCTTTTTTCGGCCGAGAAAGGAGACGAGGAGCTAAAGCTCACCCTGGTGTCTCTTGAGTGCCCACGGCCCCACCATCGGGCTCTACGTTCATCTCTGTGCTCGTTTTTGCCAGTCCAAGCTCTTTTCATCCACTATGTCATCGGGAACAACTTCGTCGTTCTTGCCTCTAGTGGTCATGGGCTCATGGCCACGTAAAGCGCAGGAGATCCGGTGAGTTATCCTCCACATTGTCTAGTTCTTTGTGATCACAATATCCCATGGATTTTAATGGCAAGTTCAATTTGATTTTGGAGCAACGCCGAGGGAGTATGACCCCTTTCTTCGCTGACCTCGGTGAAACGCCGCCGCTCACATACTGGTCGCCACCATCATCCTTTGTCGTCATCATTGGTTCCTCTACGGTCCTGGTGACGAGGCGACCCCCTCGCACTCTTTTTCGAGCCTCCTAGATGTCCAGAGTTGTTGGTCCACGAGCACCGTCCTTTTGGCTCTACCTCCGGCCGTCGTGAGCTCGATTCCGGTGATCTTTGGACTCCGCGTCACCTAGAGTGAGTTCGCGACTCGGGAGGCTTCTACGCACCTAGCCGTGTTGATCCCGAGCATGGAGTCCCTGCCAGATCACCATCCTCACCGCGGTTGCTCGTGCACGGGTGAGCCGACGACAGCTTGAGGTGATAAGCCATCATTAGTTTTAATCTAGTTTCTTAATGCTTGTATGACATGTAGGTCCCACCGTTATTAAACGAGCTTTCAAATCTAATTAAACCAGTTTAAGTAATTGAGTGAATGACATGTGGGCCCATATAGCCGTTAAAGTGATGGTGTATTGTTGTGAAGTACGTTTTCTCTTAAGGGAAGCGTATTCCGTATATGCTTAAACCAAACTTAAGTTTTTTGTAAATAGAAAACGTATTCGTTTGAATACGCATTTAACGTCACGATTGGTCGGGCTAGGGTCAGAGTTGACCTGGTCAAGTCCTCACCTCAGGTCCCACCTGTCATTTGCTTTGACTACGGAGTGCAAGTATCAAAAGTATTTATTGCAATTAGAATTTCTGAATTGAATTATTATTACACTGAAAATTCAAATAACTTTGAAAAATTCATAACTAATTCAATTTAACTCAAAATTTAGTGAATCAAATTTTGTTGGTTCTCATTTTTAGTATACTGTTAAATGGAATAGATTTAAAGTATATTTCTGTCCTAGAAAATTTTGGAGTTAAATTAATGTCTAAAAGGAATTGTTTTTACACTAGAAAATTTTTTAATCTTCAAAAATTCATAAGTATTTCATCTTAACTCCAAATTGAGTGTAGTTAATATTGTTAATTTTATTTTTTACTGTACTTTAACTTGGCTTGAGTTTCAATTATGTTCCTGATTCAGAAAATTTTGATAATTGATTTATTTGTGCACTTATGTCTTTAACTTGTCAAATTCTTAGAAATCCATATAAACTCCTTTTGGATTAAAATTTTCACCTAAATTATTCTAAAATCATACTCTATTTGTGTTGGAGATATGCCCTAGAGGCAATCATATTGATGATGATATTTCATTGTATCCATGATTTAATAAATGTTCCTTGAATATTGCCTTTGTGTTGATTAACAAGTATGTGACTTGTTTGTGAAACTCTTTACTTGTATGGTTATTCTAAAGTTGTCCCTAGTCGGAGTTCATGTGAGGACACACGTGAATGATGGATTAGCACATGTATCGGTTGATGACCATGTTTCACAGGTCATAGACATGGAGATGTCAAACCAATAATGTGGACACATGTTTAGAACATGGGGTTGGACCGACCCAACATGAGACATAGTAATTATTCTTATGGTTCTCTCTACACAATGTGTACGCCTTGTCCTTAGACCTGAGATTGTCGTATGTACTTGAGATGTGAATCGACCTACTTAGGGCTATCAAACGCTACTCCGTGAATCGGGTAGTTATAAAGGTAGCTTTCGGGTTTGTCATGAAGCATCTTTGCGAGGCATGGTCGGTCGAGATGGGATTTGCCCTCTCTACCGAGAGATATCTCTGGGCCTCGAGTGATCGGATCCGAAATGCATGGCCATGCTACTTAAGGTTAAGAGTTAACCTAGTAAGGGATTCGGATCACGGGATCGAGAAAGAGTGGTCACTTGGAGCTCGATTGAATATCGTGAGGCAAAGGGATTGGCATGTACATAACGTTGTGATGGTTCGTCCGATATGATCTTTACGTATGTTTAGGAGTTGGCACGTCTTGCTAGAGGCCGCTACCAACTATTGACCAAGTATGTGTACTCGCGTCATGTCTAAACATATGTGAACCATAGGGTCACACACTTAAGGGGCTGAAGCCTAATTCGGATTGGATCTAAATTAGACTGGGCATTGAGTCCTAATGGGCCTCTATTCGTAGAAGCCCATTATAAGGACGTCTATAAAAGGAGGGCAGGGCGCTGGTTGAGGTTGAGTTTTTCGTGACATCCTCAAACCCCGCCGCCACCCTCCCACGCCCTAGTCGCCGCGCGGATCTAGTAGTCCGGCGTCGTCGCTTCCTCCCGTGCGTGTGGATACCTTTGAGGCGCCGCATCGTGGCGTTGGGACGAACCGCAAGAAAGGAGTCAGACGTGGGGCGCCGCGACGAGGACGAGGAAGTAGTACGACTACTCGCTTCGACGCATCGCATCAATCGAGTACGACTACACCGCCCGACGTCGTTGCATCAACTTCCGCACCTGCGCGTCTAGTGGTAAGACCGTGATCTATAACTGCAGTGATCTTGGTTTACGGGTAGAATTTTTTAATTTGCGCTAGTGTAGCCTACCTGTTTCCCAACAATTTGTTGTATAAATTTTATGCAATTCTAATGAATTTGACTTTGTGGTTAATTTTGGTGTTATTCGTTCTTATCGTGCAATCGATAGATTTTGACGATTCGGGTACTTACGAGAATGATCTGCACCAGCAAGAGGACTATCTCCAGCAAGGCAAGCAATCCCTCCTTTGATGCACGTTGATCCTATTATGTTCGCATGCTAATATTTTAATTTCAAATGTGTGTATCCATGCTATGTTGATGAGTAATTTCTCAGTTTGCGATAGTTAATCCAAATAGATACATGAACTATAGGTAAACATCCATCCTTTACCACTGAGCCTAGGTTTATATCCGCTGTGATTTAGATCTCGATAGATGGGCTCTAGTCACTTTATATTTAATATACGAGTTGATGTCGCTTAGCAATGCTTAGAACGGTAGTTGGGGATCACTGCTTCGGCGATGGTCATTACAACATCATTTTAAATACTTGGGTCAGGGTACTCATGTATGTATTGTACTTGAAAAAACTAAAACTGAAAGCAAAAGAGATTTAGACTTGGGCACATGATTGATTGGTGTGGTTATTGGGTGGGTGGTTTATGCCCAAGTCAACAAGGACTGAACATCTTGTCCCCTTAAACTAAGCATTTATGCGTGCATCCACATGAGGGTCATATGGGTCCCCTCTTGACTTTGTACTTTGGTGTTGTGTTAGCTCTGAGTCGCAGGTGGTGGTTGTGGGTTGTGTTTTTAAAAAAATATGTTCGTAGTTAATACATAATATTGAAAACGTCTCGTAGGACTTAGCCTTGCCGGCATACCTAAGGACATGTGCTCTATAGATTGGCAAAAAGGTGGTCTAACATGTGGATAAAGTTGTACAACCCTGCATGGTTTAAATCTATTCGAATAGCCAAGTCCTTGGTTATGTCCACACTTCGGAAGGTCTTTCAAGAGTTAGATTATAACATTTTGGTAAAACTTGAAACCAGGTGGTATGAATGGGCATTCGTTCTATTGTTGTTGTGGTATTGGAAAGTCACCTCTAGGTTGCTAATTATGTTTATAATTGTTGTCTCACTGTTATTTGAACAATTAAAACAGATTTGCTAAAAATGCCTTTCAATCTATTACACTAATGCAAATGAAATGTCGCTTTGTGCTAAAACTGAGCTCTATAGCCTTCTCCATTGATTCAAGCTTGCATGTAGATATGTACAGGTTTGTTATATGTAAGTCTTCCGAGTATAATTTTGTACTCAATTGCATTGTCTACTTGTTGCAGAGGAGGTTGACCCCCAAGGGGTTAACGATTGTGAGACTGACTTCGCCTTCGACGGCTAGCTCGACGGATTTTCAGTCAGTTGCCCTGTGGGTAAGGGCAGTCGGTTGGCTTTTGTTTACTACCATCTTATGGCTTGTGTTTTCCGCTACGAACTTGATCTTTTGTGCTATATTTGGCCGGTCATCCCTTTTGTATGAAGTCTAAGTTGTATGTTGAATATGTTGTAAATTATGAATGTTTCAGTAATGTAATAATTTGTGTATGGAATTGATGTTTTGTTTTATAAGGTGTATATGTACCGTTGTTCTGGGAGGTACATAATACACCGAGAGCGGGGAAATTTGATTTGTGGTGCTAGAGTCAATTGAAAGGTTAAGCATTACAGGTTAAATCGCCTAGCGGCTCTCACAAAAGTTGGTAGCAGAACCATGCTGGCCGTAGAAACTCCTAGCTTGGTCATCAATAAGACATTTGAAAATTTTTGTTTCAAACTATCAAATCTTGGAAGAAAACTTAAGTAAGTTCTCAGATTTTACTCCTTATCTATCTTAGTTTCTAAGTATTACCTAGTTCTTACTTGGTTTGTCAAAAGATGTTTCCCCTCTCATCTATTTTCAAAAGCTAGAAGTACACGTTCATTTCAGATTTGGGGGTTCAATGAGAGTGGAGAATTTGAAGTGTTAGCTATGTTTTGATGAAGTTAGGAGGCACTTGGCAAAGGAAATGCTTCTCGGGGATTGGTTGCAAAATCTGGATAGCAAGCTTCATTCGTCATTAGGATTGCAAATGAGAGTGTTATTCAACTAAAATTCTTGGGAGCAATAGGGTAAGGTGTTAGTTTGATGGCTAGTATTAAAGGTACCCCTAGCTAGTTCTACTTTGTCATGCGGATGCGATGAAAGTTGGTTTTTGTGCTGGCTTTTATGTCTTCATATATATATTTGGATGTTCAATTCTTGCTAAATATTTGTATGCACATATGTTAGGGTAATATCGCATTCCTTCTTAGTCGATTACTTTTCTAACTGTTGTCTTTCGCATCTAGTGTTCGGGTGATATTGCTAACCCTATTTGTCAAAATAGGATGGCTGGACGAACCCGCAGTAGGCAAGGTCAGCAAGCTGGCCATGATGAGGAGATTCCACCTCCTCCCATCATGGTTGAGGTTCTCACTCAAATCGAGCGGAACCGGATGGATCAAATACGAATCCTTGAGGTTATCGCTCGGAACACCTTTGCTCCCACAGGCTCCTCTGGATCAGGAGGAGGAGGTGGACATCTTTCGCGGGGAGGACTCTCCGAATTCTTCCGCACGCAGCCATCGACTTTCTCTCGGTCTAAAGATCCCCTCGATATGGACGACTAGCTTTGTCTCGTTGAGAGGAAGCTAAGCATAGTGCAGTGCCGGGATCATGAGAAGGTGCTCTTTGCCTCTCATCAACTCGAAGGCGCAGCGCACTCGTGGTGGGAGAATTTCCTCGCCATGTAGCCCGCGGGCCGAGACTTCACTTGAGAGGAGTTTTGTACTACCTTCCGACGGGCTCACGTGCCTGTGAACTTGATGAAGCTGAAAAATAAGGAATTCTTTGTGCTCAAGAAGGGGCAAGACAGTGACCGAGTATCTTCATGCGTTTAACTATCTTTCTCGGTATGCTCCTGAGGATGTGCCCACTGATGCAGCCAAGCAGGAGAAGTTTTTGGACGGGTTGACTGAGGAGCTGTAGGACAAGCTCGCTATTCTCGACTTCCCTGACTTTCAGTCCTTGGTCGACAAGGCTATTGTTGTTGAGCACAAGGGGAGAGCGCTTGTTGAGTCTCATAAGCGCAAGTGGGATGCCCAAAAATTAGCAGGGGCAACTTTCCACATCCTCACTTCGGGCAAGCCCCGATGCCTCGTTTTCAAGCTCCACCGCCACCGAGGCCGTCGGCGTTTGTACCATGCCCTTCGCAGGCCGTGTTTCAACCACGAGCACCTGTGGGACAGCAAGGTGGCCTCCGTAATCCAGCTGCCAAGGTCACTTGCTTCTTCTGCAACAACAAAGGCCACTATGTGAATACTTGCCCTAAGAAGATTGAAGCACCCCTCGCCCTAATCTAGGGCATATGCAAGGGCAAGGCCATGGTCCTCCTCTAGCTCAAAAGGTGGCCCAACAATTCCAGGAGGTTGCACATGGTCGAGTCAACCATATCTCGGCCGAGGAAGCGCAGGAGGCAATTAACGTCGTGTTGGGTACGATTCTCGCCAATTCTAGCCCTGCTACAGTTTTATTCGATTCTGGAGCTTCATATTCTTTTATATCACAATCTTTAGCTGGAAGTGGTGATATTCAAATTTTTCCTATGCATGCCTCTCTGATTATTCACTCCATAGGGTTGGAAATGATAGCTAAACATGATTGTCAGGATGTATCTATTGAGATTGAGGGAGTGGGGTTTCCAGCAAATCTTATTCTCCTCAATTCAGCAAGTTTGGATGTGATACTTGGTATAGATTGGCTATCCCAAAACTTGGGACAGATCGATTGTGCCAATAAATTCATAACCCTCACAAGTCCATCCGGCATACAAGTTGGAATTGCGCCAAAATTGCAAGAACTGCATCTCTTTGCACTTGAAGCGAAGCTGGCTCAAAAAATTCATAAGATACCAGCGGTGTGTGACTTCCCCGATGTCTTTCCTGAAGAATTGCCGAGGATGCCGCTAACCCGAGACATTGAATTCGTCATCGAGTTGCTGCCCGGTACCGCCCTGATTTCAAAGAGGCCAATACTAGATACCTCCAAATGAATTGGAGGAATTGAAGAAGCAACTTGGTGAGCTACAAGAAAAGGTTTCATTCACCCTAGCTCATCTCCAAGCTACAAGAAAAGGGTTTCATCCACCCTAGCTTATCTCCGTTGGGTTGTCTGGCAATCTTTGTAAAGAAGAAGGACAAGACCCTGTGAATGTGTGTTGATTACCGTCTGCTTAATGAAGTGACGGTGAAGAATAAGTATCTATTGCCCCGGATCGATGACCTTTTTGATCAATTGACTGGAGCTCGGGTATTCTCCAAGATCAATTTGAGATTGGGTTATCACCAAGTAAAAACCAGATCTGAAGATATTCTGAAGACGGCTTTTTCTACTCGCTACGGATTGTACGAGTATACCTCATGTCTTTTGGCTTGACGAATGCTCCTACCCAGTTCATGATCCTTATGAATACGGTATTCATGGAGTATTTGGACAAGTTTGTGGTGGTTTTCATATATGACATCCTCATCTACTCAAAGAACGATGAAGAGCATGCCCAACACTTGAAGTTAGTGTTGGAGAAGTTGCGTGAGCACCAGCTATACACAAAATTCTGCAAGTGTAAATTTTGGTTGGAAGAAGTGGCATTCTTGGGCCATGTTCTTTCAACAGGAGGCGTAGCCGTGGATCTTAGAAAGGTCAGTGATATGCTCTCTTGGGGGCAGCCCAAGTCGGTAACCGATGTGAGGAGTTTTCTCAGTTTAGCGAGCTACTATCGTCGCTTTATCGAGAATTTCTCCAAGATCGCGAAATCGATGACGAAGTTGCTCAAGAAGGACAAGAAATATGAGTGGTCTGCTGATTGCGAGGAGTTTTCAAGAGCTCAAGAAGAGATTGACCACAGCTCCACTTTTGGTTCTTCTTGATATTCACTGGAGTTTCGATATCTACTACGATGCTTCTCGTCAAAGACTTGGTTGTGTTCTTATGTAAGAAGGAAAGATGGTGGCCTATGCATCAAGACAATTGAGACCTTATGAGCTTAATTATCCAACTCATGACTTGGAGCTATCTACCGTGGTCCATGCGCTAAAAATTTGGCGACATTACCTCATTGGTAAAAATTTGGCCCCAAGAGTTTAAAGTATTTATTCACCCAACTGAATCTGAACCTTAGGCAAAGAAGGTGGTTAGAGTTGATTAAAGATTATGACATGGGTCTCCAGTATCATCCGGGCAAAGCTAATGTTGTTGCCGATGCACTCAGTCAAAAGGTTTATTGCAATACCTTGATGCTCAAGGAGCAGCAGCCTGTACTTCATGAAGATTTAGCAGCTCAACTTGGGAGTAGTTGAGCATGGTTTTCCTGCTACCATGGAAGTGTGTCCGACCTTGGAAGATTAGATCAAGGTTGCTCAACAATCGAGTAGAGGAGTACGCCTAATCAAGGAGAACATCAAGAACGGGAGAGTCAAATGCTTCTCGAAAGATAATCGTGGTATTTTATGGTTCAGATAGTACCTTGTTGTTTCGAAGGATATGGAATTGCAGAATTTGATCCTCCATGAAGCCCATGATTTTCCTTTGTCCATTAATACCGGGCCACAAAGATGTATCAAGATCTCCGTCAGAGGTTTTGGTGGACCCAAATGAAGAGGAAAATCGCAAGATTCATTGCCGAGTGCAATGTATGTTGTCGTGTGAAGGCCGAACATCAATGACCAGCGGGTATGCTGCAATCTTTGCCAATACCCGAATGGAAGTGGGACTCAATCGATATGGATTTCATTACCAGTCTACCCCGAACCTTCAAGGGAAATGATGCCATTTGGGTTGTCATCGATCGACTAACTAAAGTGGCACACTTCCTTCTCGTCAAGACCAAGCTTCGTGTGAGTCTCTTAGCCAAGCTCTATGTCTCGAGAATTGTGAGCTTGCATGGAATGCCGAAGACGATTGTTTCAGATCGTGGTTCACTTTTTACTTCCTAGTTTTGGAAGAGTTTGTAAGAGGCTATGGGAACTCACCTTTCCTTTAGCACATCGTACCATCTTCAAACCGGAGGCCAAACTGAAAGAGTCAATCAAGTATTGGAAGACATGCTCCGTGTTTGTGTTCTCTCCTACAGGAAGAGTTGGGAGAAGTATTTACCATTTGCCGAGTTCTCTTACAACAATAGCTTTCAAGCTAGTCTTGGTATGGCACCATTTGAGGCTTTATATGGGACGAGATGTAGAACCCCGTTGAATTGGTCTGAGACTGGCGAAAGACCACTCTTTGGCCCAAACTCGATCAGAGAGGCCGAAAGTCAAGTTCAGTTGATTCAAGACCGGCTGCGCACAGCTCAATCTTGACAAAAGAGCTATGTGGATCGATATCGTCGCGAGTTGAGCTTTGAAGCAAATGACTTTGTTTATCTCAAAGTCACTCCATTGAAGGGCAATCAGTGGTTTGGCGTCAAAGGCAAATTAGCTCCTCGATATGTCGGACCTTTCCGCATCATTGAGAAGAAAGGAGCAGTGGCCTACAAGTTGGATTTGCCCGCCGTACTTTCGGGGGTACACGATGTGTTTCACGTGTCCTAGTTTAAGAAATGCCTTCATGTTCCAACCGAGCAAGCTCCATTGGAAGGTCTTGATGTACAAGAAGATTTGACCTACTGTGAGCGTTCTATTCGCATCCTTGGCGAAGTAGAGCCGAAGACAAGAAATCACGCCCTCAAATTTCTTAAAGTTCAGTGGTTGAATCATACCAAGGATGAAGCAACTTGGGAGCAAGAAGATAGTCTTCATGTATATTTCTCGTCTTTCTTTGCTTAGTGACGGAATCTCAAGACAGGATTCTTGTAAGGGGGAGATTTATAACATCCCAAACTATGGTTTGTGTTTCAAATGTATAAAAGTAAGATATTTTAAAAACTTTTGATGCATCTCATCAGCATGCATATATTTTTTCTAAAGCTTGTGCAATTTTGAACTTTTGATGTTTGTAATAACGTTTGTTTTGAAATTTCAAACTTTTAACTTGAATTCAAGTTTCTCTTTGATTCCAGAATAATGGGTGTTCAAAAGTTTCTAGAAATAATTTATTTAAATACTACATTATTTATCATGAATTATTATAATTTTTCACAAATTTTTGGAAGTAAATTTAACTTCACCAAAATACAAACCAAATCTTTAATGCAGATTTGAAAATGATTTAATTTAGACATTTGGAGCATTAACAGTACATGTAACCAATTCTCTTAGGTTCCATTTGAACCTTAGATCTTTCACAAAAAAAAAATAGAATTTTGAGATGTGTTTTACTATTTTAAATCATGCGGTCAAACTTGTTGGTTTTCGGTCAAAATTAAATGAAAACTTGAAACCAACCGAACCATTTCCAACCTGTTTCAACCAGACCCAAACTCAACCGATCTGACTCAATCCACTCAGTTGCACCTCTTATCTCGTAGCCACTGATGAGCCAGGCCCGCTTGTCGAGTTCGTCGTCTTCCTAGCGCCGCTCAGCCGAGCGCGGTGGCTTCGCGCATGCACGCCACGCTGCTCGCCCTCACCACCTTATGCTCTCCCGATCGCCTACGAGGCATCGCCTGGGTTTCACCTATCCTCTGAGCCCACTCACTCTCTCTGTCTCTCGCATCTTCTCACTCTGTCCGACCACTTCCTTGTTTTCGCCGAGAAAGGAGACGAGGAGCTAGAGCTCACCCCGGTGCCTCTCGAGTGCCTACGACCCCACCGTCGGGCTCTACATTCATTGTTGTGCTCGTTTTTGCCGGTCCAAGCTCTTTTCATCCACTGTGTCATCGGGACCAACTTCGTCGTTCTTGCCTCCGGTGGTCATGGCCGTGTAGAGCACAGGAGCTCCGATGAGTTATCCTCCACGTTGTCTAGTTCTTTGTGATCGCAATATCCCATGGAGTTTAAGGGCGAGTTCAATTTGATTTTGGAGCAACTCGGAGGGAGTATGACCCCTTTCTTCTCTGACCACGGTGAAACATTGCCGTTCACATAACGGTCTGCACCGTCATCCTTCGTTGTCATCATCGGTTCCTCTGCGGTCCTGGTGACAAGGCGACCCCCTCGCACTCTTTTTCAAGCCTTCTAGACGTTCGGAGCTATTGGTCCACGAGCACCGTCCTTTTGGCTCTGCCTCCGGGCGTCATGGGCTTAATTCTGGTGACCTTTGGACTCCGCGTCACGTCAAGTGAGTTCGCGAGGCTTCTTCGCACCTAGCCGTGTTCATCCCGAGCCTGGAGTCCCTATTCTTCGCCACGGTTGCTCACGCATGGGTGCGCCGACGGGCCACGCGGCAGCTTAAGGTGATAAGCCATCATTAGTTTTAATCTAGTTTCTTAATGCTTGTACGACATGTAGGTCCCACCGTTAGTGAACGAGTTTTCAAATATAATTAAACTAGTTTAAGTAATTGAGTAATGACATGTGGGCCCATATGGCTGGTTAAGTGATGGTGTATTGTTATGAAGTACGTTTTCTCTTAAGGGAAGCGTATTCCATATATGCTTAAACCAAGCTTACGTTTTTGGTAAATAGAAAACGTATTCGTTTGAATACGCCTTCGACGTCATGATCAGCCGGGCTAGGGTCATAGTTGACCTAGTCAAGACCTCGGGTCCCACCTATCATTTGCTTTGGCTAGCTGAGTGCTCTACCAAAAGTATTTATTGCAATTAGAATTTCCAAATTGAATTATTGTTACACTGAAAATTCAAATAACTTTAACTAATTCAATTTTAGTGAATCAAATTTTCTTGGTTCTCATTTTTAGTATATTATTAAATGGAATAGATTTTAAGTATATTTCTGTCCCAGAAAATTTTGGACTCTAATTAATGTCTAAAAGGAATTGTTTTTACACTAGAAAATTGTTTAAACTTCAAAAATTCATAAGTATTTCATCTTAACTCCAAATTGAGTGAAATTAATTTTGTTAATTTTAATTTTTCCTGTACTTTAACTTGGCTTGAGTTTGAATTATGTTCCTATTTCAGAAAATTTTGATAATTGATTTATTTGTGCACTAATGTCTTTAACTTGTCAAATTCTTAGAAAATCCATATAAACTCCTTTTGGATTGAAATTTTCACCTAATTTATTCTAACATCATACTCTACCTGTTGTGTAAGTTTTATGCAATTCTGATGAATTTGTCTTTGTGGTTAATTTTGGTGTTATTCGGTGTTATTTGTTCTTATCGTTCGATCGATAGATTTCGACGATTCAAGTACTTACGAGAGTGATCCGCGGTAGCAAGAGGACTATATCCAGCAAGGCAAGCAATCCCTCCTTTGATGCACATTAATCCTATTATGTTCGAATGCTAATATTTTAATTTCAAATGTATGTATGCATGCTATTTTGATGAGTAATTTCTAAGTTCGCGATAGTTAATCCAAATAGATACATGAACGGTAGGTCAATATCCATCCTTTACCATTAAGCCTAGGTTTATATTCGCTGTGATTTAGAGTTCGATGGATGGGCTCTAGTCACTTTATATTTAATATGTGAGTTGATGTCGTTTAGCAATGCTTAGAACGGTAGTTGGGGATCATCGCTTCGACGATGGTCATTACAACATCATTTTAGATACTTGGGTCAGGGTACTTATGTATGTATTGTAGTTGGAAAAACTAAAACTGAAAGCAAAAAAGATTTAGACTTGGGAACATGGTTGATTGGTGTGGTTATTGGGTGTGTGGTTTGTGCCCGAGTCAACAAGGACCGAACATATTATCCCAATAAACCAAGCATTTCTGCATGCATCCACATGAGGGTCATATAGGTCCCCTCTTGACTTAGTAATTTAGTGTGTGTTAGCTCCGAGTCGCAGGTGGTGGTTGTGGGTTGTGTTTAAAAAGAAATGTGTTGTTGTTGGGTGTGCGGCGGTGAGTTCCTGTTTAGGTTCTCCACACCGAGGGGTATTTATAGTTGTCTGAGGCTTTACGTTGAGGGGTAGTTGACTAAGGCTTTACGATGACTCCGACACAACGTATGGGTTTCTATCCATACGGGCGGCTTGTAGTTAATACATAATATTGAAAACGTCTCGTAGGACTTAGCCTTGCCGGTATATCTAAGGAAGTGTGCTCTATATCTTGGCAAAAAAGCGGTCTGACATATGGGTAAAGTTGTGCACCCTTGCAGGATTTAAATCTATTCGGATAGCCAAGTCATTGGTTATGGACAAGCTTAGGGAGGTCTTTCAAGAGTTAGACTACAACATTTTGATAAAACTTGAAATCAGGTGGTACGAATGGGCATTCGTGCTATTGTTGTGGTGGCTATTGGAAAGTCACCTCTAGAATGTTAATTATGTTTATAATTATTGTCTCACGTTATTTGAACAATTAAAAACAGATTTACTAAAGTTTCTTTCAATCTATTACACTATTGCAATTGAAATGTCGCTTTGTGCTCAAACTAAGCTCTATAGCGTTCTCCATTTATTCAAGCTTGCATGTAGCTATGTATAGGTTTATTATATGTAAGTCTTGCAAGTACAATTTGTACTGAATTGCATTGTTTACTTACTGCAGAGGAGGTTGACCCTTTGCACACCCTCTACCTCTCGGCATAGCTATCAACCACAATCAATAACACACAATAAGCTCAACGATCAATATCAAATCATGCATACGTATACAACATAACATAAGTGTAAAAGCAATACTCGTCCCACTCTCTAACCTATTGTGCACTAGTGTCAAATTTTAAATTAGTTTACCATTAGCAAATTCTAGTTGTTTTAACAACCATAAAATAAATTTTAGCAATTTTAGGTTACCTAAGTTGTTAATCTATTCACCACAGACCTAAAGCCTGCTCTAATACCAACTGTAACACCCCAGCCCAACACTGAGCCTGGAATGCCACTAACCTACCTTTTCAACTAATATTCATTATCACACTATAAAATTTCAGCAACCAAAGCATTAATATAGTCCATCAACGGGTCACAATAGATCATGAATAAAGACTTGTCAAGCATGCATGAATAAGCGAGGGAAACATAGCAAGATAATAAGTCTAAAACAGCACTAAACCAGTAAATCCAAAACATTGGAACAAAATAGAATAGTCCAAAACATTCATCTAAGTTTATTCAATTTCTAACATGTTGTAACAGTAGTCCAGTGATAATGAATCAAATGATTCTCATGGCAAATAATCATGTGTCTGAAGTATGAAACTATTCCATGTGCTCTAGACTCTCTCAAACATGGTGTAACAGGCCAAATCTGGGTTTGTGTTTCAAATGTAAGAAAATGGGTAAAAATTAAAAAAAAATCTTGTATCTTAAAGTTTTTGAACTTCTCTGCAATTCTTGTAGTGGAATTGTGGGAAATCAAAAACCAAAACCTCCAAAATTGACTAAAGGCATGACCCTTCTTTTTCAACCCTAGCCAAATCTGGGGATCATCCACTGAAAATAATTTTCCTGGATTCTACAAATGTTGTGTGCCCCTCTAAAAAATTTCACAATTTTTAGAAATTATTTGAATATTTTAAGAGGCAGTCAAACCAGTTGGACCTTTGGTCAAACCCTAACCCAGAACCTTGAGAAATTTATGGAGAAAAATGCTCAGCACAAAAACCTCTGGAAATTTTATACAAGGTCCATCTCAAAGTCAGCAAGCTACTGTAAAAATTTCAGAAAATTTTGGAGTTGTTTTGCTATATCTAAAAATTCCCCAAAGTTTTTAGCCTATTTCTAAAATCCTAAGTCAAAACTGTTGGCCTCGAGTCGGACTCGAGCCCAACCTCCATTTCTGGTGCGACCCAACCATTCCCGCGCCCTCCTGAGCCCCTTTAAGCGGGCACCCAATCTCAGCCATTGGATTTCCTCTCCACGGCCTAGATCTAGGTAACATTCGGACCTCTGATCCCGCCACCGCTTGCGAGCCGTTAGATCCCCATCGGGTGGTCCATGTTGCCGTGAACTTTCAGACCCCCCGAAAGCGCCAGCGATTCTCAGCCGTTGGATTTTGATCCAACCATCGTGGAGCGAACCCCTTCGCGCTCGGTCGCTCTTTAACAACTGGCTCGGGCCACTTGGTTGAGCCCAATCAACTAAATGCACCAAGCCAGTTCTAAAGTGGCGCGTGCCTTGGTGCCGTCGGATTTTAATCTAACGGTCAAGATCTATGACCCAAAGTGAATGGGCTTGGCTCAACCCACTTAACCAGTTGGGCTCGAGCCACTTTGTTTCGCTGACAGGTGGGAACCCTCTTGTACCTGTTCGTCTCCTACCTCTCGCCCACGCCATTGCTATTCCCAAACGTGGGAGAGGCAGTGCCTTGTCACGTCCATGGAAGCTTTAAACGGCTACTTGCTGCAAGCATTCAATACGCCTCAGAGTCCTTCTCCAAAAGTCGTGGTCTTCACCTGCTCTCGTTACTCAATTCGTCCATGGCAGTGCCATAAACCTAGTTCACCGTGGAACTTTGCCTTGCTCTAAACCCTAACTCTTCGGCTATATAAATCCATTGAGCTCCTCCTTAAGCTTCCTTTACACATCCCCTCGCAAACCCTAGCACCCTCTCTGCGTAATTGAGCTCAATTCAAAGAAACCATAAATCCGCCATTGAAGGCCGCAAGCGAGCTCCTTGAACTTCAGTGTTCCAGTGGCTCTCTTTCCAATATTCTTGCTCCTATTTGTTTCTCTGACCTCCTGGAATAAAACCCCTAATCCAATTTTGTTTGGCATTCACAGGATTTATCAAATTTTGGGTTTAGATCTTTGAGGCTGAAATCACCCCCTTTCTTCTCCCACTCCGGTAAGTGCCCCATTTGTCAATTGCTTGCTCATGGACACTCTGTGGACCTTAGTGAAGCTATTTTGACCACGCGACCGTGTTCATTTTGGCTCAGGTCGCGTGTTCTCCATCTTCTTCTTCAGCTCTAGGAAGCTCCTTCGTGGTCAAGGCAACTCCGGCCACCTTTGAGCCTCTACAGTGCTAAGGTACCCTCCTAGTAGTCCCTAGGAGCCTGGTCACTCGCTTTCGTGAAATGCGACGGAGCTCTTTGCTATTTTCCATTTTGGTCGTGCTTTGCACCGCCGCTCAACTCTGGCTAACTGCTGTGGTGGTCCTTCCCCGTAGTCGTCACTGCCACCAACGTGTGCGTTGTGCTATTGAAGTTCCATTTTGGCACTTGGACCACACCGGCGAGGTCTATATCGCCGGCGATAGGCCGTTGATCACGCTCGGGTTTTTGTAGGATGAAAACGGCTGTCACGGTTATCATTAGGACAAAGATTCACTTATTAAATGCTAATCATCGCTTAGCATTTAATCGTTGTCTGATAGGGCCTTGGTGCCGCTTACATGCGGGCCCCGGCACCTTAAAACCCCTGTGCATGTCACTGTCCCAATGACAGGTGGGCCCAGCTCTTTAAACCCCTCCGGGCGCTGTCGCACTGTCAGTTAGGACATCATTAATGCTAATCATGATTTAATTTGTTAATCATGGGTTTGGTTCATTAATACTGTCTTAATCGAGCCCCCCACAGCCACTTACATGTGGGCCTGCACGTTTAAATCACCCCGTGCGCTAAAACCTCCGCGTGTGGCCCACGTGTCACTGACAGTGGCCCCCGCATCTTAAGCACCTCCTGTGCGCGTGCGTTACACTCAAATGATTAGGGATCATCGGATTTAAAACCAACAGTCCTGATCAGCGTGCGCGTGTAAAACTGAGATCAACCCTGGACCGTTAGATCATGCTTCAACGGCCCAGATCTAGTGCACCTTTGAACTCCAGAGGTTTCAATCTCCATGGTCCGTCAGATCTAGATCAACGGTCTAGATCTGTTTGGCCGTTCGGACCGCCCGAGTGTCCCAATCGCTGTGTGCCATCCGATTTCTTTTCAATGGTCAAGATCGATTGGGCCGTTCGGGTCACCCAAACTTCCCATTCATTTTTGACCGTTGGATCTAATCCAACGGTGGCCTCGCGTGAGTGCGCGTGCGTGGCTGTGTTCCCGTTGCCTGGGCCATTAGATTCCATCTCAACGGCCCATGCTTTTCCTCGTCGGGTTAATTCGTTTATGGGTTCGGTAAGCTTTATTTCACAAGTGAAAAATTGTCTTAAAACTTCAAAATTTCATAACTAATCAATTTTAAATCCTTTTCAATTGATTCAAATTTTGTTAATTCTGAGTTTAACTAAGTTCTAATCTAAAAATGGTTGTAGGCCTAGTTTAGCTCTAGAAAAATTTGTTAATAGATTTAGAATAGGTTTAACTTTAATTGTGACTTTAAAATTCATTTAATGTTGTAAAAGACACAAGTAATTCCCTGTAACTCCAAATTGAGCAAACTAAAATTTGTTAGAATCCTCTATTCCTATGCTGTAGTGTAGAATAGGTTTTAATATTATCCTTGCCTCCAAAATTAATTGAGCCCTAGTGCCCCAACTTAAAAAAATTCTAACTAATTCTTTTCAACCCCAAATGAAGTGAACTTAGTTTTGCTAACCTTAGAATGCCAGTATCTACCTACCATAAAAAATTTAAGTTCTAGATCTTTCTGGAAAATTGTGCCATGAACAGTAACAAATAGTAATTAATTTTGAATTTTTCCAACAGACTGAAATTGATTTAGCTATAACTTTTGCATCATTTATCCTAATCAAATGGTTCTTGTTGTTAAATTTGTCTAAAATCATGTTCTTCCCGCTGTATAAATTTCATGGATTTTGGATGACTTTGGCTTTTGAGTTCTTTCGGTGTTCGTCGAGTTTATTGGATTTCCTCGCTCTTTCGATAGGTTCCGACGATCGTGTTGATTGCGTGAGTGATCCTCTGCAGCAAGAAAGTGATCTCCATCAAGGCAAGCAGATGTAGCGTCATTTGATCATATTGCTCCTACTACTTTTAAATTCTAATATCTTGTTTGTAAAAACTAAGTATGCATGCTTCTTGTGTCAAAGTTAATTTTTGTCGATTGGAGGTAGCTAAGCCTATTGCATTGTTGCCTTGAAATTGCCCCCTCACAAACCTAGGTTAATATCCTCACTGGTGAATTAGAGCCCGGTGAATAATTTATCGTCTTTTATGGTCTTTACGAGATGATTCTTAGCAATGCTTAGTTACCGGTAGAATTGGGCGGTTATCGACTTAGTCGATAACCTTGATCACACAATCTTATTATGACTCTATGTTTTGCCCTTTGTGCTATGTTTATTTGTGAAAACTAAAAATGAAAACAAAATAATTTGGACTTGGGCACAATGGTAAGATGGTGTGCTTTTGGGTGTGACTGGAATGGTGCCCAAGTCAACAAGGACCGAACATCTTGTTATACTAAATCAAGCATTTTTGCGTGCTAACCACACTAGAGATATATAGGACCTCTCTTGAGTAAGTACTTTGGGGGGTGTTAATTAATGAGTCGCGTGGTGGGTTGCATATGGGGTATATGCAACATAGACATGTTTGTGGGAGGAGAGCACCCGCCGAGGCCGGTGTATCCTACTCCACGTATGGGTCCTTGTGATCCATATTTCGCCGGCAGATCACTGAGGGTTAACCCCCATACATGCGGCTCTTGATTAGCTCAATCCATTGGAAATGTCTCGTAGGACTTAGCCGTGCCGGCATACCAAAGGAAGTGTACTTAATATCTTGGCAAAAGGGCGGTCTGAAGTGTGGGTACATTGGTACACCCCTGCAGGGTTTTGATCTATTCGAATAGCCTCATCCTAGGTTATGAACACGCTTGACAAGGTCTTTCAAGAGTTAGACTACAACCTTTTAAATTAAAACTTGATGTGGGTGGTACGAGTGGGTAACTCGTGCTATTGTTGTGATGACTATTGGGTTAGTCATCCCCAGGATGTCTTTATGTCTATTACTTATTGTATCACTATTATTTATGCAAATAAAATTCAGATTGTTAAAACTGCCTTCAAACTTATTATCTATTGCAAATAAAACTTGCTTTATGCTAGAAATTTAACCTTGAGCCTTCTCCTTTGATTAAAGCATGCATGTAGTAGTAACTATGTTTGTTACTCGTAAGTCTTGCGAGTACATTTTTGTACTCATTTGCTTTGCTTAATTGTTGCAGAGAAGGTTGATCCCCAAGGGATCAACTTTGATGAGTTTTGCTGCGGTGTGGACGACTAGCTTGGCGGCCCGGTCGGATTGCCTTGTGGGTGTATGGCAAACCGGTTGGCTTTTGTCTTAGCCATCTTATGGCATTTTGCTTCCGCTGTTGATTAACTCTTTTAGCTTGTTCTTGACCGGTTGGTCTCTCTTTTGTAAAGACTATTATGTATGTCTTTTGCTTGTAAAGTTTAAGCTTTGGATCTATGTGTTGTATGGAATTGATGCAATGTTTTGTAAAATATGTGTATACTGCAATTCTAGGAAGTATACATTTTCCCGAGGCATGGTATATTTTGTTTGTGATGCTAGAGTTAATGGAAGGCTAAGCATTACAAGCTAAATAAACCGGGGTCTCACACGTGGCGCCCTCAACGATCACCTAAAACAACAAAAAAGTAAGGGTGAGTCCACGACTCAGCAAATACATCAATATACAATGAGCAATGATAAATCAACAGTATTCAATAACTTCATTATCATCACATGTCCTTCTATTAATATTCCCATGTCATTCTATTCTCTTTGTTTTCACACACATTCATCTCATATCTCAATGCAACCCTACTCTACATGTCCACATGCATTTCTTTCGCGTATACCGGTATAGCACGAGTGAACGCTCGCGACAACGTTCACTCTCAAGCCTGCTCCTCAAGGATTGGGGACCTCCTCCACTCCCGTGGAGTTGTGATCAATCGTGATCACCTCCTCATATGCAAAGATGGTTATGAATGCAAAAAATAAATAATTTCATCATATTCAACAATATCCAACTTTTCTCATATCCAGCATCATGACATATTCATAACCATTCCATTGCTTGCAGTTAAATAAAAATAAAAGCACAACAATAATGGTAATAAAAGATAAAGAAATACAGTGATCAATCATTGATTGCTGTCTACCATGCACTTGCCTTTACTAGTTGCGATGCACGGTCTGGCTAGAAGATGGCAACAAGTACGACGTCTCTCCTACAATAAATACTCAAATTTCAATACAAACTACAGCATCACAAGAACAATAATTAATTGACATCGCTCCTACACGTTCCCCAAAGCCACATCACTCCCCAATACCGAACAGTCACCCCTTGCTATCTTGGTACTAAAAAGGGCGTAACTTTTAACTCACAAGTCCGATCATGGCCAACTACCCCATTCTGGAATCTACACAAAATTCTCCACATTTTCTTAGATTACCATGACTTCTAATTAAATCATCTAACCCCTCATTTTTATTCCAGAATACCGATCTGTCATCTTCTGGACAGCGAGCCTTTCTAAAAACATAACTTGAAAATTACTCGTCCGCTTGACATGATTAAATACTCTATGGAAAGATACTGAAATTATCTACAATTAACTAGTAGATGACATTCCCAAAATTCGTCATTAAGGTGCCCAAATAAATCATACAATAGAACAACAGACTAATCCAATCTACTGTTCGATATCTCCCCTACTAGAAACATGCTAATAAAATATGCAGCACTATCTATCTAATGACTCATCTTTACTATTTAAGTATGCATGCATACCAAAAGATCTTGCACTACTAGTTTGCTACATGTAGAACCCATTAAAAAATAATAATCCTAGCAGTGCATCCCTAACTATCCAATTTAAATAACCAGCCGATGCATGCATCTTTTCTAGCCGAGTCACTAGCAGCCTATGGCATGCAATAACTAATCATGCAGCACTTTTAGACTAATCTCTCTCCCCAACTACTCCCATTAAAGAAACACATGCGGCACTATTAGTTAATCTCTCTCCCCTAACACTCTAATTAAATAATCACCACTTAACTAATCAAGTACTAACCACACTATCTAGCCATGCATAAAGCAACGTTGCCCACAACTTAGACAACTACTACTGCCACCGTTGCACTACTAGAAAATTCCAATCACTAGCAGCGCATTAATCTTGTCGTACACTAGCAGCCGCAGCAGCCAAAAGAAATCAAACAACAAACCTTGGACACGAGGCAGCCGTCAGGTGGCTCTAGCTGAACCCATGCGCACGCAGCCGGCGAAAAACGGACCACCATGCGGCAGCAACCAAAGGCTGGGACACGCGCACGCTGCAGGAGCCTCACGTGGCGAGAGCGACGCGCGGCCGAACGGCACCTAGGCGAGGCTTCCACACGCTGGGGAGATCGGCTTTCCTGGTGGCGGTGCACGGGAAAACAAATGAGCGACTGGTTTTCTAGATCCCCTAATCCTCACGATCTTTTTATACCGACACGAGCTAATTTTCCCTAAAAACTCTAAAATATTCTGTTTTTACGTATCCCTTTTGTCTAATGACGCGCAGGTCCTCAATAGTGTTATTTTCGAGATATTACACTTACTTATTGACGACATCCAGATAATTAGATGTCCACACGTTCTCCTAGCAACCATACTTCTTGAACTTGCAGGCTCGATAAGGTTGCCTGTGGCTGCTATCTCATCCTTCTCAAGACCCCTCGAAAGTGGCTGGGGACTACAAACAATAATTTGTATCTGTGCGACACAATACCGGTGGCAACACCTCCACCATGCATTAACCCGTCTTTATTTCATTTACCATGTTTAATCAATAAATTAACCTACATCAGTAAATAATCAACTTACATCAGTAAACTAAAACAAGCTCAAGCATAAAACTAAAATAACAGAAAGAGCAATTCATTAGAGCTCAAATATGAATTAACTAATTATCGATTCAATTTCAGCATAAGACTATTAACATCATTGAACAGTTCAACAAAACATACAAATACCAATTTGTAATACCTCCCAGTGCTAAGCACAAACAAATCACATAGAGCATTAAACATTTCTATCCATAACTAGCAGCAGTACCAGCTAGCAATCACAACACATTGCAGCTCCATTCCGATCCCTACCTCCAGATCCATCCATCCATCCAGCCAGCCAGCAGTCACAGATCAAGGCAAGACAGCAAGACAACAAGGCCAAGAGTGTCCAAACCGATCATCAACCCACATTGCAGCTCGGTTCACATGAATATACCAACAGCACAAATCAATAGATGATAGATCTATCTTACCTCGACATCGCCGGTGTCGGTGGTGAGGTAGCTGAGGCCGAGGTCGGTGGAGAGGTAGCCGGGGTCGTGCACGCTCGGGGAGGAGGAAGAGGGGAAGGTAGCGTCACCGTAGTTGTGGCACGATAGTGACACTACACAAGACACACTTATCGTACGGGTGTCTTGTGCAGTGAACCATGGTGTCACAACCGGCGGTGACAAGAAGAAGGGCAACGTCAATGACGGGGTCGGGCGGCGGCGTCGAGGTCGGGGGCACTCGGGTGGGGGAGAGGAGGATGGATGAGAGTAAGGACGCTGGAGAGTGACGAGTTTGGGCACAAACCCTAGCGGGCTCCTACTAATAAAGAGTGATACTTATCACTGATGGTTCTATAATAGAACCGTCCGTGATATGGTCTCATAACCGTCCGTGATATGAGACCATATCATGGTTCCATAATATAACCGTCCATGATATGAGACCATATCACGGACGGTTCTATTCTGGAACCGTCTGTGATATGGTTGTTCTTAACTTCTATGTTTTGAGCATATTATCATGTATACATTTACATGACATGAAAGAATTACATGTTTATATGTCAATTTTGTTATTTAAATACTGTTGAAAATTTACTTTAACTAGGATACATATCACAGATGGATATTTGTTCCACTAAACCGTCTGTACATATATAGTTCAACATATAAATATACATCCAAACTAGATTTTTATTTTTCATTTTGGAATTTACATATAGCCAAACAGCTTGGCAAGTTGCTTCTTACAAAGATTTAAAAAAAAAGTAGAAACCTAAATAAACAAAGTTTTTCTAGTGACGGAGGTAGGCTGCTATCTCCGTCTTCAAAACTTCGTAGGCGGCAGCGTCGGCATCGGACGGTTCGTGATCATCAGCGAACGAAACTCGAAATGCGTCCACCCGCTGACGCGCTCGTTCGAGTGTCTCCCGAAGACCCTCAGACTATTGAATCAAGAATAATTGAGCCCATAGACTCTCTTCCCTTGCTTGAGGGGTCTTGGTATGGTCGATTCGATCGCCCACCGCCTCGATTAAGCAGTCCAAGTGACGGCAAGCCTCCTGGAGGCGTGCAACGTCGTTGTGGAGGACCACATCATGATGCAGTACACTCGTCGGAAGTGGGAGATCACTTGGAAGATGCGGTGGAGGAGGATGTAAGACGACAGAAGGTGGCTGTCACCTGCTCTAGCAAATCCTCGGGCAGAGGAGTGAGAACACTGTTGAAATAGTGTCCTTTTACGGCATCCACCAACGTACGGCCGGAGAGGTGCTCGTACAGTATGGCCAGGAAGGCTATCAATGCCGACGACAAGGAAACAAAAGGAGCCATTAATTTCTACTTTAGAAGTATATATTGTAGAGTTTATATGTGGGGATGCTCATCTTCCATAGCGGATGATCCTTTTTATAAAACAAAGAATAAATTTGACGCGAGAGACGAAGAGATGCATCGAGGAGCCGAAGCGTCAATAATGCGACGAAGAAACTCACCGGGAACTGTAGCGACATTATCACAAACGGTTATAATTAAAAACCGTTTGTGAAGTCTACAATTATCACAGGCTATTCGTGTTTAAGAACCGTCTGTGAAATATCATAGACGGTTGTTTGTTGAAAACCGTCTGTGATATTTCTAAATATTACAGACGGTTATTGAACCGTTTGTGATACTTCATAGACGGTTTTAATAATGAACCGTTTGTAATATTACGTCTTCATAGATATTTTTTAGCGCAGCTAGTAACACAAACAGTCTCTAAACCAAAACCGTCTGTGATTTTATATAATACAAACGGTTTTGGTCAACCGTCTGTGATAAAGCGTCCAGTATTAGACTTTTTTTTGTAGTAGTAGTAGTAGTTCGTGTGTCTAAGGAGAGAATCAGTTGTGCGCTGAGTGAGGGTCACACGATTAGAACATTCAAATCCTTCTGTGGGATCCTATCCCATCGGAACTGTTACTCAACGGTACAACATGCCCTAGCTGCTCCCTTGCAATTAATGCTAAACGCTTGTACCCTAGTTTTCCTACTAACAAAAGCACCAGTAGTTCTCTCAACCTTACCCAATTGTGTCGTTGTGGTCTACAAGCCTAAACTACTTGGCAAGTCTATACTCACCATTACGGCCCGTTTTGGTGGGCCAGGATCGTAGCCCATCCATGCATTGAAGGACCCAATATACTGCACGGTATTAAGATACAATTTCTACTGTTCAATAAAAAAAATCAAAATCAAAGACCCAAATCTATCACGTGCGCTGACCGGTGAAGGATCCGGATCCTTTTCTGACAACCACATGTGATGATGTCCTTCTGAGACGGCATCGTCTGCAGATCGTACTGCATGCGTCGGACAGGAGCGGACGGTCCGCGGCCAGTGACGTGCTCTCACCGGCAATTTTTGGCCATTGACCATAGTGGCTTATCTATCTGTTTTGGCATCGTGCAGAGAGAGTCAAGCAGAACAAGCAAGCTCACCTCCACAACTACAGGTAGGCAACATGCCAATCATGCAGCTGTCAGCTGGCCACTGATGGAGCTACTCAATGCATCACTGATCGATGCATAGTCTACGATGCTATCACTTGTGCAGTGTAGACTTTTACTGCTGCTGCTGATCGATCTCGCCCGTACTGCTCCTTATCCTGAACAATCAATCATGTGGCAGGCACCGTAATAGCCACGTTGCTAGGCTAGCTAGGCCAGGTTTTCAATACCAGCAGAATTATTTTTTTACCGAGGACCGGTAAGGCCCGGAATTGTGAAAATCAGAAAATTTCGGTTAATTTCAGCTGATTTTTTTTAAAAAAAATATTGAAATGTTTGGATTTTAAATTAAAAAAATAAAATTCGAATAAAATTCAAACAAATTCGATTTTTTAATAAATTTTATCAAAACAGGTTTTTTGGGGACCGATCTTTCTAACGGCCCCACCGGCAAGGCTGGTAGCCGCCGGTTTCGGTAACGATTTCCCTGAGCTAGGCAGGTATTTCTCACGAGACAGATGGTCAAGATTTGGCTCTAATGTTCCACCGTCAATGCAGCTGATGGCGTCTGATGACACTGCTTTGGTTTTTGTAGTATGCGCAGTGAAAGTTTCCGTTCCAACAAAATCGCTACCAGAGTTGAGTTATGTGTGCTCGAAGCGGAACTCTTTGCCTTTGCTGATCCGATTGATGCGTTATCAAATCATGCATCTACTCTTGGCCGGTCACATCGCATCTACAGGGATATTCTAGATCGAAATGTTCCCTGGGTTCCATTGCCATGACTTAACATGACAGTTACTTTAGGGACAGAGAGGGGTTAGACCTAGTCCGTTTGGATGAGAAGAGTTTAAATTTTCTATCAATCCGAAGCGATTGAATCGGACTATAGTATATTCGAAGAAGCCTTTACGGTACTGCATTGAGACGATCACTTGGTTGAACATTAGCCATCAGAAACGATATCATTCTAAAACTTGTACGCAATAGTGACAGCAGATCTTTGTTTAAATAGAGAAAAGTACGCGCTCTACTTTTGATCTCCCTATGTTGGTTGCTAGCTCTCTGTGGCCCCTCCACTTTGAAAAGGCTGGTTTTCATTGGAGCACTAGTAGCCTAGATCACTGACTAAACTAAGTTAAACAACAAGTCAAGGTTGGAAACTGCTTGAATTCATGACCATATATGAGAATACACTCACAGCTGGACCCTAAGGTCGTTGCTCGCTATTCACTATCAACCACGGCCGGCCACATGGTTAGGGCTTCAGTAGATGATTACATTTGTACAGAATCATCACCCATGTCATCCATGAGATAGTCATGCCACGATTTTCGGACTGCAGTTGATCTATCTGAGCTATGCAAATGCAGTATGAAAGCGAACTTGCCTCCTTGAGAGTCATGCATAAAAGCTTCCTTCTCGGTCTTCATTATTCAGAGCGCTCTATTTGATTAACAAATCTGTAACTAGCATATATGGTCACTGCTTCATTGAGACTTATACCTACCTACACTTTTGGTTCATGCCTCACTCACTTTGATCTCACGAAGTGCAAAACTAGCCCGTAATGTTAATTTCTTTTTAATTATGTGGTGTGTGTTAATGTGAATTGGAATACTAGCGAACAGAGGCTTCGATAATCCGTCAGTTCTAACATACGACAGTACAGCAACTTGGCGAGCAAAACACAGATTCAGCTGCTTTACATAACAACAATCAAAGAGACATGTATTGTTTTTTCGCTTACTTTCAAAGTGTTCGAGGAAGCCATGTTGCGTACCTGTTACAGTTACGCCGAGCAGCAGACCAACTTCCGATTTCACGGAAGAGCCGAGTTACGGCGATTTATCATTCTGACAGATTACTTCTGCCCTCTGGTAATAAAGCAAGATAATTCAGCTTGTCACCCTGCAGCTTACGAATCACCCATGTTGATGTGGTGCGTACGATACTAGCTGAGCAAAATGTTTTAAAATAGCGTTTCATAATCATTTCATCATCATCTCAAGATACTTAAGATGTCTTTAGAATCTTAATTGATTACATAAACTAAACGCTCCAATACATCACATCCAAAGATTCTCGTTGATCGAATCTCGAAGGCTTCAAACCAGGCGCCGAGACAACCACAGCACTCGTTTCAAGAGAGGAGCACCTCGTTGATGACCCGGTCGACGTTGCGCATGGACCGGCCGCCGGGCTGCGCCGAGGCCAGCGCGTCCTCCCTGAGCTTGGCCAAGCACCGGCGCATCTCCAGCCCCTTGTCACCCTCCATGGCCTCCCGTATCAACGCCTCCACCTCGGCCCTCCTCACGTCGTCGCCGATCTCCGTCCCGATGCCCCACTCCGTGCGCTTGTACCGGCAGTTGGTCTGCTGCTCCGCGAAGAACGGCCAGCACACCATCGGCACGCCGCCGCCGATGCTCTCCAGCGTCGAGTTCCACCCGGAGTGCGTCAGGAACACCCCCACGGCCTCGTGCTCCAGAACCTTCTCCTGCGGGCACCACGTCGACAGCATGCTCCGGCCCTCCGTCGCGGCGGAGAACTCCGGTGGTAAGACGGCCTCGTCGCCATTGACGAGGTCGGGCCGCACGTTCCACAGGAACGCGTAGCCGGTGTTGGCCAGCCCCCACGCGAACTCCAGCAGATGCTCGTTCGTCATTACCGTGATGCTCCCGAAGTTCACGTACACGACGGAGCGCGGCGGCCGACCGTCGAGCCACCGGAGCGGCTCATCCTGCTCCTTCCACAGGTTGGACCCGATGACGGCAACCGGGCTTTCCATGGGCACGTTGTTGCGCGCCGTCAGGTGGAGCGGCCCCACCGTGTAGACGGGCGGCAGGAGCTTGGACATGGCGTCGAGCAGCGGCGCTTCGATCTCGTCGAAGGTGTTGATGAGCACCGCTGACGCCTGCGACATGGCCGCCGTCTCGTGGATAAAGAAGTTGAACATGATGTCCTCCGGGTCGGTGGAGCGCATGAAGCTTGGGAAGTCGCGCAGCCGCAGGTCCTTGGGCACCCCCGGCCCCGGGATCCAGTCGACGGTCGTGTCCAAGTATCCATTGCTCAACTGCGCCTCGTCTGCCAAAAAAAAAAAAGTCATCGCAATTAATTAAGTTGCGTACCCCAATTTAATTTGTCGTAGCGCAGCACAGCAACACCAAACTCGCAGATTATACATACAAAAAACATAATTTTTCATAGGCGCGGCGCGGCAACGACAAACTGGTAAAAGAAAAAGACGGTGCGGTGTATATGTAAATGAGTGCATGCCTTGGAGAGGGAAGAGGCCGCGTTCGACGAGGTCCTTGTAGTGCCAGTAGCCCATTAAGCCGCAGGCGCTGGCGGTCCAGAGCGTGGCGCAGCGAAGGCCGAGCTCTCGCGCGGCGCGGAGCGCGAAGGACATGATGCTGTCGGCGACGACGCAGGTCACGGGCCGCGCGGCGCCGCCGGAGGCCTCGGCCTCCTGGTTGAGCTTGGCGACGAGCTCCTTGAACCGGGGCAGGCAGGTGGTCATAGTGGACTGGCACAACGAGGGGACGTCCTGCATGGCGTCGCGGTCGGACGGCGGGAGGCCGTCGGCGATGGCGGCGAACCGGAACCCCGGCGCGCCATCGAGCGCGTGGGGGCCCCGCGCGCGCAGGTGGCGGCGGTGGTTGAACTCGTTGTTGACGAAGGTGACGTGGAAGCCCCGGGCGTGGAGCAGCTTGGCCAGCTTGAGCATCGGCGTGATGTGGCCCTGCGCCGGGTACGGGATCATCACGGCGTGCGCCCTCTCCGCCGGCGGCAACGACCCCATGGCTCACCACTGCCTCGCTTGCCGCGCGCGGAAATGGATCGCTTTGCGTCAGTTAGTTAAGCTTATGGTGTGCTTGTGCCACTTGAGCTCATGAGGCGTTGGGGGTGGGGGGTGTGTGTATATATATGAAATCTTTTTTCTACTTTCGGAAATAGTCACTTCCTATTTTATATCTCATAATGTAGAGAGTATCTTGCGCAATCGAGAGTATGTATATGTAGTATATGAGTATATAAGATCATTTAGGTGGTATTTACACCTTTTCGGAGGTGATATGTATAAGTTTTTAGATATACTTCTTTTTATGTGTGAATATAAAGGTATTTACAAAATATGCTAAAAACTATTAACTCTCTTGCAAATTTTTTATATAGTTCACATTGGAGTGTCTTATAATTAGTATATGAGTATACCCAAAATGATAAAAGAGTATATCAAGTTCTTTTAGGTGTTATATCAAAGGTTAGAGTAACTACACCCGGGAGTAGAAGGTATTAATCCTATATAATATATATATACACACACGCTTTTGCTAGCACATATGTGCCTGTTTTTCTTTGAAATCGCAGTCGATTTGTTAGCCGTTGAATATGTGTCAAGATTCGTACGTTTTGATTTGACGTTGTTGGTTGTGGGTTTTGTTTCCAAGCCAAACCGTTAGGCCGTATCAAAATTTTATTGTGTTCATCGGTACTCGCACCCATCTCTTCCACTGTTTCTATTATTGAGAGAAAGATGCAGGGGAGAGAGGAGAAACCGAGGAGCCGTTGTTTCCATTATTGAGAGAGAGAGAGGCAGGGGAGAGGAGTGTGGGTATCATGGGGATATGCTCATGATCTTAGGATGGTGAGACAATTGGCAATGACGTTGAAGGTTTGCGGAAATACGCGTTTTCGGCAAGTTGCTGTTGCTGTCAGGCTTCAGGCGGTCAGACTGGCCAGGGTGGCGGTCAGATCGGCCTTGTGGCGGTCAGACCGGCCACCTCTGGCGGTCTGACCAGTTTTGCTTCGGGCGTAAGGGCTAGCGGTCAGACCGGCCAATGGTTGGCGGTCAGACCGGTCAAGGGCGGTCCGACCGGCCATGGTGGCGGTCTGACCGGTTTTGACTTAAGTCGCTGGCCCATGTGGCGACGATGTTTGCTTGTTAGGTTAAGTTCATGGGTTTCATGGCATATGTGTTGCATGATGCATGTTTTGACTAACGTGGGTCAAGTTGTGAAGAACTTATTCCCGGATTCGATTTGCTTGTCTATTGTTGTGCAGGTTGCTTGATGGTCAACGACGGTCAACGGCGAGGATGATCGGAACTAGGTTTGAAGAGCTGAGGTTCAGAACGATCGACGATGCCGGGTGAAGTCATTGGACTCAAGCATTGTGCAGAATGGACAAGGGTGACCGAACGAGCAGTTCGGTGCGACTGGTTGAATCAAGCAGCGCGGGGGTCGGTGCAAGTGCCATGGTGGTTTCGGTGGGAGCCGGATGGGAGAGACTTGCCGATATGATGAGAGCCGTTGGATCAACCTACACGTGGCGGAGCATGCGACTGCTTCGCGAAGATTGGACTCGGTCTTCGAAAAAGATCGAGAAGGGGTATTTTGGTAATTTTACCAAATACGGCATTGGTGACGTTTTGCCAACCCACGGCGCAAGTCGGTGCGTGGAGAAGCGGATTAGGTCAAGTGGAGATGAAGACGGCGCTTTAAAATACGTGCGTGTGTGACCCATTTGTGTGTGGGCTTTAACGGGAGCCCATTAGAGTTAATACTTCTAGAAGGTCTAAGCCTCCACTATAAATAGAGGAGGGAGGTGGCTGCACCTCTCTCAACCCTTTCATTGTTTTGAAACCCTAGTTGCTTAGGGAGAGGATTAGTGGAGGTTAAGGTTCTAGAGAGTTGGATTTGATTTCGTGCTCATGTATTAAGTCTTTGTCCACCATTGATGGAGTGGATGTAAACCAATACCATATCAAATCAATCCAAAGAAAGTTCTCTCAAAGATGTGTTTCTTTGCTTTCCTTCTCTCTATTTGATGATTTTGAGTCTTTCTTTGATCCGCGAGTTTTTGGTTGGTTTCTTGCCATGATCTAACTTGTTGTGACATGTGGGAACCCATCTAGGGTTATCTTGATCATCAATCACCCACGAGCAAGTCTCTAGATCATATTTCGATTTTGGCTCGGTTTTAGAGCACACTTCGTTCAAACTGAAAAAGATAGGAACTTTGGCATGGATCTCTGTGATCTTTGATTGGAATAAGTTTCTAATATCTTAGAGAATGTGTGTCTCAAATTTTGTGGGTTTTGGCCTAACTGGTCAAAAGTTACGTTGATTTTTTATTTCGTTTTTCAGTCATTACTATTTATTCGCTCGATTTTCTCGTTCACCGGCTCGATCACGACATCGCCACCGGTTTGACCGCATCGTTCACCGGTTTGACCGCCATCGCTCACGTGCAATCGCTTCATCGTGTTGTTTTTGTTTTTGGTCGTTTCTCTTGGGATTTTTTTGGAGTGGATTCAATACAAGTCTTTCGTTATGCTTGTGTACTGATCTTCATAGCTCTTATAGCTATTGGAGTGAGATTTTTATTGAATCCGATCTAAGTGAAAAAGTGAGTGTGCTCCTATTCACCCCCCCCCCTCTAGTCGCCTTTTCGGTCCAACAAGGAGAAACTGAGGCGACAGGTGGGCGCTGGGCCGCAGTGCGGCGAAAGCGCCACGGCGGCGCGCGCGCGATCGAGCGTCGGCGGCGATGTCGGCGCGCGATGGGTGAGTGACGCGCGGGCGTGCGGCGGGCGTGTGGCGCGAGCGCGAGCGAGCGGAGCGGCGCCGGGCGCGCGCGGTGGCGATGGGCACGCGGCGGGCGAGCGGCGGGCGCACTCAGAGTGGTGAGGTGCTCGACTTCAAATCCGTGTGTGTTTTTGCTCTGATTTTTGTGATATTTTGGTTCATTCTATTTTGCTTGGGTTTGAATGTTCTATTTCTTGATGAAATGTGGGCTATAATTATTAGATTAGAGAGTGATTTATTTGTGCAAATTTGCTTGTATTTGAAATGACGTTAGGTTTGGTTTCATGATCAGATCTGATTTAATCAATTTGTTATTGTTTACATATGAGTGCAATCAGTTGGTTGTTTTTACGTGTTGTTTTGTGTACATATATGACCATGTTTCTATGTGTACATATGAGGGTTTGAACACCATCGGGATGTAACGAAAGTTACTTCCAGTCGATACTTATCATGTTCTGACCTCTGAAGATATGCAGTTAACATGACTTCATTTACAAACGTGGCTTAAACATACTGTAATTATGACCTGGATTTTATCTTTCATGCAACATATGTACCTGGAGTTTAGTAACTTTAGTTACATCCTGAAGGTGTTTCGTATTTTTAAGTTTGAATCATCGCAGAGTATTCAGCGATTGTTCTTTCTAAATTGACATGGCTGGTCATGATGCTTCTTTTCTAGCAAAACTGAAGATTAACGTCATATCATTGGTTGAAGAACTCCATGGTATGGATTGTGCTTCTCAAGGAATGTGATTGGACCAGGAAAAATCTTGCCTGGTCGGGCTGATTCTGGGTCCTGGTCGGGCTGATTCTGGGCCCAGCCAGACCTGATCTGACATATTGCTGGACCAAGCTAGCTGGATTAGGTCAGGCAGTTGAGATTACCGAGCCAGTCTAGGCTTCGAAGCAGCAGAAAATCTTGGGATAATGATAGTAGACATACATACGGAGGCAAAGAAAAATATCAAACATTGTCTACCCATTCACTCCACTTTTTTTCCCACTTGCTCCTCCGAGCCACTCATTCATCCTTTTTCCAAACTACTAGCCACTCATTCCTATCCACCAATCCTTATCAAACCAGGCTCTTCTCGACTTCCCGAGACCCAAACCAAACCTCCTCAGTACTAATGCAAAGAAAGGAGATAGAGGTGGCAGGTGCAGGTGGTGATAGAGGGGGCGTCTACGTCATGGATGCCAGCGTGGGTGCATTCGTGAGAGTGCACGCCTGGCCGAGGTTCCGGGTCGGTGTGTGCCAAATGCTGCCAGGCGAGGCGGCACTGCTCCTACACGCCCTCTACGTGCTGGTGCTCGCCTCCCTCGTCCCGGCACAGTTCCTCCCGCCTCAAATGCACTCTCCTGCGCTCGCACGTTGAGGACGATGCTGTCGTCCCAGTGCCGACTGATCAGGAAGAGGAGTACGATGAGCCTACGATGGACACACACATGTACTTCCTTGGCCGCTGACGCTGATTGTTGCAAAAATGGTGAATTGTTGTGATGTTGCGGTCCGTTGAAAAAATTGTTACAACCCGTTGTAAAGAATGTTGTGTACTGTTCTTTGAGATGTTGTGCCCCGTATTAAAAAAAATTGCATATGTAGAAAAAAAAATATTCCATCTGTAGAAAAAAATGTTGCATACTGTTCACGGTGATGTTGCAAGATTTCAGCCAGTTGAAAAAATTGTTGCAACCCGTTGTAAAGAATGTTACGTAGTGTTCTTTGAGATGTTGCGCACCGTATAAAAAATGTTGTATCTGTAGAAAACAAACATTGCATCTGTAGAAAAAATGTTGCATACTGTTCACGGTGATGTTGTAAGATTTTTCAACTCATTTTTTTTTCCAAATGCTTTGTCTTGATTTTGATATTTTTGATATGTGCATCATGTTTGCTTGATATGTTGCTGAGATTTTTGATAGGGGATTATTGATGTTGTCTGCGCTGCAGAAGATTTTTGGGAGGATGGTTGCTCACGAACGAGATGAACGGCTGAAGGACATCGCCTAAATCCAACGACGGAAAGTTGCATACGGCGTTAGCGCTCGGACCGGATCGTACGTCCGAGCGCTAGTCGCGTCCAAAATCTTGAGACTTGATGCTTACGCTTGCTCAGCCAAGTTTTCTCTGATCTCAACTGCGATCTTATACACCATGTGAAGTTTGTACTTTTTTACACTACATTAGAAACAGATGATTCTGCAGCTGATATAAAAGGGACGTGCAACAGAGAAGGACGCGATAGAGATTTGGATATTAGTTTTTTTCCTGTTTTTTTTTAATTTATGTTATCTGATTTATGTTTTGCTTCACCTAGATCTAGCCATTTGTCCTCCTTAGAATTTTTTTTATCTTGTTGAAATTTCATTGAGATCACAACAACAACAACACAACAACAACAACAATAACAAAGTCTTTGATCCCAAACAAGTTGGGGTAAGTTAGGAATGAAACCTCCTCAAAGTTAAAGAGACGAGAGCCTTGCAAATAAAAAAGAAATAAATATAATATAATATAATAATAATAAACCTATAAGGCTAAAACCCTAAGTTGTACATGCCATCCGAGCCGAGAGCCTAAAACACAGTCCCTAAACCTTCTTATGGTTCTGGTACGTAGATCGCTAACTTCCATGCGCTCCTATCCAAAGCTAATTCTTTAGCTACATTCCAATCCCTCAAATCTCTTTTAACTGCTTCCTCCCATATTAGTCTTGGTCGACCTCTACCACTTCTTACGTTTTCAGTACGTCTTAAAATTCCACTACGTACCAGTACCTCAGGAGGTCTCCGTTGGAGATGTACAAACCATCTCAAATGATATTGGACAAGCTTCTCTCCAATTGGTGCTACCCCCCACCCTATCACGTATATTCTTATTGCGAATTCGATCTCGCCTTGTGTGACCACATATCCACCGCAGCATCCTCATCTCTGCTACACTCATCTTCTGTATATGTTGTCTTTTAGTCGCCCAACATTCTGCTCCATATAGCATCACAGGTCTGATCGCCGTCCTATAGAACTTACCATTTAACTTTTGAGGGACTTTTTTGTCACACAGAACACCCAATACTTGGCGCCATTTCACCCACCCCGCTTTAATCCTGTGGCTCACGTCTTCATCAATCTCTCCATCTTGCTGAAGCATTGATCCCAAATATCAAAATGTGTCCTTCCTGGACACCCGATGCTTGGCGCCATTCCGTATAGGGGCACAAGATTATTCACACGATGTAGAGCACAAAGACGCAATAACGTGCAATGTAAACAACCCTCTAGTTTAAGCAGTAAACAACAACTAGTCTCAAGAGATGAAAAAAAAGTTTTATATGGCTTATATATACTTTTTTGAAAGGTTTCGGCGAGATCTACAACTTTGCAGTTGAGACAAACCCCAAATTTCGAAGGGAAGACCGAAAGAAGTAGCAAAAACAGAAACTAAAAACTTGCGACGCGAATTCGGGGCCGAAGATGGCCGATTTTGGGGGCCCTGGAGGGCGACTAGTGTCTTAGGTGGAAGAGATGTGCCTCGTCGTTAACTTTTAAACGAGCACAAGAACGTCGAAACCAGACACCGCATGCAAAAGTTATGCCGTTTTACTGAAGGTGTCTCGGAAACGGAATCCTACTCGGACTCGAAACCGTTTTGGTTTCAAATTTGAAACTGCTATATCTTTCAAATCCATGGGCCAAACTTGCTGAAATTTTTTGTGGAAGCTTTTGGCTATATGTAGAAGGTCTCCACTAATTTTTACACACTTTTCTTTTCTTTTCTTTTCTCTCTTTTTTTTCTACCGCGGCTTTTGTTCTTGCGGTTGTCTCTTTCTCCTTCTACTATCTGGTCGGCCCTAGGGTTTGCCGCAAGTCGCAAATAACATCAACTCCTGAAAGATCAAGCAATCCTCTTGGTTTTTTTGGATTAACAACAGTACGAATTTTCTATTTTTGGTACAGATTAGAGGAGTTCTAACCCACGAATTTTCTGTTTTAGATGCAAAAACTAAGAACCCTAAAAGAACGATCAAGCAACGCGAAGAAAAACACGAGAAGCAATCTAGACAATGACCAACTAGATAATAACTAGAACTAAAGATCAGCAACTAGACATGACGATGCAACCAATGATTCAACAAGCAAAATATCGAAAAGAAAATTGCAATGGCTCAAAGGGGTTCGGTACGGATGATAGATGCAATAATTTTTTGGGCAATTTTTTGGACTCTAGGTATAAAAAATGAATCTACTACTAGAAAACTAAAAATTCTCACCGATCAATTGTAGCTCTGATGCGACAATACGTGTCCCGATCTTTCGGTGAGATGGATAACTCGATGTGGGTAGAGATGACTCTCACGATTTGGCTACCAATTGCATACGACCAATATGCCTGACAATTGTTGAACCAACTGCAAGATTGTTATCGACCTTGCTAGAAGCATGATCGACCTGACCACGAAGGTCTATTCCTGCATGCAATCGAAGAACACACAAGAACAACATAATAAGTAATCTGAAATTGCAAATAGGATTGAAATATTTGATAAAGTTGGGATTTCAAAACTGGTATTATGGTTGGTCTAGTCGACACAAGCTAATACACGAAGTTGCATTGTAGCTAACTTTTAACTAAACAAAATCCGAGGAAAACTAGAGGGGTGCGACCACCTTAAATAGGGGACGAGGAGCCGCACATAGCTAAGATCTAAGGGGGTTGTACTATTTATGATACTGTTCACACGTGAACAGTGCCACGCGAATAGTATGGGCCACCTAGGGTGGTGCCTTCCCTTGGGCCCATGCATTACAAGGCCCAATTTGGCCTAAACATGTGACACAATATATTGTTTTGATGATTGCAATGCACACATAAGGAATTTGAAGGTGAGGTTGGATCTATTGGAAAGAGGACGAGATACGCTTTCAATCAAGTACTCGTGGACCTCAAACGGAGTCCGTATGTGAAAATTATGCGTGTTTGAAGTCAGGGCTGTCTCTGGAGGCCGAACTGAATTCCAGAACGTGTCCAACTTGAACTCTTGCTTGTCTTGGACACAAAGTGACATGGTGCTGCGCAAATATACATTTTTATCATTAGGTAGCATCATATAGTTCATATAATATAAAGACACTCTTAAAAATGAGCTCACCTGATAATTTAAGTGAAGTGTACGAGCTATTGTATTTGGAACAGCAAGCATAGCAAATTTGATTGTATCTATCGGGGTCATGTCCTCATCACAGGGATTTCACACGAGAAGTAGATTTTCATAAAACTTTAGGAAGGGATAGCTGTGTGATATAATTCATTTGGCTATGTGAATTAAACTGATTAGGTTTGTGTTCTTTGTGAAAACAAACTGTTAAATTATTATTGTCTATTTGTTTTAAGTTGATTTCAATCTATTATTTGTATTCAATTACAAATGTTGCTTTTATGCAAAAGAACCACAGAAGATATTTCCTTTGGAATAAGCTTGCATCTATAAATTGCACTTTGTGGTATGTCTTGTGAGTATGGTTGTATACTCATGCTTGCTGCAAACAAATCTACAGAAGAGGAGGAGTCATCGTCCGCTTTCGAGGAAGAGTTCGTTGAAGGTGTTGATCATTAGAGTCGTGATCCCAGTCGGTTGCCTGTGGCGAATTGATAGGATTCCGCTGGAGTTTATTTTGTTTTGCTGCTGATTTCTTTATTGCTAGCTCTGTGTGGCTTAATAAATGTAAACTCGACCATAAGGTCAAAACTATTATTTATTATTCAAACTACTCGTTTATGCTATTAATTGCTTGTGTGGATCGATATTCATCTATGTTGCCACTGTGTGCACTAGCGTGATCCTGGACTAGTGCAGAAAACACAGAGGGTCCAGAATTGCATTTCTGGGTCCCAACAGAGGTGGTATTATAGCCATACTGACTGTAGGTCTTAACCTTAGTTAGATCGGCCATCTTAGAGTGTCTAAATTATTTTCTAAAGCAAAATTAACTTACAAGATTAACCAATTGCTTAACTCCTCCCAAGTCTTTCTTGACTCAACTATTGCTGAAATTTCTCCTCTCCCCATTGTTTTTAAGTTATCCTTACCTTTTCATCTGTCTTGACAGATGCCTCTTCTTCAGAGCGACGATGAGCACAAGGGAGGGCTTGCCGTTGAACTTTGGAAGCTACTGCAAGTACTTGAAGGCTTCGACCGCCCGTTGTACCGTGGAAGCAACTAGATCGTGAATGGTCGAGACCGTGGAGTGCTTTGCCACTTGACGATCTATGCTAGAAGGGATACCAAGGCAAGCCAACCTTGGAACATCTTCGTCCGGAGGACCACGTGGCTTGAGGGAATACAGGAGTCGTCACGCATTGCTATGCTAAGGATCTACAACATCTACGCGCGTGAGCTGAAGGACACTGTCTCCCGGTATCATCCCAGAGCTACCGTTGTGCATCTACCTGCAGCTACCCGTCTACAGAGGGAGAAGGCAACGCTATAGTAGTGCATCTTGCTCAGTATGCCACCGCCTAGGAGGAGTCACTGGAGCTGATGGCCACCGATCTGGAGTGCGCCTATGAGACCATGTAGAGGTCGAAAGAAAGGATCGCCACGCTAGAAGCAGCCCTCCACGGCCAGCACGATCATGAGGAAGATGAAGAAGAGGAAGACCCAGAAGAACCTAACGAGGATCCCGAAGAAGATCCAAAAGAAGGCCCTGAAGGTCAAGAAGAAGCCGCAGAGCCAGAGGGGCCAGAAGAAGCTGCAGAGCCAGTTGCACCAGCGACGCCTATTCCTACTGCACCAGTTCCAAGGCACCAGGATCAGTTTGCTAGGATGCCGGCTCACTTCCAAGTCTACAGCAGGCGGGAGCACCACCATGGCTGTGGAGGCTACCTTAGCGACTAAGCTTGCTAGAGTTTAAGTTTAAGTCTAGGCTTAGCCAGTTCCAATTTAGAAGTGTCGCCCTTTCGGAACTAGTTTGTGTGCTTAGGTTGTTGTTTTCTTTTTGTGTGCGAGTATGAGCTGCAAAGGCCCTTATTCATTTGTTGTAGCCATGCTAAGACCCTATTAATAAAGGTATTTCAGTTGGTTTTTCTTGAAGCTGTGTTTGTTGGGTTTAACCTACCCCTACTTAGCTCTTAACTCATCTTGTACTTACTACCTTACCTAACCCATAGAGCTTCACCAGATGGTTCAGACTCGTCATGCCGCTGCTAGTGGTTCAGGAGCCAATGGTTCAGATGGAAGCGAGCAAACCCCCACAGGAGCAATTCCGCCACAAGCACCCTCGATCGATCTGCAGAATTTTAGAGCTTTTATGACAGCCCAGACCCAGCTAATGTACACAATGATGAATTAGATGCAAGCTATGAACAATCAGAGCAACAACAGCAATCACAACAATGGAGCACCAACCGCTCATGGTCACCACGAACCATCAAAGCTTGCGGAGTTCATGAGAACTCACCCACCCACTTTCTCTCAGAATGTTTCACCCGTGGAAGCCGATGATTGGCTTTGTGTTATTGAGAGGAAGTTGCTGATCACCCAATGCAACGACCATGAGAAGGTTCTTTATGCCACTCACCAGATGGAAGGCATCGCTGCTGAATGGTGGGAGAACTTCTACGCCGTGCATGAGACACTGCAAAGCATTACTTGGGAAGAGTTTTCTACAGCCTTCCGTCAGTACCATGTGTCGGAAGGGATAATTGACCTAAAGAAGGATGAGTTCCACGCTCTCAAGCAAGTAGCTATTTCAGTGACTGACTATCTCAATAAGTTTTCTCAGCTAGCTCGTCACGCTACGGAGGATGTCGCCACCGACAAGGCTCGCCAGAGTCGCTTTCTGAAGGAATTGAATATGAGACTGCAAGTCAGTCTAATTGCCCATACTTTCCCATATTTTCAAGAGCTGATCAACAAGGTTTTAGTCCTTGAAAACAAATACAAAGAACTAGAGGATAGCCGCAAATGCAGGATGGCCTAGCAAGGAAGACACCAGTCACAGCAGAAGGCAAGAACAATTCCGCAGCTAGCTCACCACGCCCACCGCGAAATTCTTTCAGACGCCGCACCAACTTCAACACCTCGCATACCGCCGTAACTTTCACACTCGCACTACCCAACCCCAATCCAGGAAACAACAGGCAGCATGATCCAAGATTATGTTATTCTTGCTGTCACCCAGGGCACTTCACCAACCAATGTCCGCAGAAGAGAACAATCACTCCAGTACGCTTCAACCTTGGATCTACACCCGCTAAGACACTAGCACAGAGCAACCAGCAAGGAGCTTCTCAAGCTACCGATCAATCCAGAGGAGCACCACCGTCTGTGGTTAGAGGCCGTATCAACCACGTCACTCTAGAAGGAGCCTAGGAAGCAACCAACATCATACTAGGTAAATTCTTGGTTAACTCAGTACCCGCATTAGTTTTGTTTGACTCTAGAGCTTCGCATTGATTTGTGTCTAGAGTTTTTTCAACTAAGAATAACTTGGAAGTTAAGCACCTTAAGCATACTCTGTTAGTCTAGTCGCCTGGAGCAGAGCTAAGCTCTAAAGTGGGATGCTTAGAAGTTAAGTTACTCATAGCGGGAGTTGAGTTTCTAGCCAACCTAATCGTTCTAGACACCTAGACCATAGATGCCATTCTAGACATGGATTGGTTATCCAAGCACAAAGCTGTGCTAGATTGTGGCCGAAGAGCCGTAACGATTGAAGGTCCCAATGGAAAGAAAGTAGAATTCCTAGCCACGTGCATTCGTGATAGACATCTGCTAGTCAACAGCCTAAAGACTGTCTCTTCGGAAGATATACCAATTGTCAGAGAATATCCAGATGTGTTTCCAGAAGAATTATCAGGAATGCCACCAGACCGTGACATCGAGTTTGTCATCGATGTCATGCTAGGAACAACACCGATCTCTAAGATACCCTATCGGATGCCAGGCGATGAGCTAGTGGAGATGATGAAGGAGATTGAAGAACTTCTCGAGAAAAGTTTTGTGAGACCTAGTTCGTCGCCATGGGGAGCGCCAGTTTTGTTTGTCAAAAAGAAATATGGGAGCATGAGGATGTGTATCGATTACCGTTCTCTCAATGAAGTCACCATCAAGAATAAATATCCACTTCCCCAAATTGATGACCTGTTTGATCAGATGAAAGGAGCTAGAGTGTTCTCAAAGATCGACCTGCGATCAAGTTACCATCAGTTGAAGATTTGTCCGAAGGATATCCCGAAGACCACTTTCTCAACGTGGTACGGACATTATGAGTTCTTAGTCACGTCCTTTGGTCTGACTAACGCCCCTGCATACTTCATGAACATGATGAATAAAGTATTCATGAAATATCTGGACAAGTTTGTAGTGGTGTTCATTAATGATATTTTGGTTTACTCCAAGTCGAGGAGGAAGAATACGCCGAACACCTGAGGTTAGTCCTAGAGAAACTCAGAGAGCATTAGTTGTATGGTAAGTTCAGTAAGTGTGATTTCTAGAAGAAGGAAGTTGATTTCCTTGGTCATGTGATGACAGTCGAGGGAGTAGTAGTTGACCTCGGTAAAGTCAAGGCAGTGTTACATTGGGAGCAGCCCAAGACAGTAACTCAGATTCACAGTTTCTTGGGAATGGCGAGATATTATCGCCATTTCATTAAAGGATTCTCAACGATTGCTAAGCCTCTTACGCAGTTGTTGAAGAAAGAGAAAAGGTTCACTTGTACCCCAGCTTGTGAAGAAAGTTTTCAAGAGTTGAAGAAGCGTTTGACGTCAGCCCTAGTGCTCATTCTGCCAGATATCCAGAAGGATTTTGATATCTACTGTGATGCTTCGCGTCAAGGATTGGGATGCATCTTGATGCAAGAAGGAAGAGATGTCGCTTATGCGTCAAGGCAATTAAGTCCTCATGAGGAGAATTATCCTACCCATGATCTGGAATTAGCTGTCGTAGTGCATGCTTTAAAAATTTAGCGTCATTACCTCATTGGTAACCGCTGTGAAGTCTATACAGATCATAAAAGCCTGAAGTATATCTTCACTCAGTCAGATTTGGACATGAGACAAAGAAAATGGTTGGAGTTAATAAAGGATTATAACCTTAGAATCCACTACCATCCTGGAAAGGCCAATGTAGTTCTAGATGCTTTAAGTCGTAAGAGCTACTGTAACACCTTGGAAGTAAAAGAGAGTTGCCCAGAACTTCACAAAGAATTCCAGAAGCTGAAATCGGAAATTGTGTTGGAAGGATTCGTGGCTAGTTTAGAAGTGCAGCCTACTATAGAGGAACATATTCGTGAAGCTCAACCAAAGGATCCCATGATTTTAGACATCAAGCTCAAAATGGCAGAAGAAAAATTTAAAGATTTCACCAAGGATGATCAAGGTATACTTTGGATAAATTGACGTATCTGTGTGCTAGATATTGATGGTTTAAGACAGCTAATCTTAAAGGAAGCTCATGACTCAAAGTATTCGATTCACCCTAGAAGTACTAAGATGTACCAAGATGTTAAGGATAAATTTTGGTGGCCTAATTTGAAGCGAGACGTCGCAGAGTTCACAGCCTTGTGCGATGTATGTCGAAAAGTAAAGGCAGAACATCAGAAACCAGCAGGTTTGTTACAACCGCTGAAATTTCCAGAGTGGAAGTGGGAAGAGATCGGAATGGATTTCATTACCAGTTTACCCAGGACTCAATTAGGTTACGATTCAATTTGGGTAATAGTTGATCATTTGACTAAAGTTTCCCATTTCTTGTGAGTCAAAACCACTTACTCGGGAGATCGCCTTATAGAGTTGTACATGTCAAGAACTATCAGTTTGCATGGTGTGCCCAAGAAGATTGTGTCAGATCGAGGATCTCAGTTCACCTATCGGTTCTAGCAAAGTTTGCATGAAGTATTGGGAACCCACCTGAATTTTAGTACTGCTTACCATCCTCAGACAGATGGACAGACTGAAAGAGTTAATCAGATATTGGAAGATATGTTGAGAGCTTGTGCTCTAGCTAATGCTACCAATTCGGACAAGAGTTTGTCGTATGCAGAATTTTCGTACAACAATAGTTACCAAGCCAGTCTACAAATGTCACCGTTTGAAGCGTTGTACGATCGTGCATGTAGAACCCCATTAAATTGGTTAGAAATAACTGAACGTTTAGTTTCTGGACCAGATATTATTCAAAAAGTAGAAGAACAAGTGGCCATGATTAGAGAAAGATTGAAGATAGCTCAGTCTAGGCAGAAGTGTTATGCTGACAACCGTCGCTGGGAACCCAGCTTTGAACCTGAGGATTTTGTGTATCTTCGAGTTACCCCACTCAGAGGTGTAAAAAGGTTTCATCCCAAAGGGAAGCTTGCCCCGAGATATGTTGTTCTGTTTAAGATTTTGGAACACCGTGGAGAAGTTGCCTATCAGTTGGGGTTGCTATAGTCGTTAGCAGGAATACATGATGTCTTTCAAGTCTCGTAGTTGAAAAAGTGTCTTCGTGTGCCAGAAGAGCAAGCCCCTTTGGATTCAATCGAGTTGAAAGAGGATCTCACTTACAAGGAGCAACCAATCAAGATTTTGGATATCGTGGAGTGTCACACCAGAAGCAAGACTGTTCATTTTTGCAAGGTTCAGTGGAGCAACTACTCAGAAGGAGAAGCAACGTGGGAGCGTAAAGAAGAGCTGAAAGTCGAGTTTAGCCTTTTCTCTAGCAAGCCTGAATCTCAGGATCAAGATTCCTTTAAGGGGGAGGTTTGTAACATGCCAATTTTCTTAGTCTTAAAAATCTTTTAAATAGTTAGTAGGGAGAAAATTCACCATTTGGCTTTTATTTGAATTTAATCCAAAAGCTTAATAAGGACTTTTAGTATCAAAATAATTTAATATGAATAATTCCAACATGAACAATTGTCAAAACAATTTTATTTGGGTTCTATGTGCTCATATATATTTTTTAGATTTTTCTAGAATTTTTCTGAGTTCAGTTGCTACTTTTTATTACTTATTTGAGTTCTCAGTATTTTATAAAATAGAAAACCTATTTAAAATCTCAGTTAATTCCTTGGCCTGAAACCCAATCCTATTCTCTTTCTAGCCCAGTTTCCTTTCCGCACGCATAGCCCAGCTGACCCTATCATCCATCGTCGTCCGATCAAGGTTGGACGCTCGGATCAGGATCGCTGAATGCACCGTGCCCTTGTTCCTCTATCCGGTGGACCCCACCACTTCGTCGTCTCCGAATCGTCTTCCTCGCGGAGTCTGAAGCCCGCGTCTGCCATTGCTGATATTCGAGCTTCATCCAACAACTGGACCTTTCCAACTAACTCCTTCTAAAAACACGTAGATTCTTATCTCTTATCGCCCCGCATCCAAATCCGGCCAAATCCGAATCGGCCTCTATCTCCTAAAACCCCTGACTCGATTTCATGTTCATCTCAGACTCGATTTGGGGTTTCCTTATCCCATGCCGCCTGAGCCCCTATAAATAGTCCCCGAGGATCGCCTCTACACCCTCGTCCCGAAACCCTAAGCCGCCACCCTCCAAGAACTTGAGAGCTGCCACAATTGCAGATCTTGAGTTTTGTCGCCGCCACCATTTTTCTTCAATTCTAGTCGCCGTCATCGTTGCCCTGTGGTCGTGGCCTGCACTGCCGGGACCGCCATAACCTTAGCTTTCTCCAGAACCCCTCCGTGTTGCCAGAGCATCGTCGGAGCCTTCATCCAACAAAACCAGATTCATCTCCACCGCTTTGACCTCGCTGCCGACCATCTCCATCCACCTCAACCACCCGGAGGTAGTACCCAGAGTTTCGCAATAGTCGTATCTACCCGCTAGTACCACCCATCACCGGTGAATCGCCGTCGTTCACCGACGACCATCAGAACCCGAGCCCTCGCTGTCGGTGTTCGTCCGAGTACTGTTCGTTCAAGTACTGTTCATCCGAGTACTATTCGTTCGAGTACTGTTTGCTTCGGGTGCTACTCGTTTCCGATTGCTGTGGTCGTAGACTCTTCCGACTGCTGTGGTCGTGGATCTCTTCCGACTGCTATGGTCGTGGATTGCTTTCGACTGTCGTAGTCGTAGCTGATTTCGACTAAGTGATCGTAGCCGCTATCGATTACGTGTGGTCGTAGCCGCTGTTGATTACATGTGGTCGTAGCCACTTCTAAAGATTGTCGTGGTCGTAGAAGTTTTAGATCCAAACTTTCAAGAACCATATCTTCTTCATCCGAACTCCGTTTGAGCCCATTCAAATTTCTAAATTCATCTAAATTAGAGATCTATTTATCTAATATTTTTATTTAATTTTTGGAGTTTGTTTTGCCTCTGTTATTTATTTGTTTTATTTATTTGCTTCGTTTGCGAGTAGACGTTGATACGTCAAGAAATTTTGGAGAAGAAGGAGTGCCTCAGGACCAAGACCAGTACCTAGATCTATTCTAAGGTAAGTCATACCTTTGATCATGTTGAATCCCAATTTTCAAAATACTTTGATTCAAATTACTACATTTACTTTAAGTAATTATTTAAATGCTTTTGGGTATAGTTATCAATCCAATTTGTTATATCCACCTTGTCTATTGTAATGTCATAATCTTTTGTCACCCTAGATTGGTTCATTATTTAGTTGGTATTACCATAGCACCAACGTGGGTTGGTTAAATTCGATTAGATTGCTTAGCCATGCTACGAGTCATCATCTCATGTGAGTTGCAAATTCTAAACCTGACTACGTGATTATGGAACTAAGTGATAAAACTGTGTGTACTGTGTGCTATTACTCATTGATGGCATATGTTGAACTTAACCAACAGGGTGGGAAAAAGATTTGGACCGAGACATGTGGTACTGTGTGCTTTTATGGTGGATTTGTGTTGGATGGGAACGATAATCTATGTGGTATAGTTAGAAATTGAAAGTCTTATCTTGGTCAATTAAGGACTTAACTTTGCACGCCATTGAACTGAGCCTTACTGTACAACCACATGCTTGATGGGATGGGCCTAACTTAGTAAGTTATGGATTCTTGACATTGACTACTCAGATAGTAGGTTAGGCTGTGTTGGAATGGGTGGAGGTGTGTACTACCAAGTAGTTGCATCGCGGGACGGTTCGTCGCTTTCCTGTCCAACGGTGTGTGTCGTACCAATCATTGTGTATAGGTTGGTATGACGGTAAAGCACATCGGGAGTGTCAATGTTTGAGATGAAGTTTTGAAAAAGTTTTATTACGATTAGTGCTAGCTACACTAGTTGTATCGTGTGGGTAAAGTGTACAACCTCTGTAGAGTGTTTAATTAATCTATTCGAATAGCCGCGTTCGTGGTCATGAACATGGTCAGGGACTTCACACGAGGGGTAGATTTGCATAAAACTTTGGAAAGGGACAGTTGTGTGATATAAGTCATATGGTTGTGTGAATTAAACTGATTAGCTTTGTGTCCTTTGTGAAATAATTAGCTTTGTGTCCTTTGTGAAAATAAACTGTTAAATTATTATTGTTTATTTGTTTTAAGTTGATTTCAATCTATTACTTGTATTCAATTGCAAATATTGTTTTTATGCAAAAGAACCACAGAAGCCATTTCCTTTGGAATAAGCCTGCATTTATAAATTGCATTCTGTGGTATATCTTGCGAGTATGGTTGTGTACTCATGCTTGCTGCAAACAGATCTACAGAAAAAGAGGAGTCATCGCCCGCTTTCGAGGAAGAGTTCGTTGAAGGTGCTGATCGTTAGGGTCGTGATCCCAGTCAGTTGCCTGTGGCGAATTGATGGGATTCTACTGGAGTTTATTTTATTCTGCTGCTGCGTGGCTTAATAAATGTAAACTCAACCATAAGGTTAAAACTATTATTTGTTATTCAAACTACTTGTTTATGCTATTAATCGCTTGTGTGGATCGATATTAGTCTATGTTACCATTGTGTGCACTAGCGTGATCCTAGACTAGTGCAGAAAACACAGAGGGCCCAAAATTGCATTCTGGGTCCCGACATTATCCTTAGAAACTCTTATTCATATTGTTTAGTGCGTAGATCAATATTATGAAGACTATTATCATGCCATGATAATTCTCAGCATTCCAATTTAGGCTTCTTTCCTTTCCCTAATGCCAAAAATAGTTCTACCTTAAGCAAAGTATTTGTGTATCTTGCTTTTAGAAGATTCCCTGTCACGGGCTCCAAATATTTTATTGTAGACAAAGACACAAATACATGGCTCTTTCCCACACACTAACTAGAATGGTGAAAACTTATGGTATGTAGATGGCTAGAGTTGTATTAATGTCGATGTGTGTAATACAACATGTCCCAAACTTATGGTATGTAGGGGTTCACTAGGTTCTCTAGCTTAGAACAATATTTCTTTATCTATAGAAGGAAATCATCTGGTCTAAGTAATGCTAGCACATAAAAATAGTCACATGTCATTGTAGAAATTTCAGTTCACAACTAATGTGCAAATTTAGTTTGTCTTAAATGTTGTTTTTTTAGAGTTGAGAACTTAGTATGCCTTGTCATTTTTTGTCAACTTTGAAAAATTATGGTATTATCATTTGATTTTGTATGGGTTCACAAATAATAGAATTTTTTTTTGTTTTGAAAGTATTACTGGAAGAAGCTTTTTCCAAAGGCACTAGAAAGTGGCAGCTCGAATGGTTAAAAGTGCTAATTCATAACTATGCTGCATGTTAGAAGAAGCATTCTACAGGATAGCAGTAGGGGATTAATTCAGTTTTTAGTAATGTTTTTATATGCATAGTTCAAAAGTTCTTGTTCTCTTGGTCAATATAAATTTTAAATCATAGGTTCAATATGATCAAATGACTACGACTTGTCTTGGTTTTGCTCAGTTACCACACTTTGACCTTCAAAGCTTACTTCTGCTCCTACTCCTTGAAATAGATCGTCTAATGAGAGAGAAAACAACAGGCGAAGCACGAATAAAAACAAAGGAAAATCAAATAAAATCCACAAACAATAAAACCAACTCTAAAAGAAAGATGTCGATTATAGATAAATTTAGAAATTTGAATGGATTGAATCGGAGTTCAAATGAACAAGAACTGACTCTCGAAAGATTTGCTGAAAAGGAAAAAGAGATAGAGAGAGAAAAGAATATTTTCTGGAATATTCCTTTGGATTTAATTAAAGAAAAACTCTAAAGGCTGACAGGTGGGTCCGACAAGATTTTTCTAAATTTCTGAATTAAATAAAATCCAAAAAAGGATTGAGAGACTGACGGGTGGGCCCTTGGTATTTGAACTAAGTCCACGGAACTTGCTTGGGTGCATGGTGAACTGGGTACAACAGAGGTGACATGCGGACTGCTGATTGGACAACACGTAGGCAGCAAAGCGAAGGTGGCAGATGAGGTGGCGAATCGGTGGCAGTAAGGTGGCTAGCCATGTCAGCTAGAACAGTAAGACAGAGAGAGGAACAGAGGAGCGAACTGCGGCGCTCGAGCAAGCGGTAGCGATGGCAACCAGCGGCGAGGCATCTCTGGCCAAGGTGTAAAATGGGTTTTTGGGGCCTCGGGGATTCCACCGGAGGTGGCGGCGTGGCAAGAGAGGCGGCGAAGCGGCGACGACGACAACAATGCAGATGGTGGCTCACGGGTGTGCGGCGGCTTCGATGATTCGATGGCGCCCGACGGCAACCAAGGGAAGCACAGAGACAGTGGTGGCACTAGGAACACGAGAGGTACCTTGGAGTGGCCAGAGGATAACGACAATGGCGGCGCATAGACGGCTAGAGGTGGTGGAGAAAGGTGGGCGGCGGCGGCTCGGCATGGTGGCCGATCTTCACCGGAGAGAGAGGGAATCAGAGGAGTAGGACCTAGAACATGGGGTGACATGCAAGAGGAAACAAGAGAGCTCACCGGCAAGGGGATCAACAGTGGAGGTGGCGGCCGGCTTTGGGGAGGATGAGGGTGGCGGTGACTCGATGACGCTCGGGCGAAGGGGATGGTAGCACGACATAGAACACGGACATTCGAAACAAATGGTGGTGAAGGCACGGCTGGAGAAGCTTTGACAGCTTTGGAACATGCGAAGAAGCACCATGGTGGCCAACGGCGTCTTGGCAGTGATTCGGTGCGAAGAACACGAAATCAGGGCCAGTGGTTTTAGGGTTTTGGGATAGGGGGGTGAGGTGGAGGATATGACGCGGGTGGAGCTCTTTTATAGGCTCGAAAAGGGGGAGATTGGGGGAAAGCTGACGGCAAGGCGGCGTGTCCGGCTTAGACACAAGAAAGAGACCAGGACGGGGAAGAAGATGACGCCAATGTGGCATGCTGACAGGGATGGCCAACGGTCAGAGAAAGAGAGGAAAGGGAAAGGAGGTGGCTGGCGGGTTGCGCACGAGAGAAAGAAGGAAGGAAGTGGGGCCAGGCCGACGGGGAAAAGGAAAGAGAAAAGTAAGATAAAAGAAAAATGGGTCGACGGAAAAGAAAAGGAAAATGGGCCGAAAGAAAGGATTTCAGCCAAATAGGAAAATCCGGATATTAAAATGATTTTTGAATTTAGAAATTGAATTAAATAAATTTGAGCTCAAAGAAATAGCAATTAAATTCCAAAAATTCCTATAAAATTCCATAAAAAATTCTCTAGAACTCAAGGAACCCAAATAAAATAGTTTTTAATTTAATTGAATTTTAGATTATTCACATTAAATTGTTTTGATTTCTAAAAATTCAAATTAAGCTTTTACTAATCAAGAAAATTCAAATGGTTAATTTTACTTTTAAATGCTTCAAATAAACTCCAAAACTTGGGATGTTACAGCTTATCATATATTGCTGCGAAAAGAAGGTCAAAAGGAAGGCAGATAGAGTAGCAACAACAATTGTATTGTTTTCTGCCTTTTGTAATATGCTTAATCTTCACTTAGAGGTGCATGTCTGATGTTGTCTTTTTGTAGCAAGCTCCCATTTTTAATGTTGAAAGTGAACTCTTTTGTTGTCTCTGAGATCATTTTATACTAGTTGCAGCTTGCAATAGTTCAAATTTTATGTATGTGTGTTAAACCCTACCTACTTTGTTTGTATCTCAAATCATTGTTGTTGTAGTTACTAGGCTGATCTCTGTTATTTGTTATTTTTCAATTTTTCACATAGTTCATGGTGGCAATGGTTTGTTGTGTTGGGTTTTTTTTTTTTTTTGGCTACAATCATATGGGTCACTGTTATTTCAAGGCAGAAGTTGTGTTGAGTTGGACTTATTTTGAGTTTCTATTGTGTATTTTTGGGCCGTGTATGATTAACAGGCTGATATATCATTACTAGTAGGTGGCTCAACAGCATGCCCTTAACGGGTCGAAACTAGACAGTTGCAGGCCCATCCAGCAACACAATATCTCAACATCTCAGCACAACTTAAAACAGCACAAAGAGCACAGAAAACAATAGATATGATCTATGGGATGGTAATCCAACGTCTCAAACAGTGACAGAAACTTAATAGAAAATCAGACGCTGAGCAGTAGACAACCCCTGGAAATGGCACCAAATCAACATCCGGTGGGTATCAAACCAAGAGCGCCAAGACAGCAACAAACGCTTGCTTCAAGCGAGGAGCACCTCGTCGATGAGCCTGTCGACGTTGCGCATGGACCGGCCGCCGGGCTGCGCCGAGGCCAGCGCAATCTCCCTGAGCTCGGCCACGCGGCGGCGCATCTCCCGCCCCTTGTCACCCTCCATGGCCTCCCGTATCAACGCCTCCACCTCGGCCCTCCTCACGTCGTCGCCGATCTCCGTCCCGATGCCCCACTCCGTGCGCTTGTACCGGCAGTTTGTCTGCTGCTCCGCGAAGAACGGCCAGCACACCATCGGCACGCCGCCGCCGATGCTCTCCAGTGTAGAGTTCCACCCAGAGTGCGTCAGGAACACCCCCACGGCCTCGTGCCCCAGCACCTTCTCCTGCGGGCACCACGTCGACAGCATGCTTCGGCCCTCCGTCGCCGCGGTGAACTCCGGCGGTAAGACGGCCTCGTCGCCCTTGACGAGGTCGGGTCGCACGTTCCACAGGAACGCGTAGCCGGTGTTGGCCAGCCCCCACGCGAACTCCAGCAGGTGCTCATTGGACATCACCGTGATGCTCCCGAAGTTCACGTAGACGACGGAGCGCGGCGACCGGCCGTCGAGCCACCGGAGAGGCTCGTCCTGCTCCTTCCACAGGTTGGACCCGATGCCGGCCACAGGGCTCTCATCGGGCACGTTGTTGCGCACCGTCAGGTGGAGCGGCCCCACCGTGTAGACGGGCGGCAGGAGCTTGGACATGGCGTCGAGCAGCGGCGCGTCGATCTCGTCGAAGGTGTTGATGACCACCGCCGACGCCTGCGACATGGCCGCCGTCTCGTGGATGAAGAAGTTGAACATGATGTCCTCCGGGTCCGTGGAGCGCACGAAGCTCGGGAAGTCGCGCAGCCGCATGTCCTTGGGCAGCCCCGGGATCCAGTCGACGGTCGTGTCCAAGTATCCATTGTTCAACTGCACCTCGTCTGCAATAAACAACAAGTCATCGCAATTAATTATGTTACATCCCCACAATTTAATTTGTCGTAGTGCAGCACAGAAACACCAACGCAAATTATACGTACACAAAATTTAATTTCTCGTAGGCGCGGCGCGGCGCAGCACAACAACGACAAACTGGTAAACATAAAAGAAAGACGGTGCTGTGTATATATATATATAAATGGGTGCATGCCTTTGAGAGGGAAGAGATCGCGTTCGACGAGGTCCTTGTAGTGGCAGTAGCCCATGAAGCCGCAGGCGCTGGCGGTCCAGAGCGTGGCGCAGCGAAGGCCGAGCTCCCGCGCGGCGCGGAGCGCGAAGGTCATGGTGCTGTCGGCGACGACGCAGGTCACGGACCGCGCGGCACCGCCGGAGGCCACGGCCTCCTCGTTGAGCTTGGCGACGAGCTCCTTGAACCGGGGCAAGCAGGTGGTCATGGTGGAGTAGCAGAGCGCGGGGATGTCCTGTGTGGCGTCGGCGTCAGACGGCGGGAGCCCGTCCGGGATCGACGCGAAGCGGAACCCCGGGACGCCGTCGACCGCGCCCGCCCCGCGCGAGGTGAGGAGGCGGCGGTGGTTGAACTCGTTGTTGACGAAGGTGACGTGGAAGCCCCGGGTGTGGAGCAGCTTGGCCAGCTTCAGCATCGGCGTGATGTGGCCCTGCGCCGGGTACGGGATCATCACGGCGTGCGGCCTCTCTGCCAGCGGCAACGACCCCATGGCTCACAACCTCGCTCGCCGCGCGCGGAGATGACTCGCTTTGCTTCGGTTAGCTAAGCTATGGTGTGTGCTTGTGCCACTTGAGCCCTTGAGGCTTGCGCATATATAGCGCGGTGCAGCCGTGCAGGTGTACACGTCTCCCCGTGCTCACAAATTGTTGGATCTCCAGGTCAGGGGAGTGTTTGGTATCTGCACTGCTCCGCACGGTGGAATCGATCGCTCACTGCTCACTGACAGGTGGCTGCCCGGCTGCAGCGATCGGTCCGTGAGTTATTATTGTTGGTGTGCCGCGAGATGCGTGCACGTTGTCTCGATTTTGTTAGTGTGTGGCGTATAATCTGTTGGGATTTTAAGGCCAACTGGTCATGGAATCGTTTGGACTTTATTATTTTAAGGTCGCATGCTGCGTGCAAGTGCGTGGGTCGGTAAGGTTTCGTTTGCACTGGTATTATACAAATATAAAATAGCTATTCAAATATACCAAATCAAGCATCCAACCAATCATAAATCTCAATCCATTCTATATTCAACTAATTTCTTCAAGCATCAGTGACCACACACTACTTCAAGCCTACCTTCCACCCTAGCTGGTAGCCGCTAGGACTAGCTCGATGCTTCGACTGGACTGCACGAGCTTCCCTCCTCCAGAGTGTAGGAGGGAGCTCCGATCATGTGACTAGTTGATACTAAGTTGGACCATACATAGTTCATCATCATGTGACCCAATACTATCTCTCAGTCCCTTGACCTAGCTCCCCAGGACGCTGCTCACCTTGCTTGTTCTTTCGCTTATCGACGCCGAGCAGAGCTCGCTCATGACGGATGCTAGGGTGGGTGGGTTGGGGATCCCACCAACGGTGTACCTCGGGTGGCCGTCTAGGCTCATCTTATTGCTAGGTCCACCCCTGCAGGTCGGTGATCATTGATCAACTCGTGGTCCACGGTCTTGCATAATAAAATTACGGTGGTTGTCGACCGCGCAATCCATGATATCTCTTGGTCTTTTTTTACTTGGCTTTCGGATGCTACAACTTACAAGTGGCACTGGATTACCACGGTGCCGCACATACCCTTAGCCCATAGAACATACTCCCTCCGTCCGTCTCAAGATATAAGATATATAAATTTTTTCAATTTTGTTTCAGAATATAAGGTGTGCATGCGCCTTTAATGCTATTTTCTCCCTTCTGCTCTCATTTATATATCTTCTCCCACTTCAACATTTATAAGTAAACACCCACCTACACTAAATATTCTCTCTTATTTCCAAACCATCAACATAAGGGCATCATGGTCATTTCACTCTACCACCTTGTTGATTTTATAACTTTCTCAATCTCCGTGCGTAGCTAAAATACGTCTTCCGAAAAGAAAACAGAGCAGTACATATTTATAGAGTTGCCACGTGAGCATGCAGATGCGTGACAAACAATGGCTAGCTGGTAGAGATTGTTATCATAGTTATCCCTGATACTCAACAATCGAGATGTCAAAGAATTGAACTCTCTCACAAAAATCTAAAGATAAAAACCAATCTAATGTGTCGTAGTTAATGGTAACAGAACAGTTACCATTAGCTACAAGGCACAGGTGCCGTACCAGTCACACTAATTAACCACTAGTTTGCGGCGGATGCCTACGACACTTGCTATGCTTACAAATTTACTGTGCCTCCTTTCCACGGCAGTCGCTAACAGCAGATTCCTTTAAACTTCCCTCTACGTGGCCACACCATTAAAGCCACGTGCTATTATTACACCAGGAGTCCAAGACAGGAGAGATGTGGTCGTGCGTCGGCACCGTATCGCCGTCTAGCTCGCAAAGTACCAGAACGAGCCGCGTAGGTATGCGTAGCCACCACACCGGAGCCGGCCGGCCGGCCGTCGTAAAATCACAAGAAAGAAAATTTGTTCGCGTACGGCTCCGGCGCATCGGCGGCATCATACACCCAAGGATGCTCCGTGGCATGCACGAACCACATGTGCAGCTACTGGTGTGACTGTAGGTGATCGGTAGACGTCCCCATCACGCCAGAGTTTAGCGTAGTCCATGCTCGAGTTTTTGGCACGGTTCTCGAGAGAAATAGCAAAAAAAATAGCTCTTCCAATTGACAAAATAGCATCGGTGTCACGTTAAAAGGTTATGACAAGAGATCTATCGTATTCTGGGTGCATGGTAGATCACGTATTAGGCGCACGGGGTGGCAAACGACCTGCCACAAACTGATAGTGCGGAAGGTCATCTACCACTAACTGGGGACATGACAGATGATGTGCCTCTGTTAACGACAGGTGATCTGCCGCGCCCCTAGTCCACGGTAGGTCGCCTACCATCCTGTGCGCCCGACACGTGGCCTTAAAAAAAAAAAAAGGCCTACCGCACAGCAAGGGCACAGTAAGTCCCTATAGTGATTTTTTAGTACGGTATCGGTGTTATTTTTGATAATTTATTTGCTACAGTTATTTTTACTATTTCACTTGAAACAGTATCATTTTAGTGCAAAACTCTTCAATGCACGCTTGCTGGCAAGTCCACATAAGTTCTTTTATAATTTTTGCCGTTTTGCGGGTGTCAGCAGGATCATAGCGCAGCGGAAATCGCGCGATCTTCTCGGCGTGGAGTCGCGTGGCGCGTGACGCACGCATGCACAGCAGCACTTCCGTGGTGGCCTGATGCTTTCTACGAGTCACTGGCCAACAGAGTTTGATCCTTGATTTGAATTTTTTTTAAAAAAAAAAATGTCAGATTTTGAAAATTTATTTATAACTTTATTATACATAAATTATAATAAATTATTTATGTAATTTTGATTTTTGGTCACTGTAATTATTCTTAAAATTCTTAATAACTTATATGTTCATCACATTATTCAAAATCTCACATGTACTTTGAGAGGTTGAGAAAAAACAAAGACAAAAAAATATATACCAACAAAATACGGCAATATGGTGAACCCGTTATGTTCTTCACATGTACTTTGAGATGTCGAGTGAAAACAAAGATAAAAAATAAAATTATATACCAACAAAATACGATAATATGATGAATCCGTTATTCTCAAAATTCTCCCTAGAAAATGAATACGAGCGGCTTTGTTACTATCCGATGCGTGGATACGAGCCACGAGTGTAACGTACGTCCAATATATGCTGATCACGAGGAATCGAGTCGACTGCCCCGTGGGGGCCTCAATTACGGTGTATGATTTCAGGCAAAATGGACCATCGATCTGCGTTTACTAGTCAACATATAGACATGCTACGTTCGTGCAATGCCAATCATCTTTTGGCTGTCGGATCAATATCCTGTGACCAAGGTAAATTGCTACGATACTTAAATTTGGTGATGGCGGAGCTTCGTATCCTGATTTTTCAGCTTTTTGCTCGTGCTCTTGCTTCAATAAAGATCCACTCAACTGACAATCTGGAACTAGTATAATATTCTGAAAATAACTTTCTTGAGGATTCATGCGTCATTAGATAAAAGGGAATACGTAAAAATAGAATATTTTAGAGTTTTTAGAGAGGAGTTGGTTCGTACCGGGATAAAAAGATTATGGAGAGAGTGGGTTCTAGAAATCCTAACAGTCTTTTCTTTTGTTCCTTCGTGTGCCGCCACCGTTTTATCCTGCTTTTGGCCGTGTGCGTGGGAGCCGACTGCCGCACGTCGTTGCTGCCGATCGCACCTGCCCGCCTGCTGCCCACTTCGGCTCCTGCATGCTGCTGCATGGAAGTGCCTGCCTGCGTGCGCGTGTGTGTGTGCTTCGCGTGGGGGCTTTGGTCGTTGGCCGATGCGTGGCAGCCTTGGTGTTTTTTTGGCCGGAATTCAGTGTCTGGAAGCCTCGGTTTGTCTTTTTTTTTTGTTGGTTCCCTGCACTGCTACGATTAGATTGGAGATACATGCGTGTCATTGGAGCATTAAGGGAGAGAGAATGCATTAACTAGTATACATGCATCCATAGTTTTAGTAGTTTATTAGGGTTGATCTTCTTTTGTCTGCTATTGGTTGGGCTAGTAGCACTACAATAATTAGTAGTTATCTAGTGGCCCGTAGCATTGTATGCATTGCATGCATGATGGAACAACAAACCGTGAGACCTTTCTACATGTGGTTGCTAGTGATAGAAACTTTCTAGTAGTGCTGCATGTGATTATTTAATTGGAGTAGTAGGAGAGAGAATAATTTGATAGTGCTGCATGGGATTATTTAATTGGCATAGTAAGGGTGAGTCAATTGGCTAGTAGTGCTGCATGTTTTATATGCATATTTTTCTTTAGAACAGTAAGAGAAGTATTAGCATATTTCTAGTCGAGAAAAAATCAAACAGTAAATTGGATTAGATGATTTCATTAGAAGTCATGGTAATCTAAGAAAATATGAAAATTTTTGTGTAGATTCCAGAATGGGGTGGTTTGCCATGATCGGACGTGTGAATCAAAAGTTACGCCCTTTTTGTACTAGGTCAGCAAGGGGTGACTGTTCAGTATTGGGGGAGAGATGTGGTTTTGGGGGACGTGTAAGAGCGATGTCAATTAATTGTTGTTCTAGTGATGATGTAGCTTGTATTGAAATTTGAGTATTTATTGTAGGAGAGACGTCGTGCTTGTTGCCATCTTCTAGCCAAACCATGTGTCGCAACTAGTAAAGGTAAGTGCATGGTAGACAGCGATCAATGATTGATCTATGTATTTCTTTATCGTTCATTACCATTATTGTTGTGTTTTTATTTGTATTTAATTGCAAGCAATAGAATGGTATGACTATATCTTATTGACGAACATGAGAAAAATTGTATATGATGAATATGATGAAATTATGCATTTTTGCATTCATAAACATCTTTGCATATGAGCAGGTGATCATGATTGATCACAACTCTACGGGAGTGGAGGAGATCTCCGATCCTCGAGAAGGAGCGGGCTTGAGACTGAACGTTGTCGCGAGCGTTCACTCATGCTATACCGGTATACGCGAAAGAAGTGCATGTGGACATGTAGAGTAGAGTTGCATAAGATATGAGATGAATGTGTGTGAAAACAAGGAGAAGAGGATGGCATGAGAAAATTAATAGAAGGACATGTGATGATATTGAAGTTATTGAATACTGTTGATTTATCATTGCTCGTTGTATATTGATGTATTTTGCTGAGTCATGGACTCACTCTTGCTTCTTTGTTGTTTTAGGTGATCATTGAGAGCGCCACGATTGAGAGGGACTAAAGCACATGGAATAGTTTCATACTTCAGTCACATGATTATTTGCCATGAGAACTATTTGATTCATTATCACTGGACTACTGTTAGAACATGTTAGAAATTGAATAAGCTTAGATGAATGTTTTGGATTTACTGGTTTGGTGTTGTTTTAGACTTATTATCTTGCTATGTTTCACTCGCTTATTCATACATGCTTGACAAGTCTTTATTCGTGATCTATTGTGACCCGTTGATGGACTATATTGATGCTTTGGTTGCTGAAATTTTATAGTGTGCTAATAATTATTAGTTGAAAAGGTAGTTTAGTGGCATTCCAGGTGTCAGTGTTGGGCTGGGTGTTACAGTTGATATCAGAGCGGGTTTTAGGTCCGTGGTGAATAGATTAACAATTTATGTAACCTAAAATTGCTCAAATTTGTTTTGTGGTTAGTAAAACAACTAAAAATTTGCTAATGGTAAACTAAATTAAAAATTTGACACACTAGTGCACAATAGGTTAGAGAGTGGAATGAGTATCGCTTTTACGCTTTTGGTATGTTGTATACTGATGCATGATTTGATATTGACCCTTGAGCTTATTGTGTGTTGTTGGTTGTGGTGGATAGCTATGCCGAGAGGTAGAGGACGTGGTCGTGGTGGCCACGGTCGTGGAGGCTGTGGTGGAGGTCGGGGCCGCAGACGTGGTACCGTGGTGGAGGTCGGTGCCGCGGACGTGGTCCCGTGGAGCCACCTCCTGTGACAGTTGAGTCAGTAGCTGAGGGGAACGGAACTGCGATGGAGGGGGTTGCTGTTAACCCTCCTCTAGTTGGGGGCCAAGATGAGACCCCCGCTTTGCTGAGAGATTTGGTAGGAGAGATCCGTGCTCTTCGTCAACAGGCGCCGGCAGCCCCTGCTGCTGCGGCATCTGTTGCTGCTTCTGTCGCTCCTCCACCTGCACCTGAGGCGTGGATGACGCTCCGAGAGTGGATGTGGTTGAGGTTGGATCCGCTTGATGTGCCCGCACACCGGTCCAGTGCAATGGATCGCCGCGCTATATGAAGAGGCAGTTTGGGGCTTTGGAGTTGTCCTCACTTCAGAGAGTCCGTTTTGTAGCCTTTCAACTGAAAGGGCAAGCGGACATTTGGTGGGACGGCGTGTTGTCTTCGAGGACCGACGCTCAGGGGCCAGTCACTTGGGAAGATTTTGTTGATCAATTCAAGGCAAAGTTCTACCTCTACTCCTTCATTGAGAAGATAGAGGTTGCCTTGACGACTTTTGTTCAGGGGAAGAGGTCCATTGCTTAGTATGAGGCTAAGTTCAACAACTTGGTTCGCTTTGTCCCTTAAGTGGCAAACGATGATATTCAGAAGGCCAAGAGGTTTCGTCAGGGTCTCAACTCTGAGTACCGGCACGTGTTGGGAGCCACTCCACTACGCGACTTCAGCTCTGTTGTGGAGCAAGCCAGGGGTATGGAGTTGGAGATGCAGCTCACTAAGGGACAACAGGCCTCTAGTGGACTTGTTGCTTCTGGTGGTGACTAGAAGAGGAGCTCTGGTGAGGGGAGTGGGCCTGTTCAGTGACCTACTTTCAAGAAGTTTAAGGGAGGACCACAGTCCTCCAAGTCTAAGCAGTCGAGGCTGTCTTCTTCCTCGGTGCCTCGTTCTTTTGCAGGTACTCCAGCTCTTCGTCCTATCCCAGGGCAGGGTATGCTTTGCTTCAAGTGTGGTGATGGACACCACGCTGCTGAGTGCTCTTGGACGGGAGATTGCCGTCAGTGCGGTCGACCGGGTCACAAGGAGCGGGTGTGTCGCCAGAACCCCGCTAGTCTGATCAAGTGGGAGCCTGTGCCAGCTTCTTCTTCAGTGGGTCCCATCCGAGGATTTGTCCAGATGATGGCTGCTCCTTCTGCGCCACCACTTCCTTCAGCATGGGCGCCTCCAGCAGGGTACTACTGGCAGCCGCCGTCTCCAGCACCACTTCAAGTTGCGCGACCAGCTTTACCTGCACCACCACAGCAGATGGTCGGGGCTCTCGCCGCCCCGACGCTGTCTTCTTTCGCCGTAGCGCCACCTGGAGTGTACGCCATGCCTACCGCGGAGTCCGCGGGATGTCCTGACGTGGTGACAGGTACTTTGCTTGTGGATTCGTTTGATGCTTTAGTCATTTTTGATTCAGGGGCTACCTATTCGTTTGTTTCGACGGTGTTTGCTAGGAGAGCGAATTTGAGTATGCAGTGGATTTCTCAGTCAGTGTTGGTCAGTTCTCCTGGGGGTATTATTGCGAGCTCCACTGTTTATCCTGTGTGCTCTATTGTTATCGATGAGGAGAAGTTCACGACGAATCTGATGGTCATTCAGTTGGAACCTTTTGATGTTATCTTGGGTATGGATTGGTTGCACTCTTATCGAGCCATGATATCCTGTTTCTGTAGGACAGTCTCGGTGCATCTGGTGCGGGAGATTTTGACCTTCGTGAGAGTGCACCTTCGCTCTCTTTCGTGTTACCGGATCGCTTCCGTAAGCGTGCGGTGAAAACTGGCCTTCTCCTAGCTCTTGCTGAGAAACCGAGCGTGGCTTCGCTGATTGAGGAGATTTCGGTAGTTAGTGATTATCCCAGATGTGTTCCCGGCTGAGCTTCCGGGCATGCCACCTGCGCGAGACGTGGAGTTTCGCATTGATCTTGTTCCGGGCACTCGGCCCATCTCGTTGTCTCCATATCGACTGACACGTCCGTTTCAGGATGAGTTGCAGAAGCAGTTGGACGATTTGTTGGCTGAAGGTTTGATCAAGCATAGTGTTTCGCCATGGGGAGCTCCTGTTCTATTCACAAAGAAGAAGGATGGCAGTTTGCGCATGTGTGTTGATTACCGTGCGCTTAATGCAGTCACGATCAAGAATAAATATCCATTGCCCCGCATTGAGGATTTGTTTGATCAGTTGAGTGGAGCTCAGGTGTTCTCCAAGATTGATCTCCAGTCAGGGTATAATCAAATCCGTGTGCGTGAGCAGGGTATAGAGAAGACAGCTTTCTCCACTAGGTATGGGCATTATGAATACAAAGTTATATCTTTTGGACTGACTAATGCACCTACCATTTTTATGGAGACCATGAATAGCATGTTGCACGAGTATCTGGATGACTTTGTGGTGGTGTTCATTGATGATATTCTTATCTATTCCAAGACCAATGAGGATCATGAGCGTCACTTGAGGCTAGTGTTAGGGACTTTGAGAGAGCACAAGTTCTATGCCAAGTTGAAGAAATGTGAGTTCTCGATTTCAGAAGTGGGTTTTCTGGGTCATGTGATAAATCCTCAGGGCATTGCTGTTGATCCTAGCAAGGTCTCTACCGTGGTGGATTGGAAGAGGCCGACTAATGTGAAGGAGGTGAGGAGTTTCTTGGGTTTGGCTGGTTACTATCGGCGTTTTGTGTAGGATTTCTCTATCATTGCCAAGCCGATGTCTCAGCTTACTCAGAAAGGTGTGAGATTCCATTTGACTGATGAGTGTGAGCGCAGTTTCAGCACTTTGAAGGAGAGGTTGGTGACTTCTCCTATTCTCACTCTTCCCGAGCCAGGGAAGCGTTTCACAGTCTTTCAGATGCGTCTCGAGTGGGTCTTGGCTATGTGCTTATGCAAGATAGTAAGGTGATTGCTTATGCGTCGAGACAGTTAAAGAAGCACGAGCAGAATTATCCCACTCATGACTTGGAATTGGCTGCAGTTGTCTTTGCTCTTAAGATTTGGAAGCATTATATATACGGTGAGTCTTGTGATATTTTCACAGATCACAAAAGTCTCAAGTATATCTTTACTCAGAAGGATCTGAATTTGAGGCAACGGAGGTGGCTGGAATTGATCAAGGATTATGATCTTACTATTCAGTATCATCCAGGCAAGGCTAATGTTGTTGTTGATGCTCTTAGTCGCAAGGCAACTCCCGCTACTCTAGATTGCCTCATTGCTAATTTTGATCGCATGGGGATATCCTATTGCTATGCGGGCACGGCACATGTGGAGACGCAGTTGATCCTTGAGTCAGCTATTCCCGACCGTGTGAGGGAAGCACAACAGAGTGACCAATTATTGTAGGAGGTCAGGAAGCGTCTGGATGAGGGCAAGAGGGAGATTTCAGCATGGATGAATCTGGTTCTTTGCAGTTTAAAGGCCGCCTTTGTGTGCCATAAAAGGCGGAGGTTAAGGATGACATCTTGAGGGAGGCTCATCACACTCCATACACTGTTCATCCTGGTGAGACTAAGATGTATCGAGATCTGAAGTAAAATTTTTGGTGGAAAAGGATAAAGGTGGACATTGCTAATTATGTGGCTTCTTGTAGTGTTTGTCAGCAAGTGAAAGCCGAGCATAAGCATCCTGCAGAGTTGTTGCAGCCTTTAGAGGTTCCCCAGTGGCCTTGGAATGACATCTCTATGGACTTTGTGGTGGCATTACCTCATTCACCACGAGGGAAGGATGCAGTTTGGGTAGTGGTGGATCATTTCAGCAAGTCTACGCACTTCATTCCTATTCGCACGACAAGTTCAGCGAGTGATCTAGCTCCTATTTATGTGCATGAAATAGTGAGACTGCATGGTGTGCCAAAGACCATCATTTCTGACAGAGACACGAAGTTCGTCTCCAAGTTCTGGGAGAGTCTACAGAGTGCATTGGGCACACAGCTTCGTCTTAGTACGACGTTTCACCCTCAGACAGATGAACAGTCAGAGCACACTATTCAGACCTTAGAGGATATGTTGCGGACTTGTGTTCTGTCTTGGAAGGGTAGTTGGGAGGATCAGTTTCTACTTGCAGAGTTTGCTTATAATAATAGTTACCATTCCAGTATTAGAGCCACGCCATTTGAGGTTCTGTATGGGCGAAAGTGCAGATCACCACTTTGTTGGGATGCAGTGGGTGAGAAAGCAGTTTTGGGTCCAGACTGGATATAGAAGACCGTTGAGCGCGTGGCCATGGTGAGGCAGAGTCTGCTAGCAGCTCAGAGTAGACAGAAAAGCTATGCAGATGTGAGGAGGCGTGACTTGGAGTTTGCGGTGGGTGATCAGGTGCTCTTGAGTGTGTCTCTTACCAAAGGCATTGTCCGATTTGGTACCAAAGGAAAGCTTAGCCTGAGGTACGTTGAACCATTCCCGATTATTGCAAGAATTGGGAAGTTGGCTTACCGCTTGGACCTTCCTGAGTCCATGCGCGGAGTTCACAATGTGTTTCATGTCTCCAAGCTGAGAAAGTTTTTGAGAGACCTAGAGCATGAGATTTCATTGGAGACGCTGACTACTGAGTAAGACCTCACATTTGAGGCACGTCTGGTGCGTACTCTGGAGAGGTCGGAGCGAGTGTTGAGGCACAAGACGTTGGTATACGTCAAGGTGCTGTGGATGCATCAGTCCGAGAGAGAGGCGATTTGGGAGTTGAGTCTCGCATGCACGAGCAATATCCGGAGTTGTTCACGTCGGGTATGTGTGATTTGTTGTTTAATTTCAGTGTGGTTGTTCTTTGGGTGGAACGGCGAATAGAATTCGGGGTCGAATTCTATTAAGGGGGGTAAAATGTAATATTCTGAAAATAACCCTCTTGAGGACCCGTGCGTCATTAGATAAAAGGGGATACGTAAAAACAGAATATTTTGGAGTTTTTAGAGAGGAGTGTTCGTATCGGGATAAAAGGATTGTGGAGAGAGTGGGTTCTAGAAATCCTAGCAGTCTTTTCTTTTGTTCCTCCGTGCGCCGCCGCCATTTTATCCTGCTTTTGGCCGTGTGGGTGGGAGCCGACTGCCACACGTCGCTGCTGTCGATCGCACCTACCCGCCTGCTGCCCACTTCGGCTCCTGCCTGCTGCTGCGTGGAAGTGTCTGCCCGCGTGCGCGTGTGCTTGCCGGGCGTTGCCTGCCATCAGAAAGCCAAGCGCGTGGGGGCTTTGGTCGTTGGCCGGCGTGTGATTGCCTTGGTGTTTTTTTGGCCAGAATTCAGTGCGTGGAAGCCTCGGTTTGTCTTTTTTTTTGTTGGTTCCCTGCACTGGTACGATTAGATTGGAGATAAATGCATGTCATTGGAGCATTAAGGGAGAGAGAATGCATTAACTAGTATGCATGCATCCATAGTTTTAGTAGTTTATTACTGTTGATCTTCTTTTGGCTGCTATTGGTTGGGCTAGTAGCACTACAATAATTAGTAATTTTCTAGTGGCCACGTAGCATTGTATGCATTGCATGCATGATGGAACAACAAACCGTGAGACCTTTCTACATGTGGCTGCTAGTGATAGAAACTTTCTAGTAGTGTTGCATGTGATTATTTAATTGGAGTAGTAGGAGAGAGAGAATAATTTGATAGTGCTGCATGGGATTATTTAATTGGCATAGTAAGGGTGAGTCAATTGGCTAGTAGTGCTGCATGTTTTATATGCATGTTTTTTCTTTGGAACAGTAAGAGAAGTATTAGCATATTTCTAGTCGAGGAAAAATCAAACAGTAAATTAGATTAGATGATTTCATTAGAAGTCATGGTAATCTAAGAAAATATGAGAAATTTTGTGTAGATTCCAGAATGGGTTGGTTTGCCATGATCGGACGTGTGAATCAAAAGTTACGCCCATTTTGTACAAGGTTAGCAAGGGGTGACTGTTCGGTAATGGGGGGGCGATGTGGTTTTGGGGAACGTGTAGGAGCAATGTCAATTAATTGTTGTTCTGGTGATGCTGTAGCTTGTATTGAAATTTGAGTATTTATTGTAGGAGAGACGCCGTGCTTGTTGCCATCTTCTAGCCAAACCGTGCGTCGCAACTAGTAAAGACAAGTGCATGGTAGACAGCGATCAATGATTGATTTATATATTTCTTTATCGTTCATTACCATTATTGTTGTGCTTTTATTTGTATTTAATTGCAAGCAATAGAATGGTATGACTATATCTTGTTGACGAACATGAGGAAAATTGTATATAATGAATATGATGAAATTATGCATTTTTGCATTCATAAGCATCTTTGCATATGAGCAGGTGATCATGATTGATCACAACTCCACAGGAGTCGAGGAGGAGCGGGCTTGAGAGTGAACGTTATCGCGAGCGTTCACTCAAGCTATACCGGTATACGCGAAAGAAGTGCATGTGGACATGTAGAGTAGAGTTGCACTAAGATATGAGATGAATGTGTGTGAAAACAAGGAGAAGAGGATGGCATGAGAAAATTAATAGAAGGACATGTGATGATATTGAAGTTATTGAATACTGTTGATTTATCATTGCTCGTTGTATATTGATGTATTTGCTAAGTCGTGGACTCACCCTTGCTTCTTTGTTGTTTTAGGTGATCATTGAGGGTGCCACGATTGAGAGGGACTAGAGCACATGGAATAGTTTCATACTTCAGTCACATGATTATTTGCCATGAGAACTATTTGATTCATTATCTCTGGACTACTGTTAGAACATGTTAGAAATTGAATAAGCTTAGATGAATGTTTTGGATTTGCTGGTTTGGTGCTGTTTTAGACTTATTATCTTTCTATGTTTCCCTCACTTATTCATACATGCTTGACAAGTCTTTATTCATGATCTATTGTGACCCGTTGATGTTCTATATTGATGCTTTGGTTGCTGAAATTTTATAGTGTGCTGATGATTATTAGTTGAAAAGGTAGTTTAGTGGCATTCAGGCGTCAGTGTTGGGCTGGGGTGTTACAACTAGATAAGGAAAGTGTTTAGCTAGTAGATTAGCTTTAAAAACCGTAAAATAGAGGATTGGACGCAAATAAATCATGCTACACCTTGTTGTAACACAAACCAAATCTCTGATAATTTTGAATAGGTAGAACAACAAGTTCACACATAAGCACTGAAAAAATGTGATTCCAAACTCATTTCTGCCATTGTAAAGGATGGCCATTGTAACACCCCAGCCTGACAAAGAGCTTAGGATGCTTCCAAACACTCTACTGAATCAATTAATTTCAACATCTTAATAAACAATCAACCAACAATCATTCGTGAATAAAATAATGCTAATAAACAATACTAGCACAATCTATAATTACTCAATAAACGCATATCATCTACCAATTTAATATAAATCAACGAAGACGCTTTCTCGTTATCAACTAATCAAAAGCAATCCAACATTACCACGCTCAAGCAGCTAATAATCAATTAGATGCAGCTAATAACCAATTAGATACATCTAAAGCATCAATGATCCACAAAACAACGAAGATGTTATAATAATCAAATCAAACTTTCTAATCCATCACATGGAATAAAATGAACTTAAATAACGAAGGATTAAGAACATAACTGGATCATCCATGATCACAGTCAAAACATCCACCACGAAGGATGGTCACAAATTGAATCTAAAGTAATTATCAGGAATAAGAATTGTAGATAATTGGACTAGTTTATTCATTGTGGTTTGTGTATATGTGACATGCACCATGTCTACCCCTTCCCATGCATGTCACTGCCTCGAGAAGTACCTAGAAAGCATAACACAGCAAGAGTGAGTCCACGACTCAGCAAAGTGCAATAGCAATAAATAACATAGCATCATAATCAGCCGATGAGGATACTCAATCCCATTGTGAACAACTGCATTGAACCACAAATCCATCTTTTATGCAAGAATACAAGGTACATATCATGAATGATCTTCCTTCAACTTCTTTGCAATTACCGGTAATGCCGAGTAGTGTATTCGTCGATATATACTCAAAGCATGTGCCCTTTAGATACAGGGACCTCATGCCCACACTCCACGAGTGTGGGGACCCAAGCCCGTCCAATGCATGACGAGGATCTATGCCCATCCAATGCATGACGGAGATCTCAAAGGAAAAATCCTTGGCTACCATGTAGACCAAGATACAGAAATGTATGTCATGATGCAAATCGAAATCACAATATCAACTTATCATGAAAAGGTAATGCTCAACAACATTTTCAAACATAAATCCTCATAATTATATCATGGCAATCAACGAGTATGAAATACAGCAATTCATTATTACTACTTGCACTTGCCTCAACCGTGAGACGAAAGACAAATGGCGGAACGCTCTAGCACCGGGGTTCACCACCACCTAGTAACCATGAATGATACTAAACATCAATCAAACATGCATAACAAGGCATTACTCGTAGCGCTCTACATCGTCTTCCCAAAACCCAAAGTTTTTATATATATTCTACTCAATTTGAATGACATTTTAGCAGGAAGCTATACTGGACAGCAGCACTAAAAACTTCATAACTTTCGCTCTGAAACTCGAAAAGGTGTGATCTCAGACTCTATGAAAAGATAACAATATTATATACAATAGCCTAGTTGGAGAGATCCTCTAATTTTGCCCACATCTGAGTTTAATATTCAGTTGAAAATCTAAAGTTAAAATCTGACAAACAGAAAGGACAGCAGCACAAGAAATGCTATAACTTTTAATTGGCTGAACCAAATATTGATTTCTCTATCAATTTAAAAATCTAATAATATGAACTTCAAAAGTCTAGTTGGACCGATCCTCACATTACGCCTTTAACAAATTTTAGCCAACAGCTCAAAACTACTGTTAGAATCTGACATACGTTCTGGACAGTAAAATTTAAATGTACATAACTTTTGTTCAACAGATCCAAAAAGGGTGTTCTTTATCAACCCTGAAATCTAATGTAATTACCTACAAAAATTGTTTTGGGCAACATCCCTGAATCGGCCTTTAAAAAATCTTAATTAATAAACAAGACGATTGTTGATTCTCGTCAGGATTTTTGGACAGCAGTAACAAAACTAATGTATCTCCCAAACCATAACTCCGATTTAGGTGATCTCAGAGCCTATTGAAAGCTGAGGACAAACCCCACAATTGTCTAGGAGATCCTAATATCTAATTCAGCCTTGATCTATATGAAAACTGACAAGCAACAGGGTACAAATTTCTGATCCTAAACATAGCAGTTCAATGATTATCTAATTGATGGCAATTACGAATCTAACTTGATCCAAACAACAGGGAATTGATATTTACCCTAGAAGACACGTGTGAACTTGCTGAAATCCCCGCGAGGTTCTCCTCTCCCTTTCTTCTCCCTCTTCCTCTTCATTTCTTCTTGGTCGGCGGCACCTGAAGGTTATTCTCCCTCCCTCCTTCTTCTTGGACAGCAGCAAGGGAGGCAGTGGTACTGTAGCATGTGGTGTGCTACAGTAACCCTAGGGGTTTTGGCTGCCCCTAATGTGCCAAGGCTATGGCCTTTGGCCCAAGACTTAATCCCCCTTCAAGAGAAAATCTGAAATCCCTTGTTAATTCCTGATAAAATGGTTGAAATTCAAATATAGTTCTAAAGATTGAACGGGGTATTACAGTCATTTCTGCTGATCTTCACATCGTTTGTACAACTTAGGCGCGGAAGGTCATCTATCGCTAACTAGGGACGCGACAGGTGACATGGCCACCTATCGTGCCCTCGGTTAACAGTAGGTGACCTGCCGCGTCCTTAATTCGCGGTAGGTCGCCTACCATCCCATGCACCCGACATGTGGCCTACCGCACAGCTAGGGCACAGTGGGTCCCTGTCGTGATTTTTTAGTACGGTACCGATGCTATTTTTGACAATTTGTTCGTGAGAGAACTAGTTTTACTATTTTGCCTCAGAACAGTGTTATTTTAGAAAAAAAAAACTCGTCGATGCACGCTTGCTGCCTAGGGGTGCAAGTGGGGCAGGCCAGCCCCCTAAACCGCCAGCCTGCCCCGCAAAACAAGCCCACATAAATGCCCGCCCAAAACCGCATAAACAGGGCGAAGTGTAGCAGGCCGGCCCGCCTACGCCGCCAGGTCGCCGCAATACCCGCGCCGTGCTCACTCGCTCCTCGCGACCTCACCCCTCGCTGAACCCTAGCCGCCTCACCCCTCGCAGCCTCGCGCCTTCCTCCGCCTCACGGCCACTCCCTCCCAATTTGCCACCGCTCCCTCCCAATTCGTCCAATCCTCTCGAGGTATGCGGGATCTGCTTCTCTGCGGTTCTTGCTTACGATTTCGTTTTGTTTTCTTGCTGGGGTAATGAGGGATCTATTGCCCCGTGGGGTGGTAGGTCATCTCCCCTCTTGATTTATCCGTGTTTTTTTAGCATTATGCGCGCTTGATCTGTGCGGTGGGAGCTAGTTTGGGGAGTGGAAAGGGGGATCTTGGGGGTTGTGGCATTTGAGCTTAAGCATTTTTCCCTTGATAAATTATTGCAGTTTTTGGAACCTCCATGGACAATGCAACCTCTTTACTAGTTCTTGTTTGATCTCTGCAATTTTTGCAGCTTATCCTTGTGGATTCTTTTGCATTGGGGAGCTACTCTGCTGTTCAGTGACCTCGAAAATGGCAACACCAGGGAGAATTAGTGGCGGTGGCGGTAGCAGCACCAGGTCGGTGAATGGCGCAAATGCCATCAATGCTGCCGTGACGACAGCCGGCTCGGCCGACGCCAGATTCCACTCCCAACCACCACAGTAGGATAGGGTATATACACTACTTGTTCTTGTGTATGCAATCAGTTAAGCTTTAGCTACTCTTCTGTGTTGCTAAATCAGATAGGGTATATACACTACTTGTTCTTGTGTATGCAATCAGTTAAGCAAGACTTCTCCATTTTGTGTATGCAATCAGTTAAGCTTTAGCTACACCACAGCAGGATTGTGTATGCAATCAGATAGGGTATATACACTACTTGTTCTTGTGTATACACCACCACAGCTGGTGTGTTTAAGTAGCTAATGTGCCGGATTCATGGATTGATTAAGCATTCATGGGTCCTAATATGTTAGTATCTAGCAATAGCATATATGCCTTGCGGGATGTGCCAATCACTTTAAGTAGCATTTATTTTATTAATCATAGCATTCATGTTATGTTAAGTAATTTATGATGTTGTTGCTTGTCCTATTTAGTAGTAGTCTTGAGACAATTTTTGCTTACTTGTGATGATCGAGGTTTTATGCCACTACAGGTGTTGTCTATGGAGGCTCAAGAGGGAGGGCTAGGAGCTGGCCAAGAAGTGGGAGTTTCTTCGAGCATCTTAACGGTGGAGAAACAGAAAGCCCCTATGACGAATGGCAAAAGCCCCTGGCCGCGGAGCGGTTAAGTTCATCGATAGTGACAATGGTGAGGTCTCTAGGGATAAGGATCATGATGTCTCCAAGGTTGTTGTCCCCATCTGCTTCACGGGCGAGGTCCCCATCTGTGCCACGGGCAAGGTCCCCATCTACATTATCTCCAGCTCTTGAGGAAACAAGAAGTGGTATTGGGCATGGTAAGTTTTCCAATCTGTTGCTACTAGTTTGTCATATATGTTTAGAAAAATAAATATCGAGAATTATAATTGATCAGAAGTTGGCAAATTCATATTGTCCTATTAACATTATACTTGATCTTATCATAATACATGTTTCCATGCTAATGATTTAGGATCTTCGGGTAGAACTAGAAGACGCAAACTTAAATAAGATATCTTTTGAGCCTATATATGTTGGTACGAAACTTGTAGAAGCTCAGTGCACTCACTGCAGCAGATTGTTTAAGGCTACACGTGATGTTGGCACAAGTAGTTGTCGTAAGCATTTGGAAAATTGTGAGGAAAGAGCTAGATTGCATCATATGGTAGACCAGATGAACTTTTCTAATTTGTCCCCTCATGTTGTTACTCTAAAAGATTAGAAATTTGACCAAGAAGTCTCTCGACAAGAACTTATGAAGTTGATCGTCCTACATGAGTTGCCCTTTAGCATAATTGAGTACCCTAGATTCAAGAGCTTCGTGGCTAGTCTAAATCCATTATTTAGAATTGTTTCTAGAACTACTATCAAGGGTGATTGCATTAGTGCGTATGAGCAACAAAGGTTAGCTCTACGAGAGGTTTTGATAGCCTCAACTTCTAGGATGTCTCTCACAGCAGATATGTGGACATCTAATAAAAAATTGGGCTATTTGTGCATCACATGTCATTTTATCGATAATAAATGGAAGATGCAAAAAAGATTCATAAAGTTTACTCTCGTAGAGACACCACACGAGGGTAGAACTATGTTTAATGCAATTTGAAGAGCATCCAAGATTGGCAAGTAGAAGATAAGCTCTTCAGTACTACGTTAGATAATGCATCAGTAAATGACTCTATGGTGAGTACTTTGCAAGAGAACGTGGCAAATTTGCTACCTTACAAAGGAAAACTATTTCATGGTCGTTGTGCTGCACATGTCTTCAATCTTATTGTTCAAGAAGGGTTTAAGGCTATGAGTGGTGCTACTAGTAGTATCAGGGACAGCGTAAAGTATGTCAAGTACTCACAAGCTCGCAAGTAAAGGTTTGAAGAGATGATTGAGCAAGTAGGCATATCATATGAGAAGCGCCCCCCCCTGATGTATCTACTCATTGAAATTCAACTTATCTCATGCTTAATTCAGCCTTGCAGTGTAGGAGGGCATTTGAAGCTTTGGCATGGGAGGACACTAAGTACATGCATGTCCCTTCAATTGAAGAATGGACAACGACAAAGAAACTATGCAACATGTTGAAGGTATTCTATAATGCCAGTCTAGTAGTTTCAGGTTCAAAATACCCTACTGCCAGCTGCTACTTCCATGAGATTTGGGAAGTGAAGAAAATGTTGGAAAGGGAGTCCTTGAATCCAAACATTGTTATTACATGTATGGTGGATGAAATGAAGCTGAAATTTCAGAAATATTGGGAACTATCATTCTTGAAAATATGTGTTCTTGTTGTACTTGATCATAGGTTCAAGTTGGGCTTCTTGAGTATCGCTTGAGATGTGGATTTGGGGATAGAGCATATGGATACTTTTCCAAAGTGAAGAGGGCAATTAGAAAACTCTTTGATGAGTTTTCCTCACAAATAGGATATTCAACTATTGAGAATGCACAAGAAGTAATGTTGAGACAATTGTTGATAAAAGTAACTCATGGGCTGATTGGGGGCAACATCTCAATGCACAACAAAGGAATAGAGTGAGTGAGCTTGACAAATACTTGGAAGAAGAAATTGTCCCCATAACAGTTGATTTTGACATCTTACAATATTAGATGATGTTTTCCACCAAGTATCCTGCACTTGCTCGCATCGCACATGATTTGTTGGCAGCTCCTGCATCTACAGTGGCATCAGAGTCTGTATTTTCTACTAGAGAGAGGGTTATAAGTGACTATAGGAGCAGACTGACCAGTGAGACTGCTCAAGCTCTTATTTGTCTCCAAGATTGGATAAGTGCAGACGGTACATGTACTCTTCTCTCTACTAAAAATTCTAGATTATGTTATGCTAAATACTTTTATCAGTGTAATTGCATATTGATTCATTGTCAATGTTTCAGACACTAATGACAACACAACAAGTGAGATTCGGGATGGTGATGATCTCCTTTAATCTATAACTTCGTATGATCTCCTTTAATTTATTACTTCAGGTAATCCCTTATAATATTTTATCAGTGAAAAGGTGTTGTTTACTGCTGCCGATGCTCTATAACATAATGTTGTTTTCTGGCTATAGATCAAAGATAGGCATCTCAGAATGTGAATCTTAGAATATGAAAAGGCTCTAGTTAATGTTGTAAAGCTCTGTGACATGATCTTGATAACTTATCTTTATTATTTATCAAGTTAAAGTGCCCACTGCTTGTTGCTGTAGTCACATCATTTTATGTTTGCTCTGATATATATATACATATATACATATATATACATATATACATATATATACATATATACATACATATACATATACATATATATATATATATACATATATATATATATACATATATATATATATACATATATATATATATATATATATATATATATATATATATATATATATTCCTGGTTAAGATGCATGTGCAGTACATGTGACGTATCATTCAAAGAAGAGCTAAGCATAATGGATCTTAATGTTGTTCAGGTTTGCTTTCTAAAATAGCACTATGTTCTAATTTAATTACTAAAGAGAAATGGTACTTGCTTGCCCCTCCTAAAATAGTTCTTTCTTAAAAAATGATCAATGAAGTGCACAACTAAATTGTTGCTTGCTACCCAGCTAGGATGTCCAATGCTGCTGCTGGGAGCTCTTTGCCATCTAGTACTACCTCATTGTACCATACTAATCAGTTTTTGTTCCTCAATTCTCATAGTATTTACAAACATTATGTAATGATGCAATCAAACAATTTTATCTTTGCAGCCTGTCCCTGTTGGTTCAATTGGTTCATCAAATGAGGTAGATCATTCAGACAGCGCATTTCAGACAATGGTCGAGGGAATGTTTGGCGGTGCTGGAACCATGTCACCACCAAATGACGATTTGGGTCCATTTTGAGATAATTTTGATTTTGCTGTTAAACAGTTGGACATGGTCTATTTTGGATGATGTATCTTTGATTGATATACATAGTGGAGTATCATATTGAGATATGGTTAGATGTGGCAAGATCAATAGTGTTCGTAATGTTAATCAAAACCCAAGCTCTAGAGTGCTTTTGTATGTCCTAACTTGATAGAGAATATTTAACTGGATGAATTATGCTTATCAATCTACAGTATGCATGATTATGTCATCATTATCAATGGATAGCAGTATACATGCAGCAGTATAGAGGCTAAGAGGCAGTATGGACAGCAGTACACATGCAGTTCACCGAATGATTATCATCCATGCAGAGGCCTTACGCCTTGTGGGCAGCTGCCTCCGTGCAAAGGCTTGAGGGCCGCCACCAAAGCCTACCTATATTTAGCATGTCGCATTGCGGGTTGCTTGCTAGCCGCAAATCACAAGCATCCAGTGCGAGGTGGGTGCGGGCTGCCTGCAGCTCACCCCACTCGCACCCTATTGCTGCCAAATCCACGTAAGTTCTTTTATAATTCTTGCCGTTTTGCGTGTGTCAGCAGGATCGTTACGCAGCGGAAATCGCGTGGTCTTCTCGGCGTGGAGTCGCGTGGTGCGTAACGCACGCATGCACAGTAGCACTTCTGTGGTGGCCTGACGCTTTCTACGAGCCACTGGCAAACAGAACCTTGATCCTTAATTTGAGAACCCCTTTTTTTCCTGTGGGTGTGGCAGCGACTCACTGATGTTCCCTGCACCTACGTCTGGTTCGTGCAGTACGGGTAAGCTGGGAACACTGAAAACGCTAGGCATGTCGCGGCGCGTGTGGCGTGGCGTGGCGTGGCGTGCGTATATGCACTGATTGCTGGTTCGTACCGTGTGATTCATGGCTTACGAGCCACGAGTAGAACGTGCGGCTATGATACTATCCGATGCGTGGATGGGAGCATGCACTACGTCCAATATATGCTGATCACGAGGAATCGAGTCGACTGCCCCGTGGGGGCCTCAATTACGGTGTATGATTTCAGACAAAATGGACCATCGATCTGCGTTTACTAGTCAGCATACAGACAGGCTATGGGTTTGGTTGGTTGGTGCTCTGGATTTCATGTTTGAGAAAAAAATGGTGTCTGGAGGTAGTCTGAAAAGTAGATGATTTCTGCCTGATCAGGCAAACCTGAAGATGAGTTGTTTGGTTAGAAACCTGTGCCTAAAAAAAGTGAATAAAAAATAGACCGATAGATCGAAAATACAATGGTGCGGATGGAGGCATGGAGCAACCTAGCTCCAGGCGCCCGTTTTTGACGCTTGGGCGTTGATTCCTGGTCGGGCTGGCAGCTACGCTCAGGAAGCAAACCAAACAGGGTGCAGGAGATCTCCCCGCTGCATGCTGGCGCCAGACAAGTTGGCCAGGGAGCAAAGCAAACACACCCTATGTTCGTGCAATGTCAAGCATCTTTTGGCTGTCGGATCAAAATCCTGTGACCAAGGTAAAGTGCTACGATACTTAAAATTGGTGATGGGGGAGATTCATATCCTGATTTTTCAGCTTTTTTTTCCTGCTCTTGCTTCAATAAAGATCCACTCAACTGAGAATCTGGAACTAGATAAGGAAAACGTTTAGCTAGTAGATTAGTTTCAAAAACCATAAAATAGAGGATTGGAGGCAAATAAATCATGCTACACCCGGTTGTAACATTTCAATTCTATTTTGTAAGTATTATTTAACTTATTCCTATCTATTTGTATATTAATTTTTGAAAATTTTATGCAATTATTGCATGTATTTTGTGTTCGGTTGACTTGCTACTATTTTCGTTGAACGCATGAACTACAATATAATGGGGCTAACTTTCTCATGACCGAATCAAAATCGTAACCAATTACATTACATACAACTAGTCTATGCATATCAATTATCAAACTGTGGGTATCATAAGAATATGCTCATGATCTTAAGATGATAATACAATTGGCAATGGTGTTGAGGGTTTGTCGAATCACTCGTTTTTTGCAGAGTTCAACGGTCGAAGGCTCTGAGTACTGTAGCTTCGAGTACCGAGTGGTCAAAAGCTTTGAGTATTGTAGCTACGAGTACCGAGTGATCGAAAGCTTCGAGTACTGTTCATCCATAGTACTGTAGCTTCGAGTACTAAGTGGTTGAAGGCTCCAAGTTCTGTAGCTTCGAGTCCAGGTGTGGTCGTAGCTTTTCGACCAAGTGTGATCGTAGATTTTCGACCAGGTGTGGTCGTGGCTCTTTCGACCAGGTCGGTGGTCGTAGCCCTTTCCGACCAGGTGTGGTCGTGGCTCTTTCGACCAGGTCGGTGGTCGTAGCCCTTTTCGACCAGGTGTGGTTGTAGCTCTTTCGACCAGGTCGGTGGTCGTAACCATCGGTCGTAGCTTTTCGACCAAGTGGTCGTAAACCTTTTTGACTAACAGTGGTCGTGGATACTGGTCGTAGATAGTGGTCGTGGACATTGGTCATAGACAGTGGTCGCGGACCCTAGTCATAGACCTTGTGGAGCTGGTCGTAGACCTAGTCACAAATCTCATGGAGCTAGTCGTAGACCTCATGGGATTCAGTGCATAGATGTTGCGTGATGCATGTTTTGATTAATGTAGGTCAAGTTGTGAAGAACTTGTGCCCGAAAATGTTTGCTTGGTCTATTGTTGTGCAGGTGGCTTGGATTCAACTATGGTCAATGACGATGAGGACCGGGACTTGGTTAGGAGAACCAAGGTCCAAAACGGTCGTGGATGTCGGGTGAGATGGTTGTATTCAAGCAAGACGCAAGATGGACAAGAACCATAGAAGGCGAAGTTTGAGCAAAGGCCTTTGTGAAAGTACGTGCTCATGCCTCATCAATTATGAGAATTGATGATTGCGCGGTGCTACGTGACGGTTTGCTTGTTTGTCATGGTTGTAGGACACCGGAGCTAGGTCATGGTGAGGTGGACTAGATCGGGACTAGGTTAGGAGAACCGAGGTCCAGAACAATCCAGGTGGTGCTAGAAGATGACTAAGGCTAGCGGTGTGGTTACAAGCCGAGATGACAAGGAACTGGAGCAGAAGCTACCGGTGGTGAACATGACGGGCAGCGGCAAGGTGGACCGGGACTAGACTTAGGGAGGAGTTGAGGTCCAGACTAGGCTCACGGAGGAGCTGAGGTCCTGAATGGTCAAGGAAGCCGGGTGCAGTCATGGTGAGACTTGTGTTGTGCCAAGGGACTCGGTCCCAGTTGCAAGCAAGAACGGTTCAGTGGGATCCGGACATGTAAGAGGCTTGGCAAGAAGTCATTGGGGCTACATAGATGATGACCGAGCACAGCAGTTCGGTGCGATGGGTTACATCAAGTGGTGCGGTAGTTTAGTGCGACGGGTCACATAAAACAGCGCGGCAGTTTGGTGTGATGAGTCACATCAAGCGGTGCGGCTGTTCGGTGTGACAGGTTGCATCAAGCGGTGCAAGGGTTGGTGCAAGTGAAACTCGTTTGTGTGTGTGGGCTTAACGGGGGCCCATTTGGGATGTCTCTCTAAAGCTAGCCACCACTATTAATAGGGGAGGGTACTGGCTATGCACCTCACAACCCCTGTAGACGAGAAACCCTAATTTGTAATTTAGGGATAGGAGAGGAAAGTGGAGAGGCTAGGGTTCTGAGAGATGGATTGATTGAGTGCTCAAGTGTTGAGTTTTTGTCCTCCATGGTGGACTGGCTGTAAAGATACAATCTCTCTAATCAATCCATACAAGATTTGCCCCAAGATGAGTTCTATCTTGTTCTTGCTCTCTCTTTGATGCCTTTGAGATTTTTGGTGTCTCTTAGGTTTTTATTTGGGATCTTGTTGTGATCTTGCTTGCTGGGATATGTGGGATATGATCTAAGGTCATCTTAATCATCATAGCACCCACGAGTAAACTTTTGGATCTAAGTTTGATTTTGCCCTGTTTTGGTGAAAGAAAGGGTGATTTTAGGTGTTTTGTTCTTGAAGGCTTTTGGCTTGATTCTTCCTAAGATTGAGGGTGCTAGAACGTATGGCAGACCATCCTTAGCCATCTTAGATTGATTCCTCCCAAGAAATCCTCTCGATCACCATTTTCGTATTTGGCCCGGTTTTGGAGCAACATTCACTCAAACGGAAAAAAAAGTCGAAACTTTTGCGATAATCTTCACGATCTTTAATTAGAATAGGTTCCTGGCATTCTAGAGAAGGTATGTTTCAAGCCTTATAAAGTTTGGAGTTGTGGATCAAAAGTTGGATCAATTTGCGATTTCGAAATACTCACAAATTCTACAGTCTTGATTTTCTTGTTCACCTGGCCGATCGCCACTATTCACCGATCGACCGATCGGTGGGGATTTCAACGAGTTTTGATCCTTTTGTTGCTTGTTTTTTATTGAATGATTATCTTTGATCTTCATAGCTCCACATAGCTATTGGAGTGAAAGAACTGTGAATGTCTTGAGGCAAAAGGTTTGCCCTTGAGAAGTGTGTTAGGGGTAATTTACCCCTATGGGTTGGTTTGAGGGGGAGTTGGTTCTTTTCTAAGCTTTTCTTGTTTATCTGATCTTCTTTTGAACTAGCTGATCTTTTTAGGCTTTTGATGCTTTTTCTTGCATCTCATTGTATCATATTGCATTCATCTGTAAATTTTTTTTTAAAATGATGTATTGTAATATAAGTTTTACCGTTTCTGTCTTTTAAATTGATGAAGTTTTGCTTATTACCCCCTTATGTTGCAGCATTTTTATTCATACTCACTATCATGTCTTGTTCATTGACTAGCTAGAATTATCATATTTTCTCATGTGTAGCTTAGTCTATGCTAGATGAGCTTTAATCCTAATATAACTTGAACTCAAAACTCTAATTTGTGGATCTCTTGGCTAGTTACACTTTTAGTGATCCTTTTATGACACTTGTCATATCAAAATTGCTTTGTTAGCTCTTGAATTTAGGATTGAACTTTAGTTGAGCGTCTAGTTCTTCTGTGAATCTTAAAATTGCTCTTAATCTTATGCAAAATGAAAAAAATAAGTAAAACATGCTTTGTGATCCTCATGTGCTTAAAATTATGCCAAACTACTCTCATGAGACTGCTTGTCATGAGACATGAACTTGGAGGTAGTTTGATGATCTAGACAATCTCATGGGGACTACTTATCATTCTTGACATGGACCTCAAGATTTGTCGCCTTGGTTGAAACTTAGAGAGTGTTTGTGGATGGCTCCTAATCTAGGATCTACTCTACTAAGATAGTCCTTTCACACAACATCAACATGAGCTATGAAATTGCAAAATGTTTAAATATTGTAGATGTGTAGGTGCTTGAGGTGTTTTGAGCAAAATGATTCACTTTGGAACTTATGGCCTCTAAAATGATTGATTTTAGCTTCTTGGTCTCACATTGATATTTTGACATGACTTGGATCATTCTAGGACCTCTTTAGATGAACTAGCTAATTATGAAGCTTTACATAACTTGTAATCACACTTATTGCTTCATCTTGAGTTATTTTGCTTAGCTTAGCTCTATATGTCTAGATATGACTTTGATAGCTTCTTTATGCTTGATATGTCTTGTGCTCTTTAGAAATGCTAGCTTGTTCATTTGGGTAATCTTCAAAGCTTTTTGTAAAAAAGAGGTTATTAAAAAACAAATAAAACAGTCACTCATTGCATCTTCATGCATGCTCCTTCTTATGCTTCTTCCATGCATCTTGATATGTTATCCTTGGATGAGAGGAAGACATGTTTCCTTGGTGACTCTATTGTCAAAAGGGGAGAAGAAATGACAAAAATGATGAAAAGGAGGAGTTATTGTTAAAGGGGGTGAAAAGGGGGGGATAGAAAATTCAAAAATTTGGGTGATCTGAGTGAGGGGGAGCATCTCATATGCATTCTTGTGGTATTAATGTTCAATTCTTGGTTTGAATTGCATTTCTTGAAACCTCACAATGATCACAGGTCAAAATGAACAATTGTTCTTTTATATGGACCTTGAGAGAATTTTTTTGCTCTCTAGATCCGAAGCTTTCATGAATTCTATTGTCTTATTTATTGTGCTTCTGTATTCCTCAAGCCATCGTGGTCATTTTTATAGCTTTTCTTGCTTGTGGATCAAGATGTGTCTTTGCGTGAAAACGAGCGAGAGTTTTTCAAAACAACCTCCAATTTGTATTTTTGAGAAGATTGCCAATGTGTTCATCAAGGGGGAGATTGTGGATATCATGGGGATATACTCATGATCTTAGGATGACGATACAATTGGCAATGATGTTGATGGTTTGTCGAATCACTCGTTTTCTGCAGAGTTTAGTGATCGAAGGCTCCGAGTACTGTGACTTCGAGTACTATAGCTCCAAGTACCGAGTGGTCAAAAGCTCCAAGTACTATAGCTTCGAGTACTGTAGCTACGAGTGCCGAGTAGTCAAAAGCTTCGAGTACTGAGTGGTCGAAGGCTCCAAGTTCTATAGCTTCAAGTCCAGGTATGGTCGTAGTTTTTTGACCAGGTGTGGTCGTTAGCTTTTTGACCAGGTGTGGTCGTAGATTTTTGACCAAGTGTGGTCGTGGCTCTTTCGACCAGGTCAGTGGTTGTAGCCCTTTTCGATCAGGTGTGGTCGTAGCTCTTTCGACCAGGTCGGTGGTCGTAACCCGTGGTCGTAGCTTTTCGACCAGGTGGTCGTAAACCTTTTCGACTAGACAGTGGTCGTGGACCGTGGTCGTAGACAGTGATCGTGGACTTTGGTCGTAGACAGTGGCCGTAGACCTTGTGGAGCTGGTCGTAGAGCTGGTAGACTTGGTCGAAGACCTCATGGAGCTGGTAGTAGACCTTGTAGAGCTGGTCGTAGACCTGATGGGTTTCAGTGCATAGATGTTGTATGATGCATGTTTTGATTAACGTAGGTCAAGTTGTGAAGAACTTGTGCCCGAAAATGGTTGTTTGGTCTATTGTTGTGCAGGTGGTTTGGATTCAACTATGGTCAACGACGAGGAGGACCGGGACTTGGTTAGGAGAACCAAGGTCCAAAACAGTCGTGGATGTCGGGTGAGATGATTGAACAACTTCACTTGGGAGGAGATAGCAAATGCAATTTTACGTTCACCAAACAACAAAAGTCCAGGGCCAGATCGATTTACAAATGAATTCTACAAAAGGTTCTTAAACATTCTAAAGCCAGACATAGTGCATGTTTTTGCGGACTTGCATGCCAATGTTATTGACCTATAAGGGATTAACAGTTCCTATGTCACTCTGATACCAAAGATAGACACGTCGATGCAAATCAAGGACTTCAGACCCATTTCGCTATTGCATAGCATTCCCAAACTCATTAGCAAGGTGTTGGCAAATAGGCTTCAGCCGAAAATCATGGATCTTACTAGTCATATGCAGTCTGGTTTCATCAGGAAAAGATCAATCATAGAGAATTTCATACTAGCTTCAGAACTAGTTCAATATGCATTGAAGAGGAAGAAACCTATGTTAGTGCTCAAATTGGACTTCCATAAAGCTTTTGACACAATAAATTGGGAATGTATTCTGCTAACACTGCAACATAGAGGTTTTAACAACAAATGGATGAACTGGATACATTCTATTCTCTCTTCCGACAAAACGCAGATTCTTGTCAATGGGACAGTGGGCGACCAAATTCAATACAAAAGAGGGGTACGTCAAGGGGATCCACTATCTCCATATCTATTCATTCTGGTAGCAGATATCCTCCAAAAAGTCTTACAACGTGCCCACACTGATGGACTGATCCTACACCCCTTGGATATACAGGAGACCCCACCCACCTTACAATACGCATATGACACCTTAATCTTACTCAAAGGTACAGCCCAACAAGCCATGGCTCTCAAAGAGCTCATCGATTCGTTTGCAATGTTTTTAGGTTTGAAGATCAATTACCATAAGAGCACGTTAGTACCCATCCACATGTCTCAGCAAGATGCAACCTTAGCAGCCACCACCTTACAATGCACGCTCAACACCTTGCCATGCAACTACTTGGGGCTACCATTATCCACTAACAAGATACCTCACAGTTTACTACAATCAATTATAGACAAAATAGACAGAAGACTGGCAGGATGGATGCCCGGATTGCTATCTTGGGGAGAGAGAGGGTATTAATGATCAACTCGGTTTTATCAGCAATACCTACATTTTATATGAGTTGCATCCAGTGGCATGAACGCGGCATAGAAACACTTGACAAAATCATAAGAGCTTTTCTTTGGAAGGGGGTCAAAGAGACTCGAGGTAGACATTGCCTGGTTGCTTGGTCCACTGTTATACTGCCCAAGGAACAAGGGGGTTTAGGGATACGTGATCTTCGAATTCATAACAAAGCTTTGATCTTGAAGTACACCGGAAGGTTGTTGTGTGACACAACTGAGCCTTGCTTCAATTGGTTAAGACGACAATATATTCGAAACCATATACCAACACAATCTAGACAGGGGGACACAGCAATATGGAAAACTCTATCCACTACCATAGAGATGATTGCACAAATGACTAGGGTCATAATCGAAGATGGACATACCACTTTGTTCTTGAAGGACTAGTGGGCATCTGTAGGAAGATTATACTTATGCTTTCTCACTCTATTCACATTTGTCATTAATCATAATTGCACAGTCAGCTCACAATTATTAGATAACAACCAGGAGGTCTCACTTCACCCGGTTCTGTCACAGCAGGTGACCTTAGAATACTAGGCTTTGCAACAAGTTCTATCTGAGCAGCATCTCACGCAAGGAACTTTAGATCGACGAATTATTGCCTCGACCATGGCCGACATAACTACATTGGGATATACCAAATCTTATCGTTTCATAGTCTGAAATGGAAAGCAACAGATTACGCCTGGCACAGGTCAATCCCACACAGATACAGAATATTCTTATGGTTAGCTTTCAGAGGAAAACTCAATACTAAAGATAATATGACAACTAAGAAATGGATGACAGATCCTTACTGCAATATTTGCCCAGCTTTTGAGACAATTTATCACATCATTCTGAGATGTAAACACGCGGATTATCTCTGGACTAAACTAGGATTAGCGACAGAAGCTGCCTCCTCCAAGGACATGCTGCAATTTGTGGAAAAAGTTTCAACGCAATCAATGAGCTATAGTGAAGTTTGGCCCATTTGTTTTGCAGCCTGCGCTCATGCATTATGGACTACAAGAAATAAGCGGGTCTTCCAAAATTCCGAAATTGGAAACACTATAATACAACGTCAGATCCAAAAGTACATTAACCTCTGGTCCTGCAGGACTAAGTCTGAACACCAAGATTCTCTTCGACAGTGGTGTCAGTTCCTTTTGTAAATAGCTTTCTATTTTTTTCTTCTTTTGCTTGCTTTTTTTTTTCTCTTTTTCACTGTATTTGTAATGCATTGACAACCATTTTAATACAATGGTCATAAGATATAAATTTATCTACCTTTTACGTTAAAAAAAAAAGGCTAGATGTGATTCGACACACCACTACAGAACCTGAAGATCTATTTGGCAACTTTTCTGAGAACGCAGGCGAGTCCATATTTTAGTTCGTTTTGAGATATAGATGTCCATTAAAATGCTTATCTGCTTTGTAACGGGGAAAGAACAATCAATAGAGAGGAAAGGGCTGATGCAGCTTCAAGATACAGCAAAAGTTGAAAGATGTACTGTATCAGCTCGAAGGTCACTCGGAGCTTCAGAAGCTGAGGCCGTTTGCTTCTTTAGTACAAACCATTCTGAGCTACAAGATTGTCATGTATGGTTTGTATTCGTCCATCGATGTCCAGGAGCACAATTTCAGATAATTTGATCCTTGTTCGCGGTATCTAATTTATACCTTAGTAGATTAATGTATTCATTCTTTGATTTGATATCTGCTTATCTCGCTTCAACATCTCATGTATCAAGGACAAGTGGTTAACATATCAGCTGGCAACCATTAGTCCAATACAAGCAGAACATAACTGATCATGCTCCAGTCGAGGAAAAAAATACATCCTGATACAGACTGAGCTAATAGCTTACAAGATCAGCGACAACAGGCGAACACTAACAAAATATTCCTGCTGCTATCCATCAGGGCAAACTAGGAAGTGTAACTTGGTCAAAGGAGAGAAAGCTGACCAGTCCATTATCAACATGATAAAATTTTAGAGGAATGCCCTCAAACTTGTTTTCCACGGTTTCCAATTCATCCCTTGAGGGCGGCTGATCCCTGCACCAAATTGAAAAAACAATAGGTTACGATAGAAATGTCAATCAATACAGTATGTGAAACCAACCCTAAAAGGCTAACCCTATCATTGTGAATTATATATATATATATATACTTCATGCAAGAAGAGGTTACGAAAATCATATCAAACACACCACCAAAACATGATGCGCTCATGTCAACAGATAATTAATGCAGTAATTCAGGTACAGCCTGAATGAAGTTGAACCCTGTGATTCTACATTGAAATACTAAACAACCCACAGGACATGAACTATTGTAAGACGAAACAGCACTAGTTTATAAGCGTGAATGCGTGGCATTACCTTAACAGGCACAGGAGGAAATTAGGGACTCCTGGGGATGACTTCTTAAATTTGCTGTTTGGCAGGTACACTTGAAAGGACGGATATATCCCGTCGTGCATTTCTTTGAGCAATTTGGTTATGTCATTGCAGGCACCATCAGCTCTATTGAAGCTCTGATTAGTGTCAACCTTACTCGTCGGGGAGTCAGTGATGTCACAAGTACGGCTATGCTTTATTGTCCAGGGAACACCATATCGTCCAATAATATAGCCAAGCAACTTCAAGTTCTTGTAAGCTTGGAACGCATCCCAGGAGCACCCATAATTTCCTCCAGCAATCTTTTCATAGATATCCTCCATTCCTATTGCTTTATCCTCATCATCGAGAAGAACCAATGCTCCTCTTTCAGCCAAAAACCTGCATGGTTTGATCAGCCAACAAGCCTCAACTTGCAAACAGAAGTATTTGAAAAGAAAACCCATCCCATGTGATTCATGCATAACCCATAAGCAATGAATTTAAAACTTCATGTGTGGCATTGTGAACCTAGTGCAAACTGTGGCTAAAAGACAGGTGCAATCAAATATGAGGAATCTGGAGATCTGCATGGTTACGGCATTTCATCGAACAGGTGTCGTACCCGACCTCCTCGACATTGTAGTACAGCTTGCCGACCAAAGTGACACCAGTGGTCAACCAGAGTTTTCCCTTATTATCCACCGCCTGCGCCATGCCGACCTCCTCTACCCACCGCGTGCGTGATGCCACCTTCCTGCGCCCACGCCATAGAATCAAATGAACTAGCCAGAATCACACCTGCAACACAAAGAGACCAACTGCAAGAAGAGCACGCACTTGACCTGGACTCTCGAAGAGGGGGATGGCACGGCGGCGAGTAAGGGGTTGAGGTGCTGCTCCTCTCCGTCATCTTTCGCGGCGGTGACGACAACCGCGCTCCTCCGACGCCGGTCGCGCCGGGCCACGGGCGCGGCGGCCATGGTTATTTTCTACTTTTATCACTCGATTCGAGTAGGGAGCGGGGGAGAAGGGTAGGGGGACCGAGCAGGAGGGGAAGCAGAGCGACGTCGCCAGGGAGGATGGCTGGCGGGCTGCTGACGCGGCGCGGAGTCGTTACGGGACCACCGTAGCGAGGTGGACCGTGGACGCTAGCAAGAACAGCGGCAGCGTGTCACGCCTGGAGCGTCCTGATGCGTTGAAGACGCCGTAGCGGGAAATGGTTAAGACATGCAGTTGTTTCATTTGTTAAGAGAGGAACTGGGTATTGCCGTATTGGGTCTGGCCCATGTAATGGTTTTGTGAACGAGCCGGTCGGTCTCGGGATAGTATAAGACCAGACGCTGTACATTTTCAGAGGTTGTCGAGAAAATACAAAAAGAAACAGAACTCTACTTTCCCCTCTCTATTTCTGCTTTCGTCTCTCTGATCCGATAGAAGTATCGTCGAAATTGCTGATCCTCTAGTCCGGAATACTTCCGACGGCGAGGTCACGACAGTTTGGTATCAGAGCCAGTTCGATCCGTCGTTGTTCCTGCATTCTCTCGGTCTTGATCGGTGAAATCCCAAGGGAAGGTTAGCGATTGCCCTTGCGCGATTGCTGTAATCCCCAACCCTAGGTTCGGTCGACTTAGAGTGGAACATCACGACTCCGGCAAGAGCAGGTATCCAGGTCCGACAAGTGGTGGCAGAAATGGAAGGGATGGAGGCGAGATTAGCCGAGCTGTGGAAATCGGAAATGAGGATGATGCGGAGGAGTTGAGCTCGCACATGGCGGCGGTAGACCAGCGATTTGATCAACAAGGAGCGAGAATGGATGATATGCAAACCAAAGTGACCATGACGATGGAGTCCATCGGAAGGGTACAACAAGAGTAGGTATCAGTGGCAAGGACGCTGAAGACGGCTACGCCGCCTCGACTCGCGATTCCGACCCGAGATGAAACTGGAATAGTGGGAATGAGACCCGATGATTCTACGATTCAGCGTGCAGCACCACTTGTGATTCCTTCGGTTCAGAATCCTCCTCAGGTACAATTTCCTCCCCCTACACCGGTTATTTCGGAGGTGCAGGAGACAGGCAGAGGGCCCCAGGATCAAAGTAGGAGAAATTGGATGCCTAAGATGGATTTTCCAAAATTCGATGGCACAGATGTCAGAATTTGGGTTGATAAGTGTCAAACCTTCTTTGCTATATATATGATTCCGGAAGGATTCAAGGTAGCAGCATGTAACATCCCAAGTTTCAGACTTGTGTTTCAAATGTAAGAAAATGAGTATAAATTAAAATTTTTTCTTACATCATGTATTTCCTGTGTGTACTAAACAATTATTGTACAAGAGCTATGGAAATACAAAGTCACAAGTCTGTTTATTCAAATCTTGATCCTTCAAAAACATTCTTGTCAAATGTTTTGATCATCTCCTGGAAATATTTTTCCTAAGTTCTTGGGATGGTATGTGACCCCTCTGAAAAATTTCACAATTTTTAGAAATTGTTTGAATATTTTTAGAGGGCAGTCAAATACCTGTTTGACTTTCAGTCAAACCTTAAACCAGGACCTTGCAGAATTTTTGGAGAAAAATGCATAGCATAAAAAAACCTCTAAAAATTTTACACAAGGTCAATACTTAAGTCAGCAAGCTCCTGTAAAAAATTTCGAATTTTTGGAGTTATTTTGCTACCTCTTTTAAATCCTCAAAAGTCTCTGTCCAATTTAAACCTAAAACCTGGTTCACTGTTCCTTGGATTTGAGTCGGACTCGGGCTCGAGCCACTTGACTTGACTCAGTCAACTAACTGCACCGGGTCCCTTTTTAAACGCGCGGTCGATATCGGTCGTTGGATTTAAATCGCTCGGCTCGCGTTGGTTGTGCCGTTCGGGCCGCTGCGAACGCACCCATCCATTTGAGCTGTTGGATTTAGATCGGGCCGTCCGGATTGGTTGTGCTGATCGGGTCACCCGAATGTCCCGTTAGATCTCGTGGTTCGTTCGTGTCGGGCGCTCCACATTGAGTGTGTCGTTAAAACCTCCGATCGTCACCGTAATCGTGGCCGTCTATTTTAAATCCAACGGTCACCGTATGCCTTCTCGTTCTTCTTCCTCCTCGCTCTCTCGTGCGCGCGTGCGTCAATGGCGAGGAGTAGGAGAAGCGTGCCTTGTCGCATCGGTGGAAGCTTTAAGCGCCGTCTCTCTGTGGAGCATTAAATGCGCCCCAGGCTTTCGTCTCTCCTGTCGAAATCCTCACTTGCCCCCATCATTTCTTGGTCCATGACCGTGCCTTGAACCGAGACCACCATGGACTCGTGTTCTTGCTCAAAACCCTAATTCTCCCTCTATAAATAGCCCCCTTGGTTCCCCCTGGTGTTCCTTTACACCACCTTGAGCTCCTTCTTCACTTCGGAGCTCAAAACCTCAAAAACACCTAAAACACCATTGTTGACCTGAGAAGCTCCATTAGTGATCTTGGTGTCCATTGGTTCATCTTCGATTTCTCTTGTACCCTTTTGAACTCCTCAACTTCCTTTACTTTTCCCCTAACTTAATTTTAGGTTGTATTCACAGGAATCACTCAATTTTAAGTTTGGAGATTTTCGGCCGATTTCACCCCTTTCTTCTCCAACTCTGGTAAGTGGTTCTTTTTGCAATTACTTACTTGTGGAGCTTCTGGAAACCACAATGTAGCTATTTTGATCACCCATTGGTGTTCATTTTGCTCAGGTTATCGTTTCCATATCATCTTCCTCGGCTCCGGTGGACTCTATCGTGTCCAAGTCTTCTCCAGCCACTCGTGGAGCTCATCTTGGCTAAGGTAGTTCCTCATTAGTCCCTAGAAGTGGTGGTACTCGCTTTCTTGGACTACAGCAGAGCTTTTTGCTGTTTTCATGTTTTTTTTCCGAAAAAGCCTCCATCTGTGTTTTCCGGCTCGCCGGTGTTCTAGACCTCCACCGCCGGCGAGGTCACCCCCATTAGGTCTGCATCGCTATTGCGAACCCATTTTGGTATTGGGTTGACGCCGTCGCGGCCGGAGTCGCCGGCGACAAGCCATGGAAGTGACTCGGCTTTTTGTCAGTTGGGAGCTCCCGTTTTTGTCAGATTATTAGGACACATTTAATGCCTAATCATATTCAATCATTAGAGGTATTAATTGTGTCCTAAACCGGCCTTATGTCTCACTGACATGTGGGTCCAACCCCCTGTAATCCCCTCCGCTGGCGCTAATCAGCGCGATTAGGACATCATTAATGTCTAATCATTGATTAGTTAAGTATCGGTATTAATGGTCGTCGAAATAACCCTGTGCCCCGCCGGTGGGCCGTAAGCTTAAAAGCGAAAACCGTAAATCATTAGGGCAAATTTTTGGATTTATTTATTGCTAATCATTGTTAGCAATAAATGTGTCCGAAGCCGCCATCTTGTCTCACTGACAGGTGGGCCCTCAGTTCCTTAATCCATCTCTGTGAAAATCTTTAGGACGCATTAATTGCTAATCATCACTAATCATTAGTCATTAGTATTTAATTAGCTGTCCTAAAAATCCTCTTTAAGTCACTGCCAGGTGGGCCCCGTGCACTATGCACGTAGGTAAAGGCTCGAGTTTTGTGACTCATAGTCACTGACATGCGGCCCCACCTGTCAGCGTTTCATTTTGAACTTCGATCATCAGCCGCCGTCCATTTTGCGATCTGCGGCCAGGATCGAGTGGGCCGTTCGGGTCACCCGAACTCCCCACCCACGTGGGCCGTCCGATCTCAGATCTGCGGCTGAGATCGATGTTGCGTTCGCGAGGTCCGAACAGCCCCCGCTCGTAGCCTTCCGATCTCAGATCAACGGTCGAGATGGATTGGGTCGTTCGGGTCGCCTTCGCGCACCCCTCGCGCGCGCCGTTTGATTTCATATCAGCGGCTGGTATGCATCCACGTCAATCCTTTTCGGTTAAGTTTTGTTGTATCTCAGTAAGTATTTATTTATCTACTGAAAATTGTATAAAAACTTCAGAAATTCATATCTAATTCAAAATAGTTTTTTTTAAATGAATCCAACTGTAATAAATTTGTATTTCACTAAAGTTTAATATAAAAATGCTTTTAGCTATGCTTCTGTGGTAGAAAATTCTGTAGTCAATAATAACTTGATTTCAGCCATTTTAGATATTCCAAATTGAATTAAAGCGGAAAATGCATATCTTTTTGGTATACTGCAAATTGAATGGTTCCAACTTTGATAAATTTGTTATTAACTAAACTTTAATCTAAAAATGGTTGTAGGCCTAAATCAGCACCAGAAAAATCTGTTAATAGATTTAACCTTTTTGGTAGCATTTAAAAATTCATTTTATGCTGTAAAAGGCATAAGAAATTCCCTGTAAATCCAAAATATATAAAAATTGATGTTAGAAAATCCCTCTGTTAGCATCCTTTAATATGAAATAGGTTTTAAACATGTTTATGTTTCTGGAGATTGTAATGTGCTAGTTTTGCAACTTAGGAAAAATCATAAGTAAATCATTATAACTCCAAATTTAGTAAACTCAACTTTGCTGTGATTAGGATGACATAAACTACCTACCATAAAAATTTTGGGTTTTAGATCATTATAGAAATTTTCGCCTTGAACAGTAACCGAAATTAATTTAATTAGGATTTCTCTGGCTGAGAGATTTTGTTTTGGCTATAACTTTTTCATGCTAAGTCCAAATGAAGTAATTTTTGTTCCTGAAATTGTCTAAAATCAACCTCTAGCTGCTGTGTAAATTTTATAGGATTTGGATGTCCTTTGCTATTGAGTTTTATTTGGTGTTCTTCGTTCTTATTTGGTTTTATCGCATTTTCGCGTTAGGTTCCGAAGAATATATTGAACCTGAGAATCCTCCTCTGCAGCAAGAACAATCCCAGCAAGGCAAGCAGTTTGATCATGTTAATCCCTGTATTTTTAAGTAATTATGTTGTTTACAAATTCTATGTATGCATTGCTAGTTTATGTTAAACTATTGTCGTTAGTTGACCTAGTAGATGCATTTCCTTAAGCAAATGATCATCCTTTACTACCATGAGCCTAGGTTATTGCTGTGATTAGAGCTCGTTGGATGAACTCTTATCATTTAGTAGTTGTGAATTAATTGCTTAGCCATGCTTAGCTTCCGGTAGAAATGGGCGGTTATCGACTTATCGATAACCTTGATCACATAAAACTTAGTATCACTTATGATTTCAGCCTTGTGCCATGTTTACTTGTGAAAACTAAAAACTGAAACAAAATGATTTAGACTTGGGCACAATGGTATGTTGGTGTGCTTTTGGGTGTGGCTGGAATGGTGCCCAAGTCAATTAAGGACCGAACTTCTTGTGAGTACACATTATCCAGCATTTTGTGCGTGCTAACCACACTAGAGGGTATGAGACCTCTCTTGAATTAGTACTTTGGGAGGCATTAATTAATGAGTCGTGTTTGTAGTTTATAGAGAAAAGGATCACAAGGGCGTGGCCGGGTGGTTCCTTTCTAGGTCCTCCACCCGACCGGGTCTTGCAAATGTCCGGCTAGCGTTACCTAAATGGCTAATGACTCCGGCTTTGCTTGACTCCACCACAACGTGTGGTCCTAGTGGCCCATTTCGCCGTTGGTCACTAAGGGTTAACCTCATACGTGCGACTCTTAATTAACGCATTCCATTGGAAGCGTCTCGTAGGACTTAGCCGTGCTTGGCATACCAAAGGAAGTGTGCTTAATAGCTTGGCAAAAGGCGATGCGAAGTGTGGGTATATTGGTATACCCCTGCAGGGTTAAAACTATTCGAATAGCCTCGTCCTAGGTTATGGACACGCTTGGGTAAGCTTTTCAAGAGTTAGACTACAACATTTTAATTAAAACTTGATGGGTGGTACGAATCTGGGATTCGTGCTATGTGTGGTGGTTATTGGGTTAGTCACCAATAGGTGGTTACTCTTGTACTTATTGTATCTCGTGTTATTTCATTCAATAAAAACTGATTGCAAACTTGCTTTTGAAATGTACTACATTATTACAAATAAAGTTGGCTTTGTGCAAAATGAGACATACAACCTCCACTTAAATAAGCTTGCATGTAGCATATTGATATGTCTGCTATTCCACACGTCAATCTTGCGAGTACATTTTTGTACTCATTTGCTTTGCTTATTTGTTGCATAGGAAGAAGTTGATCCCCAAGGGATCGACTTTTGTGAGAATTGCTGCGGTATGGACGACTAGCTTGGCGGCCCGGTCGATTGCCTTGTGGGTTATGGCTAACCGGTTGGATTTTGTTTATAGCCATCTTATGGCACTTTTGCTTCCGCTGTTAATGTTACTTTATTGTCGTTTGGCCGGTCGGCCTTCTTGTGTAATAACTCTATTATGTATGTCTTTTGTTAGGATTAATGTTATGTGATGTATGGAATTGATGCGTGATTTTGTAACGGGGTGTGTATACTGCATTTCTGGGAAGTATACATATCTCGGGGCTTGGTTTATTTGATTTGTGATGCTAGAGTCAATGGAAGACTAAGCATTACAAGCCAAATAAATCGGGGTCCTCACACAGCAGCTACTATGTACATGCAGGACAGTGCCGCACACTGGTATCAAGCCTATAAGGTAGCTCATGGGTAGCATGATTGGGAGCAGTTTTGAGATGCTGTGGTGTCTGAGTTCGAAGGTAATTCACAAAGAGACAGGATTCGAGAACTTTTATTGCTTAAGCAAATCGGTTCTGTGGAGGACTATAAGAGGAAGTTTGATGCACTGGTGTATCAAATTCGCTTGTATGATCACAGTATAGGGGGGTTGATGTTAGTCACCAAATTTGTTTTGGGATTGAAGGAGGAATTGCGCGCAGCGGTGGAGTTACAGATGCCAACCACTGTAGCAAGGGCTGCCAGTTTCGCCTGCATACAGGAAGGGATAGTAGAGAGGACCAGAAAATATATATATACATGAATAGAGGCTCTGGACTCAATGCTAACTCGGGAAAAAAAAGAAGAAAGTGGAAAAAGATATGATGCAAGTCAGAGCTCAAGTTTGGAAAAAGGAGACCTATGGAAGGCCAAGCAATTGAAGGATTACAGGAAGACAAATGGGCTGTGTTTCCGGTATGGGGACAAGTATTCACCGACGCATAAGTGTCAAAAGGCAACTCAGGGGCAAGTACAAGCTATTCAAGCTCAAGAAATACTTTCAGATGATGTACTAGATGCAGTGGTTGCAGAAGAAGAAGAGGAGGAGTTGGATATGCACTTATCTTTGAATGCGGTCTCAGGATCAGACCACCTCAAGACTCTCAGAATAAGAGCCTTAGTACAAAATTAGACAATGTTAATGCTGATAGACTCAGGAAGTTCACACAGTTTTGTCAATTCTGCATTGTAAAGAGAATCAAGGGCAATCCAGTGACAGTTAAGACTATGGCGGTTAAGGTGGCAAATGGGGAGTTGTTGTACAGTGATCAGGTGATGTTGGGAATGCATTGGTGGGTACAAGGTAACACTTTCCAACATGACATGAAAGTGCTGGAGTTGGGGGGATATGATGCGATTCTTGGAGCTGATTGGCTCGAACAGTGGGGAGTCATGAAGTGTCATTGGAGGGAGAAGTGGATTGAGTTTGTCTACAAGGGCAAAATCATTAGATTGCAAGGTATCATTGAACCAGACACTTCGGCAGAACTTCAAGAGATCTCGGTGGAGAGATGGTACAAGGGCAATGAGATTTGGGCCACGGTTGTGCTAGAGAAATCCCCAGAACAGACTCACGATGAGATTCCAGAAGCAGTTCACTCTATTTTATCTCGTTATGAGGATGTTTTCCAAGATCCTAAATCTCTACCTCCTCAGCGGGTTTATGATCATGCCATCACCCTATTACCTGGAGCTGCCCCAGTCAACAGTCGACCTTATAGGTATTCCATACTACAAAAAGACGAGATTGAACGCCAAGTTACTGAGATGATTCAGGCAGGGTTGGTGACCCCAAGTCTCAGTCCATTTGCCTCTCCTGTGTTGTTGGTAAAGAAAAAGGATGGGAATTGGAGATTTTGTGTTGATTACCGAAAGCTCAATAACATAACTGTTAAGAGTAAGTTCCCATGCCAATCGTGGATGAATTACTTGATGAATTGGCTGGTACTGCTTTTTTCTCCAAATTGGATCTGAAATCTAGGTTTCATCAGATTCGTATGAACGAACAAGATGAACATAAGACCGCCTTTAAAACTCATCATGGGCAGTTCCAATTTCGTGTTATGCCATTTGGGTTGACAAATGCCCCCGCCACCTTCCAATGTTTGATGAATTCTATTTTTGCTCCATATATAAGGAAGTTCATATTGGTCTTTATGGACGATATTTTGATATATAGCAAGAACTTGTCAGATCATCTGAACCATTTGGGCATAGTCTTGGAGACACTAAGGAAGCACAAACTGGTTGCCAAACGAAGCAAATGCAGCTTTGCTCAGCGAAAATTAGAGTACCTTGGGCACATTATTTTTGACCAGGGAGTGGCTACTGATAATACCAAAACTAAAGCCATGGAACTGTGGCATGTGCCTCAAAATACCACTAAGTTACGAGGATTCTTAGGACTCATGGGATACTATAGTAAGTTTGTGCGACATTATGGAACCTTAGCCAAGCCCTTAACTGTGTTGTTGCAAAAGAAAGGGTTTCACTGGAGTGCCGAGGCACAACGAGCTTTTGATCGATTAAAGGAAGCAATGAGTCACACTCCAGTGTTGGCTTTACCGGATTTCCAACAACCATTCACTATTGAAATCGATGCATGTGATCTGGGCATAGGAGCAGTGCTGACTCAAAATGGACATCCTGTTGCATTTTACAGCAAGGCTCTTGGAGCGAACAATCAAAAACTATCCATATATGAGAAAGAGTTTTTGGCCGTCATGATGGCAGTGGATAAGTGGCGACAATACTTACAGCGGGGACCCTTTACAATTAAAACAGATCACAAAAGCTTATGTAATCTAGATGATCAAATTTTACATTCGGAGTTGCAGAGGAAAGACATGACCAAGTTGATTGGGTTACAATACAAGTTTCAATACCAAAAAGGTGAGAACAACAAAGTGGCAGATGCTTTATCCAGGGTGGGGCACCTAAATCACATCCAGGCAATTTCCACAATGCAGCCCCTATGGATACAGGAAGTTATCAATTCTTATGAAGTTGACAAACATGCTCAAGAGCTCTTGATACAATTGGCAGTGACTGGCACTTCTGAACATGGATATTCATTGAAGGAAGGAATCATTCGACATAATGACAGAATTTGGGTCGGTGCCAATACAGAACTTCACACAAAATTGATAAGAGCATTTCACACCTCACCAATAGGAGGACACTCGGGCATACAAGCAACCTATCAAAGGCTTCGTAAACTATTCAGTTGGTCCGGGCTCAAGCAGGATGTGGAGAATTTTGTTAAACAATGCGTGATCTGCCAGCAAGCGAAGCATGAAAATTACAAATTGTCGGGGCTGTTGTGCCCACTGCCTGTACCTGGAGGAGCTTGGCAAGATTTAACACTAGACTTCATTGAAGGGTTGCCTAAGTCGGAAGGGTATAATGCGATCTTAGTGGTGGTGGATCGGTTTACTAAATATGCACATTTTTTCCCACTCAAGCACCCTTTCACAGCAGTGCAAGTGGCCAAGTTATTTCTCAACAACATTGTCAAATTACATGGCATTCCACGAAGTATTACCTCTGATCGTGATAGGATTTTCACCAATGCAATGTGGAAGGAATTGTTTAAGCTATTAGACACTAAATTGCAGATGAGCACGGCTTACCACCCTCAAACCGACGGTCAAAGCGAAAGAGTCAATCAATGTCTCGAAATGTACTTGAGGTGTGTTGTCCAAGAGACTCCAAACAAATGGCAACAATGGTTGTCTTTAGCTGAGTATTGGTACAATACAAGCTATCATTCGACTTTGGGGTGTACTCCATTCAAAGCTCCGTATGGGATGGAACCACATTATGGCCTTTTTCCTGACCTATCAACTACAAGTAATACAGTGGTGGTCGATATTTTGGCTGAGAGGGAAGCATATTCGGCATTTCTGAAACAACAGTTAGTAAGAGCCCAACTCCGGATGAAACAATACTCTGACCAACATCGGACGTTGTGTGAGTTCCAGGTGGGTGAGAAAGTTTTCCTGAAGCTACAACCATACGCTCAGTCTTCAGTAGTGAATCGTCCCTTTCCGAAACTGTCATACAAATATTTCGGACCATACACCATTCTGGCAAAAATTGGTGCTGCGGCTTACAAATTGGAACTTCCTGCGGGGCAATAGTTCATCCTGTGTTTCATGTTTCCCAACTGAAACCCCATGTCCCCGATCATACTCCAGTATATACTTCGCTTCCTCAACCTGTGGATTTTTCAGTCAGAGACATTCAGCCCGAAGCAATTCTTGACAGGAGATTAGTTAAGAAAGGCAACGCAGCGCATGTTCAAGTGCTAGATCAAATGGACGCATCTACCAGCAGAAATGGCGACTTGGGAAGATTATGATGTTCTTCGCACCAGATTTCCAAAAGCTTCAGCTTGGGGACAAGCTGATCCTGGAGAGCGCGGCAATGTCACGCCTGGAGCGTCCTGATGCGTTGAAGACGCCGTAGCGGGAAATGGTTAAGGCATGCAGTTGTTTCATTTGTTAAGAGAGGAGTGGGTATTGGGCCTGGCCCATGTAATGGTTTTGTGAACGAGCTGGTCAGTCTCGGGATAGTATAAGACCAGACGCTGTACATTTTCAGAGGTTGTCGAGAAAATACAGAAAGAAACAGAACTCTACTTTCCCCTCTCTATTTCTGCTTTTGTCTCTCTGATCCGATAGAAGTATCATCGAAATTGCTGATCCTCTAGTCCGGAATACTTTCGACGGCGAGGTCATGACACAGCGGCGGAAGGACAGGGGGTGCGTGTAAAATATATCGGTAAATGCTATACTTCCTACGTCTGACCGGACGTTTTCGCATCGGACAAGCAATCGAACGACTCGCAATCCTCGTCATCGAGTGCAAGGTCACGTCTCCGAACGCGAAGGCTCTTGTGCCACACACACTTCATTCAAACTCACGCTCGTAGATTTGGATAAAGTCACTGAGTCATCATAGTCTTTATGGGCTTCACCTCCGCAGCTCGACGAGCTTCGCGAAGGTCATGGGTGTGGCCTCCCCATGAGCTTCACCTCCCTCCCTCCCCGCAGCCATGGTGCTCGAGGTCTGTATGCCTCCCTCCCTTCCCTCCCCGCTCCTAAGTTGCTGCTCGTTTCGAGCACGCGATGGTTCCTGATGTTCTTTTTTTCTGGTCCAATCGCAGACGACGATGATATGCGTGGACAACTCAGAGTGGATGTGGAACGACGACTACCCACCGTCCTGGTTTCAAGCGCATGCCAATGCAATCAACCTCATATGCAGTGCCAAGATGTAGGTTGCTGATTGGTTCTCCCACCACCCGCCACCTCCAATTCCATTGGGTGATCTGAAACTCACTCTCTGCCTAGCTTCTTGACCCAGTATCACCGAAGTCTTTTCAATTTGTTACTAAATTTGTTGCAACAGTTGATTCAAAATATTGCATGAAGTGTTTTTTATTGTTGTGATGTTGTTGCATCAAATGTTACGGCAAAATGTATTTTTTGTTGCAATTGTGTTTTTAATTTATTGCACAAGAGACCCTTCACTATTTAATTGTTGCAAGCATTCTCTCACGTTGTTGCAGCAGTTTTTATCCATCGTTGCAGAAAGTTTATAGAAAAAAGATTTTATTGAAACTATTGTCGTTGATTGTTGCATACATGAAATCAAAATATTTTATAAGTAAGTTTTAAATGTTACAACAATTATTTTCATATGTTTTCACTGTTATTTTTAATTGTTGCAATGTTATAACATCGAAATTTGTTTATTTTGGGATATTTGAACTAGTTTTTAAAAGCATGGCCATGTTCTATACTGATAATTTCATACATTTTCGATGAGAATTTGATATTTTTTCAAAAAATTTCCTTAGAATTGTATTTATCATTTGAGCATTTTGTTGCATACATGAATTATTTTTATTGCAAACGATGTGTCCGAATGTTGCGTCACGTCCGAACGCTAGGTGCGTCGAAAATATATTGATTGAATCTTCCGCACATCTCAAACGATGTTGGGCTTCTGAATTTATACTCAGGGATTACAGAGTCTATACAATAGTTCTTGTTTGACGCTTGTCGGACATTGAATAGTACATGCAATGGACGGTGAATTACTAGTGGACAGGTTACTGATTCTCCCGAACACATGCGACCGAATTCTGTTCTATCTACAAGATGAATCAGAAACGTCCACGGGAACAAACCCGAATCATATAACAAACTAAATATCTTAACACACCTCCTCAATCACAAACCGAAAGATTGAGATTGTGCTGTAGAGTTTTGAGATGTTATATCCTGAACGGTTTTGTCAGTCCGTCAGCAAGTTGATCCTGCGACGACACAAACCTAATTTCCAACGCCTTTTGCACTACTCTTTCTCGAACAAAATGGAAATCAACTTCGATGTGTTTGATTCTAGCATAGAACATGGGATTTGCTGACAGATAAGTCGCGCCAAAGGTTATCACACCAAAGAACCAGTGCTCTATTTTGGAAAATTCCCAGTTCTCCTAACAGAGATTGGATCCAAATAAGTTATGTCGTTGCATTTGCTAGCGCCTTATACTCAGACTCTATACTGGATCTTTAAATGGTTGCTTCCTTTCTAGAACTCCAAGATGTGATATTAGAGCTGAAGAACACAAGAAACCAGATATATCTCACTGCCTATGGCATGGTAGCTAGATATATTAGGAGTGTCTCGTCTGGTTTTTGGAGAAACCAGAACAGGAGCGCTCGTAAGATGCCTCTTGACATCCTCGAAGGCATTGTTCGCCTCCTCTAACCAGTCGAAACCATCGTGTTTACTTGGAAGTTTTAAGAAGGGAAGTCCTTTTTCTCTCAGTCGTGCAATAAAACGACTTAAAGTCGCCAGTCATCCTGTGAGTTTTTGAACTTCTTTCTTCGTGGTCAGAGGGCACATTCGTTCGATGGCCTTTATCTTCTCAGGATTGGCTTCGATTCCTCGTGCAGATACTAGGAATCTGAGCAGCTTTACTGAAGAAACTCTAAATACACACTTCTCGGGATTGAGTTTCAATTGGTATTTTCTGTGGTTGTCGAAAGTCTCCTGCAGGTCTGAGATATGATCAAGTCGCTTGATGTTCTTTATGGCCAGATTGTCAACATAGGCTTCTAAATTTCGGCCTAGTTGAATAGAGAAGGTTGTTTGCACCAAGCGTTGAAAAGAAGTGCCAGCATTTTTTAAACCAAATGACATTTTGATATAGAAAAATACTCCAAAAAGAGTAATAAATGCGGTCTTTTCTTCATCATCTAAACACATACTAATATGATGATAATTAGAATATGCATCTAGAAAACTTAATATCTCACAACCAACAGTAAAATCAACCAACTAATCGATACAAGGTAAAGGAAAATCATCTTTGGAAAATCATCTTTTGAACAAGCTTTATTAAGATCAGTAAAGTCTGCACACATACGCCACTTACCATTAGACTTTCTAACCATTACAAGGTTGGCCAACCACTCTGGGTGGTAGACTTCTCTTATAAAGCTTGCTATGAGTAGCTTATCTAATTCTGACATAATAGCATCTCGTCGATCAGGTGCAAATCTTTGTAATTTTTGTTTTACAGGTTTCTCGTCGGGCTGAAGAGCTAGCCTATGCTCGATCACCTCCCTGGGGACTCCAGGCATGCAGATGTTTGCCACGCGAAGACATATGCGTTTGCTCAGAGGAAACTGACGAGGGTGCCTTCCTATTTAGGGTCGGAAGCAACCCTAATGCGAACAGTCTTCGAAAGCTTCTCTGGATTCAAGGGAACTTCTTGTCGGGACCCGAAAATGCATCTCAGGAACCCTCTGTGTATTCTGAACTAGTTCCAGATCAGTAGCTAGCTCACACAGGCAAACAGTGATGAAATACCATCCATTTATTCGATTTAACTAAAAAGATCTCAAAGTAACAAATAATAATAAGAGCTAGACCTTATGGTCAACGTTTACTTAACTTGCCACGCAGGGCTAAAGAAACAAATAAACTCTTGCAGCGGAACAAAACTCTTCAAATGGTCAATCAACATGCCCACAGGCAATCGAGTGGAGAACGCATCCTAATCTGCGAAACCTTCATGGTACTCTTCCTGGTAGAACTCGGAGTTCCCTGGTTCTTCTGTGGAGATTAAACAACACAGGGCGCAGAGCCATGAGTACTTTGAATGTACTCAGCAAGCCGTGGGGAAATGTATGCAAATAGTACTCATGCAGGGCTTGAACAAAGATTACCTGTATGGCTCTTTTGCAGAAAACGACATTTACGATAAATACAATAAATAGATTGAAGTGCTGAATTGAAAACAATAAGTAATAAATAAACAATTGTTTTGAACAATTAGTGAACTTCTCATTCACTCCCAACCAAACCAACGATAAGTGAATTCCCCATTCACCAATCGACACAACCCACCAAGTGAATGACCTATTCACCAAACGAACATTATATTCATCAAGTGAACTTCCCATCCACACTCCGACTCATTTTTGAAGAAACTCTATCTTCCGTGTGAAATCCCCGAGCACGTCCATAACCGCGGACACGGCTATTCGAATAGTTTTACACTCTGCAGAGGTTGTACAGCTTGACCCACAAGAGATAGATCAACTTATAATGTCCGTTTAACACACTTTCGAGGTGTGCGACTAAGTGATCATCACAACGCTTTTACAAAGCTCCTTCTTAACCCGATTACGCGCTAAGGTTTCAACACCAATGTCTTTCCGGCTGCAGACGGGGCCCCCTCTTGCGCCACCGTGAGAATACGTTTCCCACGACTCACACTTCACATGACAGAACCGAAATTAAGACATTGCTAATTATTCAGCCAGGCTTGTCCCATCAGGCATGTGGTTGTACGGTTAAGGATCAGTTCAACGGCGCACAAGATTAAGTCCTTGACAAGTTACTCAGGCGAGACTACCACAAACCCACAACATGTTCAATCCACATCCCCACTATCCACCAACCACTCGTCCGAGCGAAAACCATTTTGTTCAACTAAAACCTATGACTAACCCCGTCATGGTACACAAATTTTAACAAGAGTGGCTCACCACCACGATTCCATATATCATTAAGTTAAAATTAATTATTAAGACACATGTGATGATAAACCCATCGTAATTAAGCTGAACTAAGCATATGTACGATACCCATGTTGGCAATATAAATATATCCAACTAAAATTATCCCAGATAGGGTGACAAAGGATTCATGGCATTCAAGTAATCAATGGAGGCATAATGACAACAGGTAATAGCTAAACCTAAAACCATTTGTATAAAGATAGCATGCAGTTGTATAAAACAATATACTTTTGAAATCATAGGTTAAATATGATCAAAGGACCACGACTTTCCTGGGAATAAATCCTGGGATTGATCTTGATCTTGGTAGCTACTCCTTGCTCAAAGCTTCCCGAAGTATCAACGTCTACTCGCAACAGAGCAAATAAACCAAATAAATAAATAATAGAGAGCAAATAGACTCCAAAAATTAAATAAAAATCTCAAATAAATAGATCTCGAATTTAGATAAATTTAGGAATTTGAATGGACTCAATCGGAGTTCGGATGCAAAAGATATGGGCTTTGGAATATTGAAATCACATAAAATACTGAAAATTAGAATTTATGGATTTACTGAATTATGTTTCTGAATGAAAATACAATTATGATGTAAGCTGATTTCATCAAGGGAATTTCGGCTGAAACAAATAAAAGGAAATTGAATTTGACACATGGGCCCCACATGGCATAGAGATGGTGTATGTAGATTGCGTTTACAGAACCTTGAGCCCGGGTTTGGATTTAGGTGTGCCACATGGCCTTGCCACATGGCCTTGACTGGGATGCCACATAAGCAAAGGAAGCTTAGGTGGACGATGACATGGCTAGGCACATCAGCCGAGGGAGAAAAGCTGAGAGAGAGAGAGGGACAGAGGCTTGACCAGCGGTGAGGCTTGCGGCGTCGACGGCGAACCACAGCGAGGCGGGAGCAACAGAGGCCAAAAATGGAAACCCCACGTTGCAAGGATGCTCTGGGCGGCGATGGCTCGATCAGGGCGACGACAGGTTGTCGGCGGCGACGACTTAGGCGGCAACGAGGTGCACGGATGCGGCGGTGACGACGATGGAGTGGCGCCCTCATGAAACTAGGAGAAGCACCAGATCGGCGATGTGATGAGGAACACACCGAAACAAAAGAATCGGCCAGGGAGCTCACCGGAGATATAGATTGAAATCGGGTGCCGCGGTCAGTTTTGATGACGAAGACGAAAACGGCGCTGCGAAGGTCCTCGGGTGATGACAACCGCGTTAATGTATAGCACGCGCTAATGCGAACCCACCGGAGGTGGAAGCTCGGCTCAAGATGAACTGACGACGAAGAATTCCCGTGAAGAAGCGACTTGAGCGGCGCTCGGTTCTTCGACAAATCAGACAAAACGGAAACAGCTTCGGGGCTAGAAATTGTTTTTGAACTTTGAAAATTCATATTAAGCTTTTAACTTTACCAGAACAATCCAAATGGTTATTTTTTACTTTTAAAATTTCAAAAACAGACCAAAATTTTGGGATGTTACACTTCTTGACTTCATCGTTCGGCTTCGGTGCAACATTAGGCTTCGACTGCTTGGTCGATGGCTGACTTTCTCTTGCTTCTCGAGTTGATATCTGGCCGACCATCTTGAGAGACTTTTGGTCGCATGTAAACGCTATTTTCTTGTCACAACGAACTGTGATCACTCATTTGGGACCTAGCATTTTAAGATATTGATACCCATAATGAGCAGTCATTAAGAATCGTGCCAAAGTTGGTCATCTGAGTATGACATTATATGCCGTGTCGAAATCGACCACATCAAAAGAGATTTTCTCTGTCCTAAAATTGCTTGGAGAATCAAACATGACAGGAAGAGAAACTTGACCAATTGGTTTGGCCGAAGACCCTAGTACGATCCCATGGAACGAGTATCATACAGGTTTTAATCTGATCCGAGGAACTTACATCTCATCTAGAGCACTTGCAAATAAAATATTTAAAGAACTGCCACCATCAACTAACACTCGATTTACTCGACAGTTGTTGATGGTGAGCTCGACTACGATCAGAAATTGACCTGGTTGAGTGGAAGGGATCGGATAGTCGGCCTTCTCAAATGAGATGGGAACTTCTGACCACTTTGGTAATTTATTGACAAGAGGGGGGTCAATGGAGTTTACCTCATCAATGGAGTTTACCTCATATGTGACAACCTTGAGCTGTCACTTCGACTCGTATGTCGAAGATCCCCTAAAAAATGTGGTCGATGGTATGCTTTGGATCCTGAAATGGCATCTCCTCGTCGTCACCTGACTGCTTTCGACCACTTGCTGGTCCTACCTCCTCGAGTACGGGAAGGGGCACTTTGCCGGTGTAGTAGTCATCGAGTTTTCATTGGAAAACTCGGCAATTGCGAAGGTCGTGTCCTTCCTTTTATGGAAAGGACACCACATCGGCTTGTCATTCTTCCGTTTGGGGAATTTGCCTTTGCCCTGGTCGGAATACGGTTTGTCACCTCGAGGCTCCTTATTGCTTACGGCCAAGACTTCTTTGGAACTATTGGCTTGAGGCTTCTGGTCTTTGTTCTTGTTCTTAGATTTCTTGGCCTTCTTATCCTTCTTCTCGTTACTTTCGCCTGCTTTTTGAGTGTTTTTGTCATCTTGATTGATGGTCTTGTTCCATTTGATTGCTTCAGCAGCAGTCTCATATCGATCAACCATCTCGAAGAGCTCAGCAAGAGTGGCTAGAGGATTTAAAGTGATATCCTCTATGATCCTTCTATTGCGAACCCCATGCTTGAAGCTTTGATAGCATAAAAATCAGAAACTTCAAGTATAGAATTTCAAACCTGACTGAAACGCCTAATGAATTGTCGTAGGGTCTCATGGTCGTTCTGCCTTATCCTGTGAGGTTGTCTTCCTTCCCAGGATAGTTGTAGGTGCCTTGGAAATTAGCAAGTAGCAGGTCACAGAGGTGTTGCCATAAATAGATCGACTCGAGTGGTTGGATTAACAACCAGGATTGAGCGGACCCTTCGAGTACAGTCGGAAGGTAATTTGCCATGACGTGCCCACCTCCTCCTGCTACTCGAATAGCGACCGTGTAAATCTGAAGAAATTCAATGGGATTCTATGACTCATTGTAACATCCCAACTATTGGGTTTGAGTTTCAAATGTAAGAAAATAAGAAGAAATTAAAACTTTTCTTGCATCTTGTTGTTTTGAACTTTTCTGTAATTCTTGTAAAAGAATTGTGGAGTTCAAAAACTCCAATCCCCAATTAACTAAAGTCATGACCCTCTTTTTCAATCCTTGTCAAATTTTGTGTCCAACCTCTGGAAATATTTTTCCTTTGGTTCTTGGGCCTGTGTGTGACTCCTCTAAAAAATTTCATAATTTTTGGAAATTATTTGATAATTTTAAGAGACCAGTCAAACCTGTTGACCCTTGGTCAAACCCTAGAGCAAACCTTGAGGAATTTTAGGAGAAAAATGTTGTGCATAAAAACCTATGGAATTTTTTCACAAGGTTTATCCTGGAACTAGGAACCTCCGGTCAAAATTTCAGAAATTTTGGACTTAGTTTGCTACCTCTAAAAATTCTTCCAAGTTTTCAGCTTATTTGAAACCCTAAGTCAAAATCATGTTTGGGTTTGAGTCGGACTCGAGCCCAAATCCCCATTCTGGTTGAACCCAACACCTCCCGTGGCTGGGTCTACCCGTTTAAGCGCGCGTGGCATCTCAACCGTTAGATCTCCATCGGGCGGTCCTCGTTCATGTGAACTTTCGGACCACCGATCGCGCCTCTCCTTTTCAACCGTTGGATCTTGATCCAATAGTCGCGGTGCATCCCCTTTTCGCGTTCGGTCGCACCGCTCAACCGGCTCGAGCCACTTGGTTCGACCTAACCAACTAACTGCACCTCGGGATCGCTCAAAGTGGCGCTTGGATTGCAACCGTTGGATTCCTTTTCAACCGCCAAGATTGCTTGTGACGTTCGGACCTCCGATCGGCCTAGTCAATCTCAGCCGTTCAATTCCAATCGGACCGCTCTCGTTGAATTGAACGTTCGGACCACCGAACTTTAGATTCAATCGAGGCCGTCCATTTCTAATCTAACCATCGTTTGTGTTTGGGCCCGTGACTGTGGGTTTGGCTAGACTAACTCATTTACTTTGGACTCAAGCCACTTTGGTTTCTTTCACTGGCAAGTGGGCCCTCGCTTGCCTGGTCATCTTCTTCCCCGGTCGCACCTGTGCGTGCGCGCCAGAGCGCCATGGCTAGCGCATGGGAGGGGCTTTGCAGTGCATTGCCACCTCCATGGAGTCCTGCAACGACTCTTTGCGCCGAGCATTAAATGCGCGGCAGGTTTTCGCCCCCAAAGTCACGTTCCTACCTGCCCCCGTCGCTTCTTTTCACACATGGCAGTGCTTGGACCGAGCTCACCCGTGGAGCCTTGTATTTTCTAAAACCCTAGCTCTCCGGCTTTATAAAGCACTTGAACCCCTCCTTGGATCCTTTTCCAGCTCTAGCTAGCCCCCTCTCGTCTTGTTTGAGCTCAAACCAAAGAAACCCTTAAATCGCCATTGTCGGCCGTGGAGCTCTTTATCACCGACAACGCTCCAATGGTTCCTTTGCAGATCTGTCATTAATTGCTAATCATTGCTTAATCAACATAATGGCTATCCTAAGTTAGCTCTTCAGTCGCTGACATGTGGGTCCTGCACACTTAAGCCTCGGTGCGTAAGTGCACAGCGCTGAGCTCAATCTGTGAACCGTTCGTTTTGAGATCTACGGTCCAGATTGATTTGGTCGTTCGGACCACCGAACGTCCTGATCGCTTGTGGACCGTTCATCTCTAGATTTGCGTCTCAGATCTCGTGACCGTTCGGACCGTCCGAACGTTACCGCGCTCTGAGCCATCCATCTTTAGATCGACGGACGAGAATGGTTGGAACGTTCGGACCTCCGAATGTTTCATTTATTTTGGAATGTTGGATCTAATCCATTCGCTAAGTTTCGCGTGGGCCTCAGCGTGCGCGCTGTGCGTCCGTTCGTTTGGGCCATCTGATTCAAGATCAACGACCCATGTTTTTCGCTTTGAGTTAGTATAAAAGAAAAACCCGGAAACCTTTATTTCTGAACTGTTAATTGTGTTAAACTTTAAAACTGCCTAACTAATTCGTTTAACTCCATTTCGGTTGATTCAAATTTTGTTAGCTCTGGTTTTAACTAAGCTTTAATCTAAAAATGGTTGGAAGCTTTGTTTTGTTCCAGAAAATGTTGTTAGTGGATTTAAATTCGGTTTAGCTTTATTATTGCCCTAAAAATTCATTTAACTTGAAAAATGCATAAGTATTTCTCTGTAGATCCTTTTTGAGTGAAACCAAGTTTGTTGGTTTCCTCTGTTAGTGTGCTTACTGGTAAAATAGGTTTTAGGCTTGTTGCAACCTCTTAAGTGGCTGTGGTTGCATTTATCTTGTACACCTTTTCATGTCTTTGAAAAATCATAGAAAATGCATCCTAGCTCCAAATGAGGTGAATCAAGTTGTGTTGTTCATCTCATGTGGTGCTTTGTTTACCATAATAATTTCAGGTGCACCACCTTTCTGGAAATTTGTGCCAAAAATTTAATTTTAGATGAATAGTAACCGAAATGGATTTTTCATCCTTTTTCCAACCGACTGTTCTTGTTTTGGGTGTATCTTTTGATTGGTACATCCAAATCAATTGGTTGTTGTTGCTAAATTCCTTAAAAATCATGCTTCTCCTGTTGTGCAAATTTCAGAGCTTTTTGTCGACTTTGGTTTTTGCGTCTTTTCGGTATTCTTCATTCTTATCAGTTCTTTTCGTTTCTTTCGCTAGGTTTCGTTGATTACAAAAGTGACCCTCTGCAGCAAGCAAGTGATCTCTAGCAAGGCAAGCAGATGTAGCATTTATTTGATCATATTGATCCCATTACTTTTACAGTTTAATATCTTGTTTGCAAGTAATATGTATGCATGCTTCTTTGTGTCAAAGTTAATTTTGCCAATTAGAGGTAGCTAATCATATTGCATGGTTTCCCTAAAATTGTCCACCCCTGTCACTAACCTAAGTTAATATTCTCACTAGTGAATTAGAGCTCAGTGGATGATTTATGCTCTTTTATTGTCTTTGCGATTATGATACTTAGAAATGCTTAGCTACCGGTAGAATTGATCGGTTATCGACTTTGTCAGTAACCTTGATCACACGAAACTTATTATTACATTATGTCCAGCACCTTGTGCTTTGTTAATTTGTAAAGTCAAAAACTGAAAATAAAATATTTTACACTTGGGCACAATGGTTGGATGGTGTGATCTTTTGGTGTGAATGGAATGATGCCCGGGTCATCAAGGACCGAGTTACTTGTGTCACTGATCCAAGAGACATTTGCGTGCTAACCGCACTAGAGGGATATGGGACCTCTCTTGACTTAGTACTTTGGGGGTGTTAATTAATGAGTTGCTGGTGGCAGTTGTTAGAGAAAAATATTCATGGTTGGTTGTGAGACGGGAGCATCCACAGTTGCTTAGGCTGGGCCGATGCATCCTACTCTTCGTATGGGTTCTTAGTGGGAGTCCGTAACGGCGGTTCACTAAGATTTAACCCCCATACGTGCGACTCTTAATTAACACAACCCATTGAAAATGTCTTGTAGGACTTAGCCGTGCCGGCATACGAAAGGAAGTATGCTAAATAGCTTGGCGAAAAGGCAGTCTGAAGTGTGGGTACATTGGTACATCCCTGCAGGGTTTGATCTATTCGAATAGACTCGTCCTAGGTTATGGACAATGCTTGGTAAGGTCGTGCAAGAACTAGACTATAATGTTTCCTTAAGATTGAATTGGTTGGTACGAATGGGTAATTCGTGCTATTGTTGTGATGGCTATTGGGTTAGTCATCTCCAGGATGTCTTATTGTTATTAATTATTGTCTCTTTGTTATTTGAATAAATAAAAACAGATTGTGCAAATTGCTTTCAATTCTATTATCTATTGCAAATAAAATATGCTTTGTGCTGAAAAATGAACCCTAGCCTTTTCCTTTGATTAAGCTTGCATGTAGTTATATCTAGGCTTTGTTACTCGTAAGTCTTGCGAATACATTTTTGTACTCATTTGCATTGCTTTATTGTTGCAGAGGAGGTTGATCCGCAAGGGGTCAACTTTTGTGAGTTGTGCTTCGCCTGTGACGACTAGCTTGGCGGCCTGGTCGGATTGCCTTGTGGGTGGTTGGCAAACCGGTTGGCTTTTGCTTCGCCATCTTATGGATTTTGCTTCTGTTATTTATTCTAGCTCTTTAGCTTGTCTTGTGACCGGTTGGTCCCTTTTGTAATAACTATATTGTATGTCTTTTGCTTGTAAAGCTTTAGTTCGATTGTATGCTCTTGTATGGAAATGATGTATATTTTTGTAAAAGGTTGTGTATACTGCAGTTCTAGGAAGTATACATTTTCTCGAGGCACGAGATATTTTATTTGTGATGCTAGAGTAAATGGAAGACTAAGCATTACAAGCTAAATACCCCGGGGTCTCACACCCATCAAACTTCTCCATGTTCACTGGTCGAAACCGTGAAGGCCAGCGAACTGCTCAGAGGTCTGGTGAGAACGCCTGACATCTGGTAATGATATCATAACACCTTCTCTGTAGGAATGAAGGGTTGATATCACTAGACGATCGTACTCGATGATACCCTATGGTTGGTGGACCCAACCTTTGATAGGTCTCAGCCCTACAAGGATAATCCTCGTATTCCATCGGATGCTGGAGATTTTTGGGTTGGAGTGGTGAATGATCACCTCCCCTAAGGGCTTGTCGCTCATCAGATGCTCGAAGAACTCTCCTTCGACTGGAGTTATCATTAGCGGAATGACGTGACCTGTTGTCGTGTCGATCTCCATGTAGTGAGTTGTTCGAATGAATGGTGTTCAACGGAGTCGTAGTAGTGTGACTTCTAGAATGGTGTCAACAAGGTTGCTCAAGCCTGGTCAGCGTGCTTCGAAGCCTTCGAGTGATTTCTTCGGCGAGTTGTAACCTGGTGCTTGCCCAAGCTCTAGAGTTGGGTTTTCTAGTAGGTCACTTATACGATGAAGTTCCTGAGCCTCCTCGGATTGATACTGGATGCGCCTAGACAAGGTTCTTTGGGCCATCATTCTTCTTTTCTGGGTAGTCTCAGGGTCTTCCACGCCTGATGTTGCTTGAGTTTGCCTTAATGGAGAGCGTGGGATGAACCATATAGATCCTTTATGCTTTGAATAAAACTAGAAGAATTGTACTTCCATATTTCGAATGTGGGGAGTATTGTCTATTCAATAATATGAGTTTAAAGTTTAATATATTGAAGTACTTATATTTAGGCATTTGTCATATGAAATGTTTCTCATTTCAACCAATTCACCGATTCCGTTTGAAAAGTTATGATAAATTCTACTTCTATCTAGTTAGAAAGAAGAGGAATAACATTTATATAAGTAATTAACATTTTCTACTATTCATAAATCGGTGGCATTAAGCATGTGAAGTCTTCAAAGGGCACCTCGTAGGGCACAGTAATAAACCTTCGATTTTTCTAATTTACGGATACTCACATCAACCAATTCTCCCGAAAAACTTGTTGATTCGCGACACAAGGGCAAAGTTTTTGTCTCGTGATGTCACATGGGTCGCTGCTCTCCACTCAGTGCCCCATCTTGTCCTCCCTGATCCTGCGTTTTCACGATTAGCAACAACAATTCATTTCCTTCATTCCCATATCTAGCACTATCCTTCATCATAGTCGCCGTCGCAAGGGAAGCGGACTAGGCGCTGGGGCGATGCGTGTGGTGGGTCTAGCTTGCTGAAGCGACGTGGCGGTGGCTGGAGCAAGGGAGGTGGGCAGGTTGCAGGGGTGATAGGGTCCGGTTGGTTGTGGGGGCTGACGATGAGGTAGGCCTTGCTCGAGCATGGTAGCGCTGAGGAGACGCGTTGGTGTTCGATTGGGGGGGGTTCCTTTTTTTCGACTTGATTTTTTTTAATGCAAATTAAAAGTTTCCAATTTGAAAGTTGTTGCGTATCAATTGAAAGTCCCCAATTTGAAAGTTGAGTGTGTCCATTGAATGTTCCCCACTCGAAAGTTTTCTGTCAACCGGAAGTTCCCGATTTGAAAGTTGTTGGATTTTTGTAAGTTTTATTGAATCTCAGTGAGCCGGAACGTAGGTCTGGGGAAGACATGAAAAGAGGTGTAGAAAGGGTGGGAGGGTGGGAGTGAGTGAGAGATGAAGATGTCCGTGAGTTGGACACCTCACTAACGCCCTTAAGGGTGTGTTTGGTTGGCAGAATCTTCCGAGGATTATCATGAATCCTTAAGTAATCCTGTGAGATTATCTTGTTTGGTAAATCATCCAATAATCTGAACTAGGAATCTAAGAATACCTTAGGAAACAGATTACCATCAATTCCAGGAATCTATTTCCAGTAGAAAAGAGTGTCTATCTTAAATTACCAAGGGAAAGTAATATTTGTTATTGCGTTTTTTTTATCATGTGCTTTTGATTCATTACAGTCAAATTTTGAATTTTCAGAATTCAAAATCCAAATTATGATTTATTTTAATATTCGAATATCTGAATTATGGAAGTAAAAAAAATCATTTTTTCAAAATATGAAGTTTGAAACCAAAATATCATAAATTTGAATAAAAAATTTTGGAATCATAAATTCAGACAATTTAAATTTAAAAATTCAAAATATGAACTTTTAAATCATACAAAATGAAATTCAAAATGTTGGAATTTTAAACTGTAAATTTCAAAATGTAGAGATGTTAACCTTCATGGTTTGAAATTATGATAAAGGCTAATATGTAGTTTCCTTCAAATCAGCCAAACGTTGGAATCTTATCTTATTGATAATGTGTTTACCGGTAACCAGATTGAGAGGAATATTGGATTACAGAAGAATATGAGATTATCTGTACCAAACGCACCCTAAATTAGTTGCCCTCGTGAACCTCTGTGGACCATAAAAAAACTGCAATTTCCTGCGTAAAAACGAAATCACCACACTCCTAGCTCAAAATCCCACCATTCCCAGGTTGCCAGCCCCAGGGTTTTCTAGGTCAAAATGGAGCAAAAATAGGAGGAAGTGGAGTGTTGGGCTGGATCTTGTCGATGAACGGTGGATGGGCGGGGGGCAGCACGCAGCACTGCAGACTTCAGCCGTCCATCCCTCCATTTGGTGGGGGTCGGACGAGCGCACAAGGCACAAGTATCTTTTAAGCCCTCGCTCCCCCGAATCCTCACGACCTCACCTCTCCCCGCCCTCACCGCCGCCGACAACGACGTCGCCCGCCTCCCACCGAAGCTCGCCGCATCTAGCGAGCTCCCCTCCTCCTCCCCCCTGGCGGAGAGTGGGGCGGAGCGGAGATCCACCTGAGCTGGACGATTTCGTCGGTAAGCCCTAGCTTTCCTGTATCGATTTCGCTTTGCCCTAATTTCGTCATGTTGTCTTCTTTGCTGTGAGGGACCAAATCCAAATGAAATCCGATTCGTTCTGTGATGTTCCATCCGATTCCTGTTGGTGCCTCCATTTCTGGGGTACTGGTGTGGCCGATTTGTTCGCTGTTGGAACGCAACCCATTCGTCCGTCGATCCATCCGTGTGGTGGTTCTTGAACGAGCGCAAGATCCCAGCGGGGTCCTGAGACACCGTGGGGCTCGGGGCGCATCAGCCACTGGATGGGATGGTAGGCCGTACGTAGAAGTGATTGTAGGCCGAAGTTGCGGTGAGCGTGCTGGATTCGGCTCACTGTGTTTGTTAGCAATATTTGGAAAGAAGCTGTACCAGCTCCATCTAAGCGCCGCGTGTAGCATCCGTTTAGAGTTTGTAAGGTGTGCAGTGTTGTAAATAGCGGTTAGTGAATGGTAACCTAAAAAATCTGTGTGAATTATATGGTTGATTTGAAGGAAATACGTAATTACATATTTAACATGTTTTGGCATTTGCCCAACCTAACTTTTAATTTTCGGTAACCTTTAAATATTCTTATGATTTCAAGCAATATGGCTATGGCACTCGAAACACTATTACATTAATTATACCTAAAATGTTTGAGTCACTGTCGGTCAGATGGGTATTGTAACTTGTAAGTAGATCCAAATATGGTGTCATTCTAAAAAACAATCCAAATGTGGATGTTCTCCATGTTACGTTAGTTCATTCAGCATTGTTTCAAATTCAAACAGTGGATTGCAAGAAATGTAGAGGTGAAGCATTTTTACCATGAATAGCTTAGAGGCAATATAGCAGGCATCGCCATATTTTTGGAGATATATTGAAGTGATGAATCAAAGGGTAAGGGCTGTAGTCTATTGATTACTAATCATGCTTAAGACCGCTTAATGTTTCATAGGTGCATATCTAGCATATTAAGATGATTAGATAAAAAAGTAATTAGAAACCGCTAGCTTGGTCGTCTTTAGGATGTTTTGAAAAACTTAGTTTTAAAATATCAAATAATTTTGAAAGCTTAAGTAAGTTCTCATATTTTACTACTTACCTATCTTGGATTGCTCATCTCACTTTACTCTTGATTGAGTTTAAAAAGTTGTTTTCCTCTTCTTTTTTCAAAAGATAGTTGTTATCGTTTAGTTTCAATTTTGAGGAGCAAATGAGAGTTGCAATTTTGAAGTGTTGGCTGTCTTTTGGTGAAGTTTGGAAGCTTCTGGAGTTGGAAATTTCGGCTAGGAGCTTGGATTCAAATCTGGACAGCAACTCTTAGTAAATAGAGCTGATAATGAGAGGATAATTCAACTAAAACTGTGGAAAAAAAGGGTAAGATATGATACTAGTTGGCTAAGTATCCAACACCCCTTTGGGTGGTTTTACCTTACTCTTTAGATGTGTTAGAACTTGAGTTGTGTTCTGAAATTTTTCTTTCTAACCGATTGCTCGTTCTTTTAATACGGGTTAGTCGTATCGGGAAGTTCATTTTATGTCTTGTGGTATCCTTTTGTTTCATGTGCCTGTTATAAGCTTGTAGAGTTCGTTTCCTTGCTATGTTGTTAGCTTTCGGTTAGGGTGATGTTTCATTTCCTAGCAGTTGGCTTTTCTTTTTTGCTTTCTTTCACTTCCAATTTTTGGGTTTTCATTGCTAACACATATCTTCGGAACAGGATGTCTGGACAGTCCAAAAGTCAACTTGATCAGCTAGTTGGGTGGGATGAAAGTCTCTCTGGCTCCAACTGTCCGGATAAGACTCGTAAACGCCTCCGCTCTGGCAAGTGTTACGGATTCTGGAGCTATCCCGAGGAGTGGCGAATACCTCCTATCTGCTTTAGCTGTGGTGAAGTGGGGCACTCCGCCGAAGGTTGCAAACTAGGGAGGGTCAAGGTCTGTCAGCGCTGTGGTGAGGAAGGACACTACAACAACCAGTGTACTACAGCCTGTGCAAACTGCGACAGAGACCACCTACCTGGAAACTGTCCGACTGCCAAAATCACTTGTTTTCTTTGCGAGGGGAACGATCACTGTCCCAAGGATTGTAGTCTAAACCGGGTGATCGTCAAGTTGGTAGAACTGCAACAGCGGATTCTTCGTGCATCTGCGAGCCTCGCAACCACCGATGAAGCCAAGCAGGAGAAGTTCATGGAGGGTTTGTCCGAGGAGCTGCAGGACAAGCTCTCGGTTGTTGACTTCCCCAACTTTCAGACCTTGGTCGACAAGGCCATTGTCGCTGAGCACAAGGTAAGAGCGCTGGAAGAGTCTCGCAAGCGCAAGTGGGAGGCCCAGAAGTCAGCAAGGGCCAACATTTCTCGTCCTCGTGTTGGGCGGCCGGTGGCCCGCTCGTGCTCCACCACCACCGAGGCCGCTTGTCGGCGCGCTTCGCCCTCCGCAGTCGTGTTTGAGCCACGTACGCACACGCGGCTCAGCAAGGTGGCCTCCGCAATATTGCCGACGTCACTTGCTTCTTCTGCAATCTCAAGGGCCATTATGCGAATAATTGCCCTAAGAAGCTTGGAGCGGCCCTTCGTCCTAATGGAGGACGCGGGCAAGGAAGTAGTCACCCTCCGGATCAGAAGGGTGTCCAGGTGACCCAGAGCTTGGGAAGCGACTGCGTCAACCACATCTCAGCTGAGGAAGCGCAGAAGGCACCTGACGTCATGTTGGGTACGTTTCTTGTTAATTCTCGTCCTGTTTATGTTTTGTTTGATTTAGGAGCTTCCCATTCCTTTGTGTCAAAAGCCTTTTGCTGCTGTTGGTGATCTTCCTTTGGCTCCTCTGCTTATCCCTTTGCTTATTCGCTCTCCGGGTTCGGAGTTGAGAGTTGAACTAGAGTGTCGGGATGTTCCTGTCGAGATCGAAGGGATGGGATTTTCAGCAAATCTTATCCTCCTCAATTCGGCGAGCTTGGACGTGATTTTTGGTATGGATTGGTTATCCCGGCATTTGAGACAAATCGATTGTGCCAGGACGGTCGTCTACATCACAAGTCCGTCCGGCGAGCGAGTTGGTTTTTCACCGAAGCTGTAAGGACCACATCTCTTCGCACTTGAAGTGAAGCCGGCCCCAGATATCCTTGAAGTCCCAACAGTGTGTGACTTCGTCGATGTCTTCCCTGAAGATCTGTCTAGGATGCCACCAGTTCGAGACCTCGAGTTCGTCATCGAGTTGGCGCCTGGTATCGCCCCGATTTTAAAGAGGCTTTATCGAATGCCTCCGAATGAGTTGGTGGAGTTGAAAAAGCAACTTGGTGAGTTTCAAGAGAAGGGTTTCATCCGCTCTAGCTCATCTCCGTGGGGTTGTCCAGCAATCTTTGTAAAGAAGAAGGGTAATACTTTGCGCATGTGTGTCGATTATCGTTCGCTTAATGAAGTAACGGTAAAGAACAAGTATTCTTTGCCTCGTATCGACGGCCTATTCGATCAGTTGACCGGAGCTCGAGTTTTCTCCAAAATTGATTTGAGAGTGGGATATCATAAGTAAGGATCAAACCTGAAGATATTCCTAAGACGACTTTCTCTACTCGTTACGGTTTGTACGAGTACACCGTCATGTCTTTCGGCTTAACCAATGCTCCTACCCTGTTTATGAATCTTATGAACTCGGTTTTCATGGAGTATTTGGATAAGTTTGTGGTGATCTTCATCGACGATATTCTTAGTACTCCAAGAATGATGAAGAACACGCGGAGCACCTGAAGCTTGTGTTGGGAAAGCTGCATGAGCACCAGCTGTATGCAAAGTTCAGCAAGTGCGAGTTCTGGTTGAAGAAAGTGGCATTCTTGGGCCATGTTCTTTCAGCAGGAGGCGTAGCTGTGGATCCTAGCAAGGTCAGCGACGTGCTCTGTTGGGGTCAGCCAAAGTCGGTAACCGAAGTGCGGAGTTTTCTTGGTGTAGCGGGATACTATCGTCGTTTTATCAAGGATTTCTCCAAGATCGCGAAGCCGATGACTGAGTTGTTCAAGAAGGATCAGAAGTTTGAGTGGTCCGTGGATTGCAAGAAGAGTTTTCAAGAACTCAAGAAGTGTTTGACCACCTCTCTAGTTCTCGTTCTTCCCGATGTCCAACAAAGTTTCGACATCTTCTGCGATACTTCTCGTCGAGGACTCGGGTGTGTTCTGATGCAAAAAGGCAAGGTAGTGGTCTACGCATCGAGGCAGTTGAGGTCTCATGAACTAAATTATCCAACCCATGACTTGGAACTTGCTGCTGTGGTCCATGCACTTAAGATTTGACGACATTACCTCGTGGGTAATCGTTATGAAGTGTATTCGGATCACAAAAGTTTGAAGTATTTGTTCACTCAACCTGATCTGAACCTTAGGCAGAGAAGGTGGTTGGAGTTGATCAAAGACTATGACATGGGTATTCACTACCATCCGGGCAAGGCTAATGTTGTGGCCGATGCGTTTAGTCGAAATGTGTATTGCAATACCTTGTTGCTCTAGGAGCAGCAACCAGCCCTTCTTGAAGAGTTTCGGCGTCTTAACTTGGAAGTGGTTGAGCACGGGTCCCTCGCTGCCTTGGTTGCGCAACCGACCTTGATAGATCAGATCAAAGCTGCTCAGTTTTCGGACGTTGGATTGAATCGAATCAAGCAAAATGTCAAGAACGGAACAGCCAAGTGCTTATCGGAAGATGAACTTGGTGTTGTATGGTTCGGGTAACGTCTTGTGGTTCCGAAGGTCATGGAATTGTGGGATTTGATTCTCTGTAAAGCCCATGATTCTCCCATGTCCATTCATCTCGGGGCCACGAAGATGTATCAAGATCTCCGGCAGAGATTTTGGTGGACCCGAATGAAGCATGAGATCGCGAAGTTTGTTGCCGAGTGCGACGTGTGCCGTCGTGTAAAGGCTGAGCATCAACGCCCAGTAGGTTTGCTTCAGCCTTTGCTAGTGCATGAGTGGAAGTGGGATTCTGTTGGCATGAACTTTATCACCGGTCTGCCCCGTACATCTTCAGGGAAAGATGCTATTTGGGTTATCATTGATCGGTTGACTAAGGTGGCACATTTCCTTCCTGTTAAGACTGACCTTCGTGTAATTCTCTTGGCGAATCTCTCCATAGCCCGCATCGTGAGTTTGCACGGTGTGTCGAAGACGATTGTTTCAGATCGGGGGTCTCTGTTTACCTCTCGATTTTGGCATAGTTTGCAAGAGGTTATGGGAACTCGTCTTTCCTTCAGCTCAGCTTATCACCTCCAAACTGATGGTCAGACTGAACGAGTCAACCAAGTGTTGTAAGACATGCTCTGTGCTTGCGTTCTCTCCTATGGTAAGAATTGGGAGAAATGCTTGCCATTCGTCGAGTTCTCGTACAACAACAGCTTTCAAGCTACTCTCGGCATGGCACCTTTCGATGCCTTATACGGAAGAAAGTGCAGAACCCCGTTGAATTGGTCTGAGACTAGCGAGAGACCCTTCTTTGGCCCGGACTCGATCAATGAGGCCGAAAGCTAGGTTCAGTTGATTCGAGATCGATTGCGCACAACTCAACCCAGGCAAAAGAGCTATGCGGATCGTCGTTGTCGTGAATTGAGCTTCGAGCTCAATGACTTCGTTTATCTCAAAGTTTCTCCTCTGAAGGGCCACCAACATTTCGACATCAGGGGCAAATTAGCTTCTTGATATGTTGGTCCTTACCGCATCATCGAGAAGAAATGAGCTATTGCCTACAAGTTGGAATTGCCCGCTGCACTTGAGGGAGTACAAGATGTGTTCCATGTATCTCATTTGAAGAAGTGCCTTCGAGTTTCAACCGAGGATGCTCCGTTGGAAAATCTCGATGTTTAAGAAGATTTGGCCTACCGCGAGCACCCTGTTCGCATCCTTGAAAAAGCTGAACGAAGAACAAGGAATCGTGTCCTCAAATTCCTTAAAGTTCAGTGGTCGAACCATTCCGAGGATGAAGCTACTCGGGAATGGGAAGATCCTCTGCGTGCGAATTACCCGTCTTTCTTTTTCGAGTGAGCCAAATCTCGGGACGAGATTCTTGTAACGGGGGAGATTTGTAACATCCCAAGTATTGGGTTTGTGTTTCAAATGTAAGAAAATGAGAAGAAATTAAAATTTTTCTTGTATCTTGTTGTTTTGAACTTTTCTGTAATCTTGTAAAGGAATTGTGGAGTTAAAAAACTCCAATCCCCAATTGACTAAAGTAATGACCCTCTTTTTCAATCCTTGTCAAATTTTGTGTCTAACCTCTGGAAATATTTTTCCTTGGTTCTAGGGCTTGTGTGTGACTCCTCTGAAAAATTTCATAATTTTTGGAAATTATTTGATAATTTTAAGAGGCCAGTCAAACCTGTTGACCCTTGGTCAAACCCTAGAGCAAACCTTGAGGAATTTCTAGAGAAAAATGCTGTGCATAAAAACCTATGGAAATTTTTCACAAGGTTTATCCTAGAGTTAGGAATCTCCAGTCAAAATTTCAGAAATTTTAGAGTTAGTTTGTTACCTCTAAAAATTCTTCCAAGTTTTCAGCTTATTTGAAACCCTAAGTCAAAGTCCTGTTTGGGTTTGAGTCGGACTCGAGCCCAAATCCCCTTTCTGGTTGAACCCAACCACCTCCGCGCACTGGTCCGCCGCTTAAGCGCGTGGCATCTCAACCGTTGGATCTCCATCGGGCGGTCTTCGTTCGTGTGAACTTTTGGACCACCGATCGCGCCTCTCCTTTTCAACCGTTGGATCTTGATCCAATAGTCGCGGTGCATCCCCTTTTCGCGTTCGGTCGCACCGCTCAACCGGCTCGAGCTACTTGGTTCGACCTAACCAACTAACTGCACCTCGGGATCGCTCAAAGTGGCGCTTGGATTGCAACCGTTGGATTCCTTTTCAACCGCCAAGATTGCTTGTGACGTTCGGACCTCCGATCGGCCTAGTCAATCTCAGCCGTTCAATTCCAATCGGACCGCTCTCGTTGAATTGAACGTTCGGACCACCGAACTTTAGATTCAATCGAGGCCGTCCATTTCTAATCTAACCATCGTTTGTGTTTGGGCCCGTGACTGTGGGTTTGGCTCGACTAACTCATTTACTTTGGACTCAAGCCACTTTGGTTTCTTTCACTGGCAAGTGGGCCCTCGCTTGCCTGGTCATCTTCTTCCCTGCCGCACTGCAGCGTGCGCGCGCCCAGAGCGCCATGGCTAGCGCATGGGAGGGGCTTTGCAGTGCATTGCCACCTCCATGGAGTCCTGCAACGGCTCTTTGCGCTGAGCATTAAATGCGCGGCAGGTTTTCGCCCCCAAAGTCACGTTCCTACCTACTCTCGTCGCTTCTTTTCGCCCATGGTAGTGCTTGGACCGAGCTCACCCGTGGAGCCTTGTCTCTTCTAAAACCCTAGCTCTCCAGCTTTATAAAGCCCTTGAACCCCTCCTTGGATCCTTTTCCAGCTCTAGCTAGCTCCCTCTCGGCTTGTTTGAGCTCAAACCAAAGAACCCCTTAAATCGCCATTGTCGGCTGTGGAGCTCTTCATTGCCGACAACGCTCAAGTGGTTCTTTTGCAAATCCTTTCGTGTCACTTTGCGCCCCTCTTTATCTCAAGCATTTCACCTAACTTAATTTGGTTTGACATTCACAGGGAGTGTCAAATTTGGGAAGTGTTCTTTGTCGGCCGAAAATCACCCCCTTCGTCCTCAACTCCGGTAAGAACCTCCTCTCTTCAATTGCTTGCCCTAGGACCATCTCTGAGCCTTATTGAAGCTATCTAGACCACACGGGCTTGTTCTTTTTGATCAGGATTCCTTCCCCGCTTTGTCTTCTTCGTCGCTGGTGCTGTGCTTCGTCGCCGGAGCAACTTCGGCCATCTCCTTGCCTCTGCCACCCTCAGGTAGCTTGCTTGTAGTCCCTAGATGCTTGGGCACCTGTTTCTCTAAACCGCTGCAGAGCTCTTTAGCTGTTTCCGTCTTTGGCCGTGCTTATCACTGTCACTCATCTCCGGCTCGCCGCCGTTCTAGGCCGGCTCTGCCGTCGAGAGTGGCCTCTGTGGGTGTGCAATGTTATTGTGAACTTATTCCTGCCTTTGGTTCGCGCCGCAGTGACCGAAGTTGCCGGCGGTGAGCTTCGCTCCGCGTCAATTTCGTTGTCGGACGGGGTAATCATTGTAGTGACACCATTAGGACAAAAATCTATCATTAATTGCTAATCATTGCTTAATCAACTTAATGGTTGTCCTAAGTTAGCTCTTCCGTCGCTAACATGTGGGTCCCGAGCACTTAAGCCTTGGTGCGTAAGTGCACAACGCTGAGCTCAATCTGTGAACCGTTCGTTTCGAGATCTACAGTCCAGATTGATTGGGCCGTTCGGACCACTAAACATCCCAATCGCTTGTGGACCGTTCATCTCTAGATCTGCGGCTCAGATCTCGTGAACGTTCGGACCGTCCGAATGTTACTACGCTCTAAGCCATCCATCTTTAGATCGACGGATGAGAATGGTTGGAACGTTCGGACCTCTGAACGTTTCATTCATTTTGGATCGTTGGATCTAATCCAACCGCTGAGTTTCGCGTGGGCCTCAGCGCGCGCTGTGCGTCCGTTCGATTCAAGCTCAACGGCCCACGTTTTTCCGCTTTGAGTTAGTACAAAAGAAAAACCCGGAAACCTTTATTTGTGAACTGTTAATTGTGTTAAACTTTAAAACTGCCTAACTAATTCGTTTTAACTCCGTTTCGGTTGATTCAAATTTTGTTAGCTCTGGTTTTAACTAAGCTTTAATCTAAAAATGGTTAGAAGCTTGGTTTTGTTCCAGAAAATGTTGTTAGTGGATTTAAATTCGGTTTAGCTTTATTATTGCCCTAAAAATTCATTTAACTTGAAAAATACATAAGTATTTATCTGTAGATCCTTTTTGAGTGAAACCAAGTTTGTTGGTTTCCTCTGTTAGTGTGCTTACTGGTAAAATAGGTTTTAGGCTTGTTGCAACCTCTTAAGTGGCTGTGGTTGCATTTATCTTGTACACCTTTTCATTTTCATGTCTTTGAAAAATCATAGAAAATGCATACTAGCTCCAAATGAGGTGAATCGAGTTGTGTTGTTCATCTCATGTGGTGCTTTGTTTACCACAAAAATTTCAGGTGCACCACCTTTCTGGAATTTTGTGCAAAAAATTTAATTTTGGATGAATAGTAATCAAAATGGATTTTTCATCCTTTTTCCAACCGACTGTTCTTGTTTTGGGTGTATCTTTTGATTGGTACATCCAAATCAATTGGTTCTTGTTGCTAAGTTCCTTAAAAATCATGCCTTTTCTGTTGTGCAAATTTCAGAGCTTTTTGTCGACTTTGGTTTTTGCGTCTTTTCGGTATTCTTCGTTCTTATCGGTTCTTTTCGTTTCTTTCGCTAGGTTCCGACGAGTTCGTTGATTACAAAAGTGACCCTCTACAGCAAGCAAGTGATCTCTAACAAGGCAAGCAGATGTAGCATTCATTTGATCATATTGATCCCATTACTTTTACAGTTTAATATCTTGTTTGCTAGTAATATGTATGCATGCTTCTTTGTGTTAAAGTTAGTTTTGCCAATTAGAGGTAGCTAATCATATTGCATGGTTTCCCTAAAATTGTCCACCCCTGTCACTAACCTAAATTAATATTCTCACTGGTGAATTAGAGCTCGGTGGATGATTTATGCTATTTTATTGTCTTTGCGATTATGATACTTAGAAATGCTTAGCTACCGGAAGAATTGATCGGTTATCGACCTTGTCAGTAACCTTGATCACACGAAACTTATTATTACATTATGTCCAGTACCTTGTGCTTTGTTAATTTGTAAAGTCAAAAACTGAAAATAAAATATTTTACACTTGGGCACAATGATTGGATGGTGTGATCTTTTGGTGTGAATGGAATGGTGCCCGGGTCATCAAGGACCGAGTTACTTGTGTCACTGATCCAAGCGACATTTGCGTGCTAACCGCACTAGAGGGATATGTGACCTCTCTTGATTTATTACTTTGGGGGTGTTAATTAATGAGTCGCTGGTGGCAGTTGTTGGAGAAAAATATTCGTGGTTGGTTATGAGAGGGGAGCATCCACAGTTGCTTAGGCTGGGCCGATGCATCCTACTCTTCGTATGGGTTCTTAGTGGGAGTCCGTAACGGTGGTTCACTAAGGTTTAACCCCCATACATGCGACTTTTAATTAATACAACCCATTGGAAATGTCTTGTAAGACTTAACTGTGCCGGCATATCAAAGGAAGTATGCTAAATAGCTTGGCGAAAAGGTGGTCTGAAGTGTGGGTACATTGGTACACCCCTGCAGGGTTTGATCTATTCGAATAGCCTCGTCTTAGGTTATGGACAATGCTTGGTAAGGTCGTGCAAGAACTAGACTATAACTTTTCCTTAAAATTGAATTGGTTGGTACGAATGGGTAATTCGTGCTATTGTTGTGATGGCTATTGGGTTAGTCATCTCCAGGATGTCTTATTGTTATTAATTATTGTCTCGCTGTTATTTGAATAAATAAAAACAGATTGTGCAAATTGCTTTCAATTCTATTATCTATTGCAAATAAAATATGCTTTGTGCTGAAAAATGAACCCTAGTCTTCTCCTTTGATTAAGCTTGCATGTAGTTATATCCAGGCTTTGTTATTCGCAAGTCTTGCGAATACATTTTTGTACTCATTTACATTGCTTAATTGTTGCAGAGGAGGTTGATCCGCAAGGGGTCGACTTTTGTGAGTTGTGCTTTGCATGTGACGACTAGCTTGGCGGCCTGGTCGGATTGCCTTGTGGGTGGTTGGCAAACCGGTTGGCTTTTGTCTTCGTCATCTTATGGCTTTTGCTACCGCTGTTTATTCTAGCTCTTTAGCTTGTCTTGTGATCGGTTGGTCCCTTTTGTAATAACTATATTGTATGACTTTTGCTTGTAAAGTTTTAGTTCGGTTGTATGCTCTTGTATGAAAATGATGCATGTTTTTGTAAAAGGGTGTGTATACTGCAATTCTGGGAAGTATATATTTTTTCGAGGCACGAGATATTTTGTTTGTGATGCTAGAGTCTATGGAACACTAAGCATGACAAGCTAAGTACCTCGAGGTCTCACACCCATCGAACTTCTCCATGTTCACTAGTCAAAACCGTGATGGCCAGCGAACTGCTCCGAGGTCTGGTGAGAACGCCTGATATCTAGTAATGACATCATAACACCTTCTATGTAGGAAAGAAGAGTTGATATCACTAGACGATCGTACTCGACGATACCCTATGGTTGGTGGACCCGACCTTTGATAGGTCTCAGCCCTACAAGGATAATCCTCGTATTCCATCGGATGCTGGAGATTTTTGGGTTGGAGTGGTGAACGATCACCTCCCCTAATGGCTTGTCGCTCATTAGATGCTCGAAGAACTCTCCTTCGACTGGAGTTATCATTAGGGGAATGACGTGACCTGTTGTCGTGTCGATCTCCATGCAGTGAGTTGTTCGAACGAATGGTGTTCAACAGAGTCATAGTAGTATGACTTCTAGAATGGTGTCGACGAGGTTGCTCTTGCCTGATCATTGTGCTTCGAAGCCTTCGAGTGATTTCTTCAGCGAGTTATAACCTAGTGCTTGCCCAAGCTCTAGAGTTGGGTTTTCGAGTAGGTCACTTATACGCTGAAGTTCCTGAGCCTCATCGGATTGATATTGGATGTGCCTATGCAAGGTTCTTTGGGCCGTCATTCTTCTTCTCTGGGTAGTCTCAGGGTCTTTCACGCCTGATGTTGCTTGAGTTTGCCTTAATGCAGAGCGTGGGATGAACCATATACATCCTTTATGCTTGGAATAAAACTAGAAGAATTGTACTTCCATATTTCAAATGTGGGGAGTATTGTCTATTCAATAATATGAGTTTAAAGTTTAATATATTATTCACAAAGTACTTATATTTAGGCATTTGTCATATGAAACGTTTCACATTTCAACCAATTCACCGATTCCGTTTGAAAAGTTATGATAAACTCTACTTCTATCTAGTTAGAAAGAAGAGGAATAGCATTTATATAAGTAATTAACATTTTCTACTATTCACAAATTGGTGGCATTAAGCATGTGAAGTCTTCAAAGGGCACAATAATAAACCTTCGATTTTCCTAATTTACGGATACTCACATCAACCAATTCTCCCGAACAACCCGTGGATTCGCGACACAAGGGCAAAGTTTTTGTCTCATGATGTCATATGGGTCGCTGCTCTCCACTCAGTGCCCCATCCTATCCTCCCTGATCCTGCGTTTTCACGATTAGCAGCAGCAATTCATTTCCATCATTCCCATATCTAGCACTATCCTTCGTCATAGTCGTCGTCGCAACGGAAGTGGACTGGGCGCTGGGGCGACGCGTGTGGTGGGTCTAGCTTGCTGAAGCGACGTGGCGGTGGCGGGAGCAAGGGAGGTGGGCCGGTTGCAGGGGCAATAGGGTCCGGTTGGTTGTGGGGGCTGACGATGAGGTAGGCCTTGCTCGAGCATGGTAGCGCTGAGGAGGCGTGTTGGCGTTCGATGGGGGGGGGGGGGGTTGGTCCTTTTTTCGACTTGAATTTTTTGAATGCAAATTAAAAGTTTCCAATTTGAAAGTTGCTGCGTATAAATTGAAAGTCTCCAATTTGAAAGTTGAGTGTGTCCATTGAATGTTCCCCACTCGAAAGTTTTCTGTCAACCGGAAGTTCCCGATTTGAAAGTTGTTGGATTTTTGTAAGTTTTATTGAATCTCAGTGAGCCGGAACGTAGGTCTGGGGAAGACATGAAAAGAGGTGTAGAAACAGTGGGAGTGAGTGAGAGATGAAGACGTCCGTGAGTTGGACACCTCACTGATGCCCTTAAGGGTGTGTTTGGTTGGCAGAATCTTCCGAGGATTACCTTGAATCCTTCAGTAATCCTATGAGATTATCTTGTTGGTAAACCATTCAATAATCTAAACTAGGAATCTAAGAATACATTAGGAAACAGATTACCATCAATTCCAGGAATCTATTTCCAGTAGAAAAGAGTGTCTATCTTAGATTACCAAGGGAAAATAATATTTGTTATTACGTTTTTTTCTCATGTGCTTTTGATTCATTACAATCAAATTTTTGAATTTTCAGAATTCAAAATCCAAATTATGATTTATTTTAATATTCGAATATCTGAATTATGGAAGTAAAAAAATCATTTTTTCAAAATATGAATTTTGAAACCAAAATATCATAAATTTGAATAAATTTTTTTGGAATCATAAATTCAGACAATTCAAATTTAAAAATTCAAAATATGAACTTTTAAATCATACAAAATGAAATTCAAAATGTTGAAATTTTAAACTGTAAATTTCAAAATGTATAGATGTTAACCTTCATGGTTTGAAATTATGATAAAGGCTAATATGTAGTTTCCTTCAAATCAGCCAAACGTTGGAATCTTATCTTATTGATAATGTGTTTACCGGTAACCAAATTGAGGAAAATATTAGATTACAAGGGAATATGAGATTATCTATAGACTATACCAAACGCACCCTAAACTAGTAGCCCTTGTGAACCTCTGTAGACCATAAAAAACTGCAATTTCCTGCGTAAAAACGAAATCACAACTCTCCTAGCTCAAAATCCCATCATTCCCAGGCTGCCAGCCCCAGGGTTTTCTAGGTCAAAATGGAGCAAAAATAGGAGGAAGTGGAGTGTTGGGCTGGATCTTGTCGATGAACGGTGGATGGGCGGGGGGTAGCACGCAGCACTGCAGACTTCAGCCGTCCATCCCTCCATTTGGTGGGGGTCGGACGAGCGCACAAGGCACAAGCATCTTTTAAGCCCTCGCTCCCCCGAACCCTCACGGCCTCACCTCTCCTCGCCCTCACCGCCGCCGCCAACGACGTCGCCCGCCTCCCACCGAAGCTCGCCGCTTCCAGCGAGCTCCCCTCCTCCTCCCCCCTGGCGGAGTGGGGCGGAGCGGAGATCCACCCGAGCTGGACGATTTCGTCGGTAAGCCCTAGCTTTCCTGGATCGATTTCGCTTTGCCCTAATTTCGTCATGTTGTCTTCTTTGCTGTGAGGGACCAAATCCAAATGAAATCCGATTCGTTCTGTGATGTTCCATCCGATTCCTGTTGATGCCCCCATTTCTGGGGTACTGGTGTCGCGGATTTGTTCGCTGTTGGAACGCAACCCATTCGTCTGTCGATCCATCCGTGTGGTGGTTCTTGAACGAGCGCAAGATCCCAGCGGGGTCCTGCGACACCGTGGGGCTCGGGGCGCATCAGCCACTGGATGGGATGGTAGGCCGTACGTAGAAGTGATTGTAGGCCGAAGTTGCGGTGTAGGTAGGCTGTACGTACAAGCAATCGTAGACCGGATTCGCGATGTGGACTGAAAACTTGGGACCTTTTTCCTTAGCCCTGGAGGGGATACTCGAAGCCTTGAACCTAGGACCTATAAGCATGATCTTATTTGTTGGGATTTTAGAGGGGTAGATGTTCTGTGAGGGTGGAGTTTTTTTTTAATCTGGTGCAAGGAGATGCATGTGAAATCTACAATTTGGCGGGAGTGAGCGTGCTGGATTCGGCTCACTGTGTTTGTTAGCAATATTTGGAAAGAAGCTGTACCAGCTCCATCTAAGCGCCACGTGTAGCATCCGTTTAGAGTTTGTAAGGTGTGCAGTGTTGTAAATAGCGGTTAGTGAATGGTAACCTAAAAAATCTGTGTGAATTATATGGTTGATTTGAAGGAAATACGTAATTACATATTTAACATGTTTTGGTATTTGTCCAACCTAACTTTTAATTTTCGGTAACTTTTAAATATTCTTATGATTTCAAGCAATATGGCTATGGCACTCGAAACACTATTACATTAATTATACCTAAAATGTTTGAGTCACTGTCGGTCAGATGGGTATTGTAACTTGTAAGTAGATCCAAATATGGTGTCATTCTAAAAAAATCCAGATGTGGATGTTCTCCATGTTACGTTGGTTCATTCATCATTGTTTCAAATTCAAACAGTGGATTGCAGGAAATGTAGAGGTGAAGCATTTTTACGATGAATAGCTTAGAGGCAATATAGCAGGCATCGCCATATTTTTGGAGATATATTGAAGTGATGAATCAAAGGGTAAGGGCTGTGGTCTATTGATTACTAATCATGCTTAAGACCGCTTAATGTTTCATAGGTGCATATCTAGCACATTAAGATGATTAGATAAAAAAGTAATTAGAAGGCAGAGATGGAATATGGAAGGTCACATGGCATATTTAGTATAATAACTTTATATGTATTAATTGCTTTTGGAGAGTCAAGTGGGAGGTGCAATATATGATTTCCAGAATCCGGATATTTTTTTATTAAAAAAAACTACCTATGAAGCCCGATGTGTATCTGTCTGGAAGTTTCCACCACACACTATCCGCTGTAGTGGCTGTTGTGGCCTGCTATAGCTCCGTAGCTGGCCATAACTCGATTCTCAATCACATATATGGCATCGGTGTTGTCAGGTGCATGGTTTTGCCAAACACGACAGCATTTACCATTTTTTCACATCATTGCATTGTAACTTGGAAATGAGTACATATTGTGAGAGCAATGTTCACCAAGGCGTTAGACGCTAGTTGGGCAGTAGACAGGCGCATAGCGCCTAGCCCGCCTAGGCGACCAACTTGCATGCAGTGTGGAAGAAGAGGAGCAGAGAAGTGCAGAAGAAAAAGAGAAGAGAAAGCCAAAAAAGTAAAAGAAAAAAGTGAAACTTAGCTTATATGGCCCAGTCCAGCAGTAAGCACAGCCCATCAGGCCCAAGCTGTTGCTTATCTACTCCTTGTCTCCTCCCAACACTCTCTTCCCGATCCACTTCCTCTTCCCCATGGCGGCAGCCCCCCTCCTCTCCTATTCTCCTCTCTTCCTGATCCACTTCCTCTTCCCCATGGCGGTAGGGTGGCAGATCCACTTCCTCCCCTTCCTCATGGCGGCACGGTGGCCCTCCTCTCTTCCGTGAGCCACTCGCCGTGGCCGCGCCTTGGGCCGCCCCGGCCTCCTTGGAACACCAGCTCCTCTGTTGACCACCTAGGTGGGTGGAGCGCCTAGCTCGCCGATTAGTCCGGAATCGCGGCGGTGAGGCTGTGCCTAACGCCTAGGGGAACACTGTGCGAGAAAATAGGCATGTGTCAACATGATCGTTATGGTAACATTAACATATGTGGTTATTTGTTTTGCTCTTTATTTTTTGCAATATTTTACCTCTTAGTCATTGTTTTGTTGATCTTGTGACTTTGTCTAGGAGACTAAGACTGAATTAGGCAGACCAATGAAAAATCTTGATTTGAACTATAGCACTGGATATGTTGTACTTCATCACTTTAAATCTTTGGTACTCTTGACTTATAATTCAATAGGGTGGTTTCTTTCCATAAAAATATGGCAGCATTATCCATGTGAAGATTTTGAAGATCCAAATTTACTTAGATAATCTTTGACCTCAATTTGGAATTATGCATCCTTTTATTGTATTTCTTTTTGATAGATATGACTGTTCTGTTCCCGGTTTTGTAACCTACATAGCAGTTGGTTTTGAAACCCTAAATTTTTGTAGGGGATATGTGTTTAAGATTGCAAGAATTCACATTGCTTATCATAACTAATGTGGCATTGCTGTTTAGAGCGTTACCAAGACCACAATTGCTCGTTGTGACAATAGCAAATCCAGAATAATTGAATCAGCTTGCAAGCTTTGTTCTCAAGAAAAAAATTGTGATAAGCAACGACGTTCTGTATTATCACTTTGTTTTTTTTTTTTTTGGCGAGGTTTTTTGTCTTGGCTTTCAAATATTTTCCTTGTATTCATTGCATTCTCTTTTGATAGGATAAACTAGTAATTGTCAAATGATTTCAGTAAAATAACTATGGATCAATATTTTCTGCAGTTGGCTAGGTTAACGTGAGCTTCTTGGTAAAGATGGCAGATAATGGTAATGCAAAGTCAGGCTCTGGAGCCTATACAATCAATCAAGAGAACTTCAGTAAGCGGCTGAAGGTGTTCTATGACCATTGGAAAGAAAACAAGTCTGATCTTTGGGGTTCGTCCGATGCTATCGCAATTGCTACTCCACCTCCTTCTGAAGATCTTCGTTATTTGAAATCCTCAGCTCTGGATATCTGGTTACTTGGATATGAATTTCCAGAAACCATAATTGTGTTCATGCACAAGCAGATACATTTCTTATGCAGCCAGAAGAAAGCAAATCTCATTGGGACCCTCAAGAAGGCTGCAAATGAGGCTGTTGGTGCTGATACTGTCTTGCACGTGAAGGCTAAGAATGGGGATGGCGTTGACTTGATGGATAACATATTGCATGCTGTTCGTGCTCATTCGAAATCTGACACTCCAGTTGTTGGACACATTGCAAAAGAGGCACCTGAGGGTAAGCTCCTTGAAACATGGGCAGACAAGTTATCTGGGTCATCTTTACATCTTACAGATGTAACAAATGGCTTCTCTGAGCTTTTTTCTGTGAAGGATGCCACAGAGATCACATGTGCGAAGAAGGCTGCTTACCTAACTTCATCTGTATTGAAAAATTTTGTGGTTCCGAAGTTGGAGAAGGTTATTGATGAGGAGAGGAAAGTCTCACACTACTCATTGATGGATGAAACAGAGAAGGCTATTCTTGATCCTCTGAAGGTCAAGGTGAAGTTGAAGGCTGAAAATGTTGATATATGCTACCCTCCTGTCTTTCAAAGCGGAGGCAAGTTTGATCTCAAGCCAGGTGCCTCCAGCAACGATGATGATCTCTACTATGATTCAGCAAGTGTTATCATCTGTGCAATTGGGTCCAGGTACGGTAGCTATTGTTCCAATGTCGCTAGAACATATCTGATAGATGCTACCCCTACACAGAGTAAGGCATATGAGACCCTTTTGAAAGCCCAGGAAGCTGCTATAGCAGCATTGAAACCAGGCAATCAGATGAGTGCAGTTTATAAGGCTGCAGTTGCTGTGATTGAGAAGAATGCACCTGAACTACTTCCTAATCTAACAAAGTCAGCTGGAACTGGAATGGGCCTTGAATTCCGGGAATCTGGCTTAAATTTGAATCCCAAGAACGATCGTCGGATAAAAGAGGGGATGGTTTTCAATGTCTCCCTTGGTTTGCATAATGTCCAGGCAGAAACCAACAATGAGAAGACAAAGCAGTTCTCTTTGTTATTAGCTGATACAGTTATAGTGAACAAGGGTCCAGAGATCTTAACAGCACCTTGCTCCAAGGCTGTTAAGGATGTCGCATACTCGTTTAATGACGATGAGGATGATGCTCCTCGGGTGAAGGTTGAGCCAAATGGCAAGGAGGCAGTCCCATCCAAGGCGACGCTTCGGTCAGATAACCAGGAGATGTCCAAGGAAGAGCTCCGGAGACAGCACCAGGCTGAACTTGCTCGTCAAAAGAATGAAGAGACTGCTAGAAGGCTTGCTGGGGGCGGTTCTGGTTCTGGCGATGGACGCGGTCCTGCAAGGTCTTCAAATGAGCTTATTGCGTACAAGAATGTTAATGATGTACCATATTCAAGAGAGTTGGTGATAAAAGTAGATCAGAAGAACGAAGCTGTCCTCTTACCTATTTATGGCAGTATGGTTCCTTTCCATGTTTCTACTGTTAAGAGTGTGACAAGCCACCAGGACAACCGCACCTGCACTATCCGGATTTTCTTCAATGTACCTGGCATGCCATTCTCAAATGATAGCAATCTGAAGTCTCAAGGTCAAGGCGCTATCTATTTGAAAGAGATTACATTCCGCTCGAAAGATCCACGACATAGCAGTGAAGTTGTTCAACAGATCAAAACATTGAGGAGGCAAGTTGCTTCAAGGGAGTCAGAGAGAGCTGAAAGGGCCACCCTTGTTACTCAGGAGAAACTCCAGGTAGCAAGCAACATCAACAGAATGAAGCCAATGAGACTTAATGATGTGTGGATACGGCCTGCATTTGGTGGTCGTGGGAGAAAGCTTACAGGAACTCTTGAGGCCCATTTCAATGGTTTCAGATATTCTAATTCAAGGTCTGAAGAGCGTGTGGACATCATGTATGGGAATATAAAACATGCCTTCTTCCAGCCAGCAGAAAAAGAAATGATTACCCTCCTTCATTTCCATTTGCACAATCATATCATGGTTGGAAACAAGAAGACAAAGGATGTCCAATTTTATGTTGAAGTGATGGATGTTGTTCAAACTCTTGGTGGCAGTAGGAGATCGGCGCTTGATCCTGATGAGATTGAAGAAGAGCAGCGTGAGAGGGATCGAAAGAACAGAATAAACATGGAGTTCCAGAACTACGTGAACAAGGTTAATGACCACTGGTCACAGCCACAGTTCAAGGGGCTTGATCTGGAGTTTGATATCCCTCTTAGAGAGCTTGGGTTCCATGGGGTTCCATATAAAGCTTCTGCTTTCATCATTCCAACTTCAACTTGTTTGGTTGAGCTAATTGAGACTCCCTTCCTGGTGGTGACCCTGAGTGAGATAGAGATTGTTAATCTGGAGAGGGTGGGCTTCGGAACGAAGAACTTTGACATGGCTATCGTGTTTAAGGACTTCAAGAAGGATGTTCTTCGCATTGATTCCATTCCGTCAACATCGCTTGATGCAATAAAGGAGTGGCTTGACACAACTGACCTCAAGTACTATGAGAGCAGGCTGAACCTGAATTGGCGTCCTATTCTGAAAACTATCATTGATGACCCTCAGAAGTTCATTGATGACGGTGGCTGGGAGTTCTTGAATATGGAGGCAAGTGATTCTGAGACAGAGGAAACAGAGGAATCAGATCAGGGGTATGAGCCTTCTGACGCTGAGCCTGAGTCTGAATCAGAAGACGATGATTCCGACAGAGAGTCCTTGGTGGAATCAGATGAGGATGGTGAGGAGGATTCTGAAGAAGACTCCGAGGAAGAGAAGGGTAAGACCTGGGAGGAGCTGGAACGGGAGGCAAGCAATGCAGACAGGGAGAATGGTGCGGAGTCAGACAGTGAGGAAGAAAGGAGGCGCCGCAAGGTGAAGACCTTCAGCAAGTCCCGCCCACCACCAGAGCGTAGTAGCTTCAAGGGAGGGCCCTCAAAGAAGCCCAAGTTCAGGTGAATAGTACCGCGCTGGCCAGGCTTGGTTGCTTCCTAAATTTACCCTTTTGGGACGCATGGTATGGTTGGTTGTAGCAGAAGCCTTCTTGGCTATTTCTCTAGGTCATTCTATCAGTTCGATTAAAGGACAGTTGTACTTTGGTGAACTCCATAGTGGATCGAACGAATCTTGAGACTTTTGTCACTGGGGAAATTCAAGTTGATTCATTTGCTGTATCCTCATTGACGTAATGTTTTCTGTTAGAATGTTGACCTCCAGAATGTATAATATTTATGTTGGCAATGCTGGTGCCAGTAACTTAATTTTGTGTCTGTTCATCTGTGTTTATGGCGTTTCTGGGTGCAAAAGAAGCATCGTGCTAGACTAGTTCGTTTCAAATTATTTTTTTCTTTATCACCTTGTCTGGTGCCGTTCTGATCTCGTGTGCATTGAGCTACCAGGTTTAGCAGAAAAATAAAGCCAGCAGAGGCTCTTGGGTGGAGACAGATTAAAGACGTGAAATGTAAATGGGTGACTACCCAATAGCCCTGTAATACCAGTGTTTGTGACATTTTCATAGACCAAGAACTAGTGATACGACGAAGACTTTATAACATATCAGTAGCCGGTTTTTTTTTTCTGTCGCATAAAATTCGGATTTTTTGAAGTACCAAGAGTTTTTCGATGAACAGCCCGTCTATTTTGATCTAAGAGCTCATGTCAAGTTAAACTTGATATTGGCATTTGTTATTAAATCAGATCACCGTCGCACTTCATATTGACCTTTGCTTTTTTTCTTTTAAAAAAAATCTGACGACTAGGAGTAGGAACAAAAGAATAGCACGACACAGTTCACTTCTGCTGTTACAAAATGCAATGGTGCTCGGTACCATTCCACGACGAAATACACAGAAATATACGAGGGCCGGTTTAGAGCCTTGGATTCTTTATCGGGATTGACACTGTTTTGCATTGAAACCAAGTATTCACTTCATTCAAATACGCAACACTTTCCTGTGAGGATTTTTTTTTTAAAATAATCTAATTTTTATTCTGAAATACAGAAATAATACTCTTTTTTTTTTACAGTAATAACTCTCTCTCCACGGTGGAGCAACTTGGACACTTTGCGCACAACCGTTGGACGATTAACCCAAGTCGTCCAACCGTTGAACAATATAAAATAATAATAATAATATTTTATTAAACCGATGGAAAAATTTGTGGGTGGATAAATAACATTTTTTGTAGGTAATATATTTAGCAAATCTTGTTTGTAGATTGTTTTTTAGAAATAATAGTGTTGGTTGGTCCGTTTGTGATTTTCGTAGATTCTGTAGAGTACGAAATATGTTAAATTCGCAATAAAATGTTGTGATTGTCCTATGTTGTTGTAGTGTGAAAAAATTCTGAAATTGTTTTTGAGGACGACGGAGGTAGCAATGAAGCGTAAGTAGGATGATAAGTGATATTGCGATGCGCTAGAAAATTCATACACAGTGGAGAACTTAGGATAAATGACGCTAAGAAAACAACACGGCAGTTGATTCGATAAGGAGGTCACATGGTACGAAGGCTAATGAAGCAAGAACGTATACGCATGCCTTTAGGGAATTAGAAATACATGAAACATAGAAGAGGGTCGAACTACTGCGTGGAACGTGGCCATTTGCCCTTGCGGCCTAGCTCGACGTTGTACTCCTCGGTTTGCTCCTTAGTTTTTGCCGCGATGGCCCTCTTTCGCGCCTTCTCGGCCTCACGTCGCCTGGCATGCTCGCGCTTCTGCTCCTCGTGCAGCCTCTCCCGCATCTTCTTCTCCTTCATCTCAGCCTGCAGCTCTTCGAGGCATCTTTCACGGCCCTCGTAGTTCTCCCTGGCCCAGCTCTTTTGTGTTAGCAGCATCCACATGTCGTAGGGGTGGATCTTGTCGTCGATCTACTCGATGAAGTCGCATAGGCGCAACGGAAACTACAGTGGGAAGAGAGACGTGGTTATGACGTAATGGGAAGCAAAATAGTGGTATGCATTGAAATGTGATTTCATTACCTGCTGCCTCTGGCTCGGCATGTCAAACCTGCGGTCGGGGTAGTCCGCGCAGTAGTTTGAGCAGCACCAATAGCGCTACCCAATGGACCACTCCTCGGTTGATTTGACGCACTTACAGGCGTCCCAACACCAGCAAAGGGGTGGGCGCCACCCTTGTCAGGGACCCTTTCGGAGGGCGTTCAGTGGGCATAGGAGGGGGCGCGACTCGACCTAGAATCGTTGAGCGTACTGTAAGGCAACCTCTTGAGATCCACGAGCTTCAGGTGTGGGTAAGACTGCTGACTAAACACCCTATGGCTAGCAGCGGTCTCCCAGGGAGACACCCAATCCTTCAAAAGATCACGGATGCGCTCCCATTCCTTCTCCTTGTCCATGCTATCTAGGTGGTGGTGTTGGTGTGGAAACTCTGACTAAGTAGCGCTATATTTATTGCTGGAGCGGATGCAGTTGTAGCGATTCCATTGCGATGAGGCACAGATGTGTGTCACGTCCGTGCGCCGCACCCTTTGAGGAGGAAGCTTGCGGTAGTCGAGTAGTCACGTCATGTCCTACTTTGCAGTGAGTGGTCACGTCCTGCTTTTGCAGAGCGAGGTCACGTCCTACTTTGCAGAGCGAGGTCACGTCCTACCGACTTTGCAGAGCGAGGTCCCGTCCTGCTTTGCAAAGAGTGGCCACGTCCGACTTTGTAGAGTGAAGTCCCATCCTGCTTTGCCGATAGTGGCCACGCCCTGCTTTGCAGAGCGAGGTCACGTCCTACTTTACAGAGCGGGGTCATGTCCTACTTTGCAGACATAGATAACGACGACAGATTGACACTAAAAATGAAGTTAAAGTTTGCAAATATAATATAATTAGTTCTACCTTAGAGACAATCAAGTGAGTCTCGTACTTGGGTCTACGTGTGCGTACATGCTAAGGACAACCAGCCTGCTCGTAGACCACAGTGTACTACTCCTGGCTAGATTTGAGGACCCGAAACATCCGTTGCATGGACAAGGCCCACAGTTTAATGGCATCCTGCAGTGATCCCTTGTCAACAAACATTGCATGAAGCCGAACCTTTGTACCATGGTACTTCCACGGTAATTTGTGCTCGTCATGCACATCAAGACCTTCAACGTCCACCCTATTCCGTCCCTGCGGAATGAGACCCTGTGGGACAGAACATTCGTCCACATCGGAAGAGTCATCGCCATCCTCTTCTAAAGTTTCCTCTTTGGCCCAGGTCGTCAGGTCATCGATCTCTATCTGATGCACTATGCTGTCAACATACTCCCCTACATCCACCTGTCAAGTGGCATTAGCATGCGGTGTGCGATCTTCTTCTTCTTCCTTTGCAACATCTGCATCCGCCTGTCCAGTGGGCTCAGCTTGCGGTGTGTGATACTCATGTTCTGGCTCCGCAACAATGGCCACCGCGTCCTCTTCATGGACCACATGCTGCTTAATAAATTCTAGCGTTGCTCAGCAAATTCTGAAAAATTAATTGCATTCTTGCATAAGCCGCATATTCCTCAACATATATAGCCATAGCTGCCTTTCGGTATTATGGTTTTGTTGGTGATATGCCCTAGAGGCAATCATGGAGATGATTGTATCACGTCTATGTTTATGAGTTCTTGAATAAATGTTATTCTGTTCCTTGAATGAATCATGAGTTCTTGAGTATGTGACTTGTTGGTGAAACACTTCGACTTATATGATGTCGTTTTAAAAGTATCCCTGGTCGAATGTCATTGATCGGAACACCAGTGACTCTACGACCAGTACATGTATTGATTGATGATCATGTTTCACCGATCATGGATATGGGGATATCAAATCAATAATGTAAACACATGTTAGAGAACATGGGGTTGGAATGACCCACCTTGAGACACTATAGAGATTGTTATGATTCTATGTGTCATTAGTTGGTCTCAAGCAATGATGATGTATAATCCTTAGACCTGAGATCAGCATGGTTCCCTACATGTGTAATAACACTCTTAGGGGTTGCCAAACGCTACTCGTAACTGGGTAGTTATAAATGTAGCTTTCGGGTATGCTATGAAACATGTGGAGGGATGTGGCTGGTCGGATATGGGATTTGCCCCTCCTAACATAACGGGAGAGATGTCTTTGGGCCCCTCGAAGTAGTCGGATAAAGAAAGTGCATGGCCGTGCCACTAGTGGTCGAAGAGTTCGACCACGTAAGGTTATCCGACAACTCGATCGAGAAAGTATTGAACAGTCCATGGATGACACACTATCTCACCTGGAGTTCAAACCAGATATCGTGAGGCAAAAGGAGAATACTGGAGTAAGTCGCTTAGTTCGATCAGATCCAGACAAGTCGTATGGTGATACGAGCAAGTCGTAGACTGATCGAACGAAATCACAGAGTGGTCGAAATCTGGTCGTAAGGGTTTACGAATTGGTCGTGACCGAGTACGAACTGGTCGTATAAAGATAAGACCTGGTCGTAAGTGATGAGGACCTAGTCATAGATCATATTGCATTAAGGTTCGTCCGATATAATTTGTGTGTATTCGGAATCGTTATGTCCCGCTAGGGACCACATCGACTCGTGATCGGAAGGTTTTCCGAGTCACAACCGATTACACATAAACCTAACGGGTCACACACTTAATGGGATGGAACAAACCAGAACGAATACGATTCGTTAAAAGTGTTCGGATAGGATCCGACACAGGGCACTATATAAGGAGATGCTTGAGGCTAGTTTTGGGGACAAGAGAGACACGTGAGTTGTTTCCACCAAAACCCTAAACCGCCATCTTCTTGAGAGAGCCTTCCGTGCGACTTGGTGCTAGCACACCGCGCGCGGTTGTTCCTTCTCGGACGTGTGGATACCGTGAGGCGCTCATCGCGGTCATTTGTTGCGCCGAGGACGATCCGTGATCTTCACAAGGAACCGTGGAAGGCTGCCGAGGAGACGATCGACTACGAGAACGTTGGACGATCATCTACGACCACTACATCGGCGCGTTCATCGTCGGACTAGGCTACTCCGACTCTACTTCCGCTGCACTGCGCGCCTAGTGGTAATGATCTGTGATCATATATCTTGCTTGGCATCCTGGTTTACGTGGTAGAAATTTTGTTTTATGGCTAGCGTAGCCTACCCGTATCCCTGCAGGTTTTAGGGTTTAGGGTTTCAAGAATTAGGGGTTAGGGTTAAGAGGTAGGGTTAGGGTATAGCCATAGCCACATTACAACTATTAACAACCGATTTGGCATTAGTTCTACGACTACACTATTTACAACTTTTAACAATATGCGACATACCCGACACCTAATAATTTTAGCTGCTAACCTACCATGGTTTCGAAAGTAACATACTATGATTTAAGTTGCTAACCTACGACTAAACTATTTACAACTATTAACAATATGCCACTACACATCTAATAATCTTAGTTGCTAACCTATGACTACACTATTTACAACTACTCACAATATGCCACTACACATATAATAATTTAAGTATGTGCCAACATACGACTATACTATTTAAAACTATTAACAATATGCCACTACACATCTAATAATTTAAGTTGCTAATCGCTAACCTACGACTACACTGTTTACAACTATTAACAACATGCCACTACACATCTAATAATTAAAGTTGCTAACCTACGACTACACTGATTACAACTATTAACAATATGCCATTACACATCTAATAATTTAAGTTGCTAACCTACCACTACATTGCTAACCTATGACTACACTATTTAAAACTATTAGAAATATGCACTACACATCTAATAATTTAAGTTTCTAACCTACAACTACACCATTTACAACTATCAACAATATACTACTACAAATATAATAATTTTAGTTGCTAACCTACGATTATACTATTTACAACTATTAACGATATATCACTACACATGTAATGATGTCGGTTGCTAACCTACCATGGTTTCGAAAATAAATGTACAAAGTAGTGTAGGAGACTCACCGTTATCGATGCGTAGACCCTCTCTTCCCCCCTCTCTCTCTTCCTCTCCTCTCTCTCTCTCCCACTCTTCTCCTCTTTCCCTTCCTCTCTTCTCCTCTTCTCTTCTTTCCTCTCGGTGTTTCTATCTCAAGCCAAATCCAAATGAGAGCATAGTGGCTCGCCTAGGCGCACGCACGGGTTATAAGCCTCTAGTTGCACAACCGTTGGGCGACTAGAAGCTATCACTGAATGGTTGAGCGACAAGTGGCCAAGTCGCTCCACGGTTGGGCGACTAGTAGCTGAAGGGACTAGCCGCTCAACGATGGAGCGACTTGGACACTTAGTGTGCAATCGTTGGACGACTAGCCCAAGTCGCCCAACCGTGGAGCGACAGAGGGTTATTACTGTAAAAAAAGAGTATTATTTCTGTATTTTGGAATAAAAATAGATTATATTTTAAAAAATTCTTCCAATGAGTGAAAAAAGACAAGTTGTCTGTAACAGCTAGGTTCGACACGGAGCTCAGAATACTACTAAACTATACTATCAATTTTAACAACAATTAACACAAAATTACAACAAACATATCTAAGCTAAAACCCATCCATAGGTCACAATAACGTAAGCATAATGATAGAGTAATCTTGGATAATTAATTCATAAGAAGCATGAGAAGATAATAAACAAAGATCAACACAAAACCAATCCAATCAAGTCTATTAAATGAATAATCACCTCCAACCTATCAACTAAGTCTACGTAATAATATCGAATCCTAATTATAATTCATCACGCTAATAAAATATCTCACGGTCAATGTTTCATGTAATTAATTGTATGACGTGGCTCCAAGTGTACTAGCCCTTCCCATGTGCAACGCCGTCAACTCTCATCTAAAAATAACAATAGAGCAAGGGTAAGTCCACAACACAACAAACACAATAATAAACAATGAGAAAGGATTAATAAACTGTAAACCATATCATAATCACCATTGTCGGGACCCAAAATTACGATTCTGGAACCCTCTGTGTATAATGCACTAGTCCAGGATCACGCTAGTGCACACAGTGTCAACATAGGTGAATATCAATCCACACAAGCGATAAATAAAGTAAACGATTAGTTTGAATAACAAATAAGGGTTTTAACCTTATGGTCGAGTTTACACTTATTAAGCCACGCAGGGCTAACAGAGAATAAAATAGCAGCGGAACAGAAATAACTTCAGCGTAGATCCCATCAATTCACCACAGGCAACCGACTGGGATCCAGACCTTCACGATCAGCAACCTTCGTTGAACTCCTCCTTGAAAGCAGGCGTAGACTCCTCCTCTTCTGTAGCTTTGGGCGCAAATTTTACAACAAGCGTGAGTACACAACCGTACTCGCAAATCATACCACAGAATGCAATTTATAGATGCAGGCTTATTCCAAAAGAAAATGCTTCTGTGGTTCTTTTGCATAAAGGCAACATTTGCAATTGAATACAATAATAGATTGAAATGCAGTTCAAAACAAATAGACAATATTAATTTAACAGTTATTTTCACAAAGACACAAAGCTAAACAGATTATTTCACATAGCCATATGACTTAGATCACAAAGCTCCCATCCCACATTTTATGAAAACTACCCATCGTGTGAAATCCCTGAGCATGTCCATGACCGCAGAGGCGGCTATTCGAATAGATTGATTTAACACTCTGCAGAGGTTGTACACTTTACCCACACGATACAACTAGTGTTGCAAGCACTAGTCATAACAAAACGGTTCAGAAACTTCATCTTAACATTGACACTCCCGACGTGCTTACAAACCGCTATGAGAACCCAAACGAAGTGATTTGGCATAACACACATCGTTGGACAGGGACATGGCGAACCGCCCTGTGATGCGACTACCTTGTAGTACACACCTCCGCCCATAGTCTAACCTACAGCCTGAGTAATCAATGCCAAGAATCCATAACCTACTAAGTTAGGCCCGTCCCATCAGGCATGTGGTCGTACAGTAAGGCTCAGTTCAATGGCGCACAAAGTTAAGTCCTTAATTGACCAAGGCAAGACTTCCATTCTCTAACTATGCCACAAAGATCATTATTCCCATGCACATAGCTTCCACCATATCACACAGTATCCATCACTTGCCTCTGTCTAAATCCTTTACCACCTAGTTGGTTTTAGTGCAACATATGCCACACACAAAGTAATAGCACACAATACACACAGTTTTGTCACATAGTTCCATAGTCACTTAGTCAGATTTAAAGCTTGCAACTCAAATGAGATGTGAGACTCGTAGCATGACTAAGCCATTGTACTCGCATCTAACCAACCCACGTTGGTTCTACAATATTACCAACTAATAACCAATCTAGGGTGACAAGGTATTATGACATACAAGGCCAAGGTGTATTAACAAATTGGATGATAATTATGCCCGAAAGCATTTAAATACGTTATTAAAGTAGAATGCAATACTTTGAAACAAAGTAATTTGAAAACTGGGTTCAAGATGATCAAAGGTATGACTTGCCTTGGAAAAGGTCTAAGTACTGGTCTTGATCTTGAGGTGCTCCTTCTTCTCCAAAGTTCCCCGACATATCGACGTCTACTCGCAAACGAAACAAATAAACAAAACAAATAACAGAGGCAAAACAAACCCTAAAAATAAAATAAAAATCTCAGATAAATAGAGCTCAAATTTAGATAAATTTTGGAACTTGAATGGCCTCAATCGGAGTTCGGATGCAAAAGTTATGGGTTCTGGAAGTTTCAATCTAAAAGAAAACCCTGATTTTGGATTTACTGGAATTTTCGAATTATTTCTTAAAAGAAAAATTGGATTATTGCGCAAGCACGACATCAACACATGGATTTCAGAAATAACAGAAATAAAAGACATTACTGACATGTGGGACCCACATGTCAGTGAGATGGCTCACGGTAGACTAAGTCCACCGAGCCTATGGAGTCTGGGACCAGCTCGGGTGGCACGCTCGTGCCCACGCGGCGCTGATGCGGTGCCACCTAGGACGACAAGCATGCACACACGCTAAGGTGGTGAGCCACGTGGCGTGACACGTTAGATCGACGGGCGGCGGCGCTCGGGAACCGATGACAACGGCGAACGACGGTGATCCACCGACGGTGATTAGTACCGGCATGTAGCTGAGGTTATTGCGAACCTCAGGGTGCAACTCCGGGTGCTTGGGGTGGACGGTGGCGACCGACGGCGAGCTCGGAGCAGCGGAGAGGTTCGGCTTTTGTCGGACGGGGGTTCTGGTGGGGTGCTGGCGACGGCGAGGGCTCCCGGAGGTATCCCGGAAGACGACGAAAAATGGAGAAAAAGGCCGGCGGCAAAAAACCCTAAAACTCCGATTGCGGCGGCGCTAGGGCTCTCGGGGTGACGTGGGTGGCGGCTCTGGGTTGCGGAGGGCAGGGCGAACCTCGGGGACCTATTTATAGGGTCGGGACGGCACGGGATAAGGAATCCCCAAATCGAGTCCGTGAAGAACACGAAACAAATTTCAGAAATCCAGGGATAAGATATGATTTGGGATAAGATTTTAACAGAAATGGGTGCGAAGAGGTTAGAGATAGGATTTGGCACGTTTTCTAGAAAGGGTTTAGATAGAAAAACGACGTTGTCGTACGGAGCTCGAGCTCCAATCCATGGCGGACGGCGCGGTCGCGTGCGGAGACGAAGCCGGGCGCGAGGAGGAGGACGACCTCACGCGTGGGGCCCACACGTTAGCGAAAGCCCACACACGTGCACGATCGGACCAAGAGAGTTAACCATCTAGATTTGATCGAACGACTCACAATCAAGGGGACGTTCGGGTCCCCGAACGATCACGCCGCATCTGACCGTTCAACCTTGATCGAACGGCTCAAAAACGCTGGTGACGTTCGGGCCCACCGAAAGGCACAACGCCATCAGATCGGACCGTTCAAAGAGAATCGGACGGTTGAGGTTTAACGCGCTCGCACGAGGAGAGAGGAAGGGAGTCTGACACCCGAGGTTGTATCGTTTTGCTCACTACTCCGATTGTAATGATCCAGTTGTTCTTAGAAAGCTAAGGAGATTATCTAATTTATCTCTAATTGGATTGATTTCTGAATCCAAGTCTAAATACCCCAAATCGCCCTTGTAGGGTTTTGCACCTAACCTTGATGAACTAGGGCAAATTGAAAACTAACTTTCCCCATATCAAAATGACCTACAAAATTAACAGTGACTAATCCATGGAAAAATGTAGGGATTATCAGGGTTTACCCTTGATGATCACGACGAACCACACAAAATTCAAGAAAACCTTCTCTTTTCTCCTTAGCGGTAGCCGGGCCAAGGGATGTGCAAGAAGAGAGGTGGTGGCTAGGTCAGGATGCCCACCGTTGGCCTTCTTATGGCGTCGGCCCACCTTGGGCTTTCGTTCTGTGGGCCGAAAGTCCATAGCGCAGGTTTTGTTACTTTTTCGAAAACCCCACTAATTCTTTTAGTTCTATCTCTAAAGTGTTTTGGGATATTATATTCTACCCCCTTAAACAGAATTCGACCCTAAATTCTACTCGCCGTTCTACTCGAAAGAACAACCACACCAGAAATTAAACAACATTCAACACGTACCCGACATGAACAACTCTGGATATTGCTCGCACATGCGAGACTCCAACTCCCAAGTTGCCTCTCTCTTGGACTGATGCATCCACAACACCTTGACGTATATCAACATCTTATGCATCAACGCTCGCTCAACCTCTCCAGAATATGCACCGAACGTGACTCAATGGTGAGATCTTGCTTGATAGTTAGTGGCTCTAATGAAATCTCGTGGCTCTAATGAAATCTCATGCTCTGGGTCTCTCAAGAACTTCCTCAGCATCAAGATGTGAAACACATTATGCACTTCACACATGGACTCAAGAAGGTTCAAGTGGTAAGCCAACTTCCCAATTCTTGTAATAATTGGGAACGGTCCAACGTACCTCGGGCTATGCTTCCCTTTGGTACCAAACAGGACAATGCCTTTGGTGAGAGACACTCTCAAGAGCACCTAATCACCCACCACAAACTCCAAGTCACACCTCCTCACATCTGCATAGCTTTTCAGCCTACTCTGAGCTGCTAGCAGATTCTGTCTCACTATAGCCACACGATCAACAGTCTTTTGGATCCAATCCAGACCCAAAACTGCCTTGTCACCCATTGCATCCCAACAAAGCAGTGATATGAACTTTCGCCCATACAAAACCTTGAATGGTGCAGCTCTAATACTAGAATGGTAGCTATTGTTGTAAGCAAACTCTCCAAGAGGCAACTGATCCTCTCAACTACCCTTCCAAAATAGAACGCAAGACCGCAACATGTCCTCTAAAGTCTAAATAGTGCACTCAGACTATCCATCTATCTGAGGGTGGAACGCCGTATTAAGACGAAGCTGCATGCTCAACATACTCTGCAAACTCTCCCAAAACATGGAGACAAACTTGGCATCCCTATCAGAAATGATAGTCTTTGACACACCATACAATCTCATACACATAAATAGGAGCCAAATCGCTCGCCGTATTTATCATGTGGATAGGAATGAAGTTGTAACATCCCAATTTTCTGAGCTTTAAAATCTTTTAAATAGTTAGTAGGGAGAAAAGTCACCATTTGATTTTATTTGAATTTAATTCAAAAGATTAATATTGGACTTTAATAACAAAAGCATTTAATACGAATAATCCCAACATGAACAATAGTCAAAACTATTTTATTTGGGTTCTATGTACTCACATATATTTTCTAGATTTTTCTAGAATTTTTCTGAGTTCATTTGCTATTTTCTATTGCTTATTTGAATTTCTGCTATTTTCTAAAATAAAAAACTATTTAAATCTCAGATTTCAGATTGGGCCGAATCTCTTCAGCCCAATCTTACTTTTCCCACGTGTGGCCCGCAAAGCGGCCCAATTGCGCGCGATTTGCCAGCCCACCTCGCTCGCGTGCGCGTCCTCACCTCCGTGCCGCTGACGCGTGGGCCCCATGCGCTAGGTCTTCGTCTCCTAGTCGGCGTCGTCCTCGCGCAGCTCCGCCCGAGTCCGCCATGGCTGTCTTCTAGAAGCTCCGTCCGACAACGGGACTATCCCAACTAAACCGCCCCGGATTTCTTCGCCAAATCTTATCCCCGTTTATCCCGCACCCGTATCTGCTTCCAATCGGGATCAAATCGAACTCTATCGCCTAGATTGAACAAACCCAAGGATATCCCAAATTGGGGATTCCTTATCCCGTGCCGCCCCGGCCCTATAAATAGGTTCCCGAGGTTCGCCCTGCCCTCCGCAACCCAAAGCCGCCAGCCACAGCACCCCGAGAGCCCTAGCGCCGCCGCAATCGACCTTTTAGGGTTTCTCGCCACCGGTCTTCATCTTCGGATTTTGCCGCCACCAGTGTCGCCGCGTCATCGTTGAGCACGCCACCAGATTCAGCGTCACCAGGGCTACCTCCAGGAGCCTTCGCTGTCGCCTAGACCTCACCAGAGCGTCTGTCCGACAAAAGCCGAACCCTCTCCGCCGTTCAACTCTCAGCGCCGGCCACCACAGACGTCCCCGACCACCTGTGAGCATATCTACTGATCGCCTTCGCATTCTCTACCTCCTAGTACCACTCACCTTCGGCGAGGCGCCACCGTTCGCCGTTGTCGGATGGTCCAGAGCGCCGCCGCCTCCGATCTGGCGTGGCACGCTGTGTCAGCCGCCACCTCAGCACCGTGTCAGCGCCCAAGCCTACGTGTCGCGTGCGTGGCACCGTGTCAGCAGACACGTGTGCGCTCGCATGGCGGTCCACCGTTCTCCAGATTCCGAGACTCAGTAGACCTAGTCTACCGTGAGTCGTATGGCTGACGTGTGGGTCCCACATGTCAGAATTTTCTTTTTATTTATCTTATTCCCGAAATTCCTTGCTGACGTCATGCTTGCGCAATAATCCGATTTTTCTTTTAAGAAATAATTCGGAAATTCTAGTAAATCCAAAATTAGGGTTTTCTTTTAGATTGAAACTTCGATTGAGCCCATTCAAATTCCAAAATTCATCTAAATTCGAGTTCTATTTATCTGAGATTTTTAATTAATTTTTGGAGTTTGTTTTTCCTCTGTTATTTATTTATTTCGTTTGCGAGTAGACGTCGATACGTCGGGGAATTTTGGAGAAGGAGCACCTCAAGATCAAGACCAATACCTAGACCTTTTCCAAGGCAAGTCATACCTTTGATCATATTGAATCCCAGTTTTTCTAAAGAGTACTTTGCTTCAGATTATTGCATTTACTTTAAAGTATGTATTTAAATGCTTTTGGGTATAGTTATTATCCAATTTGTTATAACCACTTTGGCTTTGTATGTCATAATCTCTTGTCACCCTAGATTGGTTTATTTAGTTGGTATTATTATAGCACCAACTTGGGTTGGTTAGACACGAGTACAATTGCTTAGCCATGCTACGAGTCTCATATCTCATTTGAGTTGCAAATATTAAAACTGACTAAGTGACTATTGAACTTTGTGTAAAACTGTGTACTATGTGTTATTACTTCGTGATAGCATGTGTTGCACTAAAACCAGCTGGGTGGTAAAAGATTTGGACTGAGGCAAGTGGTGGATATTGTGTGATATGGTGGAAGCTATGTGCATGGGAATAATGATCTTTGTGGCATAGTTAGAGAATGGAAGTCTTGCCTTGGTCAATTAAGGACTTAACTTTGTGCGCCATTGAACTGAGCCTTACTGTACGATCACATGCCTGATATGACGGGCCTAACATAGTAGGTTATGGAGTCTCGACATTGATGTTCAGGTGGATAGGTTAGGCTTCGTGACAGGATGGAGGTGTGACTACCCGGTAGTTGCATCGCGGGACGGTTTGCCGCATCCCTGTCCAGCGGTGTGTGTCGGACTAGCTTTCTTTGTGGGTTAGTCTGGCGGTAAAGCACATTGGGAATGTTAATGTTTGAGACGAAGTTTCTGAACTGTTTTGTTACGATTAGTGCTAGCTACACTAGTTGTATCGTTTAGGTAAAGTGTACAAACTCTACAGAGTGTTAAATCAATCTATTCGAATAGCCGCGTCCGCGGTCATAGACATGCTTAGGGATTTCACACGAGGGGTAGTTTTCATAAAATGGTTGGGATGAGAGCTATGTGTTTTAGGTCATATGGCTATGTGAAATAATCTGTTTAGCTTTGTGTCTTTGTGAAAATAAATGTTAAATTAATATTGTCTATTTGTGTTGAACTACATTTCAATCTATTATTGTATTCCATTGCAAATATTGCTTTCATGCAAAAGAACCACAAAAGCTTTTTCTTTTGGAATAAGCCTGCATCTATAAATTGCATTCTGTGGTATGATTTGTGAGTACGGTTGTGTACTCACGCTTGTTGTAAAACTTGCGCCCAAACCTACAGAAGAAGAGGAGTCTACGCCTGCTTTCGAGGAGGAGTTCATCGAAGGTTGCTGATCGTTAAGGTTTGGATCCCAGTTGGTTGCCTGTGGTGAATTGATGGGATCTACGCTGAAGTTATTTCTGTTCCGCTGCTATTTTATTCTCTGTTAGCCCTGCGTGGCTCAATAAGTGTAAACTCGACCATAAGGTCAAAACTAGTATTTATTATTCAAATTAATTGTTTACTTTATTTATCGCTTGTGTGGATCGATATTCACCTGTGTTGACACTGTGTGCACTAGCGTGATCCTGGACTAGTGCATTATACACAGAGGGTTCAGAATCATGATTTTGGGTCCCGACAAAAGTGTGCAGACTTGCTGAAATGATCACTTGGCTAGAGGGGATCTAGGAGTCGTCACGCTTGGCCATGCTACGTATCTGCAACATCTACGCACGGGAGCTTCAAGACACTGTCTTCCGTTACTACCCTAGAGCTACAGCCGTAGATCTGCCAGCACGCTACCCGTCTACAGAGGAAGAGAGCAACGCTACAGTCGTGCACCTCGCCCAGTTCGCAGCCGCCTAGGAGGAAGCATTGGAGATGACTACCACGGAGCTGGATTATGTCTATGAGACCTTACAGAGAGCTGAAGAAAGGATCGCTATTCTGCAAGAGATTCTCCACGACCAGCATGACCATGAGGAAGACGACGAAAAAGAAAAAGACCCCGAGGAGGATCCTGAAGAAGATCCAGAGGAAGGTCCAGAGGAGCCAGCGGGGCCAGTTGCACCAGGAACACATGTTCCTGTTGCACCAGTCCCAGGGCATCAGGATCAGTTTGCCAGGATGCCGGCTCACTTCCGAGTCTACAGCCGGTAGGAGCGCCGCCGAGGCTGTGGAGGCTTTCTTGAGTAGTTGGTCTTAAGTGTTAGTTTTGCAGGTTTAGCCAGTTTCAGTTTAGTAAGTCGCCCTTCAGGTAGTTTTGTGTGCTTAGGTCATTGTTTCTTTTGTGTGCGAGTATGAGCTGTAAAGGCCCTTAGGCATTTGTTGCAGCCATGCTAAGACCTTAATTAATAAAAGTATTTCGTTTGAGTTTCTTGAGCTGTGTTTTGTTGGGTTTAACCTACCCCTGCTTAGTCCTTAACTCATCTTGTGCTTGCTACCTCATCTAACCCATGGAGCTTCACCAGATGGTTCAAACTCGTCAGACTGTGGCAAGTGGTTCCGGTACCCCAGCGCCGGGAGGTAATGAGAAACCAGCCGCAGGAGCAGTTCCGCCACAAGCACCCCCAATTGACTTGCAAAATTTCGGAGCTTTCATAGCATCGTAGACGCAACTAATGAATACCATGATGAATCAGATGCAAGCTATGAATAATCAGATCAACAACAACAACAATCATCAGCATGGAGCCCCAGCTGCTCATGGTCACCATGGACCGTCTAAACTTGCGGAGTTTATGAGGACTCGTCCACCAACATTCTCTGGACACGTCTCCCCAGTGGAAGCAGATGATTGGCTTCGGGTTATTGAAAGGAAGCTGCTGATCACCCAGTGCATCGACCATGAGAAGGTTTTGTACGCTACTCACCAGATGGAGGGCATAGCTAATGAATGGTGGGAGAACTTCTGTACCGCCCATGAGACTCCACAGAATATCACCTGGGAAGAGTTTTCTGCAGCATTTTGCCAATATAATGTACCGGAAGGTATTATTGATCTGAAGAAGGATGAGTTCCGCGCTCTCAAGCAAGGAGCTATGTCAGTGTCCGACTATCTCAACAAGTTTTCCCATCTAGCTCACTACGCAGCAGATGATGTCGCCACGGACAAGGAGATGCCAACCTTGACCTTCGCCTTTTGTGGCACACAAAGGCGGCCTTTAAACCGCAAAGCACCAGACTCATCCATGCTGGAATCTTCCTTCTTGCCCTCATCCAAATGCTTTCTGACCTCATGCAATAACCGGTCACTCTTCTATGCTTCCCGCACACAATCTGGAATAGCTAACTCAAGGATAAACCACATCTCAACATGTGCCATGCCTGCGTAGCAATAAGATACTCTCATGCGATCAAAATCAGCAACAAGGAAATCTAGAGTAGCGGGAGTCGCCTTGCGACTAAGAGCATCAACAACTACATTGGTCTTGCTTGGATGATATTGAATAGTAAGATCATAATCCTTGATCAATTTCAGCCACCTCCTTTGCCTCAAATTCAGATCCTTCTGAGTGAAAATATACTTGAGACTCTTGTGATCTGTAAAAATATCACAAGACTCCCCGTACAGATAATGACTCTAAATCTTGAGAGTAAAGACAACCGTAGCCAATTCCAACTCATGAGTGGGATAATTTTGCTAATGCTTCTTTAACTGCCTCGACACATAAGCAATCATTTTACCATCTTGCATAAGCATACAACCAAGACCCACTCGAGACGCATCTAAAATACTGTGAAATGCTTCCCTGGCTCAGGAAGAGTGAGAATAGGAGAAGCCACCAATCTCTACTTCAATGTGTTGAAACTGCACTCACAATCATTAGTCCACTGGAATCTCATGCCTTTCTGAGTAAGTTGAGACATCGGTTTGGCAATGATAGAGAAATCTTGCACAAAACATCGATAGTAGCCAGCCAAACCCAAGAAACTCATCACCTCCTTCACATTGGTTGGCCTCTTCCAGTCCACCACTGTATAGACCTAGGATCAACAGCAATGCCCTGAGGATTGATCACATGACCCAGAAAACCCAATTATAAAATCCAAAACTCACATTTCTTCAGCTTGGCATAGAACTTGTGCTCACTCAAAGTCTCCAATACCAGCCTCAAATGATGCTCATGATCCTCATCAGTCTTGGAGTACATAAGAATATCATCAATGAACACCACCATGAAGTCATCCAGATACTCATGCAGCATACTGTTTATGGTCTCCATAAAAACGGCAGGTGCATTAGTCAGTTCAAAAGACATACTTCATACTCATAATGCCCATACGTGATAGAGAAAGCAGTCTTCTCAACATCTTACTCACACACACGGATTTGATTATACCCCGACTGAAGATCAATCTTGGAGAACACCTAAGCTCCACTCAACTGATCAAACAAGTCCTCAATATGGGGCAACTGAGCAACTGATATTTATTCTTGATCGTGACTGAGTTAACCGCACGATAATCAACACACATGCGCCAACTCCCATCCTTCTTCTCTGTGAACAGAATAGGAGTTCCCCATGGTGACACACTTCGCCTGATCAAACCCTTACCCAACAAATCATCCAGTTGCTTCTTCAATTCATTCTGAAATGGACGTGCCAGCCGATAAGGAGACAACGAGATGGGCCAAGTGCCCAGAACAACATCAGTGCGAAACTCCACGTATCGCGTAGGTGGCATTCCCGGAAGCTCAGCTGAGAACACATCTGGATAATCATGAACCACCGAAATCTCCTCAATTTGCAAAACCATGCTCGGTTAGGAAGAGCCAAGAGAAGCCCAGTCTTCACTGCATGCTGACCCAGGAATAGTCCGACCAACACACAAAGAGAGCGCGGAGGCGCACTCCCTGAAAGGTCAAAGTCTCACCAGATGAAGTCTACAAAGTGATGGTCCTACAGAAATAGGATATCATGGCTCAGTAGGAGTGCAACCAATCTATGCCCAAGATGACGTCGAAAGGCTCCAACTAAATGACCATCAGATTTGCCGTGAACTTCTCCCTGTCAATAAGAATAGAGCATCCAAGACAAATAGTAGAGCTTGCAATAATACCCCTAAGAGAACTGACCAACACTGATTGAGAGATCCACTACACACTCAAGTTCGCTCTCCTAGCAAACGCCATTGAGACAAACAAATAGGTAGCCCCTGAATAAAAAGGACTAAAGCATCAAACAAATCCACGAGCAAAGTACCTATCACCACGTCAGGACGACCCGCGGACTCCACGATGGGCATGGCATACACTCCAGGTGGCGCCATGCTGAAGGAAGATAGCACTAGGGCAACAGGAGCCTTGACACTCTGCTATGGCAGTGCAGGTAAAGCCGGTGGAGCAACAATCTGAAGCAATGCTGGAGGCGGCAGCAGCCAGTAGTACCTTGCTGGAGGCGCCCAAGCTGAAGGAAGCGGCAACGCAGAAGGGTTGGCCATCATTTAGACAGACCCTCGTGTAGGACTTGCTGAAGAAGACGTAGGCACAGGCTCCCATTTGATCACAATAGCGGGGTTCTGGTGACACACCCACTCCTTGTGACCCGGTCAGACACATTGATAGCAAGCTCCCATCCAAGAGCACTCAGCAGCGCAGTGACCATCACCACACTTAAAACAAAGCATATCCTGCCTTGGGACAAGACAAAGAGTTGGAGTACCCGCAAAAGGACGAGGCGCCGAAGAAGAAAATGGCCATGACTGCTTGGTCTTGGAGAATTGCAAAAACTACAGCCCGCTTGAACTTCTTAGAAGCAGGCCACTGAAAAGACCTACTCCCCTCACCAGAGCTCCTCTTCTAGTCACCACCAGAAGCAATAAGTCCACTAGAAGCTTGCTACCCCTTAGTGAGCTGCATCTCCAACTCCATGCCCCTGGCTTGTGTAACATCCCCAATTTCAACTTGTGTTGTAAGTGTAAGAAAATGAGTAGAAATTAAAACTTTTTCTTACATCATGTATTTCCTGTGTGTACTAAACAATTATTGTACAAGAGTATGGAAATACAAAGTCACAAGTCTGTTGATCCAAATCTTGATCCTCCAAAAACAATCTTGTCCAATCTTGTGATCCTTTTCGGGAAATATTTTTCCTAAGTTCTTGGGATGGTTGGTGACCCCTCTGAAAAATTTCACAATTTTTAGAAATTGTTCGAATATTTTTAAGGGGTCATCAAACTTGTTTGACTTGTAGTCAAACCCTAGCTCAAAGCATTGTATAATTTCGGAGAAAAATGCTCAAAGACAAAAACTCCTAAAAATTTTATACAAGGTCCAACTCGAGGTTAGCAAGCTCTCACAAGATTTCCTAGAATTTGGAGCTAGTTTGCTAGCTCTAAAAGTCCCTTCAAGATCCCGTTCCAATTTAAACCCTAAACCAGTGTCGACCTCCGGTCTTGGTCGCACCGGCCGCTTGAGCCGTGTCGGGCTCGGGCATTTGGACACAGTGGTCCGGGCGTTGGATTTTAAATCCGACGCCAAAGACCTCCTCGGGTCTTTGTAAAGGACCTCCCACCCGCACGACCTCCTCGGGTTCTTTTACAAAGACAACCTCGAGGGCCTCCCCAGACCTCCTTTGCACCTTTGCAAAGACCACCTGGCGACCTCCTCGGCCCCACGACCACCCCTAGCGCTTGGGTGATCGTGGGCCATCTCTCTTGAGATCTGCGGCTCACCTCCCTAAGTGTTAGGACCTCTAATACTTGGCTCAAGATCCGAGCCCTTGATTTCAATCCAACGACCTACGACCTCCCTAGTGGGAGCTCAGGCTGATTTTAGCCGTTGAGCTCTTTTGACCTGGTCCTCTCACCGTCGGGTGGGCACAGGCATTATCAATATTTGTGCATGGCAAGAGAGCAGTGCCTTGTCAACTTTAGGGTGACAAGCGGCTATGTGTCGCCAACATTAAATGTCCGCAGCACCTTTGCTCAAAAGTCTCACGACAACCTACTCCCATCGGTTTCGTGTACTTGGTCTCGGTGCACCTACTGACTTTGCCATCCTTCCCACCGGCTATATTTGAAGCTCAAGCTTCCTCTCATAGTTCCTTTAGTCACTCTCTTGCACCTAGCTCATCTCGCCTCGTGCTCAAACACCAAAAGCCATTGCCACCATTGCGGACATTGGAGCTCCCGGCGACCTCCGAGCTTCAAAGTGGTTCAACATTGCAATAGTGGCGCTCATCTTGTTCCTTGGTCACCTCAAGCCTCCCTAACTCGCTTTGTTTGACCTTCACAGAGGTTGACGAGGTGGGCGCTGTTGCTCGTGGCGGGGCCGTCTTCTTCATCTCCGGCGACCTCCACCGTCACCGAGCTACGCGACCACTCCCTGTTCTCCTTCAATCCCGGGTGAGTACTTGATTCCAAAACCCGATCCCATTAGACCTCTTCGGTTTCGTTTTTAGCGCATTGGTCCCCGGCGGTTATCTCCTGTTAGCCGCCGGTTGGTGGTGCTTTCGGTGTAGCTTTTGGCACCTTTAGGTTCTCCTCCCTATTTGGAACTCATCCGTGCCCTTGGTTTCCGCCGACGAGGTCCACATCGCCGGCGGCAAGCTGATGAACCCTCTCGGGTTTTGCCAGTTCGCAAATCCCATTTTCATCATCTTCTTAGGACCACTTTAATGCTCAAATCATTGCTCATCATTGGTGCATTAATTGTGTCCTAATTTGTGCCGTGGAGTCACTGTCGTGTAGGCCAGGGCCTTAGTCATTAAGTGTTCCGTTAGATTCATTTATGGTCAATCATTAGATGCATTAAGTGTCTTAGCCGCCGCCCGGGAGGTCTGCGCCATTAAAACCACCCCAGACCTCCTCGGGCTAATCTTAGCCGTTCACGACCTCTCCAAGTTTAGATCTGGGCCTTAGGATCTTTTAGAAAAATCCTAAGTCTCGGACCTCCCACCATATAGAATCTCGGCCGTTAAAGACCTCCGTAGGTTAAATCCCAGCCGCTAGGATCACCCTCCTCCTTGGGGTCCTCTTTGCAAAAGACCTCTTTGAGGTCCTCTCGTGCGAAGAGGTCACCCGATCGCTTTTGTCAAAACCGCCTCTCGGACCTCCTTGGGGTCCTCTTTGCAAAAGTCCTTCCTTAGTCGTTTTCTAAAAACCACCTGAGCCACCCCACCAAGGTCCTCTTTTGCAAAAGACCACCCCGGTCTTTTGTAAAGAAAACCTTCAAAACCACCCGAGGTCCTCTTTACAAAAGACCACCCTTGGTCTCTTTGTAAAGAGAACCTCAGACCTCCTCGTCTTTGGTCTTAACCATGAGGACCTCCCCGCCTAGATCTGGACCACTCAGGACCTCTCCCATGGAGATCTGAGCCATCTAGATCTCTCTCTGTATAGCACTGTGTTGGAGGACCTCCCCGAGGGACATCTCGACCGTTAGGACCTCCTCGGTGAGATCCAAGCCGTCAAGACCTCCCGCCGTTAAGCTCACCGCTTAGGTCCTCTCCTCCGACGGATCTAGACCGTTAAGACCTCCCCTCGGGAAATCTTAACCGTCCAGACCTTCCCCTTAGCGAGTTAGCCGTAGGACCTCCTCGTGGAGCTCGGGGCCGCCAGATCCAGATCTGACGTCCACGACCTCCCTAGTGCGCGAGGACCTCCTTTGCGGTGCTTTGTGCATCCGATGGTCTGAGCCGTTGGATTCAATATCAACGGCTAAGACCTCTCTAAGCGCGCAAGGTCTTTGCGCCAGGGAGCTCGTGCGGGTTTTAGCATTCGAGATCGTGAGCCGTGCGATCTTTGATCAACGGCCCACGACCTCCCCAGTTTTTATGGGTTTTCCAGATTTAGTCCGAGAAGCTTTTATTTGCACATATTAATTGTTTTAAACTTCAAAATTGCATAACTTTTTCTCTGCAGCTCCAAATTTAACAAACTAAAGTTCTATAAATGCATCTGTTAAAGTGCTTTAGCTTAGTATAGGTTTTGCAGTAGTCTTTAATACTGAAATTAATCATGTCTTAGATTTAAAACTTAGAAAAATCATAACTAAATCATTTTAACTCCAAATGACCTGAAATTTTATATGGGTTACCACTATACCCGTAGGTAGCTACCATAAAAGTTTCAGCTTCAAAATATTTCTAGAAAATATTTTTGCTACAGTGCTAATTATGGCCGAAATTAGGTTTTTAGAGAATATCTTTTGCACCACAAATCCAAATTAAGTTTTTCCGGTTTCTATGTCTAGGTATGTTCGTATTTTACCTTGTGTATAAATTTCGTCGCATTTGGATAATTTTTGCTTGCTCTTTTGTTTAAGTGTTGCTCGTCTTATTGGTTGTTTTCGCTCTTTCGCTTAGGATTCGACATTTGCGGTAACCCCGAGAACGACCCTCCGCAACAAATTGAGCAACGACAAGCGAACAAGCGCTTTGATCATTTCCCATTTGATCCCATTACTTTTAAAGTCTAATATTTTGTTTAACTTCTATGTATGCATTGCAAATTTGTTGTTAAATTGATTAGTTAATCCTCTAGTTGCATAATCTGTAGGTAAATAATTATCCTCTACTACCGAGCCTAGGTTATTTCTTTGTGGTTAGAGTTCGATGGATGAACTCTTATCACTTAGTAGATTACTGAATGAATATTGCTTAGCCATGCCTAGTTATCGGTAGTATTGGGCGATCATCGACTTAGTCGGTGATCTTGATCACACAACTACTTATACTACTCCATTATGTCCAACCCTTGTGTTTTATTGATTTACAAATCAAAAACCGAAAACAAAACTATATCTTGACTTGGGCACAATGGTATGTTGATGTGATCGGTTGGGTGTGTGGAATGGTGCCTAAGTCCCTAAGGACCGAGTTACTTGTGCCATTGATCCAAGCAATTATTACGTGCTAACCACACGAGGGGGATATGGAACCTCTCTTGACAAAGTACTTTGGGAGGTGTTAATTATGAGCTGGTCGGTGGGTGTGTTCCTGTGTGTGTGTGTTTGTGGTGTTGGAGGGGAGCATTAGCAGACCGGTTAGGCTGTTTAATGTGTCTTTCTCCGTGGGTTGCGGCTCTTAATTAGCATCGCCCATTGGAAAGCGTCTTGTTAGACTTAGCCATGCCCGCATACCAAAGGAAGTGTGCTAACCGTGGTGGTGGAAAGGCGGTCTATCGTGTGGGTACATTGGTACACCCCGCAGGTTAAAACTATTCGAATAGCCTCGTCCCAGGTTATGGACACGCTTGGTTATTTCCACAAGAACTAGACTACAACCTTTTAAAAACTTAAACTTGACATGGGTGGTATGAAGGGTACTTCATGCTATTGTTGTGGTGACTATGGGTTAGTCACTCCTAGGTTGGTGTTGTTCTCTATCTATGTTATTATTGTCTCTCTTTATTTGAACAATAAAAGTTAATTGCAAACTTGCTTTGAATCTATTACCTTATTGTAAATGAAAACTTGCTTTATGTCAAAATAAGTCCAAAGCCTCATCCACTTAAATAAAGCTTGCATGTAGTTAATTATAGTTCTGTTATCTCACACGTCGGTCTTGCAGTACAAAAACAAGTTTTGTACTCATCCGCTTGCTTAATATTAATTGTTGCAGAGGAAGAAGGTGAGCCCCAAGGGCCTCACTTTTGTGAGTTGTGTTCTTGTGTTGTTTGGGACGATTAGCTTGGCGGTCCGGTTGGTTGCCTTGTGGGTAAAGGCACACCGATTGGCTTTTGTTTATTGCCATCTTATGGCCATTTTGCTTCATTGTGTATTTATCTATTTGTATGTCTTTTGGCCGTCGGCCTCTCTTTGTAATAACTCTATTTAAAGTATCTATGTCTTTCGATTGTTGCTTTTGCTTGACTCTATGTGTATGAATGGAATTGATGCATGATTTTGTAACGGGTGTGTATCTTGCATTTAGGAAGTATACATATCTCGAGGCTTGGTTTATTTGGTTGGTACTGTTAGGACCAAGTGGCTGGTTAAACAGTACGAGCCGAATAAACCGGGGTCCTCACAAAGTTGGTATCAGAGCCATTCCGACCGTAGTAACCCAAGCTTGGTCGTCCTTAGGATATTTTGAAAACCTTATTTTCAAAGGGTCAAATGATTTGTGAAAGCTTAAGTAAGTTCTCGGATTTTATTCCTTACCTATCTTAGCTTTCTTCTCTCGTCTTGCTCTAATTTGAGTTTTAAAAAGTGTTTTCCCCTTTCCTTCTCTCAAAAGATAGTCATTATCGATTAATTGGGTTTTGGGACCAATGAGCTTGGCAAATTGAAATGTTAGCCGCCCTCTACAAGGTTTTGAAGCTTCCGAAGTTGAAGATTTCAATTAGGAGGCTTGGATGCAAAATACGGACAGCGATCATTCGCCTCCTGATAGCAAGCTCAGAGGTTCTAACCAGGTAGAAAATGAGAGGTTAATCAAGTAAAACTTGTGGGAATAAAAGGGTAAGATGTGATACTAGTTAGCTAAGTATCTAACGTTATTTTTATCGCCTTAACCTTGTTCTTGAGTAGTGTTAGGCTGGTTGTAGTGAGCTGAAATTTTTATCTTCTCACACTATTACTCGTTCATTCAATACGGGTTAATGGCATTGAGAAGTTGAGCTTGGTTTGGAGTTTCCTTGCTGTTTTGGAGCTTCTTTGGAAACATTTAAAGTTGTTACTTGCTGTTTTTGGCTTTCGGTTAGGGTGATATCTCCTTCCCCTAATCGTTAGCTTTTCGCTTTCATCAGCTTCTAGTATTAGTACTTTGGTTTCTAACCTAAATTTCTTGAACCAACGCAGGATGGCTGGAGGTACTCGTGCGGCCGTGGTCGCACTGGTTTGGATGAGGAGCTTCGCCTCCTCCAACCATGGCTGAGGTCCTTCTTCAGATCGAGCGCAACCGTTCAGAGGACAGGAGGGTCCTGCTGGATGTTATTGCGCGCAACACCTCCGCCCTTGCCGGTGCCTCAGGATCTGGGCAAGGGGGTGGACATCAGTCTCGTGGGGTTTGGTGAGTTTCTTCGCACTCAACCCCACGCTTCCGTGTCCGAGGACCCTTTGGGCGCGGATGATTGGCTGCGTCGGGTTGAGCGTAAGCTCGGCGTTGCTCGGTGCTGGACCAGACAAGGCACTCCTTGCCTCCCATCGCCAGCGAGGAGCGGCACTCTCTGGTGGGAGAACTTCTTGGCCATGCAGCCCGCCGCCACACTGCCTCTTGGGATGAGTTCGGACGGCGTTCCGTCGAGCTCACATCCTGCCGCTTGATGAAGTCAAGAAGAAGGAGTTTCGCGCTCAAGCAAGGGCGTAAGCTGATGGAGTACATGCGAGTTCAACCACTTGGCTCGTTATGCTCCATCCGAGGTGGCCACCGATGAGGCCAAGCGAGAAGTTCATGGAGGGTTTGTCCGAGGAGCCGCAAGACAGGCTCTCCATTGTGGACTTTGTTGACTTCCGTGCCTTGGTGGACAAGGCCATTGTTGCTTGAGCACAAGGCGGCGGCGGCTGGCGAGTCCCGCAGCGCAAGTGGGAGGCCCAATGCGATGCACACAGCCGCCTCTCGCCCTCGTGTCGGGCCTACCCGGGGCCCGTTCGGTGGCTTCACTACCACCGAGGCCGCCAAAGACCGCTCCTCGCCCTCCGCAGGCCGTGCCCCAGTCACGTGCGCCTGCGAGCCAGCAGGGTGGCCCCCGCAATCCGGCTGCCGGGGTCACTTGCTTTTCATGCAACCAGAAGGGGCATTATGCCAATAGTTGCCCTAACAGGACTGGAGCGGCCCCTCGTCCTAATGGAGGACGCGGGCAGGGAGGTGGTTCTTCCCAGGATCAGAAGGTTGTCCCCGCTACCCAAGGCGTGGGTAGTGGCCGCGTCAACCTCATCTCCGCGAGGAGGCACAGAGGCACCGGCGTCGTGTTGGGTACCCTTTCGGTTAACTCTTTCCTGCTCTGATTTTGTTTGATTCAGGCGCATCTCATTCGTTTGTTTCTGAGTCTTTTGCTGCTGTGGGGGGTCTCCTTTTTACTCCATTGTTGGTCCCGCTGCTCATTCGCTCTCCCGGTTCGGAGTTGAGAGCTGAGTCTGAGTGTAGGGATGTCCCTGTTGAGATAGAAGGGGTAGGATTCTTGGCAAACCTTATCCTCCTTCGATCGGCGAGCTTAGATGTAATCCTAGGCATGGATTGGTTGTCTCAAGACATGGGACAAATTGATTGCGCTAGGAGGCTCATCTACCTCACCGATCCTTACGGCGGCGCAGTTCGCTTTCGCGCGAAGCTGCAGGATCCGCATCTCTTCGCGCTTGAAGCGAAGCCAGCTCTAGATATTAGCGAAGTCCCAGTGGTGTGTGACTTTGTTGATGTCTTCCCGATGACCTTCGGGGATGCCACCATTCGAGACCTCGAGTTTGTCATTGAGTTGGTTCCGTGCATCGCCCGATTTCAAAGAGGCCTTACCGAATGGACCCAATTGAGTTGGTGGAGTTGAAGAAGCAACTAGGTGAGCTTCAAGAGAAGGGTTTCATCCGCCCTAGCTCATCTCCTTGGGGATGCTCAGCAATCTTTGTCCCGAAAAAGGACAAGACGCTGCGCATGTGCGTTGATTACCGTCCACTTAATGAAGTAACGGTAAAGAACAAGTACCCTTTGCCCCGTATAGATGACCTCTTCGATCAATTAACTGGAGCTCGAGTTTTCTCCAAGATTGATCTGAGAGTGGGATATCATCAGGTTCGGATTCGACCGGAGGATATTCCAAAGACGGCTTTTTCTACTCGTTATGGCTTGTACGAGTATACCGTCATGTCTTTCGGCTTAACCAATGCTCCAGCCTTGTTCATGAACCTCATGAATTCGGTGTTCATGGAGTATTTGGATAGGTTCGTTGTGGTCTTCATCGATGATATTCTTATCTACTCCAAGAGCGATGAGGAACACACCGAGCATTTGAAGCTTGTGTTGGGCAAGCTTCGCGAGCACAAGTTATATGCGAAGTTCAGCAAGTGCGCGTTCTGGTTGAAGGAAGTAGCCTTCTTAGGCCATATTCTTTCGGCAGGAGGCGTAGCTGTGGATCCTAGCAAGATCAGCGATGTGCTTTCCTGGAGTCAGCCCACTTCGGTCACCGAAGTTCGGAGTTTTCTTGGGTTAGCGGGATATTATCGTCGCTTTATCGAGAACTTCTCCAAGATAGCAAAGCCGATGACGGAGTTGCTCAAGAAGGACAAGAAGTTCTCGTGGTCCGCTGATTGCGAGGACAGTTTCCAAGCACTTAAGAAGCGATTGACCACCGCTCCTGTTCTTGTTCTCCCCGATGTCCGTCGAAGCTTCGATATCTTTTGTGACGCTTCTCGTCGAGGCCTCGGTTGTGTCCTTATGCAAGAAGGCAAGGTAGTTGCCTATGCATCAAGGCAATTGAGACCTCATGAACTCAACTATCCTACCCATGACTTGGAGTTAGCTGCTGTGATCCATGCACTTAAGATTTGGCGACATTACCTAATCGGTGTCGTTGTGAAGTGTATTCGGATCACAAAAGCTTAAAGTATTTGTTCACCCAACCAGATCTGAACCTCCGCAAAGGAGATGGTTGGAGTTGATCAAGGACTATGACATGGGTATTCACTACCATCCGGCAAGGCCAATGTCGTTGCGGATGCGCTTAGTCGCAGCGCATTGCAATGCATTGTTGCTTCAGAGCATCGCCCCCTCTTCTAGAAGAGTTTCAGCCTCAACCGGGTTTGGTTGAGCATGGTTCCTCGCCGCCTTGGTTGTACACCCAACCTTGGTGGATCGGATCGTGTCCGCTTTCGTGATCGGATGTTGGGGTAAACCACATCAAGGAAAATGTCAAGAATGGGACAGCCAAGTGCTTCTCCGTAGATGAGCTTGGTGTCTTGAGGTTCGGCAACGCCGTGGTTCCAAAGGACATAGAGTTGCGGAATTTGATCCTCCGCGAAGCCCACGATTCCCGTTATCCATTCATCCCGGGCCACGAAGATGTACCGGATCTTCGCCAGAGATTTTGGTGGACCCGAATGAAGAGGAGATCGCGAGGTTCGTTGTCGAGTCGCGACGTGTGTCGTCGTGTCAAGGCCGAGCATCGCCGTCACCGATTGCTTCACCCTTGCCCATTCCGGAGTGGAAGTGGGATTCGTCGGGATGGATTTTATCACCGCCTACCCAGTCACCGCGGGGCAATGATGCCATTTGGGTTATCATTGACCGGTTGACAAAAGTGGCGCACTTTCTTCCGTCAAGACCAAGATTCGTGCTGCTCACCTTGCGGAGCTCTATCTCGCCAGATAGTGAGCTTGCATGGGGTGCAAGACGATCATTTCGATCGTGGTTCCATCTTCACTTCTCGATTCGCATAGCTTGCAAGAAGCTATGGGAACTCGTCTTTCTTCGGCAAAGACACTATCACCCCCAAACGGATGGTCGACCGAGCGGGTCAACCAAGTTTTAGAGGACATGTCATGAGCTTGTGTTCTTTCCTATGGGAAGCACCGGGAGAAGTGCTTGCCATTCGCCGAGTTTTCTTATAACAACGACTTCCAAGCCGGTCTCGGCATGGCACCATTCGAGGCCTTATACGGAGAAAGTGTAGAACCCGTTGAACTGGTGCGAGACCGTGAAAGACCTTTCTTTGGCCCGGCTCGATTAATGAGGCCGAGGTCAAGTCCACTCATTCGTGATCGCTTGCGCACGCGGCTCAATCCAGCGTAAGAGCTATGCGGATCGCCGTCGTCGTGAGTTGAGCTTTGAGCCCAATGACTTCGCTTATCTCAAGGTTTCTCCTCGAAAGGTCACCAGCGTTTTGGTGTCAAGGAAAGTTAGCTCCTCGATATGTCGGCCCCTACCGTATTATCGAGAAGAAGGGAGCCGTTGCCTACAAGTTGGAGTTGCTCACGCACTTGCGGGAGTACATGATGTGTTCCATGTGTCCCGGCTAAAGAAGTGCCTCCGTGTTCCAACAGAGGAAGCTCGTTGGAAACTCTTGATGTCCAAGAAGATTTGACCTACATGCGCGCCCTGCTCGCATACTCGAGGAAGCTGAACGAAGAACAAGGAATAAGACCATCAAGTTCCTCAAAGTTCAAAGGGTCAAACCATTCCGAGGATGAAGCTACATGGGAACGAGAAGATCGCCTCCGTGCAGACTACCCCTCTTTCTTTTCCGAGTGAACCAAATCTCGGGACGAGATTTTTGTAAGGGGGGGAGGTTTGTAACATCCCCAATTTCAACTTGTGTTGTAAGTGTAAGAAAATGAGTAGAAATTAAAACTTTTTCTTACATCATGTATTTCCTGTGTGTACTAAACAATTATTGTACAAGAGTATGGAAATACAAAGTCACAAGTCTGTTGATCCAAATCTTGATCCTCCAAAAACAATCTTGTCCAATCTTGTGATCCTTTTAGGAAATATTTTTCCTAAGTTCTTGGGATGGTTGGTGACCCCTCTGAAAAATTTCACAATTTTTAGAAATTGTTCGAATATTTTTAAGGGGTCAGTCAAACTTGTTTGACTTGTAGTCAAACCCTAGCTCAAAGCATTGTATAATTTCGGAGAAAATGCTCAAAGACAAAAACTCCTAAAAATTTTATACAAGGTCCAACTCGAGGTTAGCAAGCTCTTGTCAAGATTTCCTAGAATTTGGAGCTAGTTTGCTAGCTCTAAAAGTCCCTTCAAGATCCCGGCCCAATTTAAACCCTAAACCAGTGTCGGACCTCCGTGTCTTGGTCGCACCGGCCGCTTGAGCCGTGTCGGGCTCGGGCATTTGGACACAGTGGTCCGGGCCGTTGGATTTTAACCGACGCTCAAAGACCTCCTGGGTCTTTGTAAAGGACCTCCCACCCGCACGACCTCCTCGGGTTCTTTTACAAAGACAACCCTCGAGGGCCTCCCAGACCTCCTTTGCACCTTTGCAAAGACCACCTGGCGACCTCCTCACTTCCCACCACCACCCCTAGCGCTTGGGTGATCGTGGGCCATCTCTCTTGAGATCTGCGGCTCGCACCTCCCTAAGTGTTAGGACCTCTAATACTTGGCTCAAGATCCGAGCCCTTGGATTTCAATCCAACAGCTTACGACCTCCCTAGTGGGAGCTCTGTGCTGATTTTAGCCGTTGAGCTCTTTTGACCTGGTCCTCTCACTGTCGGGTGGGCCTGGGCATTATCAATATTTGTGCATGGCAGTAGAGAGCAGTGCCTTGTCAACTTTAGGGCTGACAAACGGCTATGTGCTGCCAACATTAAATGTCCGCAAGACCTTTGCTCAAAAGTCTCACGACAACCTACTCCCATCGGGCCAGTGTACTTGGTCTCGGCACCGGTGACTTTGCCATCCTTCCCACCGGCTATATTTGAAGCTCAAGCTTCCTCTCATAGTTCCTTTAGTCACTCTCTTGCACCCTAGCTCATCTCAGTTCTCTGTGCTCAAACACCCGAAAGCCATTGCCACCATTGCCGGACATTGGAGCTCCCCGGCGACCTCCGAGCTTCAGTGGTTCAACATTGCAATAGTGGCAGTCATCTTGTTCCCTTGGTCACCTCAAGCCTCCCTAACTCGCTTTGTTTGACCTTCACAGAGGTTGACGAGGTGGGCGCTGTCGCTCGTGGCGGGGCTTCGTCTTCTTCATCTCCGCGACCTCCACCGTCACCGAGCTACGCGACCACTCCCGTTCTCCTTCAATCCCGGTGAGTACTTCATTCCAAAACCTGATCCCATTAGACCTCTTCGTTTTCGCTTTTAGCGCATTGGTCCCCGGCGGTTATCTCCGGTTAGCCGCCGGTTGGTGGTGCTTTCGGTGTAGCTTTTGGCACCTTTAGGTTCTCCTCCCTATTTGGAACTCATCCGTGCCTTTGGTTTCCGCCGACGAGGTCCACATCGCCGGCGGCAAGCTGATGAACCCTCTCGGGTTTTGCCAGTTCGCAAATCCCATTTTCGTCATCTTCTTAGGACCACTTTAATGCTCAAATCATTGCTCATCATTGGTGCATTAATTGTGTCCTAATTTGTGCCGTGGAGTCATCGCGTGTAGGCGGGGCCTTAGTCATTAAGTGTTCCGTTAGATTCATTTATGGTCAATCATTAGATGCATTAAGTGTCTTAGCCGCCATTGCCCGGAGGTCTGCGCCATTAAAACCACCCGGGACCTCCTCGGGCTAATCTTAGCCGCTCACGACCTCTCCAAGTTTAGATCCGGGCCTTAGGATCTTTCCGAAAAATCCTAAGTCTCTGGACCTCCCACCATATAGAATCCGGCCGTTAAAGACCTCCGTAGGTTAAATCCCACCGCTAGGATCACCCTCCTCCTTGGGGTCCTCTTTGCAAAAGACCTCTTTGAGGTCCTCTCAGGCGCGAAGAGGTCACCCCGGCGCTTTTGTCAAACCGCCCTCTGGACCTCCTTGGGGTCCTCTTTGCAAAAAGTCCTTCCTTAGTCGTTTTCTAAAACCACCTGAGCCACCCCACCAAGGTCCTCTTTTGCAAAAGACCACCCTGGTCTTTTGTAAAGAAAACCTTCAAAACCACCCAGGGTCCTCTTTACAAAGACCACCCTTGGTCTCTTTGTAAAGAGAACCTCAGACCTCCTCGTCTTTGGTCTTAACCATGAGGACCTCCCGCCTAGATCCGGACCACTCAGACCTCTCCCATGGAGATCCGAGCCATCCGGATCTCTCTCTCAGATAGCACCGTGTTGGAGGACCTCCCGAGGGACATCTCGACCGTTAGGACCTCCTCGGTGAGATCCTAGCCGCCAAGACCTCCATTTGTTAAGCTCACCGCTTAGGTCCTCTCCTCCGATCGGATCTAGACCGTTAAGACCTCCCCTGGAAATCTTAACCGTCCGCACCTTCCCTTAGCGAGTTAGCCGTAGGACCTCCTCGTGGAGCTCGGGGCCGCCAGATCCGGATCCGACGCCCACGACCTCCCTAGTGCGCGAGGACCTCCTTCGCGGTGTCAGTGCATCCGAGTGGTGAGCCGTTGGATTCAATATCAACGGCTAAGACCTCTCTAGCGCGCGGCAAGGTCTTTGCGCCCGTGAGCTTGTGCGGGTTTTAGCATCGAGATCGTGAGCCGTGCGATCTTTGATCAACGCCCACGACCTCCCGCTTTTATGGGTTTTCAGATTTAGTCCGAGAAGCTTTTATTTGCACATATTAATTGTTTTAAACTTCAAAATTGCATAACTTTTTCTCTGCAGCTCCAAATTTAACAAACTAAAGTTCTATAAATGCATCTCATAAAGTGCTTTAGCTTAGTATAGGTTTTGCAAGTAGTCTTTAATACTGAAATTAATCATGTCTTAGATTTAAAACTTAGAAAATCATAACTAAATCATTTTAACTCCAAATGACCTGAAATTTTATATGGGTTACCACTATACCCGTAGGTAGCTACCATAAAAGTTTCAGCTTCAAAATATTTCTAGAAAATATTTTTGCTACAGTGCTAATTATGGCCGAAATTAGATTTTTAGAGAATATCTTTTGCACCACAAATCCAAATTAAGTTTTTCCGGTTTCTATGTCTAGGTATGTTCGTATTTTACCTTGTGTATAAATTTCATCGCATTTGGATAATTTTTGCTTGCTCTTTTGTTTAAGTGTTGCTCGTCTTATTGGTTGTTTTCGCTCTTTCGCTTAGGATTCGACATTTGCGGTAACCCGAGAACGACCCTCCGCAACAAATTGAGCAACAACAAGCGAACAAGCGGTTTGATCATTTCCCATTTGATCCCATTACTTTTAAAGTCTAATATTTTGTTTAACTTCTATGTATGCATTGCAAATTTGTTGTTAAATTGATTAGTTAATCCTCTAGTTGCATAATCTGTAGGTAAATAATTATCCTCTACTACCGAGCCTAGGTTATTTGTTTGTGGTTAGAGTTCGATGGATGAACTCTTATCACTTAGTAGATTACTTAATGAATATTGCTTAGCCATGCCTAGTTATCGGTAGTATTGGGCGATCATCGACTTAGTCGGTGATCTTGATCACACAACTACTTATACTACTCCATTATGTCCAACCCTTGTGTTTTATTGATTTACAAATCAAAACTGAAAACAAAACTATATCTTGACTTGGGCACAATGGTATGTTGATGTGATCGGTTGGGTGTGTGGAATGGTGCCTAAGTCCCTAAGGACCGAGTTACTTGTGCCATTGATCCAAGCAATTATTACGTACAACCACACGAGGGGATATGGAACCTCTCTTGACTAAGTACTTTGGGAGGTGTTAATTATGAGCTGGTCGGTGGGTGTGTTCTGTGTGTGTGTGTTTGTGGTGTTGGAGGAGCATTAGCGCACCGGTTAGGCTGTTTAATGTGTCTTTCTCCGTGGGTTGCGGCTCTTAATTAGCATCGCCCATTGGAAAGCGTCTTGTTAGACTTAGCCATGCCTCGCATACCAAAGGAAGTGTGCTAACCGTGGTGGTGGAAAGGCGGTCTATCGTGTGGGTACATTGGTACACCCCGCAGGTTAAAACTATTCGAATAGCCTCGCCCTAGGTTATGGACACGCTTGGTTATTTCCCACAAGAACTAGACTACAACCTTTTAAAAACTTAAACTTGACATGGGTGGTATGAAGGGTACTTCATGCTATTGTTGTGGTGACTATGGGTTAGTCACTCCTAGGTTGGTGTTGTTCTCATCTATGTTATTATTGTCTCTCTTTATTTGAACAATAAAAGTTAATTGCAAACTTGCTTTGAATCTATTACCTTATTGTAAATGAAAACTTGCTTTATGTCAAAATAAGTCCAAAGCCTCATCCACTTAAATAAAGCTTGCATGTAGTTAATTATAGTTCTGTTATCTCACACGTCAGTCTTGCAGTACAAAAACAAGTTTTGTACTCATCCGCTTGCTTAATATTAATTGTTGCAGAGGAAGAAGGTGAGCCCCAAGGGCCTCACTTTTGTGAGTTGTGTTATGCGCTGCTTGGGACGATTAGCTTGGCGGTCCGGTTGGTTGCCTTGTGGGTAAAGGCACACCGATTGGCTTTTGTTTATTGCCATCTTATGGCCATTTTGCTTCCGCTGTGTATTTATCTATTTGTATGTCTTTTGGCCGGTCGGCCTCTCTTTTGTAATAACTCTATTTAAAGTATCTATGTCTTTCAGTTGTTGCTTTTTTGCTTCGGCTCTATGTGTATGAATGGAATTGATGCATGATTTTGTAACGGTGTGTATAACTGCATTTAGGAAGTATACATATCTCGAGGCTTGGTTTATTTGGTTGGTACTGTTAGGACCAAGTGGCTGGTTAAACAGTACGAGCCGAATAAACCGGGGTCCTCACAAAGTTGGTATCAGAGCCATTCCGACCGTAGTAACCCAAGCTTGGTCGTCCTTAGGATATTTTGAAAACCTTATTTTCAAAGGGTCAAATGATTTGTGAAAGCTTAAGTAAGTTCTCTGATTTTATTCCTTACCTATCTTAGCTTTCTTCTCTCGTCTTGCTCTAATTTGAGTTTTAAAAGTGTTTTCCCTTTCCTTCTCTCAAAAGATAGTCATTATCGATTAATTGGGTTTTGGGACCAATGAGCTTGGCAAATTGAAATGTTAGCCGCCTCTACAAGGTTTTGAAGCTTCGGTTGAAGATTTCAATTAGGAGGCTTGGATGCAAAATCTGGACAGCGATCATTCAGTTTCCGGACAGCAAGCTCAGAGGTTCTAACCAGGGTAGAAAATGAGAGGTTAATCAAGTAAAACTTGTGGGAATAAAAGGGTAAGATGTGATACTAGTTAGCTAAGTATCTAACGTTATTTTTATCGCCTTAACCTTGTTCTTGAGTAGTGTTAGGCTGGTTGTAGTGAGCTGAAATTTTTATCTTCTCACACTATTACTCGTTCATTCAATACGGGTTAATGGCATTGAGAAGTTGAGCTTGGTTTGGAGTTTCCTTGCTGTTTTGGAGCTTCTTTGGAAACATTTAAAGTTGTTACTTGCTGTTTTTGGCTTTCGGTTAGGGTGATATCTCCTTCCCCTAATCGTTAGCTTTTCGCTTTCATCAGCTTCTAGTATTAGTACTTTGGTTTCTAACCTAAATTTCTTGAACCAGCAGGATGGTTGGAGGTACTCGTAGCGGCCGTGGTCGCGGCACTGTTTGGATGAGGAGCTTCGCCTCCTCAACCATGGCCGAGGTCCTTCTTCGATCGAGCGCAACTGCTCAGAGGACAGGAGGGTCTGCTGGATGTTATTGCGCGCAACACCTCCGCCCTTGCCGGTGCCTCGTGATCCGGGCAAGGGGTGGACATCGCCTCGTGGGGTTTGGCCGAGTTTCTTCGCACTCAACCCCCACGCTTTCCGTGTCCGAGGACCCTTTGGGCGCGGATGACCGGCTGCGTCGAGTTGAGCGTAAGCTCGACGTTGCTCGCTGCTGGACCAGACAAGGCACTCCTTGCCTCCCATCGCCAGCGGGAGCGGCACTCTCTGGTGGGAGAACTTCTTGGCCATGCACCCGCCGCCACACCGCCTCTTGGGATGAGTTCCGACGGCGTTCGCCGAGCTCACATCCTGCCGCTTGATGAAGTCAAGAAGAAGGAGTTTCTCGCGCTCAAGCAAGGGCGTAAGCGGTGATGGAGTACTGCACGAGTTCAACCACTTGGCTCGTTATGCTCCATCTGAGGTGGCCACTGATGAGGCCAAGCAGGAGAAGTTCATGGAGGGTTTGTCTGAGGAGCTGCAAGACAGGCTCTCCATTGTGGACTTTGCTGACTTCCAGGCCTTGGTGGACAAGGCCATTGTTGCTGAGCACAAGGCGAAGGCGCCATGAGTCCCGCAAGCGCAAGTGGGAGGCCCAGCGGTCTGCACAGGCCGGCCTCTCTCGTCCTCGTGTCGGGCCTACCCCAGGGGCCCGTTCTGTGGCTTCACTACCACCGAGGCCGCCAGCACCAGCTCCTCGCCCTCCGCAGGCCGTGCCCCGATCCACGTGCGCTGCGAGCCAGCAGGTGGCCCCGCAATCCGGCCGCCGGTCACTTGCTTTTCATGCAACCGGGGCATTATGCCAATAGTTGCCCTAACAGATCGGAGCGGCCCTCGTCCCAATGGAGGACGCGGCAGGAGGTGGTTCTTCCGTGATCGGAAGGTTGTCCCCGCTACCCAAGGCGTGGGTAGTGGCGCGTCAACCTCATCTCCGCGGAGGAGGCACAGAGGCACCCGACGTCGTGTTGGGTACCCTTTCTGCTAACTCTTTCCCCGCTACGCTTTTGTTTGATTCAGCGCATCTCATTCGCTTGTTTCGAGTCTTTTGCTCCGTGGGGGCCTCCTTTACTCCATTGTTGGTCCCGCGCTCATTCGCTCTCCCGGTTCGGAGTTGAGAGCCGAGTCCGAGTGTAGGGATGTCCTGTTGAGATAGAAGGGTAGGATTCTTGGCAAACCTTATCCTCCTTCGATCGGCGAGCTTAGATGTAATCCTAGGCATGGATTGGTTGTCTCAAAGACATGGGACAAATTGATTGCGCTAGGAGGCTCATCTACCTCACGATCCTTACGCGGCGAGTTCGCTTCGCCGCCGGTCGCAGGATCCGCATCTCTTCGCGCTGAGCGGCCAGCTCTAGATATTAGCGAAGTCCCGGTGGTGTGTGACTTTGTTGATGTCTTCCCGACGACCTTCCAGGGATGCCACCAGCTCGAGACCTCGAGTTTGTCATTGAGTTGGTTCCGTGCATCGCCCGATTTCAAAGAGGCCTTACCGAATGGACCCGCTTGAGTTGGTGGAGTTGAAGAAGCAACTAGGTGAGCTTCAAGAGAAGGGTTTCATCCGCCTAGCTCATCTCCTTGGGGATGCTCAGCAATCTTTGTCCCAAAAGGACAAGACGCTGCAAGATGTGCGTTGATTACCGTCCACTTAATGAAGTAACGGTGAAGAACAAGTACCCTTTGCCCCGTATAGATGACCTCTTCGATCAATTAACTGGAGCTCGAGTTTTCTCCAAGATTGATCTGAGAGTGGGATATCATCAGGTTCGGATTCGACCGGAGGATATTCCAAAGACGGCTTTTTCTACTCGTTATGGCTTGTACGAGTATACCGTCATGTCTTTCGGCTTAACCAATGCTCCAGCCTTGTTCATGAACCTCATGAATTCGATGTTCATGGAGTATTTGGATAGGTTCGTTGTGGTCTTCATCGATGATATTCTTATCTACTCCAAGAGCGATGAGGAACACACCGAGCATTTGAAGCTTGTGTTGGGCAAGCTTCGCGAGCACAAGTTATATGCGAAGTTCAGCAAGTGCGCGTTCTGGTTGAAGGAAGTAGCCTTCTTAGGCCATATTCTTTCGGCAGGAGGCGAATCGTGGATCCTAGCAAGATCAGCGATGTGCTTTCCTGGAGTCAGCCCACTTCGGTCACCGAAGTTCGGAGTTTTCTTGGGTTAGCGGGATATTATCGTCGCTTTATCGAGAACTTCTCCAAGATAGCAAAGCCGATGACGGAGTTGCTCAAGAAGGACAAGAAGTTCTCGTGGTCCGCTGATTGCGAGGACAGTTTCAAGCACTTAAGAAGCGATTGACCACCGCCTCGTTCTTGTTCTCCCCGATGTCCGTCGAAGCTTCGATATCTTTTGTGACGCTTCTCGTCGAGGCCTCGGTTGTGTCCTTATGCAAGAAGGCAAGGTAGTTGCCTATGCATCAAGGCAATTGAGACCTCATGAACTCAACTATCCTACCCATGACTTGAGTTAGCCGTGATCCATGCACTTAAGATTTGGCGACATTACCTAATCGGTAATCGTTGTGAAGTGTATTCGGATCACAAAAGCTTAAAGTATTTGTTCACCCAACCAGATCTGAACCTTCGCAAAGGAGATGGTTGGAGTTGATCAAGGACTATGACATGGGTATTCACTACCATCCGGCAAGGCCAATGTCGTATGCGGATGCGCTTAGTCGCAAAGCGCATTGCAATGCATTGTTGCTTCAGAGCATCACCCCTCTTCTAGAAGAGTTTCAGCGCCTCAACCGGGTTTGGTTGAGCATGGTTCCTCACGCCTTGGTTGTACAAACCAACCTTGGTGGATCGGATCAGTCCGCTCGCGATCGATGTTGGGGTAAACCACATCAAGGAAAATGTCAAGAATGGGACGACCAAGTGCTTCTCCGTAGATGAGCTTGGTGTCTTGAGGTTCGAACAACGCCGTGGTTCCAAAGGACATAGAGTTGCGGAATTTGATCCTCCGCGAAGCCCACGATTCCCGTTATCCATTCATCCCGGCCACGAAGATGTACCGTGATCTTCGCCGAGATTTTGGTGGACCCGAATGAAGAGGGAGATCGCGAGGTTCGTTGCCGAGTGCGGCGTGTGTCGTCGTGTCAAGGCCGAGCATCGCGTCCCACCGGATTGCTTCACCCTTGCCCATTCCGGAGTGGAAGTGGGATTCGTCGGGATGGATTTTATCACCGCCTACCCAGTCACCGCGGGCAATGATGCCATTTGGGTTATCATTGACCGGTTGACAAAAGTGGCGCACTTTCTTCCAGTCAAGACCAAGATTCGTACCGTTCACCTTGCGGAGCTCTATCTCGCCAGGATAGTGAGCTTGCATGGGGTGCCGAAGACGATCATTTCTGATCGTGGTTCCATCTTCACTTCTCAGTTCTGGCATAGCTTGCAAGAAGCTATGGGAACTCGTCTTTCTTTCAGCACAGCCTATCACCCCCAAACAGATGGTCAGACCGAGCGGGTCAACCAAGTTTTAGAGGACATGCTGCGAGCTTGTGTTCTTTCCTATGGGAAGCACTGGGAGAAGTGCTTGCCATTCGCCGAGTTTTCTTATAACAACAGCTTCCAAGCCAGTCTCGGCATGGCACCATTCGAGGCCTTATACGGGAGAAAGTGTAGAACCCCGTTGAACTGGTCTGAGACCGGTGAAAGACCTTTCTTTGGCCCGGGCTCGATTAATGAGGCCGAGGGTCAAGTCCAGCTCATTCGTGACCGCTTGCGCACAGCTCAATCCAGGCAGAAGAGCTATGCGGATCGTCGTCGTCGTGAGTTGAGCTTTGAGCCCAATGACTTCGCTTATCTCAAGGTTTCTCCTCCAAAGGTCACCAGCGTTTTGGTGTCAAGGAAAGTTAGCTCCTCGATATGTCGGCCCCTACCGTATTATCGAGAAGAAGGAGCCGTTGCCTACAAGTTGGAGTTGCTCACTGCACTTGCGGGAGTACATGATGTGTTCCATGTGTCCCAGCTAAAGAAGTGCCTCCGTGTTCCAACAGAGGAAGCTCCGTTGGAAACTCTTGATGTCCAAGAAGATTTGACCTACCGCGAGCGTCCTGTTCGCATACTCGAGGAAGCTGAACGAAGAACAAGGAATAAGACCATCAAGTTCCTCAAAGTTCAGTGGTCAAACCATTCCGAGGATGAAGCTACATGGGAACGAGAAGATCGCCTCCGTGCAGACTACCCCTCTTTCTTTTCCGAGTGAACCAAATCTCGGGACGAGATTTTTGTAAGGGGGGGAGGTTTGTAACATCCCCAATTTCAACTTGTGTTGTAAGTGTAAGAAAATGAGTAGAAATTAAAACTTTTTCTTACATCATGTATTTCCTGTGTGTACTAAACAATTATTGTACAAGAGTATGGAAATACAAAGTCACAAGTCTGTTGATCCAAATCTTGATCCTCCAAAAACAATCTTGTCCAATCTTGTGATCCTTTTCGGGAAATATTTTTCCTAAGTTCTTGGGATGGTTGGTGACCCCTCTGAAAAATTTCACAATTTTTAGAAATTGTTCGAATATTTTTAAGGGGTCAGTCAAACTTGTTTGACTTGTAGTCAAACCCTAGCTCAAAGCATTGTATAATTTCGGAGAAAATGCTCAAGACAAAACTCCTAAAAATTTTATACAAGGTCCAACTCGAGGTTAGCAAGCTCTTGTCAAGATTTCCTAGAATTTGGAGCTAGTTTGCTAGCTCTAAAAGTCCCTTCAAGATCCCGTTCCAATTTAAACCCTAAACCAGTGTCGACCTCCGTGTCTTGGTCGCACGGGCCGCTTGAGCCGTGTCGGGCTCGGGCATTTGGACACAGTGGTCCGGCGTTGGATTTTAAATCCGACGCCAAAGACCTCCTCGGGTCTTTGTAAAGGACCTCCCACCCGCACGACCTCCTCGGGTTCTTTTACAAAGACAACCTCGAGGGCCTCCCAGACCTCCTTTGCACCTTTGCAAAGACCACCTGGCGACCTCCTCTTCCCACGACCACCCCTAGCGCTGGGTGATCGTGGGCCATCTCTCTGAGATCTGCGCTCAGACCTCCCTAAGTGTTAGGACCTCTAATACTTGGCTCAAGATCCGAGCCCTTGGATTTCAATCCAACAGCTTACGACCTCCCTAGTGGGAGCTCTGTGCTGATTTTAGCCGTTGAGCTCTTTTGACCTGGTCCTCTCACTGTCGGGTGGGCCTGGGCATTATCAATATTTGTGCATGGCAGTAGAGAGCAGTGCCTTGTCAACTTTAGGGTCGACAAGCGGCTATGTGTCGCCAACATTAAATGTCTGCAAAGACCTTTGCTCAAAAGTCTCCGACAACCTACTCCCATCAGTTTCGTGTACTTGGTCTCAGTGCACCGGCTGACTTTGCCATCCTTCCCACCGGCTATATTTGAAGCTCAAGCTTCCTCTCATAGTTCCTTTAGTCACTCTCTTGCACCCTAGCTCATCTCAGTTCTCTGTGCTCAAACACCCGAAAGCCATTGCCACCATTGCCGGACATTGGAGCTCCCCGGCGACCTCCGAGCTTCAAAGGTGGTTCAACATTGCAATAGTGGCGATCATCTTGTTCCTTGGTCACCTCAAGCCTCCCTAACTCGCTTTGTTTGACCTTCACAGAGGTTGACGAGGTGGGCGCTTGTCGCTCGTGGTCGGGGCTTCGTCTTCTTCATCTCCGGCGACCTCCACCGTCACCAGAGCTACCGCGACCACTCCCGGTTCTCCTTCAATCCCGGGTGAGTACTTCAGTTCCAAAAACCCGATCCCATTAGACCTCTTCGGTTTTCGTTTTTAGCCGCATTGGTCCCCGGCGGTTATCTCCGGTTAGCCGCCGGTTGGTGGTGCTTTCGGTGTAGCTTTTGGCACCTTTAGGTTCTCCTCCCTATTTGGAACTCATCCGTGCCTTTGGTTTCCGCCGACGAGGTCCACATCGCCGGCGGCAAGCCGCTGTGCACTCTCGGGTTTTGCCAGTTCGCAAATCCCATTTTCGTCATCTTCTTAGGACCACTTTAATGCTCAAATCATTGCTCATCATTGGTGCATTAATTGTGTCCTAATTTGTGCCGTGGAGTCACTGTCGTGTAGGCCAGGGCCTTAGTCATTAAGTGTTCCGTTAGATTCATTTATGGTCAATCATTAGATGCATTAAGTGTCTTAGCCGCCGCTGTCTGGAGGTCCTGCGCCATTAAAACCACCCCAGGACCTCCTCGGGCTAATCTTAGCCGTTCACGACCTCTCCAAGTTTAGATCTGGGCCTTAGGATCTTTTAGAAAAATCCTAAGTCTCTGGACCTCCCACCATATAGAATCCTGGCCGTTAAAGACCTCCGTAGGTTAAATCCCACCGCTAGGATCACCCTCCTCCTTGGGGTCCTCTTTGCAAAAGACCTCTTTGAGGTCCTCTCAGGCGAAGAGGTCACCCCGGCCGCTTTTGTCAAACCGCCCTCTCGGACCTCCTTGGGGTCCTCTTTGCAAAAGTCCTTCCTTAGTCGTTTTCTAAAACCACCTGAGCCACCCCACCAGGTCCTCTTTTGCAAAAGACCACCCCTGGTCTTTTGTAAAGAAAACCTTCAAAACCACCCCAGGGTCCTCTTTACAAAAGACCACCCCTTGGTCTCTTTGTAAAGAGAACCTCAGGACCTCCTCGTGCTGGTCTTAACCATGAGGACCTCCCCGCCTAGATCCGGACCACTCAGACCTCTCCCATGGAGATCCGAGCCATCCGCATCTCTCTCTCAGATAGCACCGTGTTGGAGGACCTCCCGAGGACATCTCGACCGTTAGGACCTCCTCGGTGAGATCCTAGCCGTCAAGACCTCCCATTTGTTAAGCTCACCGCTTAGGTCCTCTCCTCCGATCGGATCTAGACCGTTAAGACCTCCCCTCGGGAAATCTTAACCGTCCAGACCTTCCCCTTAGCGAGTTAGCCGTAGGACCTCCTCGTGGAGCTCGGGGCCGCCAGATCCAGATCTGACGTCCACGACCTCCCTAGTGCGCGAGGACCTCCTTCGCGGGTGCTGTGCATCCAGTGGTCGGAGCCGTTGGATTCAATATCAACGGCTAAGACCTCTCTAGGCGCGGCAAGGTCTTTGCGCCGTGAGCTTGTGCGGGTTTTAGCATCGAGATCGTGAGCCGTGCGATCTTTGATCAACGCCCACGACCTCCCGCTTTTATGGGTTTTCAGTTTAGTCCGAGAAGCTTTTATTTGCACATATTAATTGTTTTAAACTTCAAAATTGCATAACTTTTTCTCTGCAGCTCCAAATTTAACAAACTAAAGTTCTATAAATGCATCTCATAAAGTGCTTTAGCTTAGTATAGGTTTTGCAAGAGTCTTTAATACTGAAATTAATCATGTCTTAGATTTAAAACTTAGAAAAATCATAACTAAATCATTTTAACTCCAAATGACCTGAAATTTTATATGGGTTACCACTATACCCGTGGTAGCTACCATAAAGTTTCAGCTTCAAAATATTTCTAGAAAATATTTTTGCTACAGTGCTAATTATGGCCGAAATTAGGTTTTTAGAGAATATCTTTTGCACCACAAATCCAAATTAAGTTTTTCCGGTTTCTATGTCTAGGTATGTTCGTATTTTACCTTGTGTATAAATTTCGTCGCATTTGGATAATTTTTGCTTGCTCTTTTGTTTAAGTGTTGCTCGTCTTATTGGTTGTTTTCGCTCTTTCGCTTAGGATTCGACATTTGCGGTAACCCCGAGAACGACCCTCCGCAACAAATTGAGCAACGACAAGCGAGGTGCAAGCGCTTTGATCATTTCCCATTTGATCCCATTACTTTTAAAGTCTAATATTTTGTTTAACTTCTATGTATGCATTGCAAATTTGTTGTTAAATTGATTAGTTAATCCTCTAGTTGCATAATCTGTAGGTAAATAATTATCCTCTACTACCTGAGCCTAGGTTATTTGCTGTGGTTAGAGTTCGATGGATGAACTCTTATCACTTAGTAGATTACGAATGAATATTGCTTAGCCATGCCTAGTTATCGGTAGTATTGGGCGATCATCGACTTAGTCGGTGATCTTGATCACACAACTACTTATACTACTCCATTATGTCCAACCCTTGTGTTTTATTGATTTACAAATCAAAAACTGAAAACAAAACTATATCTTGACTTGGGCACAATGGTATGTTGATGTGATCGGTTGGGTGTGTGGAATGGTGCCTAAGTCCCTAAGGACCGAGTTACTTGTGCCATTGATCCAAGCAATTATTGCGTGCTAACCACACGAGGGGGATATGGAACCTCTCTTGACTAAGTACTTTGGGAGGTGTTAATTATGAGCTGGTCGGTGGGTGTGTTCCTGTGTGTGTGTGTTTGTGGTGTTGGAGGGGAGCATTAGCAGACCGGTTAGGCTGTTTAATGTGTCTTTCTCCGTGGGTTGCGGCTCTTAATTAGCATCGCCCATTGGAAAGCGTCTTGTTAGACTTAGCCATGCCGCATACCAAAGGAAGTGTGCTAACCGTGGTGGTGGAAAGGCGGTCTATCGTGTGGGTACATTGGTACACCCCGCAGGTTAAAACTATTCGAATAGCCTCGTCCTAGGTTATGGACACGCTTGGTTATTTCCCACAAGAACTAGACTACAACCTTTTAAAAACTTAAACTTGACATGGGTGGTATGAAGGGTACTTCATGCTATTGTTGTGGTGACTATGGGTTAGTCACTCCTAGGTTGGTGTTGTTCTCTATCTATGTTATTATTGTCTCTCTTTATTTGAACAATAAAAGTTAATTGCAAACTTGCTTTGAATCTATTACCTTATTGTAAATGAAAACTTGCTTTATGTTTGAAAATAAGTCCAAAGCCTCATCCACTTAAATAAAGCTTGCATGTAGTTAATTATAGTTCTGTTATCTCACACGTCGGTCTTGCAGTACAAAAACAAGTTTTGTACTCATCCGCTTGCTTAATATTAATTGTTGCAGAGGAAGAAGGTGAGCCCCAAGGGCCTCACTTTTGTGAGTTGTGTTGCGCGTTGTTTGGGACGATTAGCTTGGCGGTCCGGTTGGTTGCCTTGTGGGTAAAGGCACACCGATTGGCTTTTGTTTATTGCCATCTTATGGCCATTTTGCTTCCGCTGTGTATTTATCTATTTGTATGTCTTTTGGCCGGTCGGCCTCTCTTTTGTAATAACTCTATTTAAAGTATCTATGTCTTTCGCTTGTTGCTTTTTGCTTGACTCTATGTGTATGAATGGAATTGATGCATGATTTTGTAACGGGGTGTGTATACTGCATTTCTGGGAAGTATACATATCTCGAGGCTTGGTTTATTTGGTTGGTACTGTTAGGACCAAGTGGTTGGTTAAACAGTACGAGCCGAATAAACCGGGGTCCTCACAGCTTGCTCCACAACAGAGCTGAAGTCATGGAGTAGAGTAGATCCCAACGTGTGTCGATACTTAGGATTGAGGCCCCAACGAAGCCTCTTGGCCTTCTGCAGATCATCGTTCACCACTGACGGAACAAAGCGAACCAGGTTGTTGAACTCAACCTTGTACTCAACAACGAACATTTTCCCCTGAACAAAGGTTGTCAAGGCAACCTCCATCTTCTTAATAAAGGAATAGGGATAAAACTTTGTATTGAACTGGTCAACAAAGTTCTCCCAAGAAACTGGACACTGAGTGGTAGTCCTTGACATCAAAACATCGTCCCACCAGATGTCCGCCTGCCCATTCAGTTGAAAGGCTACAAAATGGACCCTCTGATGTGAATACAACAACAAAGCTCCAAACTGCCTCTCCATGTAGTGCAGCCAGTCTGCTGCTTGGACCAACGTGCTCGACCTATCAAACAGATCTAACCCCAACCCCATCCACTCTCGAAGCGTCATTCGCGCCTCGAATGCTGGTGGAGGGGCGACAGGAGTAGCAACAAATGCCATAGTAGGGGTTGCCGACGTCTGTTGATGGAGAGCACGAATCTCTCCCACCAACTCTCAACAAAGTGGGGGACTCATCCTGGCCCCTAACCGGAGGTGGGTCAACAAAAACCCTCCTCGCCAGCACTCCTCCTCGCCATCGACTGATTGCGAGGCGGTGGCTCCACGGGACCACGCCCGCGACCATGACCTCCACAACTGCAACCACCACGACCACATCCTCTACGTCTCAGAATAGCTATCAACCACAATCAACAACACACAATAAGTTCAAAGAACTAATATCAAATCAAGCATCAGTAACAGAACGAAAATGTACATGCGATACTCGTATCATTCCCATCCTACTATGCACTAGTGTGTCAAATTTTAAGTTAATTAACTATTAGCAAATTTTAGTTAATTTTACTAGTCCTAAAACAAATTTTAGCAATTTTAGGTTACCTAAGTTGTTAATCTATTCACCACAGATCTAAAGCTCACTCTGATACCAAGTGTAACACCTTGGCCCGACATGGAGCCCAGAATGCCACTAAAATATACTGACTATCAATTTTAACAACAATTAACACTAAATTACAGCAAGCATATCAAATGTAAAACCCGTCCATGGGTCACAATAACATAAGCATAATGATAAAGCAATCATGGATAATTAATTCATAGGAAATATGGCAAGATAATAAATAAAGATCAACGCAAAACCAATCTAATCAAGTTTATTAAATGAATAATCAACTCCAACCTATGAACTAAGACTAAGCAATAATATCAAATCCTAATTATAATTCATCATGCTAATAAAATGTCTCATGACCAATGTTTCATCTAATTGATTGTATGGTGTGGTTCCAAGTGTGCTAGCTCTGCCCATGTGCAACGCTGTGAACGGTCACCTAAAAACAACAATAGAGTAAGGGTGAGTCCACGACTCAGCAAGCACAATAATAAATAATGAGCAAGGATTAATCAACTGTAAACCATATCATCATCATCAATTGTTCTCTTTTATTTATTCTCATACTTAATCATCAAATTCACTTTTCATTCAATGCATTCCTACACTACATATCCACATGTACTTCTTTCATGTATATCGGTATAGCATGAATGAACACTCGCGATAATGTTTACTCTCAAGCCCATCCTCCTCATGGATTGGGGACCTCCTCCACTCCCATGGAGTTGTGATCACCATGGTCACCTTGTCATATACAATGATTGTGAGGATCCGGGGTATTTAACTAGTAATACTTAACCTCCACATGGTTCTAGTATTACTAATCAAATATCCTAAGCCTCGATGGACATGTGCCTCCCAGAATTACAACACACATACATCTTTACAAAATCATGCATCATTTCCATACACACATAATACCAAGTCTAGCAAAAGACATACAATATATAAAGTTATTACAAAAGAGCCGACCGGCCAAATGACATCAAAGTAACAAGTGACAGCGGAAGCAAAAGCGCCATAAGATGGCTATAAACAAAATACGACCGGTTAGCCAACATAACCCACAAGGCAACCGACCGAGCCGCCAAGCTAGTCGCACCCACCGCGGCAATACTCACAGAAGTTGATCCCTTGGGGATCCATTTTCTCCTCTGCACACAACAAGCAATGCAGATGAGTACAATAATGTACTCGCAAGACTTACGAGTAACAAGCCTATACATAGCTACATGAAAGCTGTAACAAAGGAGATGGTTATATGGTTAATTGGATGCATAAAGCAATTTTCATTTGCAATAATGTAATAGAGTGAAAGCAATTTATCAAATCTGTTTTTAAGCATTGAAATAACAGCGAGGTAACAATAAATAGCATGAGTAATAACCTAGAGGTGACTAACCCAATAGCCACCACAACATAGCACGAATCCCCGATTCGTACCACCCATCAAGTTTTAGTTAAAAGGTTGTAGTCTAATTCTCACGGGGCGTATCCGAGCGTGTCCATAACCTAGGACGAGGCTATTCGAATAGATTTAACCCTGCAGGGGTGTACCAATGTACCCACACTTCAGACCGCCTTTTCACCACAATAAGCACACTTCCGAAGGTATGCCGACACGGCTAAGTCCTACGAGACGTTTCCAATATTGTGCATCAACTATGAGCCGCTCGTATGAATAGAAACCCATACGCTTACATTGTAAAGCCGAAAGACAACTACCCACCCAGGGTAAAGCTTTCGGGCAACTACAATGCTCCCAAACATCTGCCTCCTGCGACCTCCTGCGACTCGGAGCTGACACATGCCAAAGTACTAGGTCAAGAGAGGTCCCATTTCCCTCTAGTGTGGTTAGCACACAAAAATGCTCAGCACGGTGGCGCAAGTAATTCGGTCTTTGTTGACTCGGGCACCATTCCAGTCACACCCAAAAGCACACCAACATACCATTGTGCCCAAGTCCAAATCATTTTGTTTTTATTTTTAGTTTTTGCAATTAAACATAGCACAAAGGCTGAATCATAAAGTCATAATAAGTTTGTATGATTAAGGTTATCGACTAAGTCGACAACCGCCCATTTCTACTAGTAACTAAGTATGACTAAGCAACATTGACTCGTAAACTACTAAGTGACAAGAGCTCATCCAACGAACCCTAAATCACGTCAAGATAATCCTAGGCTTAGTAGTAGAGGATAAATATTTGCCTACAGATTATGCATCTAATGGGTCAACTAATCGACAATAGTTTAACTCAAGATAGCAACGCATACGTAGAATTTACAAATAACATATTAGACTTTGAAAATAATAGGAGCAATATGATCAAATGATGCTACATCTGCTTGCCTTGTTGGAGATCACTTGTTTGCTGCAGAGGATCGCTCTCACAATCAATAATTTCTTCGGAACCTATCGCAAGAACGAGAAAATCCAATAAAAACGACGAACCTCGAAAAAGGACTCAAAATTCAAACTCATCCAAAGTCCATGAGATTTATACAGAAGGTAGAGCATGATTTTAGATAACTTTAGCAACAAGAATCATTCGATTTGGATTAAGTATGCAAAAGTTATGGCCTAATTTCTTTTAGTCGGCTGGAAAATCAAATCAAATTAATTTTGGTTACTGTTCATGGCATAATTTTCCAGAAAGTTCTAGAACATGAAATTTTTATGGTAGGTATAATATGGCATTCTAAGCACAACCAAGCTAGATTAACTTCGTTTGGAATTAATTTGAATTACTTATGATTTTTCTAAGTCATGAAACTAAGGCACATTATTTTTCAGAGGCATATATATGAACAAAACCTATTCTACAACAAAGCATATAAATAGAGGGATTTAAAAAATTTTAGTTTGCTCAATTTGGAGTTATAAGGAATTACTTGTGTCTTTTACAAATTTTAAACAATTTTTAAAGCACAAATAAAGCTAATAGGGATTTAAATCTATTAACAAATTTTTCTGAAGCAAAACTAAGCCTACAGACATTTTTAGATTAAAATTTAGTTAAAACTAGAATTAACAAAATTTGAATCACCCGAAAAGTAGTTAAAATGAATTAGTTCTGAAATTTTAAAGTTTAATACAATTTTCAGTTGAAAAATAAAGCTTATCAGGCTTTTAATAAAACTTAACCAAATGGAAAGACGTGGACGAATGTGGATTGTAGATTGTGAATCAAACGGCCCAAACGCGAGGGCCGAACGCACCGCGTACAGCGCCCCACACACCCCACCGTTGGATCAGATCCAACGGTCCACATCAGAGGGGATGTTCGGCGATCTGAATGTTCCAACGATCCTTGACCGTTGATCTAAAGATGGAGGGCTCAGAACGCAAAAATGTTCGGAAGTCCGAACATCCCCGCGATCTGAGCCGCAAATCTTGAGATGGGCGGCCCATAGTGACTTGGAGCGTTCGGGGGTCCGAATGCTCCCGAAGATCTGGACCACAGATCTCAAAATCGACGGTCCAAGATCATCGAAGTGTTGCGCACTAACGCACGTGGGCTTTGCGTGCACAAAGAGGGTTTAAGTGCGCGGCCCCACATGTAAGTGACACAAAGATTATTTAGGGCAGCAATTAATTACTAAACCTAATGATTAGCGATGATTAACAATTATTGCCAATGATTAGCGATAAATGATGTCCTAAACGACAACGTGACAGCCGATTTCGTCCGACAAAAGACCCGAGGCAAAGATGAGCTCGTCGCCGGCAGCTCCGGCCACCACGACAGCAACTAAAGATAAAAATGGGTTCTCAATAACCTTGCGCACCCACTGGAGGTAACCTCGACACCGACAACGGCCTAAAACGCCGGCGAGCCGGAGATAAACGACGGTGACCATATCGGCCGAAAATGAAAACAGCTAAGAAGCTCCGCATTGTCCAAAGAAGCGGGTGCCACAGCATCTAAGGACTAATAAGAAGCTACCTTAGCCATGGAGAGCTTCAAAGATGGTCGGAGAAGCTTTAACGGCGGAGGAGCTCATCGGAGCCGAAGAAGAAGATGATGAGGACACAGCATGAGCAAAATGAACACCACCGGGTGGTCAAAATAGCTTCAACTAGGTCCACAGAAGGTCCCAAAGGCAAATAATTGACAAAGGGAGCACTTATCGGAGTTGGAGAAGAAAAGGGGTGATTTCGTCTGAAAAGATTCAAACTTAAAATTGATTGATTCCTGTGAATGCAACCCAAAATTAAGTTAGGGGAAATGATTATGAGGTTAAGGAACTCAAAAGGGTACAAAAAGAAAGGAGAAAGAACCACTAGAACCCTAAAGCCACCAACAGAGCTCCACGGCTAACAATGGCAGACTTGGGGGTTTTCAGTGGTTTGAGCTCCAAGAACAAGGAAAGAGCTAGGGGTGTTGTAAAGGGACTCAAGGATGAGATTTGGGGGCTTTATATAGCTGGGAAACTAGGGTTTAGCAAGAACAAAACCCTAGGGTGAGCTCGGTTCATGGGGCTGCCATGGTCCAAAAAGAATTGACGGGAGCAGCTGAAGACCATGACTTTGGGGCGAAAGCCTCGTGCGCATTAATGCCCTAAGAGCCGTTGATGTGTGAGGGGGACAAGGCACTACCCTCTCCCACTCCCTACCATGGCGTACGCACACGCAATCCAGAGGTTGAAGATGACCAGTTACGGCGTGGGCCCACATGTCAACGAAAGGGGTTAAAAGGCTCGGGTGGAAAAAGACTAAGGGTTAGGTTGAGGCGAAACGTCTCGGCCCAAGGATTACAAATGGATGGCCCAGATTAAAATGGAGGATCGGAGCCCCCCAAATGACTCCAAACAATGCGAGTGGTCCGATCAAAATGGATGGTCACGATTTAAAAGAAACAATCGGAAGTCCGAATGTTCAAAACAGTGGGGGTGGTCCGATTAGAAATGAACGGCTGCGATTGACTGGGGCCCTCGGGCGGTCCGAATGTTCCTAACGAACGTGGATGGCCCGATCAAGGTCCAACGGCTGACATCGCTTGCGCGCTTTAAAACGGGCCCGAGTGCGTTACTTGACTGAGCCAAGTCAAGTGGCTCGAGCCCGAGACTGGTCCGCGCCCGAGGAACAGTGAAGCCAGGTTTAGGGTTTTTAATTTGAGCTGAAACTTTGAGGGATTTTTAGGGATAGCAAATTAACTCCACAAATTCTGAAATTTTTACAAGAGCTTGCTAACTCTAGGATTGACCTCGTATAAAATTTTTAGAAGTTTTTATGCACTGTATTTTTCTCCAAAAATTTAACAAGGTCCTGATTTAGGGTTTGACCAACAATCAACTGGTTTGACTGCTCTCTAAAAATATTCAAACAATTTCTAAAAATTGTGAGATTTTTCAGAGGGGTCACACATTAACCCTAGAACTTAGGAAAAATATTTCCAAGGGATTATCACAAGATTTGACAAGAAAATTTTTAAAGGGTCAAAGTTTAGGTCAAAAAAGACTTGTGATTTGTATTTCCATAATTATTTTGCAAGAATTTCTCAGAACATACATGAACTACAAGATGTAAGAAAAGTTTTTAATTTCTACTCATTTTCTTGCATTGGAAACACAAGTCTAAACTTGGGATGTTACAATGATGCTTATGAATGAACAATTATTCATAGATTCATCAATATTACCATAATGCAACATTCTCACATCTATCAATAAAAATAAAATCATGACCATTCACATTGCTTACTATTAAATAAAATAAAAGCATAAACAATATAATGGTAATGAGTGGTAAAAAGTACAGCGATCAACCAATGAACACTGTCTACCATGCACTTGCCTCTTTATCTTTGTGAAACTGGATAGTGAAGCGGCGGTAAAGCACTAGAGGCCATACTCCTTGGACAAATAATTCAATATACATCTCAAAATCATAACATCACATCAACAACACTTTATTCTAATAGTCCTCACATGTCTACGCCAAAACGACCTAATTAATCCAAAACTTTCGGGCACACTACCCGCTATCCCAGTAGTAAAACAACTCAAACTTATTCACCCGAACTCCAAATTCAACCATCCAAGACTTTTTGGAATCCTCACGAAAAAACCTACAACTTCCTTATTATGATGAACATCTGATTCTGAAGAATCTAGACCCGTCATTATGAGTTAATATAGTATTTTGGTGATTAATGATAAATCTATATGTGAGACTAATATTTTTATTGATATACCTATTGTGTAATATTGTTTGGATGAAAGGTGAAAATTATGGAGGTATGCATTTGACATCATATTCTTATATCTTGTTACATTCCTCGGATCCAAAATATAGGATGAACTCCACTAAAAGTCTAACTTGAATATGTGCATATGTTCTTATTACATATTATTGTATGCACACACTTAAGTGGAGTTCACTCATGTTTTAGGGTTTCATTAGTATTGATCCATATTATCTTTATCCACACATATTAAGGATCTGTAATTTCAAACATATCCCGTGAGTATATATAACTTGTGTAGTTTATACATACTCATATTGCTCTATATTCAATTATTTGCAATTGAGGTGGTTATCATGAATTACCAAAGAGAGAGAGATTGGAGTATCTTGACCTACCATTATGAGTTAATGGTATATTTTGGTAATTAATGACAATCACATTGTGAGACTAACATTTTTCATGAGTTGAGTAAATAGGTTATGTTCCATGATGATGGAGACTTTGGATGATATCATGAGTTGATTGTCATCAAGTCAAGGTTGAAGAAGAGGATGCATCATGTGTTGATGCATATCAAGTTCAAGAAGAGGAGATGATCATGAGTTGATCATCAAGTCAAAGAGAAGACCCATCATGTGTTGATGGAGAGCAAGTGAAGGATACATCATGTGTTGATGCATATCATGATCTCGAAGAAAAAGAAATTATCATGTGTTGATGATGTTCAAGAAGAGGAGATGAACATGAGTTGATCATCAAGTCAAGAGAAGATCCATCATGTGTTGATGGAGGACACGTGAAGGATGCATCATGGGTTGATGCATATCAAGACAATGACCCAGACTTGAAGTGAAGATGTGTGTCATCAAGCTTCAAGATGCTAAGGCAAAGGTATGACTAGCTAGGGCTAAGGATGTGTTCTTTGTTTTTTACCGGTCTTGGTGTTTGGTTGGAAAACTGGATTGCTAATATAGGCTATCGTACTATTAAGAGGGGTCTTGTCTAGTAGCTTGAGTCTCATCATGTGTTGATAGCTCAATCCCGCTTGCTCTAGCTCTTCGTAGCATGATGCTATTATTTGCGAATATGTTTTGTAAATAGTTGAGGCTCATGCATCTAATCCTTGTAGCATGTGACTATACTTTGCAAATAGTTGAAGTCCATGTACCTACTCTTTGTGGCATGATACGAAAGTTTGCTAATGTATTTTGCAAATTGTTGAAGTTCATGCATCATTACTTGACATGGTCTAAGATTGCTCGTTGCTCTTTTCTTAAACTTAGGCCATGTGTTGGCTCTTTGGAGTTGTGCTTTTTGATTTGATCAAATGTGTTTGAGATCAATCAAATATATGAGTTGTGTAGCCTTCTGAATAAGCTTTCTATAGTCTAAGATCACTCAATTTTGACATCGGAGTCAAAGGTTATGACCGTTTTTCTGACTATCGCCTGTGCTGAAATCCAGGGCCAGACTAACCGCAGTTGAAAGCCCGAACTTACCGCCCTTACAAGGCTGGTCAACCTTTTCCAGAGAGCATGTTTCTTGGTTTTCTTCCTCCCAAAAGGTCCGGACTGACCGGGGGTCCGATCAGACCAGACCCTGTGAGGGCGGACTTACCAGGACTGACTAGGTTTCCCTGATTTTCGGCAGATTCTCTTCCAACGGCTAGTTTTTGTGTGGGGGCTATAAATACCCACATTGGCCGATTGGGGGAAATTCTTGGCATCCCATTTTATTCTCTAGAGCTAGTGCAAGCTTCTCCTCTCAATTGTGCATGTGTTGCACCTTGTGAGTAAAGGGAGAGGTTCTAGTTGCATGTGTTGCAATGTGAGGACCCCAATTTATTTGGCTTGTAATGCTTAACCAACCACCTGGTCCTAGCATCACAAGTCAAATAAACCGAGCCTCGAGATATGTATACTTCCCAGAAAGCAGTATACATACCTCTCCACAAAATTATGCATCAACTCCATTACAAACATAGAGTCCAAACATTACACTAATAAGCGGTAAGTAACAACAGTAGAGTTATTACAGACAAAGGCTGACCGGCCAAAAGATACAAAAATACCAAAAGACGACAGCGGAAGCAAAAGTGCCATAAGATGGCTATAAACAAAGCCAATCAGCGTGCCTTCACCCACAAGGCATCTGACCGGACCGCCAAGCCTAGTCGTCGCACACGAAGCGGCAACAGAACTCACAGGAGTGAGGCCCTTGGGGCTCACCTTCTTCCTCTGCAACAAAAACATTAAGCAAAGCACCTGAGTACAAAGATTGTCTTTGTACCCGCAAGACTGACGTGTGAACTAGCAGACCTGTTCATATGCTACATGCAGGCTTATTGGGTGGAGGTCATATGTTTCATTTGCATAAAGCCAACTTTATTTGCAATAATGTAATACGATTTAAAGGCAAGTTTGCAATTCATTTTTTGTTGAAATAATCACGAAATAAAGATAGATACAAGTAACCACCTAGAAGTGACTATCCCAATAGTCACCCCAACATAGCACTAATCCCAGTTCGTACCACCCGCCAAGTTTTAATTTGAAAGGTTGTAGTCTAACTCTTGAAAAGCTTACCCAAGCGTGTCCATCACCTAGGACGAGGCTATTCGAATAGTTTTAACCTGCAGGTGTACCATCTGTACCCACACTTGCATCGCCTTTAAGCCAAAACACACTTCCAAGGTATGTTGGCACGGCTAAGTCCTACGAGACTTTTGCAATATTGTGTATTAACTACGAGCCGCTCGTATGGATAGAAATCCATACGCTTACATGGTAAAGCCGAAAGACAACTACCTTTGCGGGTAAAGCTTTTCGACAACTACCATGCTCCCAACACCATCCCTCCCGCGACCCGAGCCAATACGCGCAAAGTACTAGGTCAAGAGAGGTCCCATACCCTCTAGTGTGGTTAGCACGCGAAATGCCCGGATAACGTGTACTCACAAGATGTTCGGTCCTTAATTGACTCGGCACCATTCCAATCACACCCAACAGATCACACCAACATACCGTTGTGCCCAAGTCTAAATCATTTTGTTTTTCATTTTTAGTTTTCGCAATTAAACATAGCAAGAATGCTGAAACATAAAGTTATAGTAATTTTTGTGTGGTCAAGGTTACCGACTAAAGTCGATAACTGCCCAGTTCTACCGATAGCTAAGCATGTCTAAGCAAATTGACCGGATCCACTAAGTGACAAGAGATCATCCAATGATCTCTAATCACAAAGAATTACCTAGGCTCAGGTAGTAGAGATCAATGTTTTGTCTACAGGATATGCAGCTACGGATTTAACTAATCAATTTAACACAAATTAGGCAATGCATACATACGGCTGAAACAAAATATTAGACTTTAAAATACTGGGATTATCATGATCAAACTGCTTGCCTGGCTGCTGTTGCTCAGAATGCTCAACCTGTTGCAGAGGATCGTTCTCAGGGTTACCGCAAATGTCGAAGCCTAACGATTGAACAAATAACAGCGAATAAGAACGAATAACATCGACAAAACTCAAACATTCAATAACAACAAAACATACCAAAACTCTCAGCAGCCTAAGCATGATATAACAAAATTTTAGAAACAGAGAATAATTCATTTTAAGTTATTATGAATTTCCCATGAATTTTCTAAGCTAAATACACATCAAAGCACTTAGTTAATTACTTAACAAATTTTCATGAACAGAAACAGTATCTAAAATCTATCCTGATAATTAGTGCACTAAAAATGAAAATTTACAGAATTGGATTTACTGGATTTGGACAATTATTGAAAAAGATATGAATTTTCTAATTTTGGAAAATGCATAATACATCATTTAATCATTTAACAGATTTTTGCTAACAGAGACAAGATTGAAACTAATTTTAGTAAATAATACATTTAAAATGAAAATTATCAGCACTGGTTTCATGCGATTTGGAGATAAATTGAATTAGTTATGCATTTTCTAAGTTTAATTGAATTAACAGTGCAACAGAAAAGCATTTCAGAAATCAATAAAGCATTAAAACCTTTTTACACCCACAGCTGGCTAGCCCTAGACGCTGACCGATGGGCCCGGCGAAAGCTGACCAGGACAGCCCAGCCTGCCGAAGGCGACGTCGAAGGCGTATTCAAGGAATACGTCTTCGGCTTTAACAAAACGCATTCCTAACACATATACCCAGCAGAAATACGCTTCTCGACAGAGAAAACGTATTAACGAAACTACACAACCCTTAACTGACATTCCGGGCCCACATGACAGAGACTCAAACTAGACATGATTAGCGCTAAACTTAATCATCACCGGTGGCTCACCGGCGCGCACGGGAACGGCGGCGCGGCCGCACATCTGATCTTGGGAACCAGGAGGTCATAGGGCGAGTGAATGATACCTTCAGGTTCGCAAAGACCTTGCGAACACGATGGCGGTGATGCGGAGTCCGATGGTCACCGGAGTTGAGCTCGCGACGACCGGAGGCGGAGAAGAAGACACGGCTCCCGTGGAGAAGACGCTACGGGCGACAAGAAGCTTCGGGAAGATGCGCACCAGCTTCGCCTTGACTCCAGGAAGGATAAACCCACAACCACGACGACGATAGAGCTCCGAGGTGGCCGGAAACGCCGCGGCGGCGAAATACCGTGCTCGGAGAAGAACCGGCCGCACACCCTCCACGGTGCACCAAAGACAGAAACGAACCCTCCATTAGACTCAGTGGAGGATTGCGATCACGAGGGACCAAGTGACGGGGCTAGAGACTCACCAGATCGCAAACGAGCTCACGGAGCCGAGAGCGCCGGAGGCGGATAAGACGATACCACCCCTGGTGATTCACTGGACGCCAAGGACCCGGGCTGGGCAAAATGGAGGTGGCGTCGAGCGTGGATCACGGTGGTGCGGTCGCGGGCTCAAGGGCGATACTAACACGGCGGCGCTGCTCTCGGGTTCCTCTCCAGCCGAAACCAAGAAATGGGCGGAGAAGGCACGAGAATGGGGTAGAGAAGAAATGAATGAGCTCGGTGGGTAGATGAGACCCCGGCGATGCTTTTGAGATGGACACGCGGGCAATAGGTGGCAGCGACGAGGTACGTGGCGAGCATGCGCGCGCGGCCGCGAGCTCCGGTGAGACGCGGAGAAGACGAGGGCGATGCTGACAGGTGGGGTCCACTCGTCAGCGAAAGAAGCAAAGCGGCGCGAGCCAGAGACTGGTGCGACGCGACGAGCTGGTCGGACTCGATCAAGAATATGCTGACCGTTGGATCTGAGATGGACGGTCGAGATTGATGTATGCATTCGGACAGGTCGTTTGCATACGCGAACGTGGATCGTTCGATCTGCATCGGACGGTCAGGATTGGACGGTGCAGCTAAGTGGCGCGACTGAGCCAAGAGGTGCGGGTCGGACTCGAGTCTGAGTTGGGTCCGAGCCAGAGGAACAGTGATTCCAGATTTGAATTAGAAAGACAGAGAAGGTTTGGGGAATTTTTAGAGGTAGCTCCTGAGCTCCAAAAATTCCGCAATTTTTATGGGAGCTCACTGGAACAGAGGAAAACCTTGTGCAATTTTTCCAGGATTTTTTATGCACTAGATTTCTCCCAATAAAATTCACAAGCTGCTGTCCAGAGGATTGACCAGATTTCTAAACTGGTTTGACTTGGGCATTTGAAATAGCAATTAAAATCTAAAAATTGTGAAATAATTCAGGGAGGTAATGATCAAGATGATGGGAAAAATAATTTCAGAGGATGATCACAAGTTTGAAAGCCAAGAATTTGTTGACAACAATTTCCAATCACAAGAATTAAATTCTAAAAATTGGAAACTGCTATGGAAAATTGTAGAAACTTTCAAATGATTTCATGAGGCAACAAAAGTTTTTATTCCTCTTCAAAATCTTATATTTGAAATACAAACCCTAAGTTAGGGCTGTTACATGCAACTAGAATTGGATTGAGCGTCCAATTGTGCATGTGTTGTACTTGATGAGAGTCAAGCAAGGGGCTTGGCTTATTAATCTTGGTGTTTGCCGACACCTAGACGATGTGGAGGCATTGTGCTCCAGTGATCTTCTCAAGTAGCTTGCGAGAAGGTCCGACGGTTGTGAGTTTGGTGCTTGCCACCTCCGAAGTGGAGGAAGAGAAACTCCGAGTGGTTCAAAGTGCTGGTTCATGTTGTGAGCCAGTCCAAGTGGTTGGACTTACCTCGAAGGTGTTAGCTCAAGTTGCGGAGCCGGTGCAACGTAGTTGGGCTTACCTCAATGTGGATTAGGGGAAACCGGCAAGTCTCAGAACACCATGGTAAAACATTGTTGTGTTATTGTGGTTTGTTCTCTTATGCTTTACTGAAATTTACATTCCTAGAATTAAATTGCTTACTTGTATTTGTTTAGTTGCTATCATTATCAATATTCTTAGAATTGTTGGTGCACTTAGTAAAGACTAGTTGATTTAGGATTTAATTGTGTAAAATCAGATTGTTATTAGCTTCTGCATTAGAAATTGGTTTTTAGCCTTAGAGAATTTTAGAAACGACTATTTACCCCCCTCTAGTCGGCTTCCTCGATCTTACAAGTGGTATCAGAGCTTGGTCTCTCATTTTGTTAGACTTATCCGTCTAGAGAGTAAAGGATGGCCACTAGTGATATAGTGCACCTCGATGAAACACCTTTATTTGATGACAGAAATTATGATAGTTGGAAAATCCGTATGTCTTATTATTTTAAGGCCCATGAGCCCTAAAATTTGGCGGATTATAGATGTAGGCTTTTCTCCTCCATTAGATCCTCTTGCTCCAACAATTGAGGAAGAGAAATACTTATATCTCGACGCTCAAGCAACTAATGCTTTATTTAGCGCTTTGAGTATAGCAGTGTTCAGTGAAATATGCCATCTTAAGAACACTCATGATATGTGGACCTATCTTCAAGATAATTATGAAATGTCCACCTTAGCCAATGACGTTTGCATAGAAGAATTGATGTCGGGAGAAGAATGCTCAACTTCTAACTCCGACAATGAGGAGCTCTTAACTCTATCCACATCACCTCATTGCTTTATGGCTAAAGGTAATAAAGAGGTAAACAATGATGAGCTCTCATATGATGAGTTGATGGATATGTTAGACAAGCTTAATGAATATATTGGAAAAGAGAAGATGAGATTCAAGGTTTTAAAGAAAGAGCATATCTCTCTTCAAAATAATTATGATATGCTAAAAGAAGAACATGAATCTCTCCTTCTCAAGGAAGTCACTAGATCCAAAGTAGATATAGGCATTATATGTAATTTACTAGATGATATACCATGTATAACCCCTAGCTCTTGCATTTCATCTAAGGTTAGCATATCTACTTCTTGCGATGATTTACTTGATATGCTTTGTTGCTCAAAAATAGATGCTTCTGTTTCCTCTATGTCTTGAGCAATCAGAGAAGCTTGCAAGACAAGAGTGGTATTGGCTTTATCTCCAAGAAGAAGAAAAATAGCAAGACAAGGCACAATGCAAGACACACGAAGAATGTCAAGTGCTTTGATTGCCATGAAAAGGGACATTTTGCCTTAGTATGCCCTACCAAGGTGGATGACAAGCAAATGTCATCAAGGAAGAGGCAAGCCGGGAATAAGCAAGTAAAGAAGACAAAAGGGGAAGTAAAAAACCCAACTTGCTACAATTGCCAGGAAAAGGGACATTTTAGTAAGGATTGTCCCAAAGGTATAACTCCTAAGCCTATTATCTATAATGATTATTATTTGCTTAGGAGGGATAAAAATAGCAATGTGTTTACTAGATGTGTTAGTTCACCTAAGATTATTTCTAGAGTCATTTGGGTGCCCAAATCTCTTGTGACTAACATTCAAGCATCCAACCGAGTTTGGGTACAAAAAAGTGCTTAGATGATATATAGATACTTGGAGAGGCATTGGAAGTTTGGCTCACATATGAAGAGGTGGATTCCACCATATGCAAAATTGGAGCCAAGCTTGAGGATGATCATTTCATATCAAGAACCAATATCATCTCGGTAACAAGTATTTATATTGAAGTATCTAACCCTTTGCCTTGTGTAGGTTGCATTACACGAAAATCTTTTAAAAAGGGTGTTCTTGATTTTGTTCATAATATTCATTATTAAAATCTTGAGCAAGATAGGTGTGACACATTAAGGGGGAGTGCTAAGTCATATCCATGTATATCACATCCCTAAATGTGCCCAAATAAATTAAGTGCTAGTAATGGATTTCAAATTTAAGTCATTTAGCCAAAAGTTAAAAAACTCATAACTATTGGTAATCTTTTGAAAAACTAGTTGTAAAATATATACAAATGCTATTCAAAGGTTTTCTGAAGGTTTTGGCTCAAGAAAAACCTATTTGCAGCAAAAATGAGTTTTTAGCCAAAAGTCTATATCATAGTATCTTATTTTTGACATAAACTAGATTTTTTGTGTAAAATCTATTCTAAAAGGAACTTGAAAACTGTCCCAAAAGGAGTATCCTAGAGTTGGTCATTCTAAACCTTTTTGGTATCACAAGATTTCCAAAAAGCCAACCTAGCAAAAGTCATTTATTTTCGAAACTCGTCCAAAATACTACTTTGACCTAAGTGATCACTTTCTAGCACTTAAGTGAGCTTTGCCATTTGAGCCAAATTTAATTGCATAAATAGGTGCATAATGGTATTCATGACTCATACATGCAATGAGATGCTTTAAATTCCATCATATGCTCATTTTGGCACTTTTGGAGAAGTTTCATGAAAACTAGTTCTCTTTGCGAAATCTAAAGCTTAATTCATAAAAACTATTTTAAGAATTAGATTTTTAAGGGCTATATAAGTTGAAAATGCTCCAAATATATTTATTTGATTGATTGTGTGAAAGTTTGGAGCAAAATACAACATTTTCATCTTTTCTCCAAAATCAGAATTGAAATCTGCTGACAGGTTCAGTCTCCGCTAGATTGACCGGCCATAGCCCAGCGGTCTGACCGCAACTTTGTCGCCAGTCTGACCGGACTTGGGAGACTTGCCTGATTTTTCCAAATTGTTAATTTCTAATTTCCTTAGACATTCTCTTTGATCTCTAAAGCCAAGTTTATCTTTGTTTTCTTTGCTAGCTACCCTCAAATACCTTCTTGACTCCATATGTCATTTTGATCATATTGTGATGTTTTTACCATAAAAATGGTATTCTCTCTAAAAGTGGTAGCACTTTTGATCATCTTGACCTCGATATGAGATTTATCTTTGTCTTTACAAGTGATATCATTTTTTTTTCTTCAAGTGGTATCTAATTTTCTTCTTTGCCGAGCAAAATATTTTATTGACCAAGCTCTCTCCGATATGTGATATCTCCTCAAGTGGTATCTCTTACAAATGGAAAATAAGTGATATCATCTACAAGTGGTATCTTCTGGATTTGATCACTTCCAAATGATTGCATAAACTACATATGGCACGTTCATTATCCAAGTGAATCTAAAATTGGTGTTCATAAGTGGATTTAAAATCCTTCAAGAGAAGATCAAGTATCTAAATCAACTTTGTGTTTACAAGGGATATTAGTTGTGCATACAAATAGTATCAAGTATTTACAAATAGAATCAATTATTCTTGATATCAATTATTCTCACAAGTGGTATCAAATGTCATCATAAGTGGTCTCAATTTCAAGGTGGTGTATGCTCTTCATGGAAAAGACAAAAGGACCACAAAAGGATTAAAATCGCCTATTATATAGAAAAGAAGAAATCTTTGATGTCTAAGTTTTCGGTGTTTGATTACAAAAAGAGAGAGAAAGCGGCAAATGCAATATATTTGGTCTTTAGAGACAGAAGAAGAGAGAAATGCAATTGGAGCTTGCATAAGCTTAAGGGAGTAGAGATGACAAATGAGAAGATGACAAGATGAAAAAGAATTCTTTGTGTGTCAAAGAAAAAGAAAGAAATACCAAGAGAAACCTTTGTGTAAGGGGGAGTTTTTCTTTGTGAAAAATTATTAAATATTTTAAGCTTACTTAAAAGGGGTAAAGTATTATTTTTAAGAAAGCTATTTTACCTATTTGCCCAAAATAATTTATGGATCTTTTGAATGCATGTTTTTCATTCTCATTTGCTTTACTTGGTATTTTTGGAGTGAAATTGTCAATAATATGCAAGTTTAGCCTTTTAAAGAGCCTCTTTGAGAACATGCTCATAGCATGGTGGTAAGACCTCCAGGTGTGAGGCTAACAACCAGGGCTCGAATCCTGGTTCTCACAAAAAAGAGCCCCTCGCTGTGTGTTCCCCGTGGTCATTGCACGGTCGCTTTGCGGTAGCGTGCGGGTAAGAGCCAGCTTTTGGGGCTTTTTCTAGACCTTATTAAAATACCTTCGGGATGTCTCTCCCCTTGGGTCTAGTTTTTTTTTTCTTTGGTCAAAAGTAAAAAAATCTTGCTTAAAAGGATAAATTTGTGAAAAACTAGATAAAACTACTTAAATATGTATTTCAAATATTTTTCAATGCTTTTGAAGTAAAAATTCCTATTTTAGAAACAAAGTAGCAAATTTGGCCCTAAAAGGATCTTGTATGATCTTGTTTTTGAATTATATGACATATTTTCGTAAATCAAAATCTATTGAGTTTTTGAAAAAGTTGTCAATACCAAACTCGTAGGGTTGGTCATTTCAAACATTTCTCTAGTTCAAAGGTTTTACAAAAGACCAACCATTGAAAAGATATATTCATTTGAAGTTCACCGAAAAACTAGTTTTGACTCAAAATGATCTATTCTTGCATATAGTGAGTTTGGCTATTTGAGCTGAATTTCTTTGTGTATCTTGGTTTGAAATAATATTTCTAACTCATACAAAGCTAAGAAAGTCAAAAACTCCAAGAAAGTCAAATTGGTTTTCATTTTGAACATTCAATTCAAAATCATTCTCTTTATGTGTCTACAATGCGCATTTTGCCTTATCTTTTAAAAGAAAACTCCTTTTAATAAAATTCTTTTTGGGAAACATTGCAAGTAGTTCAAAATCTATATCTGAAAAATCTTAAAGCTTTTTGGACTTAATTTGAAAAAGTTTTGCTTTTTCTTCACTTTAAGCAAAAATCTTGCCTACAAAGCTCAATTTGGGATATCTTTTGAACGAAGACTCCTTTTTTAAAAAAATTCTTCTTAAAAAAGTTTCTTAGGAGTCCAAAGTACGTTTCTGCCAAATTTGAAAGTATTTTTACTTGATTTGAATGAGTTTTGACGTTTTCTCTCGTTGATTAACATGCTGAAAATTCAGACTTTTGCATGTTTTGAGTTGATATGTGATTTTTGTATCTCTAAATAGGTTTATAATTTGAGGAAGATATAATGATGTAATTTGATCCTTTATAGTTTTTCTATGTTGAAATTTTTTCTCATATTTATTGGAACCATTTTAACCATTTTTTCAGCTATCTTTCGAAGCTCAAAGGGAATATAAAATCCAAAAAACCTGAAACTTCCAGATTTCTGAAACTTTGTGATTTTCATATCTTCAAAATGATTGACATTTGATTGAGCCTTCCAAAATAAAAAATTGTGTGTATTTGTAAGGACTAGCACCAGGATTTATTTCAGATTTTTTTTGATGTTGTTTCCACACATTTCCCAATGCACATGTCTCTTTGGTCGTTGAGAAAATGAGCATGATACCTTCGTGAAAAATGAATGTGTTTCAAATGTCATTTTATTTGGTTAACTCAAAATATGGCTTTATTTCAAGTTATTTTGCTCTTTTCGGCCATAAATGGGGAGTTTGTGAGTTTTATGGTTGTCTTCAAAATTCTTGAAACTAAACCCATATTGGTCATATGTATCTGACGAGGATATGATAATCCTCATTTTATTATTCCAGAATCATGTAATATGATGTCACATGGTATACCCCTTTATGTTATAAGGGAGGAGTAAGTTAGGTGGTCGTAAGCTCTTCTATGACCACCCCCCTAGTCGTAAGTATTTCTACAACTATGGTGTAATCGTAAGTCCTGTTACGATTTCGTCCGGTCGTAAGTCTTTTCTACGACCAGTACCAGTCGTAAGCTCTTTCTACGACTACCCCCTAATCGTAAGTTCTGCTACGACTAGTCCTGCTACGACATCCTCATAATTAGCTGGGTCCACTCGTCAGAAGGCCCATTTACTAGTGAGATCTGAGCAGTCAAATTACGTAGTTATACCTGAAATAACTACAGATAATTCCCCACTATCTCTGACTGGTAACCGTTGAATAACGTGGAGGGGGTTACTACCCCGGTAATTACTCTCATTATTACGCAATAATGAATGCCTAGTTGGCCTGGAACGACAACCGCCCCAACAGCATAGTATAAATAGGTATATTTTAGAGATAGTGAGGGAGAGAGGCTTTTTTGGAAGGACAGTCAGTAGCAGCATTAGGGTGATACCTTCCGCTGATTGTAATCCAGATACCCAATACAACACACATAGGAGTAGGGTTGTTATTCTCACCAGAGAAGGCCCGAACTTGTATAAAAATCCCTGTGTCTCTTTCGTCAGCGTGATCAATTGTGGAGACCCACCGAATCAAACAATCTTTACATAAGATCGGTTCTAAAACACTGACAGTTGGCGCCGTCCATGGGGATCTTCTGGTAATTCCTTGTCAATAGTTCTTCTTTTCTCTTTGATGCTACCATGGCAGGAGAATGGAACGAGGAGAATTGGTTCGACTTGGCCGATTACGCAGATATCAACATGGATGCCGGCTTCGATTACGAGCAGAGTATCGAATCCTCTGACGATATTGCCGCCTCTGGAGATCTTCTATCAGATCTCGGAGACTGCACCACCGTCAGAGTCTAGGAGGGATCCTCATCCCCCGCAACAATACACCCAGCTGAGGAACCAGCTTCCTCAGGAGGCAAGGGTCAACACGACCACCAACAGGGCTGCCTCGGGACAGACTCGCAACACAACAAGAGTTTTTCCTCTGAGTGTTCGAGTCCCCCCAAGGTAGTACGACTTGGCAAGACAGGTTCTGGAAGCCATTATTCTAGAGCTCCATCGACATCTAATGGTCCTCTTTCTCCGGGTGATTCCGCAGAGAAGAGGATCAAACACGCTGTTCCTCCAAGTCCAACCATCCCGACGCAGGATCCACCTACAGACGGAGATGGTTATAACCCGGAGTTCCCCTACCTGGAGGGGTTTACTCCAAGTCGCCAGATGGTGCCGCTCGACTACTCCTCAAGCGAAAAGGCCTCGAGCGCAAGTGGAGGTCATCCACGGGAGGTCTTCGTCCTTCCCTCTGATAAGAATCATTCTCCCAGAATAAGGGTTGACGATGCTCCCCGACGAGCACACTCTACACCCCCTCGTGGCAATGGCTAGGGCGCCACCGCTGACGAACGAGATGAACACTTTAATGAACGTGCGGGACATCCTCAACATTCTCGTACTCCATTAAAACCAACTCAAGGGTCTGATATAGGCTATTCTGAGACAACCCGATGGAGAAAAATATCGGCTCAGAAAAACCTTCTCGAGCGCGCTTATTTCCAGACGGAGGAAGCTCAAGAGCTCCAACACATCAACGACTTGCTGGAAAATCCGACCCAAGAACTCGCTCGAGCACCAAGGTACGATCTCTTTACAGAGGAGATCACACAAAGGCTTCGTAACACGATAGCCAAACTCGAGCGTCCTCGTCGACCACAACCAGGAAGTCGTAGCAGTACGACTCCGTCTTCTGCCAGCCGTTCGGATAACTCAGCGCATGGGAGACGATATGACCCTCGCTCACGTCGTTCTCCCGACTTGAGAAAGGCTCGTTGGACATCTGGAGACCAACAAGCCCCCAGGAGAGGTGATCTTTCACCACTTCCGGGACAAAATGCGCGGCGACAAGTAGAATACGAGGAGTATTCCCCTCGTAAAGCTGAGACTTATCACAGGTCCAGCCCAAACGTAACTGGATATCGTCGAGTACGATCACCCGGTGATATTAATCCTTCTTTTTTACAAAGAAGAAGACAAGAAGTTATCTCGGGGTGTCGGGCGTTTTCACCCGATCTTCGAGCAGTTCGTTGGCCGCCTCGTTTTCGACCAGCAAACATGGAGAATTTTGATGGAACTCAAAATCCCATCGAATTCCTCCAGATCTACACTACAGCTATTCGAGCAGCAGGAGGAGGAGAGCATGTCATGGCGAATTACCTTCCGACTGTACTCGAAGGATCGGCTCGATCATGGCTTTTAAACCAGCCATTTGAATCGATCTACTCGTGGCAGCACCTCTGCGACCTTTTGTTGGCCATCTTCCAAGGCACTTACAATCGCCTTGGAAAGGAAAATGACCCGCACCGGATATGACAGAACGATCATGAAACGCTGCGACAATTCATCAGGCGTTTCAGTCAGGTTCAAAATTCTATTCCAGAAGTTTCTGACTCATCCGTGATCAGGGCTTTCAAGCAGGGAGTCCATAGCAGAAGGATAACAGAGGACATAGCTTTACATCCTCCTGCCACTGTCACCGAACTCTTCGAGATGGCTGATAGATACGCGACTGCTGCTGAAGCAGTCGAGTGGAACAATACTATTGATCGTGAAGACAATATCCCTCAAGAGGCGGGCAAAAGTGGTAAGAAAAATGATAAAAAGGCCAAGAAGTCCAAGAACAAGGCAAAGAGACACAAACTCCAGCTGCCGGTTCTAAGGAGGTCCTGGTCGTAAGCGACAAAGAGCCGCGCAACCCCAAGCAGAAACCCGATTGAGGCAAAGGTAAGCGCCAAGATCGGAGAAATGACAAACCTAGGTGGTGTCCTTTTCACAAAAAAGAAGGGCATGACCTTCGTAACTGCTGAGTTTTTCTACGAAAACTCAAAGACTATTACTCTGGCAAAGGGCCACTTCCTACTCTTGAACAGGTAGGTCAAACAAGTGGACGGAAGGAGTCGGATGACGAGGAGGAGATGCCGTTGCAGGATCCGCAGCACACCATCGATCACATCTATAGAGGATCATCGGCATACGAGTCACGACGACAGCTAAAAGCTGTCGAACGCGAGGTAAATATAATCGACTCACCTCTCATCAATAAGCTACCGAAGTGGTCGGAAATCACCATTGCTTTCGAGAAAGGTGATTGCCCGATCCCTTCGACCAGACCCGGTCGATTCCCGATCGTGGTCGAACCCACCATCAACAACTGTCGAGTGAATCGAGTCTTAGTTGATGGTGGAAGCTCGTTAAACATACTGTTTACGAGTACCCTGGACGAGATGCAGGTACCGAGGACAAAGGTAAGACCGGTACGATATTTATTCCATGGAATCGTACCGGGGTCCTCTGCCAAACCAATTGGCCTAGTTTCTCTTCCTTTAACGTTTGGCTCACTAAGCAATTTCAGGACAGAGAAAGTCTCCTTTGACGTGGTCGATTTCAATACGACATATAATGCCATACTCGGACGACCTACTTTGGCAAGATTCTTAATAGCTACTCATTATGGGTATCAATGTCTTAAGATGCTAGGTCCCAAAGGAGTAATCATAATATATTGTGACAAGAAGATGGCGCACTCCTACGACCGTCACTCCCTCGAGATGGTTGGACAACTACCAACTCGAGATGAAAGTCAGCCTTCGACTAGCAAGTCGAAGCCTAAAGTTGCACCTAAGCCGAACGACCAGGTCAAAGAGGTTCCTCTGGACGCGGGGGAACCCTTGAAGACTATTCGCATTGGGGATTCTTCCGACCCCAAATAGGAAGACGCCCTCATCACTTTCCTCCAGGCGAACGCAGATGTCTTCGCGTGGTAAGCATCCGACATGCCCGAAGTCCCCAGGGAAGTGATCGAGCACAGGCTAGCCTTACGGCCTAAAAAAGTACCCATAAAACAGATGTTACGGAGATTTACCCCTGATCGACGAGATGCTATTAGGTCAGAATTGGACAAGTTGCTTAAAGCAGGCTTCATAAGAGAAGTTAACCACCCGGAGTGGTTGGCTAACCCTGTAATGGTTAGAAAGTCGAACGGCAAATGGCGTATGTGCGTAGACTTTACTGATCTTAATAAAGCTTGTCCAAAAGATGATTTCCCTTTACCTCGTATCGATCAGCTGGTTGACTCTACTGCAGGATGTGAGATGTTGAGTTTTCTGGATGCATACTCTGGTTACCACCAGATCAGTATGTGTCGAGAAGATGAAGAGAAGATCGCATTTATTACACCGTTTGGAATATTTTGCTATGTCAAAATGCCATTCGGCTTAAAAAATGCCGGGGCTTCCTTTCAGCGTTTGGTGCAAACAACTTTTGCTCCTCAACTAGGCCGAAACTTGGAAGCCTACGTTGATGATCTAGTCGTAAAAAGCAGCAAACGACTCAATCATATCACAGACTTACATGAGACTTTCGACAACCTCAGAAAACACCACTTGAAGCTTAATCCCGAGAAGTGTGTGTTTGGGGTATCTTTAGGAAAATTGCTTGGATTCTTGGTCTCCGCACGAGGAATCGAAGCAAATCCTAAAAAGATAAAAGCCATGTGAGGACCCGGGGTATTTAACTAGTAATACTTAACCTCCATATCGTTCTAGCATTACTAATTAAATATCCTAAGCCTCGATGGACATGTGCTTTCCAGAATTGTAGCACATGCTCATCATCACAAAATCATACATCATTTCCATACAACATTTAACATTAAGCTCAACAACGACATACATAAAGTAAAGTTATTACAAAAGAGCCAACCGGCCAAATGACACAATATACAAGAATGACAGCGGAAGCAAAAGTGCCATAAGATGGCTAAGAACAAAAGTCGACCGGTTAGCCAACACAACCCACAAAGCAACCGACCGGGCCGCCAAGCTAGTCGCCTCGAATGCTACCACAACACAGCTCACAAAAGTGAGGCCCTTAGGGCTCACCTTCTTCCTCTGCAACAATTAACATTTAAGCAAGAACAATGAGTACACTAAGGTACTCGCAAGACTGACGTGTGGAATAGCAGACCTACTCATATGCTACATGCAGGTGTATTTAAGTAGAGGTTGTATGTCTCATTTTGCACAAAGCCAACTTTATTTGCAATAATGTAATACATTTAAAAGCAAGTTTGCAAATCTGTTTTGTTGTTGAAATAACAGCGAATTAATGATAAGTACAAGTAACCACCTGGAAGTGACTAATCCAATAGCCACCACAACATAGCACGAAACCCCAATTCGTACCACCCATCAAGTTTTAATTAAAAGGTTGTAGTCTAGTTCTCACGGGGCGTATCCGAGCGTGTCCATAACCTAGGACGAGGCTATTCGAATAGTTTTAACCCTACAGGGGTGTACCAATGTACCCACACTTCAGACCGCCTTTAAGCCACAAGAGCACACTTCCGAAGGTATGCCGGCACGGCTAAGTCCTACGAGACGCTTTCCAATATTGTGTATTAACTACGAGCCGCTCGTATGGATAGAAACCCATACGCTTACATTGCAAGCTGAAAGACAACAAATCCCATCACGGGTGAAGTCTTTCGGACACTACAATGCTCCCAACACCACCCCCTGCAACTCCCTGCGACTCGAAGCCAATACACGCCAAATTACTAAGTCAAGAGAGGTCCCATACCCTCTAGTGTGGTTAGCATGCAAAATGCTCAGTACGGTGGCGCAAGTAACTCGGTCTTTAATGACCCGGGCACCATTCCAATCACACCCAAAAGCACACCAACATACCATTGTGCCCAAGTCCAAATCATTTCGTTTTCAGTTTTAGTTTTCATAAGTAGACATGGCACAAGGTGGAAATCATAATCATAATAAGTTTTATGTGATCAAGGTTATCGACAAGTCGATAACCGCCCATTTCTACCGGAAGCTAAGCATGGCTAAGCAAATGAATTCGCAAACTACTAAGTGACAAGAGCTCATCCACGAACTTTAAATCACAGCAAGATAACATAGGCTCATGGTAGTAAAGGATAATCATTTGCCTAAGGAAATGCATCTACTAGGTCAACTAACGACAATAGTTTAACACAACCTAGCAATGCATACATAGAATTTTTAAACAACATAAATACTTGAAAATACAGGGATTAACATGATCAAAGTGCTTGCCTTGCTGGAATTGCTCTTGCTGCAGAGGAGGATTCTCAGGTTCAATATAATCTTCGGAACCTAACGCGAAAATGCGATAAAACCAATAAGAACGAAGAACACCAAACAAAACTCAACAGCAAAAGACATCCAAAACCCATAAAATTTACACAGCAGCTAGAGGTTGATTTTAGACAATTTTAGGAACAAGAATGACTTCATTTGGACTTATCATGAAAAAGTTATGGCCAAAACAAAATCTCTCAGCCAGAAAAATCATAATTAAATTAATTTCGGTTACTGTTCATGGCGAAAATTTCTATAATGATCTAGAACCCAAAATTTTTATGGAAGGTAGTTTATGTCATCCTAATCACAGCAAGGTTGAGTTTACTAAATTCAGAGTTACAATGATTTACTTATGATTTTTCTAAGTTGTAAACCTAGCACATTACATTTTCCAGAAACATAAACATGTTTAAAACCTATTTCATATTAAAGTTCGTTAATAGGAGGATTTAACAACATTGAGTTCACACATTTTAGAAATTCAGGGAATTACTTGTGTCTTTTACAACATTAAAGAATTTTTAAATGCTACCAATAAGGTTAAATCTATTAACATATTTTTCTAGTGCTGATTTAAGCCTCCAATCACTTTTAGATTAAAGTTTAGTAAATAAAAAAATTAACAAAGTTGAAATCATTTAATTTGCAGATATACAGAAAAAGATATGCATTTTCCAAGTTTTAATTCAATTCTAGAATATACAAAAATGGCTGAAAACAAGCTATTAAAGATTACAAAATTTTCTACCACAGAAGCATAGCTAAAAGTATTTTTATATTAAACTTTAGTGAAATACAAATTCATTACAGTTGGATTCATTTAAAAAGGATCTATTTTTAATTAGATATAAATTTCTAAAGTTTTTATACAATTTTTCAGTTGACAAATAACTATTTACCGAAATAAAACAACACTCATCAGAAGGGAATCGACGTAGACATCTATGGGCCCTTGATTTGGAATCAAACGGCGCGCGCGAGGGGTGCGCGAGATCGACCCGAATGGCCCAAAGGATCTCAGTCGTTGAACAAAGATCTGATGGCCAAGAACGAGGGCGGTTCAGACCTCGCGAACGACACAAAAATCAGGACCGTCGATCATCAAATGAACGGTCCACGATGATGGGAGGATCGGGCGACCCGATCGGCCCAATTGATCCGAACCACGGATCACGAAACGGACGGTGGTTACTGATCGTGGTGCAAAATGGAGCGCTGACTGGTGGGGCCGCATGTCAGTGACTTCAAGTCACAAACACGGGTTTTTAACCCACGCGCACAGTGCACAAGGCCCACCTAGCAGTGACTTAGGGTGGCGGCTTAGGACAACTTAAATGCTAACAATGATTAACATTTAATGAACCCACAGTTGCCCTAAAGGCCCCCGGGACTGCGGTTTAAGGCCTGCGGGCCACATGTCAGTGACCCAAAGGAATTTTCAGACACATTAATGTTAAGACAGTGATTAATGATAATCATCAGCATTAATGATGTCCGAAAGTGACCACTGAGCGCCAGCGGGGATTTTTAAAAAGGGCTGGGTCCACAGGTCAGTGACACATTTGGCCGGATTAGGACATATTAATGACATCTAATGATTAACAATGATTAGATAGTTAATATGTCCTAATGACAACGGCACAGAGGTGGTTTCCGTCCGGCAAAATCCCGAGCGAGAACAGCGACTTGCCGCCGGTGGCTCCAGCTACGGCGGCGCCCACAAAATACCAAAATGAGTTCACAATAGTGTTGCGGACCCAATGGTGATGACCTCGCCGGCGGTGGTGGCCTTGAACGCCGGCGAGCCAAAAAATGGAGATGGGGACATGTACTGCCAAAAATGAAAACGGTAAAAAGCTCCGCTGCAGTCCAAGAAAGCGGGTGCCATGACTTCTAGGGACTAATAAGAAGCTACCTTAGCCAAGATGAGCTTCAAAAGTGGCCGGAGAAGACTTGAACCCAATGGAGTTCGCCAGAGCCGAAGAAGATGAAGTGGAAGATGAGGTTCTGAGCAAAATGAGTGGAACCAAATCATTACTATAGCTTCATTATAGCTCAGAGTAACTCTAACAGCAAGTAATTGCAAAATGAACCACTTACCGGAGCTGGAGAAGAAAGGGGGTGAAATCGGCCGAAAATCTCCAAACTTAAAATTGAGTGATTCCTGTGAATGCAACCCAAAATTAAGTTAGGGGAAATGTAAAGGAAGTTGAGGAGCTCAAAAGGGTACAAGAAAGATCGAAGATAAACCACTGCAGCACCCAAGTTCATAATGGAGCTCCACGGCCTCCAATGGTGGTTTGAGAATTTCAGTGGTGATAAGCTCCAAAAATAGAGAAGAGGCTAGGGGTGGTGTAAAGGAACACCAGGAGGGGCTAAGGGGGCTATTTAAAGAGGGAGGATTAGGGTTTTGAGCAAGAATAAGAGTTCACGGTGAGCTCGGTTCATGGTGCGGCCATGGACCATGAAATTGACAGGAGCAGCTGAGAAGAGGACTTTGAGCGCGAAAACTCACTGAGAGCATTAAATGCCGAGGACCAGAGCCGTCCAAACGGTGACGCAAGGCGTGGAAAAGGGCTCTCCCACGCCATGTCCTGTCGCACACGCGTACGGGAGCCAGAGGAAGAAGAAGAACAGAGAAAGAATGCGGTGGCCGTTGGATTTAAAATAGACGGCCACGATTACACGGTGACGATCGGAGGTTTTAACGTCACACTCAATCTGGAGCGTCCGATTAAGAACGAACGGCTGAGATCAAATGAGACCTTCGGGTGACCCGATCAACCCATTCAATAAGGACGGTCAGATCTTAATCCAACGGCTCAAATGGATGGGCTCTTCGCGGCGGCCCGAACGACGCAATCAACGCGGGCCGTTTGATTTAGATCCCACGGCCGATATCGACCGCGCATTTTAAAAGGAGATCTGGTGCATTGAGTTGGTTGGGTCCAACCGAGTGACTCGAGCCCGAGTCCGGCTCAAACCCAAGGAACAGTGAACCAGGTTTGACTTTAAATTGGACAGAGACTTTTGAGGGTTTATTAGAGGTAGCAAAATAACTCCAAAAATTCTGAAATTTTTACAGGAGCTTGCTAACTGAGTGATTGACCTTGAGTAAAATTTTCAGAGGTTTTTGTGTTGTGCATTTTTCTCCAAAAATTCTGCAAGGTTCTGGTTTAAGGTTTGACTGCCCTCTAAAAATATTCAAACAATTTCTAAAAATTGTGAAATTTTTTCAGAGGGGTCACATACCATCCCAAGAACTTAGGAAAAATATTTTCAGGAGATGATCAAAAGGTTCGACAAGATTGTTTTTGAAAGATCAAGATTTGGATCAAAAGACTTGTGACTTTGTATTTCCATAACTCTTTGTAACACCCCAGCCCAACATGAGCCTGGAATGCTACTAAACAAACCCTACTAACTCTAATCAAAACAAACTTAATAAATTTCGGCAAAACCTCCCTTGTAAAGTTAATTACACGGAGGTTCCAACATTCAAATGAATCATAAATTAACCAAACTACCATCTAGAGACATCAAAAGATAATCAAAGATATGCTACATTTCCAGCAATCCAGTGAAGTATAAAGTTCCACTACTCATCATTATTACACTTAAACCACCTCAAGACACAAGATATAATAAACCTTTGAGCATCTCGCCCATTTACTAAAAACAATTACGATCTGAAGACCATTCAACTTTATTTAGTTCATGTGGCATGTGTGTGACTAGCAGTACTACTTCCCCCCATGCATGTCGTTCTTGGCTCGGGTACCTAAAACAACAATAAAAGCAAGAGTGAGTCCATTGACTCAGCAAGTACATAAAGAAACTATAACATCAGCATCCATGTAAAGGAGATCAACAATAGAACTTCTCATATGCAAATGCAATGCTCAAGGAACCTTTATCTTTAACTTTATGTGTGCATTACACCGGTAATGCAGAGTACGCAACCGCCGCTGCATACCCATGCCTGTGCGCGCACGCACAGGGACCAATTGCCCGTTACTCCGCAAGTAACGGGGACCTCAAGCCCACACTCCACGAGTGAGGGGATCTCGGGCCCGTCACATTCATGACGGGGATCTCAAAGGGAAACATGCTTGGTCACCGCGTGACCAAGCCTCAATATGCTCTCAATATGCAAATGCTCATCTCTCATTCATCATCAATCTTACCAAAAGACAACAACATTGAACCACAAGAAACATAGGCATAATTTGAGCCATCACCATACTTAAACATTCATCAAGTAAGCCATCTTGCTATGCAACCATATATCAAATAGCACACAACATAGCCAATCAATCACACCCATTTAACAACAATGCACTTGCCTCAACCGTGCGAAGGTGGATGTCGAGGATAAGGTACTGCTCCCGAGCCAAACCCACACTGGACATACAATTGAGACATGCTAAGGCTACCATATAAGTCTAATAACAAAACCATAAACACAAAATGAGCACATCGTCCACTAAACGCGATCCCCAATCAGTATTGCTAGCTGTCAGTTTTCTTTTCCAGAGAACAGCCCCTTCAAACATCATAACTAAATGCACAGAAATCCAAATGGATTGATCTTGGACAATCTGAAAAGGTTATTGAATTCCCCTTCTAAACCTAGTTGGTGAGGTTCTCTGATTCGGCCCTTTACTAGCCCTACCAAACCAAACAACAGAGTATCAATTCTCGCGTCGGGTCTCTCGACAGCAACAATGAAATTATCATAACTTTCTCTACGTTCGTCCGAATTTCATGATCTTTAGTTTTCCTGAAAGTTGGAAGGATTATCTACATTTTTCATTACGGTGAGCCCCTCTGATGTTTCCTCTAACTACACGCTTAAGTCGAAACACTAAAACCTGTTAGACCAACCACCATTCCACAGCACAGACCCCCTAAGAAAAAATCATAACTTTTGATACAGAGGTCCAAATGATGTGATTCTTGTCGGCAATGAAAGGTAACGAGATAACCTACAACTCTCTAGGAGATCCCAAGTTCTAATTCAGCACTTAATAATTTCTTATTTATTAAACAAGATGACTGCAGATTCTCGTCAGGATTCTAAACAGTAAACACTAAAAATAACATAACTTTTGACTCGAATGTCGGAATCAGATGTTCTTGGCAGCCACTGAAAGCTAAGAGCATTATCCACAATTATGTAGGAGATCAAAACTTCTAGTTCCGACTTTAAGGATCCGAAAACAGCCACGCATCCTACTGGACAGATCTGAACGTCTGCTGACAGCAAAACAATTGAACCCAAATAATCGATTTCGCCTCTAATCCTCAACAAACAGTGGGGGAAAACACGTCGTTACCCTTGAAGACCCGTGGGAAGACGTGGATCAACTCCCCCAAGAAGAAGAACCTTTCTTCTCCCTTGAATCGGCCAGCACCCACTGTTTTCCCCTTCTTCTTCCTTCACGGTCGCCGACAATGGAACGGGGCAACACCAATTGCGAGGTGGCCGGCGCCAATGGAGTGGGGTGAAGACCAGCAGGGGGAAGCACCATGGGAGGAGGCGTAGGGGCAGGGGGGGAGGCGCCCAAGTGGGAGGGAGAGCAGGGGGTGGCGGCCACACAAGGGGGAGAGGGGAAAAATGGGAGGGGCGGCTAGGGTTTTGGCCTCTTTAAGGCCGGCCTCCCCCTTCCACTTGTGGGCTGAGCGCACATGGGCGGAGGCCCCGGCCCAGGTTGTCTACAAAACGCTGCTAACCCCTTCTCCAGTTGATTAATTAGCTATTTTCCATTAGGTCCTTCTCCTGGATCAATTTACTCTGGAGTAAATTGATCTCTCAAAATCTACTCTGGAGTATTACACTCTTGTACAAGAATTGTTTAGCACTCACAGGAAATACATGATGTAAGAAAAGTTTTAATTTCTACTCATTTTCTTACATTTGAAACACAAGTCTGAAACTTGGGATGTTACAAGCCATCACTCAGATGCGCCCCTCGACCACGAAAAAAGAAGTTCAGAAACTCACGGGATGCATGGCGGCATTAAGTCGTTTCATCGCACGTCTGGGAGAAAAAGGACTGCCTTTCTTCAAACCTCTAAGGAAACATGAGGGCTTCGAGTGGTCGGAAGAGGCTAACCTAGCCTTTGAGGAAGTCAAGAGGTATCTTACGAGTGCTCCTGTTCTGGTTTCCCCAAAACTAGGAGACACGCTCTTAATTTATCTAACTGCCACGCCACAGGCAGTGAGCGCAATACTGGTCGTAGAATGTGAGAACGTACAACGACTAGTTTACTATGTTAGTGAAGTTTTACACGGACCTAAGGAGCGTTACCCTGAGGTTCAAAAACTTTTATATGCCCTCCTCATGTCTTCGAGGAAGCTGCGGCATTATTTTCAGGCACACAAACTAGCTATGCCGTCTGAGTTTCCCTTGAGAGCGTTCCTCCAGAATAGGGAAACAGCGGGACGCATGGCAAAATGGTCAGTCGAACTTGGGGCGTTCGATATCCATTTCGTGTCCCGAACAACCATAAAATCCCAGATCTTGGCAGACTTTGTCGCCGAATGGACAAATCCTGAACCTGTTTAGGATCCCCAGTACGATTCCCACGACTAGTGGACGATGTACTTTGACGGGTCACTTACGATAAGCGGCTCGGGGGCTGGGGTGGTCCTGGAATCTCCTACCGGAGAGACCTTAAAGTATGCAATACAATTAAACTTTCAGGCCACTAATAACGTGGCAGAATACGAAGGTTTGCTAGCTGGTATACGAGCCGCAAAAGCGCTCTCGATTCGACGACTACTCGTGAGAGGAGACTCTCAACTAGTCGTGAATCAAGTCGGAAAAGAGTACCAGTGCTCTAATCCGACCATGTCCCGGTACTTATCGGAAGTTCGAAAGTTAGAAAAGCACTTTTTGGGCTTTGAGGTACAATTTATCCCTCGAAAGGATAATTTCCTCGCAGACCAACTGGCTCGTCTAGCTTCCTCCCGATCCCCAGTACCAAAAGGGGTGTTTCTAGAACAACTACAGAAGCCATCCCTAGTTGAAGAACTAGAGACACCTCCTATGGAAACAGCCTCTCTAGAGTAGGAAGATACCTGGATGACGCCCATTTACAAGTATCTTCAGATGGGTTCCATACCCGACGACGATCTCGAAGCAGATCGATTATCCCGAAAGGCCAAAATGTATACTTTGGTCGAAGGTGTCCTTTATAAAAGAGGAACACAAGGGGTACTCATGTGATGTATTCCGCAGAGCGAAGGATTAAAACTCCTTCACGACATACACGAAGGGATCTGTGGAACTCATATTTCTTACAGAACACTGGTCGGTAAAGCCTTTCGATAAGATTTTTATTGGCCAACAGCCCTCTATGATGCCAAGGAGTTGGTCAAAAAGTGTGTCAAGTGCCAGTTTCATAGCAGGCAAATACACCAACCAGTTCAGGCATTGCAAACAATTCCTCTATCTTGGCCTTTTGCGACCTGGGGTCTTGATCTCCTAGGACCGTTACCCAGAGCTCCAGGTGGATTCGAATTCCTTTTTGTGGCTATTAACACGTTTACAAAATGGATAGAAGCCGAACCTGTGACTGTGATAACAACGGAAGCAGCAAAACGGTTCATGATGAGATGCGTGATAACTCGATTTGGGGTACCAAGTCGAATCATCACAAACAATAGCAAACAATTTGCAAGTGCAAAATTTCAGGAATTTTGCGACGAGTTGGGAACTCGTTTATGTTACGCTTCTGTTGCCCACCCACAAAGCAACGGGGCGGTCGAAAGAGAGAATGGCCAGATAATGAAGGGAATCAAGACCCGAGTCTTCAATCAGCTTATAAAACGCTCGGGGGCTTGGGTACAAGAATTACCTTCAGTATTATGGGCAATTCGTACGACAGCTGGCCGAGCTACAAGAGAAACACCTTTCTTTCTAGTCTTTGGTGCGGAAGCCATGCTTCCACCAGAACTAAAGATCAGGTCAGCACGAGTTGAAAAGTTTAACGACTCCATTCAAGAACAACTTTGAGCGGACGACATTAACCTGCTCGAGGAAAAAAGGGACCAGGCTTAATTCGATCAGCAGTCTACCAACCAGTCCTGCGCAGATACTACGATCGTAAGGTCCAACCTCGCAGCCTTGCTGTAGGTGACTTGGTATTGAGGCTTATCCAATCTCAGTCTAATTGGAACAAACTTTCCCCCAAGTGGGAAGGTCCTTACACTGTGGTCGAAGTTACGCGTCCAGGATCGGTACGACTTGCAATGGAAGATGACCGCGTTCTCTCAAACTCTTAGAACATTGACCAGTTATGCAAATTCTATGTGTAACAATCTTCTACAACAATAAAGTATCAGGTTCTCCCTATCTTTTTTGTCTCTTTTTGAATTTCGCTTTTATTTTTGACCATTATTCATATGCTCATTTCCCCTTTACACTGGTCGGAGAAAGGACATCACATCTAGTCGAAGTCTCTCGTCTCTGCATATGGTCCTGCCCGCTAGAAGGAGCTTCCTAGTGTCGCTTTGTTTTTAACTATTGCTACCAGTACAAAGCTTTTTGAGCTCGGAAACATGGTCAAAAATTCTTAAGCAAATTCATGTCACCTTAGTTTATTTATTCATTTTGAAAAATACTCTAAGACGAGTGCACTTTTGAAGATTCGTTCGACTGCTTTCGATTAACTTGATTGGTTTTAACTGGCCGGAGGAAGAAACACACCTAGTCGAAGCTTCTCCTTTCTGTACGTGGTCCTGCCCATTAGAAGGAACTTCCTAGCGTCATTCTGTTTCCTACTCTTGCTGCTAGGACAACCTTGTCAGGTACAACGAAAAAAGTCGGATGAATTTTTAAGGTCCTCTAGACGTTTGTTTTACTCAAGTTGTCGTTTTTTATTTGATTAATCTAGTTGGAGATGGTAACATCACCTAGTCGAAACCTTTTTTCTCTACACGTGGTCCTGCCCACTAGAGGGAACTTCCTAGCGTCGATCTGTTTCCACTCTTTCGACTAGTGCAAGATAGTCGATACTCGAGAAATATAAGTCGAACAAATCTCTATGTTTTCAGAAACCCTTTCTTTACTATCTTCTTAGTTTATTCCCAATAAACTAAGTAAATAGTCAGGGGCTGGGATAAAGTTATAAACATGACTTCATTTTTTAGTCTTAGTTTTTCCGAGTTATTATCTTACGAGTTACTAACTACTCTACAAGATGATTTGCAGGGAAAAAGAAGGAGAAAGGAGGAATCGCTCGTATCTAGTCTGATTATTTCTTCCTTTTTTATTATCTTACGAGTTACTAACTACTCTACGAGATAATTTGCAAGAAAAAAGAAAGGATCATATATTTATACATCACCAAAAAAAGACTTGTCTTTACAAGAACATATTACAAACTACCCAGATAATGGAGATTCTATCTACATCTCCTCTGCGACCTTCTCGCCAACCGACTGCATCTCTTCGATCAGCTTTTCTGCTTCAGATTCGGTGCAATCGAAGTCGGCTTCAACAGAATGTGGATTAAGGTTAGGGTCACGGGCCTTGAGTTTTGCTAAAACAAAGCTCACAGCTCCTTTGACCGCTTCCCTTATCGAATCATTCTGGTTGGTCTTCAGAGTAGACACCAACTATTGCAAGGTACCGACCTGTTCCCCAATGGCACTCGTATGAGCATCCATCGTGTTGTCGCGAGGAGCAACCCCCCCCCCCCCGGCACGAAGCCCATCGAGTGCATTGTTCAGAAGTGAAATGTTGTCTTGAAAATTGATCTTCATCGACTTCATCTCCTCCTGGGAATAAGTCGAAGCCTCGTGGAGTTGTTCTATTTCAATCAATCGCTCTGGAAAGAGTAGGGATTGATTAGATGAAACAATTCTACGAGAAGATAAAACAAATAAATAGCAGGTAAAGTTCTACTTACCCGCTAATTGAGAACCTAAGTTAGGTTCTCAATTTCTTGATCTTTTTCCTTCGCGATGCGGGAGATCTCGCGGACAACCGAGGACTTTTCCTGGACCTCGACCCGGAGAGACCCCACCTCGGCCTGAAGGGCCTTATTTTCGACTTCTTTTTCTGTAAAAGAATGAGAGGTTAAGAAGGCAGAGATTAAGATCAAAAGCAGTCGCAACTCCACGTACTGTTTATTTTTTCCTGCAACCGCTAAGTTGCAGAGTTAACTTCCTGAAGCTTCTTCAGGAGGTCGGCGGCCTTATCCCTTAGCTTTTTCAACTCGGCTTTCTCGAATTCGAGTGAATCAGCTGAGGTCTTTTCATCACTCTTAAACCTAAAAGGTTAAGGGAAGACATGAATACACCGACGAATGGTCGTAAGTATACGACCAACGGATGATCGTAAGTTTTTCTACGATTATGTCCGGTCGTAAGTCTTTCTACGACTAGTACTGAGTCGTAAGTTTTCTACGACAATCGTCTATGAGTACTGAGTAAGTAATCAGTTTGCAAAATGATTATGAGAATCAGTTACTCACCACTTCTCTGCTTGTTCGCAGAGTACTTCCTTCTCTTGTCGTAACTTGACAAGTTGCCGATTATACTCGCAAATCGTAGTGACTTGCTCTACGGCTCTCTGCAGGGGAGAGAAATGGTAAGAGACAGGACTAAAACCATACGTGAGTATCGAGGAATACTTACATTCATGTTTGACCAAACAAACATGGACATTATTCGCGACGGATCCTTCAGCCCATCCATCTCCTCGACTCGTTTCCACCAGACCCCTTCGAGATGTTCATTGTCAAAGACATCCCCGCAATTGGGAATGCTGCTGGGGTGAGGAACTCGGTCGCGAGATCGGTAGGCAGAAGATCCTACAATAGAATCGGGGCCAAAGAAATCAGAGCAAAAGTTAAAATATTCTTCTTCCTCTGACTCGGTGACGGGAGCTCCACCTGGAGGGCCGGAAGGATGGTCCTCGACAACCTCCTTACCGGTGCGGCGGTCAGAACTCTCACCGCCACCGACTTTCGGTGTTTCCCTCACTGCCTCTGTCGCCTCCTCTTCAGTCTCTACGACAGCCTTGGTGGTCGTGGCGACTTCGACAACCTCAGTGGTCGTAGCGACTTCGGCAGCCACGACTTCCTCCGTCGTGGGAATAGTAGCTGGACCTTCAGCTACTGCCGCAGTCACACCTTCGCCACCTAAAGAGGTGACAGCGGGCTTCTCCATAGGAGCATCCCTGGGGGCTGAAGACATTGGGCTAAGATCACAAAACACAGAAGTAAGTCAACTCGTAAAAAAAAAGTGTAAATGCAGTTCTTACACTTATGTTTCTTACATACCTCTACGCGCTGGACCTGACTCAAAACTTGGGAGCAACCTTCCCAACGGAAGGTTTCTTCGACTTCTTCTCAACCATCGCTGGTCGAGATTCACTCGGGGTAACGGGAGTCTCCTCCTCCCGACTTCCCGGGTGGCCGAGATCTGTCTCGACCACCATTAGAGTGCTGCTCCCCTCGGCCTCGGATCCCATTGGAGCAGCAGTTTCCTTCACAAAAGACATGAAGTTCTTCCAGTTCTCCTTTTCTAGTTGCCTTATGAAGCCACGAGAAGCAGAAACTGCGAATGACTTGTTGTCGTAATAGAATGGTACCTTGACCTTGGGGGCTGTGCGCTTGAGGGCAAAAGTGGCTCCCTCTGCTTTCTTCTTTGCTGCAGCCAAGTCCATAGCGAATTTAGCAAAAGGGTAGAAGGAGCCGAGCTCGAGCCACCTTTGTCACCGACCTTTACAAGGCGACGCTTCTTAGCTGGAGGGGATTTCGCAGGCTCCACCTGCACAGCCACCCCAATGACCACCAAATCGACTTCCTTGTCGTCTTGGCGATCTTCTACGCCTACTTTCTGTTGAAAAACAGAAAAAGAAAATGGTCATAAGTTCTTCTACGACCAGTTTACAAGTCGTAAGTATTTCTACCACTATGATATAATCGTAAGTCCTGCTACGATTACGTTCGGTTGTAAGTCTTCCTACGACAAGTACCCAGTCGTAAGATTTTCTATGACAAATCCTTTAGTCGTAAATCGTTTTACGACAACAAGTGCCTAAAGACAAACTCGATTCTTTTCTATTACCTTTAGGCGCTCCACCTTCTCTTCTTCGGTCAAAACCTCAAGAATTTGTGGAGCTGTTATGCTGGACGGACTCTTCTCGCAGATGAGCCTGACGCGAGCATCAATCTCCCCTTGTAGAAGATCTGTACACTCAAACAACACGATTAGCAGACTAAATCGGGATTAACCAAGGACAAAGCCAGAAAAATAAGTTTTTCTACTTACCGTCCTTGTAATCCCTAGTCGGGTCGTCCTTCCCCGAGTACCTCCACATAGGAGGAACTCGTTTCTTCAAGGGACTAATGCGATGCGTGATGAAGTCCTTTACCACGTGCCATCCGGTAAGCCCCTCCGACTTCAAGTCTTTGACGGCTTGAATGTAGGGAGCTATCCGATCGAGATTACTGGGAGTCAAATCCCAGGAAGAGGACCTCTCGGTGGCTTTCCCGACGAATGAGAGGCTATCTTCCTTGGTAACCTCCCAGTAAAACCACCTCTTCTTCCACCCCGGCCACGACGACCGGGTGAACATCTGAATATACTCCTTCGACTTCCCGTCGTGGAGCTTCAGACCACAACTTCCGACAATTCCGGCCTGCCGAGCCATTCCGTAGTAGTATTGGAAAAGCTCGAGGTCCGCCGGAATCCCCAAGTAAGCCTCACACAAATACACGAACAAGTTCAGCATTGTGATGGAATTCCGGCAATTGTGATGGAGCACGAGGGTGAGGAAGGGATGAGCAGGCAATCGGAGGCCACACTCACAGTACGCCTAGAAAACCGGAATTTGATCTTCCTCCCCCGATGGCCAATGCTGTTTATTCGTCGCAATCTACTTCACGAGTAATCCCTTGGGGATTTTCTCGGCGGCGACCAGGGCCTTCATCTTGGCGTCGTCCATTTCCGACTCAGCCCACTCGGAGATAGCCCTAGCTATTTTCTCTCAAAGATGGGGAGGGTTGGATTTGGGAAGGCTCCAAGAAAATGCACAGTATCACTAGCGGCGGAGGAGATGAGAAAGCAATGAACAGTCGGGGTGAATTAGGGAAAAGGTAAGAACGCTAAGTCCATTCCCGCGGTACGTTTTATAACCGTGTGCTTGAAACGAAACGCCGTGAAAGCCCAACGGTTCCCACCGCTTCGGGAATTGCTCCAACAGACAGGTCTTTAATCTGCCCGTTTGAAAGAACAGAAACCCTTTTCACACCTCAAGTGAAATTACCTTTTTGACCTTCGGATCAAAAGAAATGTCGATCGATCATAAGGCCACGATTACTCCAAAGTCGTAAGATTTTCTATGACTACCTTATAATCGTGAGATTTCCAACAAATTGCCTCGATCAAAGCATATTTCTGGTCGAGAGAAATGCATGTTGAAGAGTTTTTCCTTCAACGTTTTTTCCTACAATCTCCTAGTGATCATAAGATCATCTATGACTCCTCAACCAAGTAAGTTATTTTCACTTGAAGCCGAGGGGCTAGATGACGAGGATATGATAATCCTCATTTTATTATTCCAGAATCATGTAATATGACGTCACATGGTATACCCCTTTATGTTATAAGGGAGGAGTAAGTTAGGTGGTCGTAAGCTCTTCTATGACCATCCCCCTAGTCGTAAGTATTTCTACGACTATGGTGTAATCGTAAGTCCTGTTACGATTTCGTTCGGTCGTAAGTCTTTTCTACGACCAGTACCAGTCGTAAGATCTTTCTACGACTACCCCCTAATTGTAAGTTCTGCTACGATTAGCTCTGCTACGACTAGTCCTGCTACGACATCCTCATAATTAGCTGGGTCCACTCGTCAAAAGGCCTATTTACTAGTGAGATCTGAGCAGTCAAATTACGTAGTTATACCTGAAATAACTACAGATAATTCCCCACTATCTCTGACTGGTAACCGTTGAACAACGTGGGGGGTTACTACCCCGGTAATTACTCTCATTATTACGCAATAATGAACGCCTAGTTGGTCTGGAACGACAACCGCCCCAACAGCATAGTATAAATAGGTATCTTTTAGAGATAGTGAGGGAGAGAGGCTTTTTTGGAAGGACAGTCAGTAGCAGCATTAGGGTAATACCTTCGCTTATTGTAATCCAGATACCCAATACAACACACACATGAGTAGGGTTGTTATTCTCACCTGAGAAGGCCCGAACCTGTATAAAAATCTCTGTGTCTCTTTCATCTGCGTGATCAATTGTGGAGACCCCCCGAATCAAACAATCTTTACGTAAGATCGGCTCTAAAACACCGACGGTATCTATTTCATACTCTTTATGTTCATATTAAGATGAATTCATTGCCAAGCTCTTTATTTTGCAAAGACTCCTTGTTGGCTTAGCTTTATTTTGGATTTTTGGTGTTTAATGCCAAAAGAGGGAGAATATTTTGTGTTGACTATGATATACTACATTTGGATGATTTCACCTTATTTCATGCATAGTTCAAAAGGGGAAGAATACTTGAAGCTCTAAATTACTTAGTGATATGCATAAATATAGTTATATATTTCAAATTCTTATCTTATGTTGATTTATATCCAAATGTTGTTATTGATAAAGGATTTGTCATCAATCACCAAGAAGGGGATATTGAAGAATCTAGACCCGACATTGTGAGTTAATGGAATATTTTTGTGATTAATAACAAATCTATATGTAAGACTAACAATTTTATTGATATACCTATTGTGTAGTCTTATTTGGATGAAAGATAAAAATCATGGAGGTATGCATTTGACATCATATTCTTATATTTTGTTGCATTCCTCGGATCTAAAATATAGGATGAACTCCACTAAAAGTCTAACTTGAATATGTGCATATGTTCTTATTACACATTAGTGCATGCACACACTTAGGGGGAGTTCACTCTATGTTTTGGGGTTTTATTAGTATTAATCCATATTCTCTTTATCCACACATATCAAGGATCTCTACTTTGAAACATATCTCTTGAGTATATATATAACTTGTGTAGTTCATATATACTCATATCGCTCTATTCAATTATTTGCAATTGAGATGGTTGTCATGAATTACTAAAGAGGAAAAGATTGAAGTATCTTGACGTACCATTATAAGTTAACGGTATGTTTTGGTAATTAATGACAATCATATTGTGGGACTAATATTTTCCATGAGTTGGGTAAATAGGTTATGTTCCATGATGATAGAGACTTTGGATAACATCATGAGTTGATTGTCATCAAGTCAAGGTTGAAGAAGAGGATGTATCATGTGTTAATGCATATCAAGTTCAAGAAGAGGAGATAATCATGAGTTAATCATCAAGTCAAAGAGAAGACCCATCTTGTGTTGATAGAGGGCACGTGAAGGATGCATCATGTGTTGATGCACATCAAGATCCCGAAGAAAAGAAAATCATCATGTGTTGATGATGTTCAAGAAGAGGAGATGAACATGAGTTAATCAAGTCAAGAGAAGACCCATCATGTGTTGATAGAGAGCACGTGAAGGATGTATCATGGGTTGATGCATATCAAGATAATGACCCGAACATAAAGTGAAGATGTGTGTCATCAAGCTTCAAGATGCTCAAGGCAAAGGTATGACTAGCTAGGGCTAATGATGTGTTCTTTGTTTTTTACCGGTCTTGATGTTTGGTTAGAAGACCGGATTGCTAGTATAGATTGCTGTACTATTGAGAGATGTCTTGTCTAGTAGCTTGAGTCTCATCATGTGTTGATAGCTCAATCCCGCTTGCTCTAGCTCTCCGTGGCATGATGCTATTATTTGCGAATGTGTTTTGCAAATTATTGAGGCTCATGCGTCTAATCCTTGTAGCATGTGACTATACTTTGCAAATATATTTTGAAAATAGTTGAAGTCCATATACCTACTCCTTGTAGCATGATACTAAATTTTGCAAATGTGTTTTGCAAATTGTTGAAGTTCATGCATCATTCCTTGACATGGTCTAAGATTGCTCGTTGCTCTTTTCTTGGACTTAGGCCATGCATTGGCTATTTGGAGTTGTGCTTCTTGATTTGATCAAATGTGTTTGAGATCAATCAAACAGATGGGTTGTGTAGCTCTCTGAATAAGCTTTTATAGATCCCAAGATCACTCAATTTTAACATCAGAGTCAAAAGTTATGATCATTTTTTCGAGTGTCGCCTGTGCTGAAATTCAGGGCCGGACTAACCATAATTGAAAGCCCAGACTGACCGGGAAGGCTGGATTGACCTCCCTTATAAGGTTGGTCAACCTTTTCTAAAGAGCATGTTTCTTGGTTTTCTTCCTCCTAGAAGGCCCGAACTGACTAGGGGTCTGGTCAGACCGGGCCCTGTGAGGGCGAACTGATCAGGAATTGTATGTAATGGCTATTTTTATAGCCATTGAACTGTAGCCTGGATTGACCTGCCCTGTACTTGCGGATTGACCGAGTTTCCTTGATTTTCGGCAGATTCTCTTCCAACGGCTAGTTTTTATTTGTGGGCTATAAATATCCACCTTGGCTGGTTGGGAGGAAACTCTTAGCATCCCATTTCATTCTCTAGAGCTAGTGTTAGCTTCTCCTCTCTATTGTGCATGTGTTGCACCCTGTGAGTAAAAGGAAATGTTCTAGTTGTATGTGTTGCAACTATAATTGGATTGAGTATCCAATTGTGCATGTGTTGCACTTGGTGAGAGTTAAGAAAGTGGCTTGGCTTATTACTCTTGGTGTTTGCTGACACCTAGACGGCGTGGAGGCGTTGTGGTCTGGTGATCTTCTCAAGAAGCTTGTGAGAAGGCCTAGCGGTTGTGAGTAGTTTGGTGCTCGTCATCTCCGAAGTGGAGGAAGAGCAACCCCGAGTAGATCGAGGTGTTGGTTCGTGTTGTGAGCCGATCCAAGTGGTTGGACTTACCTCGGAGGTGTTAGCTCAAGTTGTGGAGCTGGTCCAACTTGGTTCGGCTTACCTCAACGTGAATTAGGGGAGACCGGAAAATCTCTGAACACCACGGTAAAACATCGTTGTGTCATTGTGGTTAGTTATCTTATGCTTCCTAGAATTAAATTGCTTACTTGTATTTCTTTAGTTGCTATCATTGTCAATAGTATTAGAATTGTTGGTGCAATTAGTAAAGACTAGTTGATTTAGGCTTTAATTGTGTACAACCGGATTGTTGTTAGCTTCCACATTAGAAATCGGTTTTAGCTTTAGAGAGTTTTAGAAATGACTATTCACCCCCCTCTAGTCGGCCTCCTAGATCTTACAGATTCTACCATTTTTCCCCCATTTCTTTACCCGAAGACCGTTCCAGAATTTGTTTAAACAACCTGTTTCACAATTTTATATCTTTAATTCTAAAACTTGAAATTGTATGAATGATACCAGTTCTGGAAACCACACAAAATTTCTACATTATTTAAGTTGTCACTATAATTTAGTTTTGCCATCTACTATATGAAACTGACCCATCCTCATGACGTCTGCCAGCTATGTCCAATTTCTGGACAATGACCTTCTTGAGGTTGTATTGTTTCGCTCGCTACTCCGATTTTAATGAGCTAGACCTTCTTGAAAAGCTAATGAGATTATATACCTTTTTTCTAATTGGACCAACCTCTGAATCCGAGCCTAAATACCCCAAATCGCCCCCGCAAGGTTCTGCACCTAACCTTGACAAACTAGGACAGATTGAAAACTAACTTTCCCCTAATCAAAATCACCTACAAAATTAACAGCAAATAATAATCGGCAAAACTTAGGGATTAACAGGGTTTACCCTTGATGATCACAACGAACCGCAGGAAATTCGCTAAGACCTTCTCTTTTCTCCTTCCTTTTCCTTCTTCTCCTTGTTGCTTTTGTAATACCTCAAATTCCAATTAGAGAGAATATTATTCGGGAGAGGGAAATTTATTCAATATCGAATGCAACAAAGTTTAGAGATGGAAATAAGTTCAAAATTCAGATTTTTTAGAGAGTTTTGGGCCACCAACCCACAGTCGCAGAGGAAAGAGCTGGCCTTAGAGGCCCATGGCCCATGGAAGGATGGTAGCCCACTTGAAGGCAAGGAATGGGGGGGGGGTTAAGCCGCAAACCCTAATTTGCTACAGTATTCCCGTCTTCGCTACAGATCTTTGTCGCCCTTGCTACGATGCTAAATGCCTTTCTGATAACCACGCCCTTGGCCGTCGCTACTATCTCCGGTGTTTCCCCTGCAAATTGGCCGGCCATAAGGAAGAAGGAGAAGAGGAGAGGTTGTCCTCGCGGGGTTTGATCAGCGTGACACGCATCTCCAAGGGTATCAATTCGTTTCCCCGCTGTTTTGATAATGTATAGATGTGAAATTGGATTAGTTTGATTGGATCGAGTTCGTCCTGTTGTGGATTCAATTCTGTCCAGTGGATTGCATGGTCAGTTTCGGGTTCTTAGATGCCGAATTGGAGGTTTCCATCTCCTAGAGATATTTAGATTATGTTCTTAGCTTTCAGTGGCCACCAAGAACACCAGATTCTGACGTACACATCAAAAGTTATGATCATTTTAGTTTCTACTGTCCAGAATTCTGACGAGATCTACCTTTCAAGTTGTCTCCTAAAATATGTTTATGATAATAGAAGATTTAGGGTTTTCACCCAACTAGGCTATTGTAGAGAATTTCATAAACTTTTCAGATTGGTAAAGAATGCTCTAATCAGAGTTATGGAACAAAAGTTATGATCTGTTCTTTGTAGCTGTTTTTCTGGGTTAGGCAGAATCTGTTATGTATCTTCATCTGCCAGTTACCAAATTAATTTGGCGAATCGGGAGATCTTGTCAACTAGAATATTGTATATTTGTTCGTTGAGAATCATTAGAAACAGGGCTCACCTTGTTCCGAGTTCCAGATCATTAGATATGATTTTTTTACTGTACTGCTGCCCAGTTTCGGTTTAAGACTGAGATGTCTGTTTTCAAAATAGGTCTTTTAGTTAAATCTTGAGGTACCGAGAAAGTGTTGTCGAACGTTGTTATGTCGTGTCGTGTACCATGTTGTTCTTATTTTGTGTATTTAATTGTTTAGGCAGCGAGGCTTCGGGTTTGGGAGCACCATCGTTGCCTGCTAACGCGTCACAACGCAGAAGGCAAGTACTTTGATAATTTTACCAAATGTGAATTATTGAATGCTTGAAGGTTTGTGTTGTGATTTCTTATGTTACATGAGAAGGTTCAATGTTTATATTCTTTCATTTGAGATATTCCCATACCTAGAGATGATGATATTCTTTATTCAATAATTCATTTCATGCATCCATTATTCATGTTTCATCCACGGGAGTGGATTGTAAGTCCCACCATTCCAATGTGGGTAGATTTGGATATTTTCATGTCCCGTCCACGGGAGTGGATAGAACAACCCATCAATTCTAGTATGGGCACGTAAGACCCATCAATTCCAGTATGGGCAGATTTGGACACCCGTATGAAACGTTCTTCATACGGGATTTGGATCCCCGTATTTTTGTTAAAATGTGGGCTTAAGTGAACACCGACGGGTGTGTCACTAGCTATACCGGTATAAGCACGTGTGCAGTCCTTCCATCTCATTAATTCCATTCATTCTATGCATTCATATTTATTCATTCAGTGTATGTTCACATTCTGTGAAGAGGTTGACTTGTTCTTAACCGATATATGTTCAGTTATTCATTGTGCTTACTGAGTCTCAGACTCACTCTTGCTTTGTTTACTTATTTTTAGGTGATCGTTGGTGATGATTCTCTTGGGAGGGAGTAGACACACACTACACTTCACCTTACACCAGTTTCAATAAAAGAACTTGATTCTGTCTTTCATTCACTAAGTGATGGACTGTAATAAATAAACTTAGATGTGGATGGTATCTTTCTCTACGTTGAGGTTGTTTAAATAGCTGCTTATGTTCCCTGATCATTCGTTTGATATGATTATCTTAGTGGATTCAGTAGACTTAAATAATTGGAATTTGTGAACTGTTGTTGGATTTAGTTTTTAATTCCTGCTTAGGTTCTAAAAGATGTTGATCTTTTTATATTAGTTGATGAGTTATTGTTGAAGTTCTTCCGCAGTATTGTTGTATGTTAGCCCTTTAGGTAACATTTTGGCTTCCGAATAGCTAGGGTGTTACAGTTGGTATCAGAGCGGGCTTTAGGTCCGTGGTTAATATAAAAATATTAATATGCAACACTGTGCACAGTAGGTAGGGTTGGGAAATTTATTGGTTCCGCATTTTCTTTGTTATGTTCCACTTGTTGAGCAATTGTTGAATTGCTTCTGTACTATCTTTCTTGATGTTAATTTTTGATATGATGTGATATTTTATATCTATGAATTTGTTCTATGATTGTCATGAGATGATCCTATATATTCATAATTGATTATAACGGTCATGCGTATTGGTAACGGACATTGAGAAGTTGAAGTCATGGATGTTGTCCTGGGTTTCACCAGACTACACCACTGTTCGGGATAGGGGATTAGAGAAGTACTTACCCCGTTCTATAGTTAGGGGTTGAGGGCGAGTTTCTTTAGAAAAGTTATTCTCTTTCTTGATCTTGAATTTGGCCAGTTCTGGTATTAGTTGCGGTTGATGAAGTTTTCTTGAGTTATTGTTTTACATTTCTTCTTATGAGTTTCAATGGTCTTTCTTGATTCCATAAATCGACTACTTGTTCTCCTGATTGCTGGTCTAATGTTGTTTCTTGGGAATGTTGGTTATCGGTAAGATTTATCTTTTTCTTAGGAGTTCTGCCCTTCTTATTGGAAAATGTGATTCATTTATTCGCTTGGTATTCTGGATACTGAAAGTTTTTGGTTGCAAGTTCTTTAACATGTGAAAGCTTTGACTTTATGTATTTGTTTTGGATTATTTCGAGTGTTGAAATTTAATACCTCTTTTTCTGAAAGATTGTGTTAAAATCTTTAAGGGATGTCGTGTCATGCGTAAGTAAAAGGTGTTAATTAAAAGAATTAATCGATATGATATGAGTTATCAGATTTGGGTCATTAGCTTTGTGCAAGCAGTTTATTCTCACTAGAATCCATGGAAGTGAATTGCCTAATGTAGAATGTCGTTGTATTTGGTACATGATGAATTTTAGCTAAGAGTTTGTCCATATCTGTTCAAGAACCTATTGTTGTTAAGATGTGTGGAAAATGTGGATATACCGAGTTGATCTTTACGATCGAGTAAAATGATAAATTTGTTTGATGAGTTGGAATCTAGGCCCTCTTTCGGTTGTTCTAACCGCTAGTGATGGTTAAGTTAAGGAGGTGTCCGAATGTTGCCTTGATAAATATTAATCTTGAATATGTCTTCTAATTGGATCTTGATGAACTTATTCAAATGATAGCTTTACCTAAATTTCGCCATGCTAAATATTATTGAAACATGTTTAAAAGACTAGATGGACGTTGATGTATCGCCTTGTGAAACCTTGTCTTTTGTATCCTATATTATTGAAGTTAAAGACATTTCAATCTAATTTATGATCATAAGGTAGAATGTTGGATCTATCCTTATAACTATGGTTGAGTTTGCAAATAGAAGTAGGAGGATGAATGTGCCCATGTGTGGCTAGGGAGCTTGAAGCGTGTGCTATTTTGGCGTTGAGGGTTAGTAAGAGTTAAATGAATGAAAGCTAATAAGAAATTCATAGTGGTGTAATTTTCTGAGATTGTTTTGTTCTAGTATCATCTTGTGGAAAGAGTTTTGTTTCAATTTTGAGGCTCGTGCACTAGGTTTTCCCTAGATCAAGTAGATGCAATCTTATTTAGATAATAGAGACATGATGAAGTAATTTATGGTGTTTCTTTCGAAAAACCTATGGAGTGATAAGGGGTTATGATGATTCTTGCTAAGAGAATATTATTTCGTTGATGGATGTGATTGTCAGATTGTGGTGGTGATGATGATGTTGAACGATTTATAAGTAGAAGAATTTGATCATTTGCATGATATCGATTTAGTAAAAATGTTTCGAGTTTTGCATTGGTGATCATTTGGACCTCATGAGTTATGTGGGAATTGAGTCTGTTTCGAGCAAAGTGACGTATTGAAAGATTTTATTGGTTCTTAATTTATTTAAGTGATTTGATTTTAAAAGACTCGTTTGGTTGAGTTGGCAAGTAAGGTTGTATTCAAATAAAGTTGTTTCTTTCCTAAATGAAAGAGTGTAGTAGAAGTATTTGAGGGTGGATTCAAATTTTGTAACTCGCAGTTTATTTGAAGCGTGCTAAACCTTGTTGTTTGGCCGCATAAGAGTTACTCCAGTTTCAGAAAGCAATGTTCTATTCTTAATGGTTGAGGTTTGGAATTCTTTTCTTGCGAGACTTATGCCTCCAACTTTTGACTTTCCCTTATGATTTTCGAGTTCTTTGCCTAATTGACTTTTTCCTTTGGTACTGTGTTTACTTCGAGTGGTAATTGTCTTCATTTGCCTTTTGTTTTGAAGAAGGATCCACCGATTCATCTCACAGGGGGTCTTCCAAAGTGTTTATTAATTATGGTTGTGAGACCTTGGGTTGTAAGTATTCGAGGAGCATTGAAGGATGAACCGATTTTGTGTATGATTCTTGGAGAGAGTTTTATTTATTCAGAATATGTGTCTTTGAGGCTAAACTGTTTGCATTGTTTCAACCATTAGTACCTATAGAGGTTTGTGACCTAGGATCTTTTGTTCACTTCGGGTGAAACATTAGAATTTTTGAAATGAGACTGGGTAACTTGCACGGTTGTGCAGGTGAGGTATGACGGTGTGTTGGAATGAGAGTAAGATTAGCGAAGTAATCTAATCGTTAAAGCGATTTTTGAGATAGCAGAACTTGTTGGATTTTTGTTAGATATGACTTGACGTCAATGAGTAACCTTCTGGGAGTTAGACTCTCTATAAAGATAAATGGGTCGAGAGAATGTTTTCATGTTGATGTTAACGTGTGAGTATGTTGGATTGTGAGAATTTTTGGGATTTTAATCAGAGGTTTTCCTTATCTTCTTTATGAGAAGTTCATTGTAGGGGTCTTGGAAGTTAATTTTGGGCTTCGCATTTTTATGTTAGGACTTTGGTCGCCCAATGATTATATGTAGAGGAACTAGAATAAGGGTGGATTCTGAACAATGGAATGGTCATTGATAGAATCCTTTTGATGAAGTATGTGAATGGGTGTGCTGAGAGTTCCGAGTTGTTTACTCTTAAAAGATTGAGGTGATGTAATTGCATGTGAAATCTATTTTTATATGCATGGGAAGTCATCTGTCAAAGTAATTCTATCGGTAGAAGAGTTGGCTAGAGTATATTTTCGTAGAGTCAACAGAGCCTACCTACAGAAGCGTGGATGATGTATTTCGACTTGAGCATAGCGTTGAGAATGCCAAGTTAGGAGAGATGAGTTAGTGTGTTAAGCGATGAATTGGAATTCCAAAGTTAAGCGATGAATTGAGAAATTGATGCTTCCTCAAGTAGTGACATGTTTTCTTGATTCTTGTTTGAGCTATGTGCTTATGACTGATGTCTTCCAGAAATTGAGTTTTGTTGTATGTTGGCATGTGTGGTTCTGATCAGTTCAGAAAGAAAAAAATGATTGATTTGGTTATTCTAGTGATTTGTCCTTTGGCTTTTGTGGCGTTTAAATCGCAAACCGCCCACTTGGAAAGTGGACAGTTTTTTTCGTGATAAATCTTCGATTCTGGATTTGACTCTTTTGGTACCGAGTTGGCATTGTGTGGTTGCGACGGGAATCCTTACTTTCAGTTGACTCTGTTTGTAATAGAGTTGTTCAAAACAAGTTCTGTTGTGTGTCTCTCGTTAAAGGAGGTGATCCTTGTTTCGGTGAACAGTTCGATTGAGAGGTGGAACAAGAGTTCCGTGTGCTATGTGAAGTATCGCGGGAAGGCTACGATAGCACAAACAAAAAAAAATTTATCGCGCAACCAAGGAACCTCCGCTAGTAATAGATCACGAGATTACCACTAGACGCGCCGACCCGTAGCGGAAGTAGAGTCGATGTAGCGAGTTGAAGCAGTCGTAGTCGTACTTGCCGCGCGCCTTCTCCTCCTACTCCGATGAACGTCGTGAGTTGTGGATCGTCCTAGTGCTGATGCTTCGCAACAGCACCTCCAAGGTATCCACACGTACGGGGCAGGGACACCACGCGCAGGAGTGCTAGCGCCGGCGGCGTGGTTGAGGAGAGCGTGGCTATTAGGGTTTCGGGATTTCTTCCAAAAAGATTGATCAATCATACCCCATGCCACCGCTCCTCTATATATAGGCGTCCATAATGGGTCCCGAACAGGAGGCCCAATAGGAACTCGTGGCCTATAAAAATTCGGATCACCATCCAAATCAAATCCTAGCCCTTTAAGTGTGTGACCCTATAGGTTCGTGTGTAATCGGTTGTGACTCGGAAACTCTTTCCCGGTCACGAGTCGTCAGCGGTACCTAGCAGCACATAACGATTCCCGAACACACACAGAATATATCGGACGAACCTTAATGCAATATGATCTACGATCAGGTCCTTATCACTTACGACCAGCTCGTACTTAGTCACGACCAGTTCATAATCAGTTACAACCAGTTCGTAACTCCTTACAACTAGTTAGTATCTAACTACGACCAGTTTGCAACTCCTTACGACCAGTCGGTGATTATGTTCGAGTAGTCTTCGACTAGGTCGCATCTCCAAACGACTTCGACCAGTCTACGACCTCGGCAACTGAACGACCTGCTTGTGTATTCTCCCTTTGCCTCACGACATCTGGTTGAACTCCAGGTGAGATAATATGTCATCCATGGATTGTTCAATACTTTCTCGATCAAGTGTCGAATAACTTCATGTGGTCGACACTTCGACCACTAGTGGTATGGCCATGCACTTTCTTTATTCGACCACAACGAGGGGCCCAGAGACATCTCTTCCGTTATGTTAGGAGGGGCAAATCCCATATCCAACCAGTCACATTCCTCCGCATGTTTCATAGCATACCCGAAAGCTACCTTTATAACTACCCAGTTACGGAGTAGCGTTTGGCAACCCCTAAGAGTGCTATTACACATGTAGGAAACCATACTGATCTCAGGTCTAAGGATTATACATCATCATTGCTTGAGACCAACTAACGACACATAGAATCATAACAATCTCAATAGTGTCTCAAGGTGGGTCTTATCCAACACTATGTTCTCTAACATGTGTCCACATTATTGATTCGATATCTCTATATCCATGACCGGTGAAACATGGTCATCAATCAATACATGTACTGTCGTAGAGTCACTGGTGTTCCGACCAGTGACATTCGACCAGGGATACTTTTAGAATGACATCATATAAGATAAAGAATTTCACCAACAAGTCACATAATCATTGATCTATATAACTGATGACTAATTCAAGGAACAAGATAACATATTATCAAATGTTATGAACATAATGAAATATAATCATCTCTATGATTGCCTCTAGGGCATATTTCCAACACTATACGCATGTTGTGTGGATTGGTACCAAAGGGGAGGTTAACCCAAAGTACTTTGGTTTGTTCTCGACAATTGCGGGGGTTAAGAGGTTGGCGTATCGCTAGGACCGTCATGGGTCCATACGTGAGGAACACAACGTCTGGTGTTCTGGTACTAAGTGAGCAACTAAGCAATTCCAAGTTTGGTATTTCGTTAAAGACGTTGTCCATCGAGTAGGGTTTTACCTTCGATTCTCTTCTAATGAGTGTACCTGGAAATACCGGGTTGAGTATTAGGACGGACGTCATTTTACGTCGTTTTGTTGTGGTCTCATCGGTCTGAGAGAGAGACCACTTGGGAGTTGGAGTCTCACATGTGCGAACAGTATCCAGATTTGTTCACAGTAGGTACGTGATTATTTTTGTTCAAATTCCAGATGCAGTTTTCTTTCGGTTAGTTCATCGAGTAGATTCGGGGTCGACTCCTGTTAAGGAGGGTAGAATGTAATACATCAAATTCCAATTAAAGAGAATATTATTTGGGAGAGGGAAATTTATTCAATATCGAATGCAACAAAGTTTAGAGATGAAAATAAGTTCAAAATTCAGATTTTTGAGAGAGTTTTGGGCCGTCAACCCACAGTCGCAGAGGAAAGAGTCGGCCTTAGAGGCCCATGGCCCATGGAAGGATAGTAGCCCACTTGAAGGCAAGGAAGGGGGGATTAAGCCGCAAACCCTAATCTACTACAGTATTCCGTCTTCGCTCTGATGCCACCGCCCTTGCTACGATTAACTCGCTGCTCAGATGACCACGCCCTTGGCCGTCGCTACTATCTCCGGTGTTTCCCCTGCAAATTGGCCGGCCATAAGGAAGAGGAAGGAAGGAGAAGATGAGAGGTTTTCCTCGCGGGGTTTGATCAGTGTAACACGTATCTCCAAGGGTATCAATTCATTTCCCCGCTGTTTTGATGATGTTTAGATGTGAAATTGGATTAGTCTGATTGGATCGAGTTCGTCCTGTTGTGGATTCAATTCTGTCCAGTGGATTGCGTGGTCAGTTTCGGGTTCTTAGAGGCCGAATTGGAGGATTCCATCTCCTAGAGATATTTATATTATGTTCTTAGCTTTCAGTGGCCACCAAGAACACCTGATTCCGACGTACGAATCAAAAGTTATGATCGTTTTAGTTTCTGCTGTCCAGAATTCTGACGAGATCTACCTTTCAAGTTGTCTCCTAAAATATGTTTTTCACCCAACTACGTTATTGTAGATAATTTCATAACCTTTTCAGATTGGTAAAGAACGCTCTAAGCGGAATTATGGAACAAAAGTTATGATCTGTTCTTTGCAGCTGTTTTTCTGGGTTAAGAAGAATCTGTTATGTATCTTCATCTACCGGTTACCAAATTAATTTTGCCGAATCGGGAGATCTTGTCAACTAGAATATTATATATTTGTTCGTTGAGAATCATTAGAAACTGGGCTCAGCTTGTTCCGAGTTCTAGATCATTAGATATGATTTTTTTACCGTGCTGCTGCCCAGTTTCGGTTTAAGACTGAGATGTCTGCTTTCAGAATAGGTCTTTTAGTTAAATCTTGAGGTACTGAGAAAGCGTTGTCGAACGTTGTTATGTCGTGTCATGTACCATGTTATTCTTATTTCGTGTATTTAATTGTTTAGGCAGCGAGGCTTCGGGTTTGGAAGCACCATCGTTGCCTGCTAAATGTCGCAACGCGGAAGGCAAGTACTTTGATAATTTTACCAAATATGAATTATTGAATGCTTGAAGGTTTGTGTTATGATTTCTTATGTTACATGAGAAGGTTCAATGTTTATATTCTTTCATTTGAGATATTCCCATACCTAGAGATGATGATATTCTTTATTCAATAATTCATTTCATGCATCCATTATTCATGTTTCATCCGCGGGAGTGGATTGTAAGTCCCACCATTCCAATGTGGACAGATTTGGACATTGTCATGTCCCGTCCACGGGAGTGGATAGAAAGACCCATCAATTCCAGTATGGGCACGTAAGACCCATCAATTCCAATATGGGTAGATTTGGACACCCGTATGAAATGTTCTTCATACGGGATTTGGATCCCCGTATTTTTGTTAAAATGCAGGCTTAAGTGAACACCGACGGGTGTGTCACTAGCTATATCGGTATAAGCACGTGTGCAGTCCTTCTATCTCATTAATTCCATTCATTCTATGCATTCATATTTATTCATTCAGGGTATGTTCACATTCTGTGAAGAGGTTGACTTGTTCTTAACCGATATATGTTCAGTTATTTATTGTGCTTGCTGAGTCTCGGACTCACTCTTGCTTTGTTTACTTATTTTTAGGTGATCGTTGGTGATGATTCTCTTGAGAGGGAGTAGACACGCACTACTCATTCACTTCACCTTACACCAGTTTCAATAAAAGAACTTGATTCTGTCTTTCATTCACTAAGTGATGGACTGTAATAAATAAACTTAGATGTGGGTGGTATCTTTCTCTACGTTGAGGTTGTTTAAATAGCTGCTTATGTTCCCTGATCATTCGTTTGATATGATTATCTTAGTGGATTCAGTAGACTTAAATAATTGGAATTTGTGAACTGTTGTTGGATTTAGTTTTTAATTCCTGCTTAGGTTCTAAAAGATGTTGATCTTTTTATATTAGTTGATGAGTTATTGTTGAAGTTCTTCCGCAGTATTGTTGTATGTTAGCCCTTAAAGTAACATTTTGGCTTCCGAATATCTAGGGTATTACAGCTTTCTTCCTTGGCTAACCCCCTTCTTCCTCCCAGCAATAGCCAATGGCAGCAGTGTAGGGCGGCACGGCGAGGCAAGGGACGGCGGCGCTATAGTCGGTGGCGGCCTAACAGGGCGTGGCTGCAAGGGGCGGCGACAGCTAGGACAGTCGGGGCAGGGGGTGCGCATAGGGAGGTGGCGGCTAGGTCAGTGAAGAGGACTTGACCCCTATGGATACAACCATATTTGGATTTGCTATGCTTGCTATTTCAATTACAAGAGCTCGTACACTTCACTTAAATTATCAGGTGAGCTTATTTTTAGGAGTGCCTTCATATTATATAAACTATATGATGCTACCTAACGATGAAAATGTATATTTGTGTAGCACCACATCACTTTGTGTCTTAGCCAAGCAAGAGTTCAAGTTGGACACGTTTTGGAATCTAGTTCGGCCTCTAGAGACAACTCCGACTTCAAATGTACATAACTTTCACATACGAACTCTGTTTGAGGCCCACAAGTATTTGATTGAAAGCTTATCTCATCCTCTTTCAAACAGATGTACCCTTACCTCCAAATTCCTTTTGGGGCCATCGCAATCGCCAAAACAAGATGCTGCGTCACCTATTTGGGTCAATTTGGGCCTTATAATCGTACCTGACTTGGCTGATATGCCGGCCGGCCACCTAGGGAGCCACACTGTTCACATGAATAATAGTACCACCCCACCTATCTTAGTTATGTGCGGCTATCCTCCTCCCTATTTAGGGAGGTCACACCTCTCTAATTTCGTTGGATTTTGTTTAGTTAAAAGTTAGCTTCATTGCAGCTTCGTGTATTGGCTTGTGTCGATTAGACCAATCATAATACCACTTCAGAATCCCAACTTTATCAAATATTTCAATCCTATTTGTAATTTCAGATTGCTTATTATCTTGTTCTTGCGTGTTCTTCGATTGCATGCAGGAATAGACCTTCATGGTCAGATCGATCGTGCTTCTAGCAAGGTCGATAACAATCACAGAGTTGGTTCAGCGATTGCAGGCCTATTGGTTGTCTGCGATTGGTAGCCGGATCATGAGAATCGTCTCTACCAAATTGAGTTATCCTTCTCACCGAAAGATCGGGACACCTATTGTCGCATCAGGTGGTATCCTCTTACGATCCTGGCTACGAACTCACAAGGCTCGAAACCACGTAATCGTTGGACTACTTGATAAATCGTTATCAACTGTGCACGAATACCCGGATGACCTGATCACAAAGAACAATTCCTGCATACACCGAAGAAACACGCAAAGAAACACGAAGATCAAGATGCAAACTAGACAATGACGAACTAGACTAACTAAACTAGAAATCAGCAACTAGACGCGATAATGCATTCAATGATTCAACAAACAAAAAACGAAAAGAAAAATTGCAATAGCTCAAAGAGCTCGGTATGGATGATAGATGCAATATTGTTTTGGCAATTTTCTGGACTCTAAGTATGAAAAATAAATCTACTACTAGAAAACTAGAAACTCTCACTAATCAATTGTAGCTCTGATACCACCTAATGCGACAATGGGTGTTTCGATCTTTCGGTGAGAAGGATAACTCAATTTGGTGGAGACGACTGTCATGATCCGACTACTAATCGCAGAAGACCAATATGCCTGCAGTCGCTGAACCAACTCCGTGATGACTAGGTCGCTCCCCCTTATGGCGCTAGCCTACCTTAGGCCTTGGTGCCGTGGGCTGGAAGGCCACTAGGTTTTTTTACTTTTTCGGAAGACCCTACTAATTATTTTAATTCTTTTTTTAAAGCGTTTTGAGATATTACATTGTCTACAAAATTGATTACCGTAAGCCGGATCAATTTGCAGTTATCCGGATAGGTTACATTTACATCTTTTCTCCAGACAGCCAGTGGCTGTAGAACGCAAGCGTCTCCTTGGGCTTGTACTCAGGAACAGTGTGTCCAGCTCCCTGAAATGCGGCCACTTTGTTAGAAAGCTTCAACCAAATTACTGGAGAAAATGCGCAGTGAAAAGTGGGTAAAATTTGAGCAATTGATGGATGATGTTGAGATCCTCATTCACATAACAAAATTCGAACTGTATCATCAAATTTTGGTTCAAACATGGTAGGAAAAAATATCTAATATGCTAAACTTTTACTACAGAAGATAGTACTTTTCAGTGTGACTAGAGGTGAAGGAGCTGGAGTTAGAAGCTTGGTCACATACCTTTATGGTGAGGAAAGTGAGATTGTGATCATAACCTTGTGTGTATCTGCAATGGTAGAAAATAGAAATAGCTTCAGGATCGAAAATTAGTCCACAGACATTTTTTCCCCTTGTTTCCTAGTTCCTACCGAAAGTCTGAACTAACTCAAGCCTAGTACTGCTATGACTACCATAGTAGGTATACATGTAAGTTTTTTATCTAGGTACTAAAATATTGCTCTTGAATTCTCACATGTGTTGTTAAGTTTTCACAAGTTGTTAGAGAACAGTGGCACGCCAGGTACATAATTGAACAAATATAGCATCGAGATGTGACATTAATTCTTCAAGGCATTGGGAAGAAAATATGATGATTCTAAGGCGAACACTGATGGAAAAAAACATACCCGGCGACTTGCTCTCCAAAGTACCATGGCCGCCAAGTATCAATCACTCGGTAGCCCATGGATCTGACCCATGCTTCCGTTCCGGTGAAAGGAATACAGAGATCATGATCTCCACTACAAAAACAACACAATCAACAGTAGTTATATATCTTTTTTTTTCTAAAAAAAAGAAGCGATTAGGTTTTTTTTTTTATATGCTGTCCTCTGTGATTGAAGCAAGAATCAATGCGTAAATTTCCATTCGTTTTGAAGATGCTGAAAGGACAAGCTCCACCTTTAACAACAAATTATTATTGAATTGAGGACAATATGTGTTGCGATGCTAAACTTTGTAGGTATATGGAATCTTGGTCTGGTTCATACCCCTAAACACCCTTTCATTGCTTCACCTGGCTAAACAAGTGCATCATGAGTTGCTCATTAGATTCCAAACATCAAAATTTGAAGATTGCAAAACACGAACCAGCCGGTTTTGGGGGCAGGAAAGTTTCTTGTTTTAGTCCCCAAATCCGGTTTCCTAAACCTTACCGTATATGAATACAAAGGTAACTTCGTAGGATTGAGTTTTTCAAGGAAAGAAAGTTCTTTCCTACATTATAAATTCATATACGTTATGAACAACTAACCAAATACTATTTTCTAGTAGTCCCAGCTGTCATTGACCCATATATTAATTTAACTGTATAAAATTATTTTGAAACGAATTTAACTTAATAATTTACTCACATTAAAAATTGTCAAATGTTAACTTAATGGTTTTTCCCATACCTGTAAATTAGTACACGATATCCCATAGCTGTGAACTTCTTATGATACTTCACCATGCTGCCTGTAGTGTCATGGTAGTAGTCTATTCTTGCAGTATACAGTTCCCATGATCCAATTAAGCTTTTCTGATGTGCCATTTTGATCGAGGTAGTTCCACAGAAAGAAGAGACTGTTAGTAGTGCTGATTTTAGGAGTAAATTCAAATGAAACTATTGATTCGTTACCCATTGTACCGGTTTTGCATGAATGGCAGCTCTTACATCTTCATCATCCAGCCATGCAGTAGCAAGTTCATCGCTCTACAAGCACAGTAAATGATAAACAGAAGAAATGAGAGGACCAATCATACTTCTCCAATGATGTATCTGGCGTTCTTGACATAAACTGAGGACCATAATTCTAGCAAGTCCACAAGATGCACGACCAGCTATACTGATCACCAGAATCTGCATCGATGAAATTTGCAATGAAGGTGATGACATATAAGTAGAAGCGTATTGTTCCAATTTGCATACCGTGCAGGGAAGTGGTCTACCACCAAGCTCAGGCCACATCAGGACGCGTCCACCACTCACAGCAACACGGAGAGGCCAGGAACGCCCTGCCATTCGCTTCCTCACTGGAAATGGCCTCTCTGTCTCACCTAGCTTTCGAAAACTCGATGGCAAGCTGCTGTTCACAAACACTACTTCTTGGATTTCAGGATGATGGTAGCAGGGTGCAAGGATGTTGTACTTGTTCAGGTCTTTCAGTTCCTGTAGATGCCAATAAATGGAGGCTTTCATAGTTTGCAAGATTGCACATATGCTGTCGGTTTACATGTTCTGGCACAGACATTACCCAACGCACTCTGTCTATCTTCTCTTGGCACACATCATCAACCTTGCCCCAGAATGTACCATGGCAAGCAGCATTGACATCCTGAAACAAAGCAAATCAGGTCATTTTTAGCTTGCTATCAAATGGAACTGTTTGCAACACTGGTAACTGTGACTGAAGTATTTAGCCATCATGTAGATGATGCTCGCAGACACAGATATTTCTTTAAGTGCTATGGGTAGTATGAGCATAAAGAGCTGAAGCACGACCTCAAACAGGTCAGTTGAGATGAGGCCCATCCCATGTGCAAATGGCACAAAAGAATTGAAATCGTAGTCCTTATCAGTTGCTCCATTGCCAATTAGATAGCCCTGGATGAAAATTTTAACTTTAGATTGTAAAATCACACACAACTTTTGCCATATAAAATTGTATGACAACACAAAAAAAAGTTAATGGAATGACCTTCAGATTGATTCTTGGCTTCAGACCCTTTTCTATCCCTGTCAAGGCATAAACATAAAGAGGTAAAAAAACTTTAGATGATCTCAATTACGTGATCTACATCTTTGTGAGTCACAAAATCAACCTTTGACAACTTCATCAGTTAGTGTGGGAATGTAGATCCCTGCATATGACTCTCCGGAAATGTAGAACGGGTTTGACTGAAACTCGGGGTATAACTCGAACCACTGCAACAACGCATCAAATAAGCATCAGATTTCCTAGATGAAGTATGATATGGTATTATATTACAACTGAAGCAGAGAGTACCTTCAAAAGGAAGGTATGCGCATCGGCTGCAGTTTTCAGGTCACCTGTTGTGTAATCCGATTTGTTCAACGAGTATGACATCCCAACACCAGCAGGGGAGTCCAGGTACATGATGTTTGAAACCTAGTTAATGGCACATTTAGTCATTTGACATGGCAAATTAACTAGCTCAGGAAACAGGTACTGAAAGAAAAGCAACAAGGCATATTAGACATATAGAAATTTAAACAAACATCAGGATATGTAACAACTAATGGCAGGCACGTGCAAGCAAACATGTGAAAAAAATCCAGTTACTTCTTTAGCCACTTCTTTATAATGCTATGCACAAGTCAAAAGGTGCACCCAATTCCTAGTTTTTTTTCCATGATACCATCAACAAATTAGGGAGGATGAATTATAGTGCTCCAAATTTCTCCATAAATATGCAAGAATTGGCTACCTGAATAAAATTAAGGAGTACATCGGAATGCAAGCCTTTCAGATTACCTTGGACCAGCTGTACGGATTGAGCTGCAGCTTGGGCAGCCCTCCCGGCGTGCTTCCACGCTCAAAATTGAAGGGACCTAATCATGGAAAACATCACAAAATCACAATCTAACGCTGCAATTCTAGCACCAAACAATCTTGTCCATGGGAGCAAGAAGAGCAGGCGGCGTCACCATTCTCGTAGACGAACCCGTCGAAGCTGGAGCAGCCTGGGCCGCCGTTGAGCCACAGCACGACGGGGTCGGCCGTCGGGTCGCGCTCCGACAGCACGAGGTAGTAGAACAGGCTCCTCTCATGGCTCTCATCCACGGTTATGTACCTGCACACAACGAAACAGGAACAGTCAAGAAACAGATATGCATATATGCTCGCTACATCAACTAAAGCAGAGAGAGAGAGAGAGAGAGAGAGAGAGAGAGAGAGAGAGAGTTCTCACCCGGAGTAGTGTTTGGAGGGGAAGGGGCCATGGAAGCCCGGGAGGTGGGTGACGAGGTGGTTCTCGGGAGCCGCAGTGGCGAGTGAGAAGAGAAGCAGCACAACGAAGAGGAGGAAGAAAGGAGAGGCCATTGGGATCCTAGCTAGCACCTAGCAGCATCATATTGTATTATAGCAAAAAAGTGTAGTTTGCTGAGGAGGCTGAATGATACTCAATGGTGGAGCCACATGTGTCGGGTGACCAATAGGCGCAGGCGTTACGGCCGTAGTGCGGCAAATGACAACGAGCAGCTGATGTTTTTTTATAGCCCGGATCATGGATGGCAAATTGGGAGTGGTTGGCTCAATCATTGGCTAGTTTCCATCGGCACAAATTCTTTTGAAGGGATTTTTGTGATAGAGGCAGCATCTTCAAATTTGCCTTGGTGGGCCTCACCTCATACCCCTCCTTATCAGCCGTTGATTTCTCTTCATCAACAAAATCAACAACTGATAGGGAGGGCCACGAGCTCTCCCCCTATCAGAATTTCATCCTATCTTCATGTATCTTCATGTAGCTCATGTGGAATAAGTTAGCATGTCACTATTTTTTTTAGTTTGACTTGTAGAAAAAATGTTGTGCTTTTTTAATTGTAGTTTTATATGCCTTGAGAATTAAAAGTGTGTGTGTATATATATATATATATATATATATATATATATATATATATATATATATATATATATATATATATATATATATATACTTTCTACTCAGGAGTAGTTACTCCTACCTCTGAAATACCACCTAAAAGAACTTGACATACTCCATTATCACTTTGGGTATACTCATGTACTAATTATAAGATACTCTATTATCACTTTGGGTATACTCATGTACTAATTATATATATATATATATGGAAATGGTATGGTACTATCAGGAGTACGTACTCCTAGTTCCATCCACCGTCGATCCTCCTTCCTCCACGAAACAAATACCACAGAGGCATGGACGTCCTATCTGGTTTACAAGAGTTTGGCCCAACGAGCAAATCTGATAAGTGATTGCCGACTAAATCGTATACGGATTTGAAAATTAGTTAGCCTCTTCCGATTTCATGAGAATTAATAAACCTAAAAGCCATCTTGTCCTCTCAGGCTCGGCGGCGTTCTCGATCCTCTTAGGTGATTGGCAGCGCGCTCACCTCGCCATACTGACCGATGACGGCGGCGCCTAGATCCTTTCATCCCACTCGACGACGAACCACCGCGGCATCCTGTATCTCATCCGATCGGCGACTCCCATCGAGGGCCACATGAGCCTAGATGCATGCATGATGAGAGGGGTCCTATACCTCCTCGTGTCTGGTGGCAGATGGCGGCAGTGGCCGAAAGCGATTAAAAAGAACTACAGTTATGGCAGCCGCCATGTGCACTTCGAAAGGTATCTTCCTCTTGTTCCATATCGATTCTTATTTTTCACCTATGTAATTCCTATCCTCCCTTGTGTATATATTTTTCGATCTATTCGAGATGACATACTTTCTGTGTATACCTATTTTCATATTGTAGTATAACCTACCATTATATTGTTCTGATTCTTTCATTATTTCTTCTCCTATCAATTTTCAGATTTCTGATCTTGTTCAAAGTTCAGTAGCATAGTCCTTGCAATATGATTATAGCAATTTACACAGATTAGGTCAGTTCCATTGTTGCTTGAAAGAGCATTTGGATTAAAACAAAGGGGTATGTGCATGTACTTGGTTCACTCAATTAGCGTACTGCTTTTCCCTTTCTAATCTACTTAGTAGAGTTCCTTTCTAATGTACTCAATGGAGTACTAGATGATACAATCATCAACCAAATGTTACTAGAATTAGTGCTTCAGTTTTCTTTTTGTATATTTTTGAATTTGGTAAAAGGGTATGTGCAGTAATACAAAAGGGTATATCAATAAGGAACCAACTTTGTTTACTGAATGTGATTGCAGTTGTAGTTTAACCTACAGAAAAGAGCATATTGTACTATGTACAACATTTAGTAATCTAATTAAGAAAGTAATTAGATTGAATGCTAATACATGCATATTATTCCTGTTGTCAATACACTTACATCAACAAGCAAGCATAATTTTTTTTGATACTCTGGTAGTATCAGAGTATACTGATTCTTGTTGTCAATATACTGATTTTAATTTTATTGAGGAACCAACCTTTAATGCTTTCACACACTTCTCTGCATTGCATTGCAATAACTACTTATTCTCGTCTGTTGCAAATCATGCCGAGGTCAAAATGCTTTTCGACTTTAAAAGTCTTCTCTTGGTTGATCACATGGATACGCTGATCTAGATGATACCAAAATTATTGTCAATGAAAACACCAGCTCAAGTGCTGGGCCTTATGGGTGACAAAAGAGCAAATTACTGATGAAATTATACATTCGGACGAGTTGTATTTTTTTTTTTTTTTTGCTTTTACTATATAAAGCAGTGTGGTCAAAGCGAATATACTACATCAATGAATTATATTTCGTCTCTTGGTATACTCTAGGTGCATATGCACTTCTGATTTTGGAAGATGCCTCCTTTTTCCATAGTTGAAATTCAGCAATATATATACTCCTTTCGTTGCTAAGGAGGAACTTCTTCCTTTGCTAAGCACTTAAAAGCAGTATATACTTCTTCGTTGCTAAACAACATATACTTCTGTGCTTGATACTGCTACTTAGGCACGATGATTAGTCATCTAAAAAGGTACTACTCCGCTAAATAAAAAGCTTTACAGTGACAACATATAATAGGAACGACAACATACCAAATCTCAAATCTCCGATACTTCCCCTAGTTTCAAGGGAGAGGTTATACTAATTATGGTAAGTAATTAGCATTATAATAATCTCCATCGGTTGGTTCAGGCGTTCAGCCACTAATGGGTATATCCAATACAGAAGCATCCGTTAGCCGGTTGATATTTCAAAGTTGATCAACAGTAGGGAAGGGTGAGAGTATATACTCTCGGGAGTACCAAACAGACGTCATATATATATATATATATATATATATATATACATATATATATATATATATATATACATCATATTGGTCCTTGGTAGTTTGTACACCTGCGATCAAGGTTTCAAAGACAGGAACCAGCTCTAAAATCGGAACGTTGTCGGTGGGTTCTGGTTTCCACCCGTTTTGCCGGTGCGTTTTTTTTTTCTTCACGAATTGATATGTACTTTTTTTTCTTTCAAAACATGACATTTGGAAGCTACAAATTAGATCCAAATATACACAATTCAATAGATGAAGCAATAAAATGGGGATTTTAAGGCCACCTCCAACGAAAAAGATGCTTAAACAGGTGCTTAGAAAGTGCAAGTGTGTGTCACATTCCCGCATCTTACCTCAAGTACCTAGCCTACTTATCAATTTAACCCTCCAATGCAAGCACCTCTTTTTAAAGCTAGTTACATTCTCCCAGAAACTCAAGCACCTATCAATCATCAATGCTTAAGTTTAGCACATTCTCTCTCTCCGACGTGGCAAGAAAATTACCTCTAAGCACCTGCCCAACTTGATGCATTAGAGATGCCCCGCTAGGGTTAGGAACCCGGTGCCACTAGTTGCATAGATATTGGCATTGCCATAGTTATCTATCAGGGCCAGTGCAACAAGATTCTTGGTAATTTTTCAAATCTATGATGTATGCAAGCCCTAACAAACAATAATTTCCTCCGTTACTCGACAGCTTAAACTATCTAATTTTTGGATTGATAGGAAGTAGAAAATTAACTAAAGCAAATGAGTTGATATAAGAAACAAAATTTAACATTTACCCTATGTCTCACGCTTTCTTAAACATTCAAGTAGCTGGGTTGTCAAGACTGCAATGGAAATATAATACAAAACTTGGATAAAGTAGGACGAAGGCAGAACAGAGTCAGCCCAATTTGAAATCCAAAGAATAGTACAAAAAGGAGAGAATCTTTCATGCCATACATAAATCTGGTGAGCCGTCAATAGCAACACATCATTATTATGAGCAGATATAATAAATCACGCCAAACTGATTTGATACGTTACAAAAGAACGGAAACTGCAGTCCTACTCACACAAGTTTGCAGAATACAGCAAGCGACAACTCCCAACTTGCGAATAAAAATGGCAACAGTCTTCACATCAACATGAATCAATGTAAGCATAGCAAGCTGCACAAGTCTCAGTCGACAGGCAAGCTCAATTGTTTATGCTTTTCCTTTGCAACTGAAGTAGGCTTCGGCAAATTTGGCAGAGTAACAGGCCTTGGGTGGCCATCAAGGACAGACCACTCATCACCTGTTACCAATGCAGTAACAAGATCGGTACAAACCCCAGTGCTACATTTGACAGTCAAGGAATGCTTACCACTACCCTGTTCTACGTCGTTTGCCAAATCTTTGGTTCCTGAACTGGATGATTTATTTGTTGCATCTGTATTCAAGAACAGACAGACAACAGCGCAGTCATCAATTTTTGATGTGGGGAACCGTGTTCTCCACGCACGATGAGCCGATTTGACAAGAAGTCGTGCTGCTGAGGTCTGTGAGGAGGCTTTGCTGACAATGCTAACAACTTCGGCATTGGAAAGTACATCCCACACCTACATTGGCAAAGAAACTTCATGATCATATAGCACAAAAATCTTCCTAGCTCATAGAAAATTCCAATTCTGCAAATCTACATCAATGAAGATGTTCAAGTTAATCTGTGGTCAGTGTTCACCCCATCAGTTGCCAACACAATAAATTCATCCTTCTCCGTGATGCGGTGGTAGGAAACATCAGGCATAGAAATTAGACCATAATCCTTTAGACAAAAGTCTCCAAATGCTCTTGCCATGGCCAACCCTGGCGAGTTGTACTTCGGAAGCCAAACACGAACAACATCTGGCTCATTTGGAAGAGAAAATACTCTGCCCCTTCGTTGCCTGATTCGCTGTGCTTCACCTGCAAACAAATCACTTTGCTTGATTTAAGGGAGTATCTAGAATCATAACAAATAAAGCATCTCATGCAAACAACGCAAAGCAGTAAAAGCAAGAAAAAAGGCCGTTCAATGTGTGTTTTTACCATTATTCATGTATGGCATTTTGTAACACACACAAAAGCTTTATATGACTTGTCACATGCTGTAATCGTAAAATCAAATTAGAAGCTTCATGAAAATTATTTAGTACTACGCCTTTACAGCAGGTAAACAAGTGCACTAACAATCTCAGCTAGACGACCAAAAGACCAGAGTCCATCATTACAGGATAAAGATTATAGTTTTCATAATGGTACCAACACATTATTTATAGAAGAGTGCAGTGATTTTGTCTATGCAGGCCTGACGACTTTATTTTGGAAATATAAACGTATTGTCATGAACCTAGTGCATGACGGGGTAAATACCGTACAGAGGGCTGGGATGGCACAGCTGAAGGGGAAGGACATAGGGGAGAGAGTAGACCATGGACTGGGGAGAAGAACCTTTGGGAGAGGGCTTTACTTCATTCTTGCTTAATGTGCCAAGAGGCTGCCGTATGCTCTTATAGAAGCCGGCCCTAACAAATCAGCTAACCAACTAACTAATTGATAAGATCTTCTTAGACTAATTGATAACAACTAAGATAAGATAATGCCATCCCCTCCTAACGTGTTGCTGCTGTCTACTCGTACGCATGGATGTCCTGATGTGCTGGGGCCAGCCACAGGGCATTAGGGGTGCAACTGCTGCCTTGCATGGCTGTGGCACCCCTTGGGCCCACGACCATGACACGTAGAGAGTAATGGAATATAACAACACTTTGTGATAGCAGTTGTTGTAGTTACTAAACAGCCTGCAGTCTTCCTTGGGCACTTATGTTACCTAACTTGGTAATTTCGAAAATTTCATGAAAGATAATTAGCAAGACCCATCATCATATCTCAATCCAATAGTTTGATCAGGAGCTAATTAAAGCCATGATTGAAGTTGAATTCGTCAACAAAGTATACCCAACTATATTAAGATGCCTTTCTACTAATAAGCAGGTGCTGTATATTGCCTTTAAACTAATACTTTGATCAGGAGCTAATTAAAGCCATGATTGAAGCTGAATTCTTCAGCAAAGTATATCCAACTATATTAAGCTGTTTTTTTTTCTATATTAAGATGCCTTTCTACGAAATTATATTGCATCATTTGATTCTTTTTCCTTAGCAGGTGCTGTATTCTACTAAAAAGCTTGTGAAGTCCTTAAGGGAGTAGTGTGGGACCTGAAGTTAATCTTATATTGTGAGCCAGTGGAATTTCAAATCTGTTACCTGTATATAAAATGTAATGCCTATGCTGTTGTAACCAAGGTAGTCCTTTTCGAGCAGATGTGGCAGGTCCAAAATGTCACCATGTGGGTTCAGTTTGGAGTATAGATTATCAATGATACATTCATGTTTACATTTTTTACCAGTTCCAAGTCAAAGTTTGAATAATTAAGTTATCTCCCAAAATTGAATGTGCAAAAAAAAAAAAAAACTGTGGATGCACAAAGTTGAGCTTTCACTAAAAAAAAAGCAGGTACAGATCTAAAGAAAGCATGTACAATAAACAAACTTTTTACTGAAATAATATATAGTTTCTCTTATCTTACCAAACAAAAATAAATCACGGTTCGGAAGAAATGACAAATATCAGCATAACAAAGATGTGGTAAGACTACCACATGCCAAGTAAAAAAAAACTTAATGCACCATATATTACAATCACTTTCTAACGAATAATGCATCCTACAGGGTCACATTCTGAAATCTTTTCAGCTATATTACCAAATTTTGTGCATACTTATCTTACAACTTCATCAGTTAAGTAATTTACAAATGCATCAACTCTGGTAGCACTGAAACCTACAAGTGGAAAGTGTAACATATGTAATTCCCAGCATCCTAACCCTTCCAACAAGCTAATTTGAACACTGAAAGCACAGAAAGGATGACTAAACTTAGTCATCCACACAACCAAGACACCAAAGAAATGAAAGCTATAAAAAATCACCATAGTTGTCTGCCTTGGTCAATTTAACAATAAATCAACCTGGTATTTGCAAAAAAAAAAAAAAAAAAAATCGCAAATCTCATTTCACATGTGCATCTCATAAAATAGTTTCATTAAAAAGCACAGGTGTGTACATCCATTTTAAGAGCTTGACTGACATGCTACACTGTCAGCAACCGCACTTGTTACACAACCATAAAAAAAACAATGAAAAGAATGATAGTGCTGCTAGAACTCTTTGCAACATAGGAAAAAAAATAGTAGCTAAGAATTCCATAGCACTGGGGGAAAAACCATAAAATAATCAGCATGTTGTAGACTTTTAAAATAACACACTAGGAGCATAAAGATGAAACATACTTGGGATACTAGGTTTGAGGTCCACTGTCAATTGAAGAGCCACAAGCTGATTATCTTTATCTCTAGTACCCAAGACAGCTCTAGAATCCCCCAAGTTGCCAATTATAAGATTGTACCCCTGTAGAAATAGCAAGTAAGACAGGTTAGAATAAGAAATATCAAGTGAAACTTTACAGCAAAGAAAAGAAATTACTGAAACAAAAACGAAGTCGGTTTTGACCTATATGCAGTAGACTCAGTTTTACCTGCTTGATCACTGTGACAGCTGTGGTTCCACTGAACAGACAATCAATATTTTTAAGTAACTTCAGATCCCTGTCCATTACATAAAATGCCCTCAGGAATGAGGTTCTCAATGCTGTGAAGATTTCTGGGTACTCTCCATTCTCCTCAGTTCCAAGGGCAGCATCAGTATTTTCATGCACATGTTTGGTTGTACCTCCTTCAGTTGTCTTGCCTGTGAAAGCACTAGTCGAAGTTTCTTTGTATTCATTTTCATCCCTTCCTAAATTTGCACTCAATTCTATAGGGAGAAGATCTCTGACCCTCTTGGCAACCAAATGGCCTTGTGGTCCGTGGCCATCAAAAACACCACAAAATATGGTATCATCTTTTGAACCAAAATTCTGCACAAGAAAAGCAAAAGTTACTTGTTAAAATCAACTATATAATGCCTAAAAGACATCATTGAACAGGGAAATGGAAAGTGCACAATCAGTATATTTACAGTTTACAAAGCAGGTAAGAACCACAAAGCTTATGTAGTTTACAGCTAAAGGAAAATCATGGTTATCAGATTACACATGGTTAAAAGAAAGGTCCATCAGATGGTGTATTCCCATAAAGGCGTTGTAAACTTTAATGTACTAAGATGCATATATAAATATTAGTACTCTCAACTTGTTATTTAAATTTATACAACTTCTAGTAGTTGCAACAAGTAAATGGTTTAGATTGCTACAGAACTTGGAACGAGCATAGATGCATACCCATGTCCCATGTTTAGAAGTCACACTGGTTTACTTAATTTGAATGCGGTAATCTTGAAAAAAAATACTCCCTCTGCTACTAAATAGATGCGTTTGAGAATGCGTGTAATAATTTTTTTTAAATTTTGACCAATAAATATGCACAAAGGTATTTAGATTGACCACACAAAAATTATATTACTCTCTGTGGTAAAAAATAGTTGTTTTAACTCCATGCAGGCATGCACATAGAACAAGGACGAAGACACTCATCGTTTTTGACATAGTTTTGCCCATATTAATTGTATACTCATCAACACTATTACCAAAAAGCAATTAACGTTTGGTGGAATATGTTGCCTCGAAAAACCAAAACGACAAGTATTTGAAAACTAAAACCATCTCTCTGAAGTCTAAAGCGACATCTATTTTGGACTGGAGGGAGTGGCATATAAATATATTTGTCGTCAAAAGTAGTTCCCTGATATTATATTGTTAAGATTTTCACTAACATATTAGTAGACAATATTATTAGTAAAGGATGTACACTGGAGCATGTGTCATTTTCCAAAAAAAACATCTATTTGGTAAAAGAGGGAGTAATTAATTCCATACAAATATGTCTAAACCATTATTATTAAATAAATTGGTATTACAACAAATATAATGGTTTACGAGCAGCAGTGCAGCACATGAAAGAAGTTGTTATTCTAACTGCTGGCTCATTACAATGGTACTTCCTCCATTATTTTTTAAGTGACGTTTTTAGGATCCATGTGGTCAAACTTCCTAAAATTTCACCATGAATATGTTTAAAACTATCTAGACTGGTCATATGAAAACAACAAATTTGTTGTTCAGAGTGCTTTAATAATATAATATTTTATTAATTTATAATAGTACAAAGTATATAAAAGGTAAATGGTTAAGTAAGCATCTCAGAGACCGCGAAAAGTTACTAACAACATTGAATAAGGAACAAAGGGAGTATAGCACATGGTACGCAGGGTGCAACAACAACAAAACATGACATTTTGTAGTTCGAACCATAGTGGCCTGTGGAGAAGATTCCTAGTAAATAATTAAATTTAATCAAACCTATAGGAGACAAGGACAATTTATGTGGCATGCAACAGACAGATAACCAAATATACTTGATAAAACAAAAGGAAATGGCAAATCCCAAGTGTTCAACTCAAGGAGTTGATTGAGCAGATAAGATCATCCATAAAAGGAAATACCACGGATAAGGATGAGAATCATGTGAAGCCCCTCACCTGCTTACAGGTTTCTCCATCCGGTGAACAATAATTACGCCGGATTAATTACGCCGGATTAAACTACTACCTAAAACACTCTCCACCGGCAATATCCAATGGCAATCCATGTGAAGCAAGGGAAAAAGAGACAAATCAAACTAGTATTCTAATCCAGAAGTAGGTGACTCAAACAGGCATTCTACACCAAGACGCCACATGTACGTCTTACGTGAAAGTTCAAATCTTTCTTGTCTGGGCCAGATCAACTGCTCAATCATACCTAAGAACACATTTAAAAAATAATCCAAAATCACAATTGGCTCAGGTTCAACAAATCATGAACACATTTCTTTTTCATGGTATCAAAAATATACTTCTGGAGCATCTATTAGTACGAGTTTCACATCATACAAAGGAATCAGGTGAAAATGTATCTATGGAATTAACGGAAGAGAAAAATAATATACAGAACAAGAACAACGATAATATACCTCCCAGACAACCATGGCGTCCTGGTTGACGCCCTTCTTGCCCTGCATCGTATACAGCGACGCGGCGGCGCAGGCGCCATTGCCCGCGATGCGCCCGGGCGCGCCCCTCAGCTCGGCGGGCAGCCCCTCGGCGGACGCCCCGCGCCGCCGCCTCCGCATCGGCCGCACGGCCCACCTGAACTGCGCAGGCCCCGCGGTCTCGGCGCTCACACCCAGCGCCCGCAGCAGGCACTCCAGGAACTCGAGGCAGCACCCGCCTCTTCCGCCATAAACAGTGGCCTCTGCTGACGCGGGCTTCGGCGCGGCGATGCGCGCGGCGACGGCGACCGCCAGCAGCCGCTGCTGCTGCGCCTGCGGGTTCAGGTGCTGCTGCTGCCCCCCGCCGCCGCATCCCGGCCTCCGGCGGCAGACCGTGGGTCGCCTCCCCGCCGCGATCGCCACCATGCGCGCGTGCTCAGCACAATTCCGCCCCCGCCCACTGGTTTCTTGCAATCTGCTCCGGTCAGGATCTTGGAACAAGCAAATTTTGGTCGGACTCGGATCTTTCAAGGAGAGGAGAGTGGGTAGTTGGATGGTTGGAAGGACCTCGCGACGGACCGTGTCGCGACGAACCAGCGCAAGAACTCCTCAAGGCAAGGCACCAAGCGCGCGAAGGAGGTAGTCGTGGCGGGCCAGGCGGGGACTAACTAAGGTCCGCGGCGTCGAACTCAGTGAACAGCAATAGTTTAATGGCTGATATTATTATATGGCGACGGCGAGAGGGAGAGCAGAGATGACCAGGACAAGAGCGCCAATAAGAACAGCTCCCTCTTCTTCTCGTGTGGCCTCCGCGGCGCCTCCGGGGGGTGTGGACCAGAGAGGAGGAGAGGAGCACCAGAGGAGGCAAGAATCTCGCTGGCGGAAAGGGAGAGGACAAGCAAGTGGGGGAGTGGGGGATCGAGATTTGGAGAGGAAGGCGGCAACAGGAGGCGAAAAGGGAGAGGAGAGGAGAGGAGGGGATTCTTGATTGGGTTGCTCGAGAGGGCGACGGGGCGACGGTGGAAGGGGATGAGTGATGATGGATTGTACAATGGGGGATTGGATCATATACCCTCTTTGAATTTCAGGATTTCAGGATTTACCCTCTCACCTTAATGACATGTGGGGTCACCATAGGTCAATGACATGTGGGCCAGGAGGGTAAATCCTGAATTTTCATCTAAGAGGAGGGTATATGATCAAATTTTCCTTGTATAATTAATATGGTAGGAAATATTTCTTACGTGCCGCCAAGGGCTTGTTTGGAACCAGGGGAAACATTCCCAGGGAGGGAAATCCCGAGCAGGATTTTTTGTGGCACATCAGATCCCGGTGGGGCTATATCCCCTAGAGGAATTTTTCCCCTGGTCATTTGGAAGAACCAGGGATACCAGCTCCTTTTCTCCTGAAAGTTCCTCCTCCCCTCATCAGATCCGGACTCTCCCTTCCTCTCCCGCTTTCCATCGGCAATCCCATCGCTCCTTGCCACCACGATCGGTGGAGCCACCGCCACCTCTCTCGCTCGGCCACCTCCTCCATGGCCGCGCGGAAGGACAAGGACCCCGCGCCCTCCCCGCTCCGATCGCTCCCTCCGCTACCCCAAGCCCGTGCAAGCCCTGGGCCGTCACCGCGCCGCCACCGGTCGATCACCACTCCATCGTCCACGGGTAGGCGCGGCGTGGGCCATGGTGGTCCGTGCAAGATCCGGAGATCTTCGTGCGCGCTTCGGCTCGCCATGACGGAGGAAGATTGTCTCTGGACCGCCGCCGAGGGCGCATCGCGTCTCAAGGCGACACCGCTGCCGTCGCCGAAGTCGACAAGGCCGACATGGATGTCGAGACGTTCCACAACGGCATCGCCGCAGGCCGTGCTCGTCCCCGCCGGAGTCCGCCTCGTCGGCGCCCCATCGTCTTTCGCCGCCGAGTCGAGGAGGAGGTGTCACTCGCTGTCACCCAGGCCCAAGCGCTCTCCAAGGGATAGCTCCAGCAGGCCCCTCCTCCTTCGGATTCTACCGCGCGCCACCACCGCCGTCCCTCCCGCCGATCAGGGCGGCGCTCGATGGTCGCTCCCGCACCGGTGTACGGGGCGAAGGGCATTGCCACGCTACAGAGCTAAGAAGGCGCCAAGCGAAGACAGGTGGACCTTGCCAAGGTGATTGGCACCGGGCCGGTGGTGATGTCTGAGGAGGAGAAGCGCAGCAACCGCGCCGAGAGGTGGTAGTTCTATCGAATCCACTGGAGATCGATTTTGATTCTTCCATGCTCGAAGACGACGTGGAATCTTTCCCCGCCTCAGGAGGTGATTATTTTTACCCCCGTGGGTTGGGGTGGATTAGCCTGGGATTTCCCCTCCCACCTCTCATCCAAATGCCAGTCTCAATTGGACCAGGGAATTTCTCCACGGGGGAAACTTTCCCTGGGAAATGGCAGGGATCCCTGCGGGGTTTGGAGTTCCCAAACGAGGCCTAAAAGTTGTCTCAATTTTTTTTCGTATCACTAAAAAAAAGTTTGATTTGCTACGTGCCACCAAGTGTTTTGTTTGATCCCTTCTGTGCTATTTCCGTTAACAGAGTCGCCATTAAACCCAAAAAATCTCCATCCAATTATCATTTTCTTTCTTCTCCACTCTTCTCAACCCCCTCTCTTCTCTCTCCTACCCCTACCGCCCCTACCACCTCCTCCTCCCTCTCCCCCCATTCTAGAGCACCACTTTCACGATGCCAGCGTGTGCCCACTGTCTCGCCTCCCAACCCCACCGCTCCAGATCCGACGGCAGGAGGGAGGTAGGGAGGAGGCTGGTGGCAGGAGGAGTAAGGAGGAGGAGGTCGACTTCTTCCCACCTCCGATCTGCGGATATAGCGGCGGGAGGGAGGTGGGAAGGAGGGCGATGGTGGGAGGAAGGTGGGAAGGTGTCCGACGCAGGGAGGGAGCTGGGGTAGGCCATGTTCCTAGTGACCATCTGGAGGAGCACCGCGCCCAACGAGTACATGTCGCATTGTGGGGTTAGCTCCCCCATGGCTAGGTACTACGGGTCCAAGTAGGCTAGTGTCAGCCTTTCCAATGTCGTGCCCCTGGTTACTCCGCTAGCCTACGCATACCGAGGACAGCCAGCTTGCTCAAGGATCGTTGCTCATCCAAGAGGATGTTCGCCGTCTTCATGTCACCGTGCACTGTCGGCTGTGACTGCGTCGAGTGGAGGAAGGCTAGCACGAAGCATGTCTGGTACACGACCTCGAAACACGTGTTCCATGGCAATGGTGGCTTGCCTCTAACATGATCCTCTAGGATCCCACCCAACACAAACTCGTACACCACGGCGCGCGCCTCGGGGCACGCGCCAACGAGTGTGACAAGGTTTGGGTGGCTCATCTTGCTGATGGCTTCCACCTCACGGTGAACTAGACCTCGTCGATGGCAACGTCAAGGCTGAGCATCTTGACGACGACGACCATGTTGCATAAGTTCCCTTTGTAGACGTTGCCTCGGTCGTCGGCTGTAATATCCCAAGTTGGAGTCTTTTTGAAGCCTTTAAAAATAAAAATAACCATTTTAATTTTCTTAGTTAAGTTGAAGCTTAATTTGAATTTTTAGAAATTAAAATCATTTAGTGTGAATAATATAAACTTCAATTAAATTCAAAACTATTTTATTTGGGTTTCTTGGGTTCCAGAGTATTTTCTAGAATTTTCTGAGAATTTTTGGAGTTTATTTGTTATATCTTTGAGCTCTTTTTTATTTATTCTTTTTTTTCTGAAATTCAAAAATCTTCTTTTTCCGGGGCGGGCGTGGGCGCAGTTCGTGTCCTTCCAACAGACCTAGGCTATCACTCGTCGATCCAATGGTTGTCAAGAGCTCCACTGAGGGCATCTCCACCATTGAGAGAGAGGACGGACCGCCACCGACTCATATTTTTAAGTAGTAGAGATGAGATCCTAAACACTACAATAAATATCATTTTTCTTTCACACATATGAAGCAAAATATAACTCTCCACAAGGAGCATCTTCCAAACACCACATAAGGAGCATCTTTACATTACAAGAATGCACTGGTTTGACATTCTTGTTCCGATTAACTTCCGTCTTGTCTGGGGGAAAAAACGAACGATAGCAGTACACAAAAAAATTGCTTCATGGTTCTCTGGATGGTAAGTTACGCACACAAAATGGTAGACCAGTAGTACCAACGCTAGCTGGTGATTAGCCAGGTTGGGTACACCAGTCAGGCAAAGCAAAACTCTATGCGAAGCTAGAACGGGTGAACTGATGCTATGGATATACTACTACTGTCTTGGCAAAGTTCAGCCTGTAAGAAACCTGTATGAATTCTGACACCTCTCCTACTCATAAGCTTTGTAAATGGAACTGTGGACCTATCTGTAGTGTGCATTCTCTACATCCTACTTACTACACCTTAGCTATATACTTGTGTCGAGCGGGCGAACTTGGTGGTCAATCTGCCGTTTCCACGATGAGCTCCTTGAGCATGTATTTCAGGCCATTCATCCTGTTCCGCACGCTCTGCAAAACAATTTGCCACGAACAGGTGAAGATTCGATCGCTACGGGATAGTTGGGGTTTAAGATTTGCATTTGCCTTATGTGGACACCATGAGAATATGCTCATGATCCTAGGTGATGTTACAATTGGCAATTTGGTTGAAGATTTGTTGGAATTCTTATTTTTCTGAATGTTTCAGCAAGTGTTAGGATTTTCGGTCTTACCGGCGTGTAAGGCGCGGTACGACCCCTGTGCGGTTGTACCGGTTTTAAAATGGCGGTTTGAATTTTCCAGAGACGGTGTTTATGAGGAGTTTTGGATTTCCTTGAGAAGCGGTACGACCGCAAGTATATGAACGGTACGACCGTGATACGGTAGTACCGGCCCTTAGTTGGCGGTAGTACCTATTCTGTTCTAAGTGTTTGTTAACATGGAAATTGGGTTTTGAGTTAGGTCATATCCATGTTTATCTATGCATATGTGTTACATATTGCATGCTTTGAGCTAACATGGGTCAAGTTGTGAGAACTTGTTCCCAGAGACGATTTCTCTGTCTATTGCTGTGCAGGTGGCTTGCAGATCAACGACGGTCAACGGCGAGGAGGATCGGGACTAAGCTTGGAGAGCTGAGGTCCAGAACGATCATGGATACCGGGTGAAGTCAAGTGACTCAAGCGTGGCGCAGAATGGACGAGGATGATCGAAGAGGCAGTTCAATACAGCTGGTTGGATCAATACTTTGACGTGCTTTGACATGGAACTTCACGATCGTCGTATGGAATAGATTCCTAACATCCTTAGGAAGGTGTGTTTCAAGTTTCGTGAAGTTTGGAGTTGCGGATTAAAAGTTACGTCATTTCTTTGATTCGTTTTCAAGCTGTTTACTATTCATTCGCTTGTTTTTACTGTTCACTACGGTTCGATCGACACTGTTCATCCGGTTGTTTCGAAATCCGGTGCGACCACCACGGTTCATCTGGTACAACCGGTACTGTTCATCAGATAGAGGCCATGAGGTAGAGGTAGAGGCCACTTCTACACTAGGACCCCCTCTTCATATTTAGTGACGACACCCACCTGAGCAGATAATTGGAGATCTCAATGAGCGAGTTACTCGCTTTAGGTTTATTTCTCCAGATTCTCATGCACATTCTACCTTTGTCGCATCTTTTGAACCCCGAGATGTCACGCATGCTTTATCTGATTCTTCTTGGGTCAATGCCATGCATGAAGAGCTTAAATTTTTTGAAAGAAACCAAGTCTGAACCTTAGTTGAACCTCCACCTAATCATAATGTAATTGGAACAAAATGGGTTTTCAAAAACAAACAAAGTGAAGATGGGTTGGTAGTTCGCGACAAGGTTAGGCTTGTAGCTCAAGGTTATTCCCAGGTAGAAGGCTTAGATTTTGAAGAGACCTTTGCTCCTGTAGCTAGATTAGAAGTCATTCGCATTCTGTTAGCATTTGCGACATCTAAAGGTTTTAAGCTTTTTCAAATGGATGTCAAAAGTGTTTTTCTTAATGGTTTCATAGAAGAAGAGGTCTATGTCAAACAACCTCCTGGTTTTGAAAATCCCAAGTTCCCAAACCATGTGTTTAAACTCTCTAAAGCCTTGTATGGATTGAAGCAAGCTCCTAGAGCTTGGTATGATAGGCTAAAGAGTTTCTTGCTTAAGAATGATTTCAAAATGGGAATGATAGATAAAACCTTATTTAGTCTCAGGCATGGCAGTGACTTTTTATTGGTTTAGATTTATGTGGATGATATCATATTCGATGGTTCTTCTCATGCTTTGGTGTCCATATTGAAAACTTGCTCTTTCCTTTGGACCTTAAGTGAGAATCTCTGGATTTTGAAGCTCTCTTTGCTTCTTCTACCTTATCTCATTTGCTGAAGCTATTCTGAAGCCAACTTAGTCATTTCCTTGCATTCTCTTGCTTTTAGGACCAAGTTGTGCCTTTGTGCGAAAAACTATTTTTCTTTTCTTTCAAACCTCAAAACATTCATTTTTGGGAAATTTTCAATATGTTCATCAAGGGAGAGATTGTGGACACCCTGAGAATATGCTCATGATCCTAGGTGATGTTACAATTGTCAATTTGGTTGAAGGTTTGTTGGAATTCTTGTTTTTCTGAATGTTTCAGCAAGTGCCAGTATTTTCGGTCTTACTGGCGTGTAAGGCACGGTACGACTGCTGTGCGGTTGTACCGGTTTTTAAATGGCAGTTTGAATTTTCCAAAGACGGTGTTTATGAGGAGTTTTGGATTTCCTTGAGAAGCGGTACGACCGCAAGTATATGAATGGTACGACTGTGATACGCTAGTACCGACTCTTAGTTGGCGGTAGTACCGATTCTGTTCTAAGTGTCTGTTAACTTGGAAATTGGGTTTTGAGTTAGGTCATATCCATGTTTATCTATGCATATGTGTTGCATATTGCATATTTTGAGCTAACGTGGGTCAAGTTGTGAGAACTTGTTTCCGGAGACGATTTCTCTGTCTATTGCTGTGCAGGTGGCTTGCAGGTCAACAACAGTCAACGACGAGGTGGATCGGGACTAAGCTTGGAGAGCTGAGGTGCAGAATGATCATGGATGCCGGGTGAGGTCAGGTGACTCAAGCGTGGCGCAGAATGGACGAGGATGATCGAACGAGCAGTTCATGCAGCTGGTTGGATCAAGCGGCGTGGGGGTCGGTGCAAGTGCCTTGGTGGTTCCGGTGGGATCCGGACGAGAGAGACTTGCCGATATGATGAGAGCCATTGATTAACCTACACGTGGTGGAGCAGGTGATTGCTTCGACAGGATTGGACTCGGTCCATGTAGAAGGATCGAGAAAGGGTATTTTGGTAATTTCACCAAATACCACCTTTGTGATCTCTTGGCTAAACCGCGGCGCGGGTCGGCGCTTGGAGAAGTGGTTTAGGACAATCGAAGATGAAGACGACGCTTTAAAATGCGTGCGTATGTGTCACATTTATTGTTGGCCCTTAACGGTAGCCCATTAGGGTTAACTCTTCTAGAAGCTAGGCCTCTCTATAAATAGGGGTTGTGCTGGACAACCACCTTAAGGACTTGATTTTTGAACCCTAGTTTGGTTTTAGGACTTAGATAGGAAAGGAGAGGCTTAGGGTTCTGGAGATATGAGTTGATGGTGTGCTCATGGATTGAGCTCTTGTCCTCCTGATTGGAGTGGTTGTAAACTCTTTACAATCTCAAATCAATCCAAGGCTTGATTCGTCCAAGTTGAGTCTATTTGCTTTCCTTCTTTCTATTTGGTGATTTTGAGTTTTTCTTTGATCCGCGAGTTTTTGGTTGGTTTCTTCTCGTGATCTAACTTGCTGTGATATGTGGAAACCCATCTAGAATCATCTTGATCATCAATCCCCCACGAGCAAGTGTTGGATCAAGTTTTTTTGTTTTTGCTCGGTTTTGAACCCTCCTTCGGTAAAATGGAAAAATGTCAAAACTTTGATATGGATCTTCACGATCGTTGCATGGAATAGGTTCATGACATCCTTAGAAAGGTGTGTTTCAAGTTTCGTGAAGTTTAGAGTTGCGGATCAAAAGTTACGTCAATTTTTTTGATTTGTTTTCAGGCTGTTTACTATTTATTCGTTCGTTTTACTGTTCACTGTGGTTTGATCGACACTGTTCATCCGGTTGTTCCGAAATTCGGTGCGACTGACACTGTTCATCTGGTACAACTGATACTGTTCATCAGGCTGTTTCTTGTGTTCTTGGTTGTTTGTTTTGGGGGTTTGAAGGGATTCAAGATAAGTCTTCCACACTATATATATATATATATATATATATATATATATATATATATATATATATATATATATATATATTGATCTTCATATTTCTTATAGCTATTGGAGTCAATATCATTTTTGAATCTGATTAAAGCTAAAAATAGATTGAGCTCCTTTTCACCCCTCTCTAGTCACTTTTCCGATCCTACACCTTACCTTATGAACATCGACAATTTTGGTTTCTGCGTCATTGAGCTCAAATCCTACCGTTTTCTCAACATTTAGGTGGAGCTTCTTGTGTGACGCTTCTATTGATGCAACCATAAAAGGGAACCATGGTTCAGTGTCAGTGGTAATTCAAATGGCCAACAACAACAAAGCCTTTGGTCCCAAACAAGTTGGGGTAATTCAGATGGCCAATGGTTAAAAAACGGAGCACGTTAAAGTATAAACCGATTCCTTCGGATATGATATTAATCACTCCATAATTTGCATCTTAATAGTGATAACAAAGAACCAAAGCTATAATTTTTTCACTGGTCAATATTTTTTACAATAACGTGACATGCAGATTGGGCTATCATTCTTTTCAATTAAACACGTGGTTCAACCATATTATTCAGAAATAAGCTTTAAGTGGAACAATTTTGGGAGGATATAACTAAAATGCCTGGATAAAGTATACCATACAATGCTCCAAATTTGTAAGCAGAGCATTCCAACGGTGATACTAACAACTATCTCTATAAGGCTCCCACAAAGGTTAACATGGATTCTCAATTTCGGTAATTGGTACAGAATCCATTGGTAAGAAATGGTCCATCGAGTAAATGTTTCAATTGCATTGCTCTATTGTTAGGTATGAAGTTAAACTTACTTTGCTTGTCAGCCACTCCCTTAAGTTCTGCATGATAGGCTTCAAAATCATCGAGAGAGTTCCTGCAACCGAGCAATTGCTGGTTGACCTCCTCCTTGAACTTATCATGAAGAATCCTTAACTTTTCTTGTTTCTTTGCAAACCAGAAGACATAGGGTTAGATCACATCAATTGAGCAGCTAACATCATTCAATAAAAACAACAAAAGACGCAAGAAAACGTTCATCGTTGCTTACTTGCTTCATTGGTTATCATCCTATTATGTTTTGTTGAAGTTTAGCATATGTAGGCCGTGCATAGCATGGTGGATCACAACTAACAGAATATGGTTATCTCTGGTTATATTCCAAGCTTGATTGGTTTAGCTTCTCAAGATTCTAAAAAATTTATGGTTCTGTACTGATGAATAAAGAGTTTGTATGTTGCTTGACTTGAATAATGCAAATAGGTGGAGTAGAAGTATCAAAATGTTATGACTTCAATGACTGTGTTATGACTTCAATAATTGGATCGAAACATCAGTTTATCACATCTTCATATCTTAGCTGCTTTCTAAAGGGATTCCAACTAATGGATCCCACTATTATAATTCACAATAAACAGAGCTCCCCAATTAATTATTGCATTAACATAACGAAAGTTTTAACTTCAAATGTTGATTCTAGATGTTTCCTTTTAGATTTGCCTGCACTGACCAGCTTGTCCCTGAAAGCACAATTAAATGCCATGTATAAAAAATATAGCTATACCTCTATTTTATGTGATACTTTTTGCATCAAGCCAATAACAATTTTATTCTGCATATGCAGATAAGAGGTTGTAGTTTCTAGGTAGCACTCACATAAGATCTTAGTATCTTACACATCAGCATGCATCTGCACCTCAACCCCCTCAAGGTGCTGGCGTATTGTCTCTCCAGCAATAGCCAAAATTGTAAGAGAATGACTTCAAGATTTCTAAATAATTACATACCACAATTGCTTCCGAGAAAACGCTAAATTTTTTAGTCTACAGACCATGGCTGCTTCTGAAAAAACTCAACAAATTATGTTGCAAGCAAATATACAAAATTGAATCCTATATATGTAGAACCATGCAGAACCAGTGAAGATTCTCATTGTAGTCCTGGGATCTGCATGGGAGATGATTAGCTCCCATTTCGCATGTACGACTGGATAACCATTTGTAAACAGACGTTACATATATACAGGCTAAAATAATGGAGAACATTACACTCTCGTTTCTCATGCCGAATACAACATCAGACGGCATTGTACTCCTGTGCAGAAAATAGCACTGGAAAAAAGAATCCTGATCTGGGGGCTAGGCAGCGCGACCCACCCGGGCCACCCTCCCTGCGGCGGCGATTCACCCTCCCTAAGGTGCGGGACGCCGATGGGGTAGACTGTGAGCGTGGGGTAGCTAGAGACAACGGTGTGGCGGTAGAGAAAGACAACCTCGGAGACACGATCCCCCGTGGCGGTCTCCCACCGGAGGTCGAGGTCGTCCTCCTCCCCGATGTCGCACGAGGAGAAGATGGAATGACAACCTCTGCGAGGTGTCGGTGTTGGGGGAGGTGAGGTCGGAGAGCTACTGTTCAGGAGGGGAAGAATTTGATTGGGGGAATGAAGTGCGAGGAAGTGGGATGGGAGATCAGAATCGCTGTGGAAATTAAAGAAAGGAAAGGAGACTACCGAAGGAGGCACCGGCGACGAAGGGAGGCGGAGTGAGACCGCGCCACGCAAGCTCGACGGAGAGGGAGAGTGGTCGACAGAGGCGTGGAGGTGGTGGCGAGGATCTCCGGTGGCCGCGGAGAAGACAGCGACGTCACCGCTGAGAAGGGGATGGCACAGATGGGTTCCAGAGAAGGGGTGCCCTGTAACGTCCCAAAATTTGGCTTTTCAAAAATCTTTTGAGTAGTTTAGATCCCTGAAAAATTTCACCAATTTTATTTGAATTAATAAAGCTTAATTGGGAATTTTCTTAAATTAAAAATATTTAATTTGACTAATCTAAATATTAATTAAATAAAAACTTGTGTTATTTGGCTTCCTTGTCTTTCAAGGATTTTTTGGGTATTTTCTGAGATTTTTCCGGATTTGTTTGCTATTTATTTGACCTCCTTGATTTTTGGCCTTTTATTTTAATTCCAAAAATCAGTTTGTTCTCTCTCCTACCCATGTGCTACGGTAATCGCGAAACACTGTTCATCATCGTTTTCCTTCTCCCGAACAGAACAGCCAGCGCAGTCCAGTACGTGCACGTTGCAAACTCAAAATTTCCAAAAATCATATCTTCCTCCACGGTGCATATAAAAGCGAACGGTTTACGCTCACGCGTCCGTCTTGATCTCCTCTTCCAATCCCCTGAATTGGTTTCCTCCAAACCAATCTATTTTCGTCGCAATCTCCAAAAAAACCGAGCTCCAACCGAAGTTCTTCTCCGGCGAACTGCGCCTTCATCCGAAGTCCTCCGGCCGAACCGTCTGCGGCGTTGGCTTTGCATCGTCGCGTTTCACGCCATGGTTCCTTCCTCTTCACCCAAGATCACCGAGCACCGTCGCCATGTCAAGCCCTAAAGCCAAACGTGTTCATCGCGTTCCTCGCTTCCTCGGTGAGTTTTTCAAAAATCCGACCGCGTCATCTTGTGCCCTCGTTAATACCTATTTTTCCCTCTTGTAGATTCAAGTTTCATCCACCGCGCGAGAATCGGCGTTCTCTCGCCTCTTGTTCGCCGTCCTTCTCCGCCAATTACTCGCAACCGTTGATCCACCGCTTCAACTCCACCACCGTTGAGTTCGCCGCCGCGCGTTCTACGCCGTGCTCACCTCCTTTTCACGAGCATCACCGAAGTGTTACACGCCGTGAGGCCGCCGCCGTCGGCATTCTTCGCGTCGCTGCCGTCGCATGGAGCAAAATCTCGACGTCCGGACCGCGTCATCATCTCCGGCTCGTCGTTTCCTTTCCGTTTTGCCCCTTTGCCAATGTTGGTTCGCCTCTGTTCATCGGTACTTCCATGAGCAAGAATCACCTACTAATCCATTCACTATTCATGTCTGCTCATGCCGCTTGCTTCGCTTCAGATTCGTTTTCTTACATTGTTTCCTCCCTGTTGCCATTGCTCTCTATGACAATGGGCCCCATATGTTATGCAAGATAGTAGTTATCTCCTCTCACTTTCATGTTGACCCCACATGTCATCCTTCTAATTAAAATCTCAATTATTTCTCTCACGTACATGCGGGTCCAGTATGTTAGTCAACCCTTGGTCAAACCCTAGTTCATGAGCTTGGTCCACCGTGGACTAGCGTATCTCTGTAGACCTGGTCCATAGACCAGTGGCCCACATGTCAACCCCTAATTCTATTTTTGGGAATTAATTTAATTCTTAAAAATCCTTTTTATCTTATTGGTCCCACATGTCACTCTCTCTACCTTATTTCTGGAATTATTTTAATTCTAGAAATCCATAAATACCAGTCGGTCCCGCCTATCATACACTTATTCTTTTTCTAATATTTTTGGAATAGAATATTCTGAGAATATTTCATAGAGCTTTTTCATCATTTCATGTGAATTCCAATCTTCCGAGAGCCATATCTTCTTCGTCCGAATTCCGATTGAACCCTTTCAAGTTTCTAAATTCATCTAAATTCAATATCTACCTTCCAGTACCATTCAATTTCAATTTGGAGTTTATTTGATTTGCCTTTTGAATTTAGTTTGTTTTGTGCTTTCTTTCTCGTTAGATGCCGAAGTCCCGGAATCGTCCGAAGGAGCTGAAGATCAAGCAAGTAGAGGATTGAAGATAAAATAAAATCACCATTGCTATAGCAAGGCAAGTTATACCTTTGATCATATTGAATCCCAGTTTTCAAAATTACTTTGATTTAAATTATTGCATTTACTTTAAGTAATTATTTAAATGCTTTTGGGTTTAGATATTAATCCAATTTGTTATATCCACTTTGTCTATTGTATGCCATAATCTTTTGTCACCCTAGATTGGTTCATATTTAGTTGGTGCTATGGTATTACCAACGTGGGTTGGTTAGATGCGAGTACAATTGCTTAGCCATGCTACGAGTCTCACATCTCATGTAAGTTGCAAATATTAAATTTGACTAAGTGACTATGGAACTTTGTGTAAAACTGTGTGCTATGTGTTATTACTTCGTGATGGCATGTGTTGCACTAAAACCAACTGGGTGGTAAAGAATTTGGACTGGGGCAAGTGGTGGAAGCTGTGTGATATGGTGGACTTTGTGATGGGAATGATAATCTTTGTGACTTAGTTAGAACATGGAAGTCTTGCCTTGGTCAATTAAGGACTTAACTTTGTGCGCCATTGAACGAGCCTTCATCAGACGACCACATGCCCGGTATGGGACGGGCCTAATTTAGTAAGTTATGGATTCTCGCATTGATGTTCGTGGATAGGTTAGGTCGTGTGTGACAGGTGGAGGTGTGACTACTTAGTGGTTGCATCGTGGGACGGTTCGCGCTTCCACGTCGGCGGTGTGTGTTATGCCAAAGCGCTCGCTTGGGTTGGCATAGCGGTTTGTAAGCACATCGGAGTGTCAATGTTGAGATGAAGTTTCTGAACCGTTTTGTTATGATTAGTGCTTGCTACACTAGTTGTATCTTGTGGGTAAAGTGTACAACCTCTGTAGAGTGTTAAATCAATCTATTCGAATAGCCGTGTCCGCGGTCATGGACATGCTCGGGGATTTCACACGAGGGGTAGTTTTCATAAAATGTTGGGATGAGAGCTGTGTGACCTAAATCATGTGGCTATGTGAAATAATCTGTTTAGCTGTGTGTCTTTGTGGAAATAACTGTTAAATTAATACTGTCTATTTATTTTGAATCATGTTTCGATCTATTATTCGTATTCAATTGCAAATATTGCCTTTATGCAAAAGAACCACAAAAGCCTTTTTCTTTGGAATAAGCCTGTATCTATAAATTGCATTCTGTGGTATGATTTGCGAGTACGGTTGTGTACTCACGCTTGTTGTAAAACTTGCGTCCAAACCTACAGAAAATGGAGGAATCGTCGGTCAACAAGATCTACTTCAAGGATCGAGGAGAACTAGGTCGCGCACCCCAGCCGATTGCCTGTGGGCATATGGATGGGCTTCACTGAAGTTATTCCGTTACGTTCCGCTGCAGCTTCATTGAGCTATTCGCCTTTTGATGCATTAATTGTAAGCTTGACCTTAAGGTCTTTACTCTGATATTTATTGTTATTTTCCTATTTATTAGTCATCTTTGCATATGGAAATGATATTTCATCGATGTTGCCACTGTGTGCACTAGCGTGATCCTGGACTAGTGCAGTATACACAGAGGGTCCAGAATTGCATTTTTGGGTCCCGACAGAGGTGGTATCAGAGTCATATCGACTGTAGGTCGTGACCTTAGTTAGAATGACCGTTTGTAAGGGAAACTTCAAAACTTATTTTACAAATGGAAAATCTTAATGATGTGCTATTCTCACCTTGTCTATTCTATACTCTTCTATTCTATCCGTTCTCATCTATATTCTTCAACCGCCATTTGGAGTATTAAATTGGACTCTCTCCCCTCATAACTTCTATAGTCATCGTTATCCATGTCTGGATGGATGCCCAAGAGCTGTTTTGAGTAACTGTTTGAGGACCATGCAACCAACAACAACGTATCAACATCTCCCCAAGTGTTCAAGACAAGTGCATCGCAAAAATTGAAGCCCAAGAAGAAGTTGTACGTCGCCCCCGTCTTTCTCCAAGCTTCGCCTCCAAGGATTGCAAGCAGTCAACGTTTAATGAAGACCGTGATCAGATTGAGTTTTCTTCAGACCAACCATATAGGATAAATCAGCATAGGTTCCTCCCGTGTGTTGAACCAAGTCGCCTAGTTAAGTTAGAGTTTAATCGACTAGACGATTAGATCTTTGTTTCCCTTCTTCGGTGTAGTTTGGCTGTGAGTTTTATGCTTCTTAATAGCTTTTCGGCTATTTGTGTGTTCCTTGGTGTTCTTTGGGTTAAACCTGGTCCCCTTAGTAGATTGTCTTCCCTTACCTTGTACTTTTCCCTCTCATCTATAAGCCCTGGTCAGCTAACAGATGAAGAGCCCCAGTGGAGCCAACCTTGTCAGTAATCTTGAGATTGTCATACCACCGCACTGTCAATCCCGGTGGGCGATTGTCGCATCAGAGTAGCGAGATCCAGTCATGGAACAATTCTTGGTAGCTCAGACTCAACTCATGAATGCGATGATGCAGAACATGAATAACAGGATGGCCCAGCAGAATCAGACTACCGCTACCTTAGTCAATTTGATGAATCATAATAATCAAGCAAGTCATCGTACCGTCGCTAGTGTCGCATGCAGCGCATTTATGACCAACAACTATCTCGAGTGCTAGTAGCGACACATCGGAACTCGAGCCGCCTTCCGCCGCCTAATCGATCATGCAAGTGACGATGCAACCATTAGACAGTATTACCATTTGCAATGATGCACAACTCGTTGCCATCCCAACGACGCACCCTCAGTTCAAGCTTGCAAAGTTCTTAAGGACCAAGCCGTCTATCTTTGAAGGATCAACCACACTCCAGGATGCAGAACCTTGGATTCGCACCATCGAAGAGAAGCTAACTGTTGTGCAATGCAACGATAATGAGAAAGTTTTCTATGCTGCTCATCAATTAGAAAGAGTTGCATTAGATTGGTGGGAAAAATTCCGCGTCGCCCATCAGGACGAGCACACCATCACTTGGGCAGAGTTCACCATCGCTTTGTGCCAACAGCATGCGATATCAAGCATAAGTGATCAAGAGAAACCTACTATTTCGATATCCTACACCAAATCTAGCCGTTGTCAGTTGAAATGCTGCCGACCAGATAATTCAGAAGATTGTGCATGTACCCACTGTGGAGAAATAGGCCATAGTGTTGATGAGCACAATATCAATTGTTCCAGTTGCGAAGGAAACCATTCTGTTGGAAAATGTCCCATGATGAAGATCACATGTTTCTTGTGTGAAAGCGATGATCATTGTCTGAGCCAGTGCCTCATGTATTCAGTGTTGACTTCTGCAAAACAACATCAGCGAGAAAATTTCAGAGCCACAGTCAGAGCATTAGCAAAAGAAGGCAACCCATTGTCAGTACAAAAATTGTCAGCCGAAGGATCACAAAAGCAGAATATTGACCTCAGCAGCCCACCTCAAAAGAGAAACAAGCCAGTATCATCAGGAGGTTGTTTCGAGTGTGGTAAGCAAGACCACTATGCCCAGAGATGCCGTACAAAGCGAATATCCTTCTTAAAAGTTAAAGAACACCAGAATAGTTGTTCTGCCATAGTCTCGTCAGAAAAATCGCAAGGTTCGATATGCCTATGCTACAACTATCATGGAAAAGGTCACTACATCAGCCAGTGTCCTCAGTGGAACCAGTCACTCACTCCAGATGCAAGAATACCAAAAGTCAGTTCAGTCAAGATTTTAACTCCCAGAGCATGTGGTAATGCAGCAGGATTCATGTGTCCAGCGAAGCAGTCAAAGAAGAGACGTTTGAACGATGATGTTACCAAGGAAGTCTAGATTGGTGATACCAAATTATGCAGTGTCATGCCTCTGTTAGTAGCAGTAAAATTAGAGAATCATTGCAACCTTTCCTTTGTTAGAAAGCAAAAAGGTGGACATCTTTGCATGCAAGTTATGGAGAAAAAGAAATTGTTGGATATTAAATCATTGGATACCTTTCCAAGAGTTTGCCTTTGCAAGTTGAGTAATCAAGCATTAAGTCATGATGATTGAAGGCCGTAGAGCCGTAACTATGGAATGTGATGTTGAATTCCAACTCATCATTTTGCATAGCAGAGAGACAATAGTAAATGATTGAAGAATCTAATCATTGGATAATGTCCATATCCGCAAGAGAATATGCAATTGTCATTGCAAATGATCTATACAACATGCAACTGTATTAGAAGTCAAGATCATCTCTGACATGGTACCCAGGATCAGCCAATTCCAGAAGGAATTACGTCAGAGATGAATTATGATAAAAGTTGTTAAACGAGTTTGCAAAAAATGATAGAGCGGATCAGATGATTTTCTCAGATAAAGGCAGTGTCGAATCAAACCCATCAGCTTAGCAGTGTCAGTTTAATACCAGTGAAATAGTCATTCTGAGACAGTGTCAGTCGAAGATCAGTGAGACAGTCGTTTCAAGTTAGCCAAGACCCCTCACCTGTTGTACGAAGACAAGTTCACCCAGACCGCTAGAAGTGAACGAGTTTGTAAGAATTTCAGAAGAGATTAATCACAACTCCAGTGTTCGTATTGCCAGATACCAGAAAGGACCTTGATAGTTTTTATCACGGAATCTCCAAGAATTTGTGTGTTAAGAAGTTTTGCCAGCACTGCCTAATAACTAAAGTTTCGGTAGTGGATTATCTTAGCCATAATTCGAAGTTGCTACCATGAAGCAACAAAGATGGTTATTGGATTGAGAACCATGAGGTTGAAATCCGCTCCTCGAGCCGCATCAAGACAAATGCGATACCTTGAAATAGAAGAGCTACCGTAAGAATCTGTTGATTAGTCAGCCAAGGTTACCGGTGAAATTCGGAAGTTGGATCTTGGGTCAGTTGCAAGGATATCTGTTGAACCCCAAAGTTCAAACCGATGCTGGAAAATAAGGCTTGACCAGACAGTATTTTCAAGGGAATCAATTCTCACGTGAAATGAGGTTTAGTCTTCGAATCCACTAAAGGCTAACAAAATGATCCCGGAAACATCGAGTATATTTGCACATCTAATGAGAAGGAACTCAAGTAGTTGATGCTCGAACCAACATTTGAGTGCAAGCATTCCATTTTTCCTGAAAGTACCAAGGCGTACAAAGATCTCAAAGTTGAATCGTGATGATCCAAAATAAAGCGAAATATCGCCAAATGGGTTACCCTTTGGTATGTCAGAAAGTTAGCCAACATGTCAGAAGCTAGTCAAAGTACTTCTATCCCTGAGAATTCAGACAAGGGATCTCCTAGGACCCAATCGGGATGTAATTTTTTGAAGGGTGATTGTTGATCATTTGACAGAAAGTTGTCACTTCATTCCTGTCAATATCACCCAGTTTGGAGATCGTTTAGCAGAGTGGTATACGACGAAGGTTGTATATGACAGAGATGGTATTCGTCAGCATGGGTGTAGTGTCGGATCTACAGAGATGGTCAATTTGCACGACATGTCAGAGAAGTTCGTGTCAGACCAAGGATCCCAGCTTATCTTGTATTAGCAACAGAGTCTATATGAAGCTTGGGTGGACATTTTAGTTCAGTACTGTGTATCGCCCCGAACTAGTGGACAAATTGAAAAAGATTAATGAGTTGTGCCTTAACGCAAGTCGAGCAAGTAATCATAGTGTGCGAGTCTCCTACAACCCGATGTCACCAATGCAGCTTGTCACCATCTGAAATTCACAATGGTTGATTGTGTAAGTCACCGCTTAGCTAGGAGCAGATCAAATTACAAAGTATGTGGATGTTGCATTAATCATGATGCAGAAGACCAAAGATCCTTAATCTTAAGTGGAATTTAAGTAGCAGTGTTCAAGAAGAAAAGCTACATAGATTATCCAGATTATCACCTTCACAGCCATGTCTATCTTCAGAATACCTGTTGAAGTTCTGTGCTGTTGAAGTTCTGTGCTAAGAATTGTATGACAGAGTTGACAGAAATGTGTTAGTTAGTTCAGACTCCGAAGCGTGGAAGAAGAGATAGTTCGCCAACCCGAGTTGCCAGTCAACAGCAAGATTTCCTCCACTCCAGAAGTGCCTTCAAGCACCGATCAAGTAGCCCCGGTAGAAGCAATCAAGTTTCAAGATGCCTTCCAGCCAAGAGCCAGTTTGTCAAGTTTTCAGTGAAGCGAGAAGTTTAGCAAGAAGCAAGGTGTTGTTCTATAAGTGGTCAGAAGAGCGATTCTGTCAAAGTCAAAGCAATTTGAAAGCAAGAATTGAACCCGAAGGCTGAGTTCCTTATCTTATTCTGTAGCCAGCCTGAATCTCGGGGACGATATTCCTTTAAGGGGTGGAGGTTTGTAACGTCCCAAAATTTGGCTTTTCAAAAATCTTTTGAGTAGTTTAGGTCCCTAGAAAATTTGAATTAATAAAGCTTAATTGGGAATTTTTTAAAATTAAAAATATTTAATTTGACTAATCTAAATATTAATTAAATAAAAACTTGTGTTATTTGGCTTCCTTGTCTTTCAAGGATTTTTTGGGTATTTTTTGAGATTTTTCCGGATTTGTTTGCTATTTATTTGACCTCCTTGATTTTTGGCCTTTTATTTTAATTTCGAAAATCAGTTTTTCTCTCTCCTGCCCATGTGCTACAGTAATTGTAAAACACTGTTCATCATCGTTTTCCTTCTCCCGAACAGAACAGCCAGCGCAGTCCAGTACGTGCACGTTGCAAACTCAAAATTTCCAAAAATCATATCTTCCTCCACGGTGCATATAAAAGCGAACGGTTTGCGCTCACGCGTCCGTCTTGATCTCCTCTTCCAATCCCCTGAATTGGTTTCCTCCAAACCGATCTATTTTCGTCGCAATCTCCAAAAAAAACCGAGCTCCAACCGAAGTTCTTCTCCGGCGAACTGCGCCTTCATCCGACGTCCTCCGGCCGAACCGTCTGCGGCGTTGGCTTCGCATCATCGCATTCTACGTCATGGTTCCTTCCTCTTCGCCCGAAGATCACCGAGCACCGCCGGCCATGTCAAGCCCTAAAGCCAAACGTGTTCATCGCGTTCCTCGCTTCCTCGGTGAGTTTTTCCAAAATCCGACCGCGTCATCTTGTGCCCCTCGTCAATACCTATTTTTCCCCTCTTGTAGATTCAAGTTTCATCCACCGTGCGCCGAGAATCGAGCGTTCTCTCGCCTCTTGTTCGTCTTCCTTCTCCGGCCAATTACTCCGCAACCGTTGATCCCCTGCCTTCCACTCCACCGTTGAGTTCACGTCGCCGCGTTCTACGCCGTGCTCACCTCCCTTTTCGCAGAGCATCACCGGAAGTGTTACGCGCCCATGAGGCCGCCGTCGTCGGCGTTCTTCGCGTTGCTGCCGTCGCATGGAGCAAAATCTCGACGTTCGGACCGTGTCATCATCTCCGGCTCGTCGTTTCCTTTCCGTTTTGCCCCTTCTCCAATGTTGGTTCGCCTCTGTTCATCGGTACTTCCATGAGCAAGAATCAGCCTACTAATCCATTCACTATTCATGTCTGTTCATGCTGTTGCTTCGTTTCTGTATTCGTTTTCTTCTATTGTTTCCTCCCTGTTGCCATTGCTCTCTATGACAATGGGCCCCATATGTCATGCAAGATAGTAGTTATCTCCTCTCACTTTCATGTTGACCCCACATGTCATCCTCCTAATTAAAATCCCAATTATTTCTCTCCTTACATGCGGGTCCCGTATGTTAGTCAACCCTTAGTCAAACCCTAGTTCATGAGCTTGGTCCACCGTGGACTAGCGTATCTCTGTAGACCTGGTCCATAGACCAGTGGCCCACATGTCAACCCCTAATTCTATTTTCAGGAATTAATTTAATTCTTGAAAATCCTTTTATCTTATTGGTCCCACATGTCACTCTCTCTACCTTATTTCTGGAATTATTTTAATTCTAGAAATCCATAAATACCAGTCGGTCCCGCCTATCATACACTTATTCTTTTTCTAATAATTTTGGAATAGAATATTCTGAGAATATTTCATAGAGCTTTTTCATCATTTCATGTGAATTCCAATCTTCCGAGAGCCATATCTTCTTAAATCAATTCGATTGAACCCATTCAAGTTTCTAAATTCATCTAAATTCAATATCTACCTTCCAGTACCATTCAATTTCAATTTGGAGTTTATTTGATTTGCCTTTTGAATTTAGTTTGTTTTGTGCTTTCTTTCTCGTTAGACAGAAGTCCCTAATCGTCCAAGGAGTCAAGATCAAGCAAGTAGAGGATTGAAGATAAAATAAGATCACCATTGCTATAGCAAGGCAAGTTATACCTTTGATCATATTGAATCTCAGTTTTCAAAATTACTTTGATTTAAATTATTGCATTTACTTTAAGTAATTATTTAAATGCTTTTGGGTTTAGATATTAATCCAATTTGTTATATCCACTTTGTCTATTGTATGTCATACTCTTTTGTCACCCTAGATTGGTACATATTTAGTTGGTGCTATGGTATTACCAACGTGGGTTGGTTAGATGTGAGTACAATTGCTTAGCCATGCTATGAGTCTCACATCTCATGTAAGTTGCGAATATTAAATTTGACTAAGTGACTATGGAACTTTGTGTAAAACTGTGTGCTATGTGTTATTACTTCGTGATGGCATGTGTTGCACTAAAACCAACCCCAGGTGGTAAAGGATTTGGGTAGGGCAAGTGGTGGAAGCTGTGTGATATGGTGGACTTTGTGATGGGAATGATAATCTTTGTGACTTAGTTAGAACATGGAAGTCTTGCCTTGGTCAATTAAGGACTTAACTTTGTGCGCCATTGAACTGAGCCTTACTGTACGACCATATGCCTGGTATGGGATGGGCCTAACTTAGTAAGTTATGGATTCTCGGCATTGATGTTTAGGTGGATAGGTTAGGCTGTGTGACAGGGTGGAGGTGTGACTACTTAGTGGTTGCATCGCGGGACGGTTCGTCGCTTCCCTGTCCAGCGGTGTGTGTTATGCCAAAGCGCTTCGTTTGGGTTGTCATAGCGGTTTGTAAGCACATCGGGAGTGTCAATGTTGAGATGAAGTTTCTGAACCGTTTTGTTATGATTAGTGCTTGCTACAGTAGTTGTATCTTGTGAGTAAAGTGTACAAACTCTGCAGAGTGTTAAATCAATCTATTCGAATAGCCGCGTCCGCGGTCATGGACATGCTCGGGGATTTCACACGAGGGGTAGTTTTCATAAAATGTTGGGATGGGAGCTGTGTGACCTAAATCATGTGGCTATGTGAAATAATCTGTTTAGCTGTGTGTCTTTGTGGAAATAACTGTTAAATTAATACTGTCTATTTGTTTTGAATCATGTTTCGATCTATTATTCGTATTCAATTGCAAATGTTGCCTTTATGCAAAAGAACCACAGAAGCCTTTTTCTTTGGAATAAGGCTGCATCTATAAATTGCATTATGTGGTATGATTTGCGAGTACGGTTGTGTACTCACGCTTGTTGTAAAACTTGCGCCCAAACCTACAGAAAATGCAGGAATCGTCGGTCAACAAGATCTACTTCAAGGATCGAGGAGAACTAGGTCGCGCACCCTAGCCGATTGCCTGTGGGCATATGGATGGGCTTCACTAAAGTTATTCCGTTACGTTCCGCTGCAGCTTCATTGAGCTATTCGCCTTCTGAGGCATTAATTGTAAGCTTGACCTTAAGGTCTTTACTCTGATATTTATTGTTATTTTCCTATTTATTAGTCATCTTTGCATATGGAAATGATATTTCATCGATGTGGACACTGTGTGCACTAGCGTGATCCTGGACTAGTGCAGTATACACAGAGGGTCCAGAATTGCATTTTTGGGTCCCGACATGCCCGCGCTTGCCGACCTCCGTATGACTGGATTTGGCGCATGGTGCGGCGACGTCGGCGAGGCCAGAAGCTACCAGATCCGGCGCGGATACGTTAGGGGCGGTGGCGTCGCGGGTGAGGGGAGGAAGAGAGCGCTCGTGGAGGGACCTGACGGCTCGGGTGGGAGAGGAGGGCGGCGTGGGTGGGAAGATATTGGTCGAGAGTGTAGAGAGGATAGGGAGGGTGTGGGGTGTGGAGATGGCACGGGAGCGGTTCGTGGCCTTCGACGCAACCTAGGCTATCACTCCCGATCCAACGGGTGTCGAGAGCTCCATTGAGAGCATCTCCACTGTAACATCCCAATTCTCAACTTGTGTTTCAAATGTAAGAAAGTGTGTATAAATTAAAACTTTTCTTGCATCTTGAAGTTTTTGAGCTTTTCTGTAATTCTTGTAAAGGAATTGTGGGAAATGAAAAACTGAAACCTCCAAATTAACTAAAGTCATGCCCCTTCCTTTCCAACCCTTGTCATATCTAGTGATCATCCACTAAAAATAATTTTCCTAGGTTCTAAGGATATTGTGTGACCCCTCTAAATTTTTTTACAATTTTTAGAAATTGTTTAAATATTTTAAGAGGCAGTCAAACCAGTAGGACCTTTGGTCAAACCCTAACTCAGAACCTTAAGAAATTTCTAGAGAAAAATGCTTAGCATAAAAACCTTTAGAAAATTTATGCAAGGTTTATCCTGGAGCTAGGAACCTCTAGTCAAAATTTCAGAATTTTTGGAGTTGGTTTGCTATCTCTAAATTTTCTTCAATGTTTTCAGCTTGTTTTTGAACCTCAGTCAAAGTCTCGGTTGGGTTCAAGCTGGACCCGAGCCAACATCAAGTTCTGGTTCAGCCCAACCTTCTCAGCTCAGCCCCGAACCCCTTCAATCTCGCCTTCGTTCTCAGCCGTTGGATCTTCATCGGATGGCCCACGTCGCGTGGCCGTTTGGACTTCTGATCCTGCCACCGCTGTAGGGCCGTAGGATTTTAATCCAACCATCTCGGTGTGGCACCGCTTCGCGCCAGTCGCTTTCTTTTGAACCGGTCACGCCACTTGGTCCAGCCCAGTCAACTAAATGTACCGGGCTTGAGCCACTTGGGCGAGTGTGTTTCCAACCGTTAGATCTTAATCTAACACTCCTGATCTCGTGCGCCTTTCGACTTTTTCTTTTGTCCCAATCAATCTCAGCCGTTAAAATCCTATCGGACCACTACGATTGCTAGGGGGCGTTTGGAGCCTTCCAAGCGATTCGATTAAATAATGACCGTCCATTTCTAATCCAATCGTCCAAATCTTCTGACTCAATTTAACCTAACTACTTCGTCACTTTTTAACCTGAGCCCTTCGATTCCTTCACTGACATGTGGGCCCCAGGGTCTTAGTCACCTTCTTCCTCCTTGCGTGCGCGTGACAGAAACAGGGCATGGAGGAGGCACAATGTTTTGTCACCTCCATGGAGTTCGGCAACGGCTCTTGAGCCCTTATTTATTGCGCACCAGGCTTTCGGCCCCAAAGTCATGATCTTCAACTGCTCCCGTCAATTCTCTTGGTCCATGGCAGAACCATGGACCGAGCTCATGGTGGATCTCTACCCTTGCTCAAAACCCTAGCTCCCCAGCTATAAAAAGGCCCAAGCTCCACCTCTGTCTCTTTTAGTCACCACCATAGCTTAACCTTGCTCCCTCTTTGGGTAATTGAGCTCAAACACCCGAGAGACCAAAATCGCCATTACTGGACCTTGGAGCACCTCGGTGGCGACAGTGCTCCTAGGGTTATTTTGGCAATCTATTTAATTCATTTTGCTCCTCTCATCATCTCTAGCAAAACCCCTAACTTAGTTTGGTTTGGCATTCACAGAAATTGTCAAATTTGGGGTTTGTTTAAATTCGGCCGAAATCACCCCTTTTCTTCCTTAGCTCCGGTGAGTGCTTCATTCTTCAATTCTTTGCTCATGGACCTTCAATGAGCTACAATGAAGCTATATTGATGACCCGATCTCACTCATTTTGCTCAGGCCGTCATTTTCACTTCATCTTCTTCGGTGCCGGCAAGCTCCTTCGTCGCCGGAGCCACTCCGGTCATCTCCTAGCCTCTACAACGTTAAGGTACCCCCTAGTAGTCCCTAGAGGCTGGGGCACTCGCTTTCTTGGACTATTGCGGAGCTTTTCGCCATTTTCGCTTTTGGAGGTACTTGTCACCACCGTTCATCTCCGGCTCGCCGGTGTTCTAGACCATCGCCGCCGTCGAGATTACCTCCAATGGGTGCGCAATGTTATTGCGAATCTATTTTGGCCTTTGGATTGCGCCGCTGTGGCCAGAGCCACCGGCGACGAACCGTTGTTTACGCTCGGGTGTGTTGTCGGGGGCGTAAGCCCCGTGCCGTTGTCATTTAGGACAAAGATTCAATGATTAAATGCTAATCATTGTTTAATCACTGTCAATCATGGGTTAGTAATTAATGGTGTCCTAAATCGAGCCTTTTGTGCCACTTGTAGGTGGGCCTGCACCTTTTTAAACACCCCCGTGCGCGAGAGCACTGTTGCGTCGTCTTTAGGATATCATCAATGAACTAATCATTGCTAATCCATTGGTTTAGCAATAAATGTCTGTCCTAAAATTACTTAGTGAGTCACTGACTGTGGGTGCTGTGAGTTGGCATTAATTGTCACTTACAAGTGGGCCCAATGTCCTTAATCCCCACACTGTGCGCGTGCGCAATGCTTTGTTGATCTTAGACCGTCGATTTTGAGATCAATGGCCCAGATCTTCGGGAACGTTCGGACCGCCCGAGTTCCCAATTTTTTGTGAGCCGTCCATCTCGCGATCTGCGGCTGAGGTTGCGGGTGTGTTCGGACCTCCGATTGTTACTTCAATCTTAGCCCTCTATTTTTAGATCAACGGTCCAAAATCGACTGGGACGTTCAAACCTCCGAACGCCTCGATCGCTGTGGACCATTGGATCTAATCCAACAGTGGCCTCGTGTAATACCCCAAATTTAATTTGCTGAGAAGAAATAAAATAGAGAGAAGGACCAATTAGCAAAGCGATTTAATAGAGGATTAGAGGGGGATTTCTGCAAAGGGTAGACAACCTGGGCCGGGGCTTTTGGCCCACTTGATTTTGGCCCAAGGTGGGAGAGGGAGCACCACTACAAGTGGGAGAGGGCAAAACCTAATCTGCTCTGATGCCTTCGCACTGCTACAGGTGCACCGTCATTGCTACAGTAACCGCGGTGCTACAGTAGCTGCCCCCTTGGCCCTTGCTGCCATCTCCTCCGAGGCGCAGCCCTGCTGTTCTTGTGTGCCATCGGCCAAGCAAGAAGAGGGAGGAAGGTAGAGGAAGAAAGGGAGAAGAAGTGGGAGAAGGGAAGGAGAAAGATTTGGTGATGTTCATCGTGTTCTACAGCGGGTTCTCCAAAGGTAACCCCTGTTCATCGTTCGTTAAAGTCATAGATTTGTGTATCTTAGCAATGTCAGTTCTAGATTGCTTTCTGTCCAGACATTTGGCGAGCAGTTTTCGTGTCCTTAGATGCAGAATCTGGAGATCCCATCTGCTAGAGATATTTAGATAATTCTCTTAGCTTTCAGTGGCCGCCAAGATCACCGGATTCCGACTTACGGATCAAAAGATATGAATTTTTTTAGTGCCACTGTCCTGTTGATGTGTCAGTTTTTGGACAGTCTCTAGGAAACGGGGTTAAACCATTAGTTAAAGACGAAATCAGAGGATGTCGATATAACGACAAATGTAGGTAATTTTCATACCTTTTCATAGAGATAAAGAACGCAAGATTTGGACTTTCGTAGCAAAAGTTATGGTGGTTTTAGTGTATTGTCCAGAGAACCCGACGTGAATTCTGATGTCTAATAGATTGGCTTGCTAGGGGCAGTAAATTGCAGAATCAAAAGGGCTCCCCAATGAAGTTTATTTAGGTAATTTAATTACCTTTTCAGAAAGTATAAGATCATCTTATTTGGACTCCTGAGCAGAAAGTTATGTATTTTAGAAGTTGACTGGCCGCAGTGGGCACCAAATCGATCGCTAGAAATTAGAAGATTAGAAAACGCTTAGGAGTTTATCGAGTTCAATTGTGATGTTACTTATGTTTTTAGTCCAGTATGTTGGCCTTAGATTGGGGTTATCTTTATGTTCAGGTGGAGCGTGATCCTAGGGGCAGCACCCTCTTCGCTTCCACCGTTCTCGCACAGTTGAGGCAAGTATTCGGGTTATTGCATATTTATGATTGTATGCTGAAATTGTGTTGTGTCCTGCTCGTAATAGCTATGCATAGATGTTAATGTGATGAGCTTCCATCTATCTTGATGAATGCAAGTTATGGTTAAAGTTTCTTCAGATGATGTTAATGCTTACATGTTATTGTGTACACGTTGAATTCGTATGTATGAAAGATGATGTCATAGTGCATATGCATGTTTTGTGCATGTTTGGGTCTTGGTCACGTGGTGACTAAGTATACTTTGTTGAGGTCCACATCATGCAATGACGGGCTTGAGGTCCCCACATTCGCGGAATGTGGGCAAGTGAGAAAAGAGGTCCCCATCATTCAGATGATGGGCAAAGGTCCCTATACATGTGGTGTATAGGCTCTTGGTCCTGTGCGGAGGGCACGAGCAAGGGTATACATCGACGGATGTATACCCCGCATTACCGGTAAAATGCGAAAAGAGATAAAGTTCAAAAGGTGCATTGCATTTAGTCGCATTCCATAAGTATGAAAGTTTTGATTAATGTAATGATGTTGTGGAGTGTTGATGCTATAACTGTGATCTTTGCTTTAACCTTGTTGATACTTGCTGAGTCTTTGGGCTCACCTTGCTTTTATATGTTTTAGGTACATCTGGCAGGAACAACATGCGTGGGAGGGATTAGACGTTGGATGCACTCAGTACCTCACAATCTTAAGGGGTTTGCCATTAGTTTTATTCCAATAATAAATGAACTGCTTGAGAATCACTTAAGGATGGTCTTGAGTTTCAGATTAATTGTAATGATGAGAATAGTACGATTTTTTTTATGTTATTTAGATTATCTTGCATGCTTGAATGAACTTGAATATGGAATTTATTGTTAATTACTATGGTTAATTGTCGGAACCTCGGTATAGTTAACTATACAAGGGAGGCTCTGCTGAAAATTTGTATTTGGTCTTAGTTCAAATTGGTTTAATGTATTTTTTTAGTAGCATTCCAGGCTCTATGTGAGTTGGGGTGTTACACCTCGCGCGAGCGCGCGTGCGTGCACTGTGCTCCAGTTGGCTGGGCCATTAGATTTGATCTCAACGGCTAAGGCTTTTCCACGTCGGTTAGTTTTAGTAAAAGCCCGGTAAGATTTATTTTTTCAACTGAAAATTGTATTAAAACTTCATAACTAATTCATTTTAAATCCTTTTTGGTCGATTCAATTTTTGTTAATTCTGATTTTAACTAAGCTTTAATCTAAAAATGTTTGTAGGCCTAGTTTTTCTTCAGAAAAATTTGTTAATAGATTTAATTTCCGAATAGCTTTAATTGTGCTTTAAAAATCGTTTAAAATTTGTAAAAGACACAAGTAATTCCCTCTAACTCCAAATGGAGTAAACTAAAATTTGTTAGAATCCTCTATTCCTGTGCTGTAGTGTAGAATAGGTTTTAATATTATCCTTGCCATTGAAATTAATTGAGCCCTAGTGTCCCAACTTAGAAAAATCCTAACTAATTCATTTCAACTCCAAATGAAGTAAACTCAATTTTGCTAACCTTAGGATATAAATACCTGCCTACCATAAAAATTTCATATTCAAAAACTTTGTGGAAATTTGTGTGATGAACAGTAATAGATAGCAATTAATTTTGATTTTCCTGCAGACCGAAACTGTTTTAGCTATAACTTTTGCATGTTTAATCCAAATCGAATGATTCTTGTTGATAAATTTATTTAAAATCATGCTCTTCATGCTGTGTAGATTTCATGGATTTTGGAGTAATTTGGATTTTGAATTTTTTTCGGTGTTCGTCGTTTTTATTGGATTTTTGTTCTCGCGATCGGTTCCGAAGAGATTGTCGATTGTGAGAGTGATCCTTTGCAGCAAGACAGCGATCCCTAGCAAGGCAAGCATATGTAGCATCATTTGATCATATTGCTCCTATTACTTTTAAAGTCTAATATCTTGTTTGCAAAAACTAAGTATGCATGCTTCTTGTGTCAAGGTTAATTTTTGTCGATTAGAGGTAGTTAGTCCTAATGCATAGTTTCCTTGAAATTGTTCACCCCCGCCACTGGCCTAGGTTATTATCCTCACTGGTGAATTAGAGCCCGGTGAATGAATTATGGTCTTTTTATTGTCTTTACGATATGATGCTTAGCAATGCTTAGTTACTGGTAGAATTGGGTGGTTATCGATTAGTCGATGACCTTGATCACATAAAACTTGTTATTACTTATGATCAATACCTTGTGCTTGTTTATTTGAGAAAACAAAAACTGAAAACAAAATGATTTAGACTTGGGCACAATGGTAAGTTGGTGTGCTTTTGGGTGTGAATGGCTGGTGCCCGAGTCAACAAGAACCGAACATCTTGTTACACTAAACCAAGCATTTCTGCATGCTAACCACACTAGAGGGTATGGGACCTCTCTTGACTTAGTACTTTGGGGGGTGTTAATTAATGAGTCGCGTGGTAGGTTGTATATTTCTATATGCAACGTGGGACAAGGAAAAGAGGGGAGTGCCCGCAATGGCTTGAGCTGAGTCGGTGCATCCTACACTACGTATGGGTCCTTGTGATCTATTTCGTCGATAGGTCACTAAGGGTTAACCCCTATGCGTGCGGCTCTTAATTAACATTTTCCATTGGAAATATCTCATAGGACTTAGCCGTGCCGGCATACCAAAGGAAGTGTGCTTAATAGCTTGGCAAAAAGACGGTCTGAAGTGTGGGTACATTGGTACACCCCTGTAGGATTTCAAACTATTCGAATAGCCTCGTCCTAGATTATGGACACATTTGGGGAGGTCTTTCAAGAGTTAGACTACAACCTTTTAATTAAAACTTGATGTGGGTGGTACGAATGGGTAATTCGTGCTATTGTCGTGATGGCTATTGGGTTAGTCATCTCCAGGTTGTCTTTATGTTACTACTTTATGTCTCGTTGTTATTTGAACCAATAAAATTCAGATTGTTAAAACTGCCTTCAATCTATTACTTATTGCAAATAAAATCTGCTTTATGCTGAAAATAAACTTTGAGCCTTCTCCTTTGATTAAAGCCTGCATGTAGTAATAACTAGGTTTGTTACTCGTAAGTCTTGCGAGTACATTTTTGTACTCATTTGCTTTGCTTAATTGTTGCAGAGGGGGTTGATCCCCAAGGGATTGACTTTGGTGAGTTTTGCTGCAATGTGGACGACTAGCTTGGCGGCCCGGTCGGATTGCCTTGTGGGTGTATGGCAAACCGGTTGGCTTTTGTTCATAGCCATCTTATGGCATTTTGCTTCCGTTGTTGTTTAACTCTTTTAGCTTGTTCTTGGCCGGTTGGCTTCTCTTTTGTAATAACTTTACTATATGTCTTTTGCTTGTAAAGTTTAAGCTTTGGTTCTGTGTGTTGTATGGAATTGATGCAATGTTTTGTAAAAGGGTGTGTATACTGTAATTCTGGGAAGTATACATTTTCTCGAGGCGCGAAATATTTTGATTGTGATGCTAGAGTCAATGGAAGACTAAGCATTACAAGCTAAATACCCCGGGGTCTCACATCCACCGTTGAGGGAGGATGTACTGTCACTAACTCGTATTTTTAAGTAGTAGAGATAGATATAGAGATTTCAAAAAGGCCTAAAAATTGAGATGTTACAAACCTACCCTACATAAATGGAATCTCGACCCCGAGATTCGGGCTGACTAAAGAATAGGTTCGGGAACTTGAACTTTGCTCACTGAACCTAACAGCTTTCTCTTCTAAGTGAGACAAAACCGAAACGGAAGCTAAAGTGACTAGAATTTACCTTGTGCGACATGCTGAGTTGATAGAGTTTGCTCTGCTCATACATGATTCAGTCGTCCTCTTGCAGATGGCACTGAATTTCAGATAGCTTGACTTGGAGTCAGAGGCACTCCTCGACCTGATCCTAGCGCTGGGGTCTTGGCTGGTGTAGCTCCCAAGTTGAAAGGGACTGGAGTCAAGGCTCAACATTTCCGAGGAAAATTGCTGGCAAAATGCCCCATCTCCTGACAATAAAAGCACTAAATTCCTGCTGTTGATGTCTTGTTCTTTTGCGGTGGAGCACCAGTATTAACGGGGAATCCCTGCATGACTAGACGAGGTCCTGACATTGGAGTCCTGGGTACATTGTCCATTGGTGGTATGTTGTAGGATGGCTGGTTCATGTGGGACTTGGAACTGCTCGCTCCATGCTGCGTCTAAAATGCCATTTTTCTTTTTCAGGACTCAAATAGCTGACATTGAGCATCTTCTTACACAAAAGCTTTGTTGATCATCTGTTGGAAATTGGGGTAGTCATTTGACACCAGTTGCACCTTGAGGTTGCGGTTAAGTCCTTCCATGAAGCGCTAGATCTTAGCTCCTTCAGTTGCAACATCTTCTGGTGCATACCTTGACAGCTGAGTGAATTGGTTGAGATACTCTGACACGCTGAGATTGCCTTGCTGTAGCTTGTGGAACTCGCCTTTTCATCTCCACCATTCCCATAGGAATGTGTGCCGTGCGGAAAGCATCAGAAAACTCCTACCAAGTAGTGGCCTGGACATTCCGATGAGCTACGCAGTAATTTTCCTACCAGGTTCCTATGGCACCTTTAAGTTGATGAGCAGCATAGAGAACTTTTTCTTGATCATTGCACCGAGACAAGATAAGTTTCTTCTCTACATCCTTAAGCTAATCATCTGCTTCCAAAGTATCAATTGAACCAGCGAAGGTTGGCAGCCTGGTTCTCATAAATTCACCCAGTTTGGACTGAGGGGAAAGACCGGAGCCGGGGTTGGTGTAGGCTGATTAACTTGATTATGAGCAAGTGCCTCAAGTAGTTGCAGTTGCATGACCATCATCTGCTCCAAGTTCATTTGGGGCGGACTAGGGAGTGGTGTGGCTGGATTAGCACTAGTGTCGGGATCCACTGGTCCACTGTGACTTGCTGAGTTGTGGGTCTGAACCATCTAAAACAAATCTTCCCGGGTTTAATATATTAGAGGGAGAAAGGATGATAGGTGAGAGGGAAAAACACAATAGATGAGAGAGAAACAAGGGAGAATGACAGAAGCATCCCAACTGGAGAAAGTCAGTTAAACCCAAAGAACAAATAGCCGAAAAGCTACTCAAAAGCAATACAACTTAAGCAGAAGATCCTATTACACGGACTAAACAACACTAAAACTGAGAAGGACAATTTTGCTAAAGCACTTCTAATCTAACTTACATGGACAGTCGACTTGAAACAAACAACAGATCTTGAAATTTCTAGGGCATACTGATGAGGACATCAACCCTAAGGATGCAACCACTGCTTCGACCTGCTGCACGACATCCTCTACTTCAACCACATCCTCTCCGATGGGACTATAGGCTACAACAATTCCATATACTCCAATTAGGCCGAGCTACTACTGTATACCATGGTGTTGCGTCAGCTACTACTACATCCTGTGGTGCTGCGTCACCTATTGTTGGCCCACAAGTTATGTAATGTATTGGCCGACAACTTAGCCCATCTATTGGACGACCACTCCTAGGCCCGTACTGTTCATGTAGGCACTATTCACACATGGACAGTACCATGAACAGTACCTCGCCTAGGGTTTCCACCTCCTGGCTGCCCTCCTCATATTGGAGCGTCACCCTTTAGTTCAATTTGGGTTTTTCTTTTATAATATTCTGAATAGTAGTTTCACCGCTTGTTCGGTTTGAGAAACCCCAACTATGTAAGCTTCATCATTATTCGTAATACAATTTTAGATTGCATCTTCTACTCTCTTGCTTGTGTCTCGATTCACTTGCAGAAGATAGCCTTTTTGACGAGGTCAACCGTGTTCGGCACGGTTGATAACCATCGGAGCAGTGGTGTAGTGATTGCGAGGGGTTCGATCCGTTTTGATCGGAGCTTTTGGATCATCAACGTCGTGTTCTCCACAATCGATATATCGCTACCTTTTGGAAGATTGGACCACACTCAGATCAGGTGTTATCAGAGCAAAGGTTGTCCGTTTGGTAATAACAGTTTTTCCCCTTTTAGATTAGTTGTCATTCATCGTCCTAAAATCCAGAAAAATTAGCCCCACAAAAATATTTTGTTCATCGTGATCTTCCATTGTCCCATCACCCTTTGAGCCATTGCGATTTTTATTTCGGTATTTGCTTGTTGAATTTTTGTTGCATCATCGTGTCAGTTGCTGGTTTCTAGTTTAGTTGGAGGCTAGTTTGTCGTTATCTAGTTGCATCTCGTGTTCTTCTTTACGTAGCTTTACCTTTGTGCTTTTTTCTTCCTGTCGCGTCACCACCAATCGCCGCCGCGCCACCACATCTCCTTGCTGCCACGCCTCCACATCTCCCTGCCGTGTCACCTCCCTGTCGCGTCACCCATCCTTGCCACTGCCAACCTTCCTCCCTGTTGCGCAACCACCAAACCACTGCCCTCGCTGCCGCGACTAGCACCAATCCTCCACAAATCACTGCCGCGACCACCACCAAACCACAACTCGTTGCCACGACTGCTTCCTCCCTGGCGCTCCAACCACCGAAGTACCCCTGCCGCGGTCATCCTTTGCTGCCACATGAAATAACTCCTACCACCGTCTCCCTCCCGTGCTGCCGTAGCAACCTCTGATCGCCCTGCTTCGCACTGCCGTGACCACCATCTGGTCCTGCCGATGTTGCCTTTTGTCGCGGTAGCCCCAAACAACCGTAGCAACTTGAGCAAAGAAAGCCCTAGCTGGTTTCGGTTTGTGATAGGCAGAGAAGAAAAAGAAAAGAAAAAAATGAGAGAGTTCGATTTCGGTTGTGAATAGAGAAAAAAAAGAGAGAGAAAAAATAAAAAAGAAGAAGAAAAAACAGAGAAAAAAAGAGAGAGAAGAAACAAAAGAGAGAGAGCCATCTGTTCCGAATTTTGAAAAGACACCAAATCTTTGCCAAATCCAGTGAAAATTGGTGGAGCCCTTCTTGATACATCCACAAGCTGCCACAAAAAAACTGAGCACGTTTGGCCCAAGGGATCAAACGATATAGCAGTTTGAAGTTGAAGCCGAAACGAATTCGAGTCCGTTTCTGACACACCTTCAATAAAATGGGCATAATTTTTGCATACGGAGTCAGAATTCGAAGTTCTTGGACTTGTTTAAAAGCTAATGACAACTCGCATCTGAAAAAACTGACTAGACAAAGCTAGTCACCTTCCAAGACCCCTAAAATCAGCCATCTTTAGCCTCAAAATCACGTCGCAAGTTTTCGATTTTCTGTTTTTGGTGATTCTTTCGGTCTTCCCTTCGGAATTTGGGGTTCGTCCAATTGAGAAAGTTGTAGATATCGTCGAAACATTTCAAATGAGTATATGTAAGCCATATGAAACTGTCTTTTCATCGTTTGAGACTAGCTGTTGTTTCTTCTCAATCTAGAGAGTTGTTCGCGTTGTTACCGATATTGCTGTTTTGTGCTCTACATCGTACGAATAATCTTGTGCCCTTAGAAAGAAGTTTGAGTAGTTGGCTAGCGTCTCTCCTAGCACTTGTTGTGAAATTCTCCTTTGCTTACATCAAATCACATTGATCGTTGCGTGCGCGTACATACACTTGTCTACATAGGGCTTTGATTAGCTAGCTATGATTTGGTTAGGATCAGCAACTTTTACGAATATTTTGAATAATCTTTTAACTTACATTAACTGATTTGATTATTGCTAATCCTTGCTACATATTGTGCCTTTCGAGCTCCGCCTACTCTTGATTAGAACATGTTCCCTCTTGCAATCGTACCCACGCTCGACACAGTATCACGAACCAGCCACCAGCTGTATCACCTGTTGCATGCTTTGGTAAGAACACTTGTAAGAGTGTGGTAAGACGCTTGAGAGTGTGTGATCCCACCTTTCATCACCTAGTAGCTGATAGGGATAATACATTTCTGTTGTCTTTTGTTTTCTACTAACCATGACAAGTGACTCGTCTACTGAGAAAGAGTGTGTATTAAAGGGAGAGCTCCTCACGCTTTTGGATGAACAACTCACTACCATTAATGAGGACATCGATAGAAAGTGACAAGCTACTACGGCTTGAAAGAATGGTGAATCAGCCACCAAACAATGGACATAAGTATGATCATGATGCAGCCCAAGATTTTGAGGTGGGCGATGATAATGAGAGGCGAAACCGTGACGCCGGTGCTACTTTTGCCGCTCAAGATGCACGTCTATGACATCGCCTACAACACAACCGTTACGGTATGGGAGGTAATAATTTTCAGCATCACAATGTTCGTGTTAATGATGACCCATTTGCTAAAGTTAAATTTACCATACCATCTTTTGCGGGTGTTTATGACGCTGAAATTTATCTAGATTCGGAGATGACAGTTGAACAAAAATTTAATGCCCATCTAGTTCCTGAAGTGCATAGAGTCAGACAAGCTACTAGTGAATTTAAAGATTTTGCTATCATTTGGTGGAATCAAGTAGTTAATTCTGGCTTAACACCTGATACATGGGATAGATTGAAGGTAGCTATGCGTGCTAGATTTGTTCCTCCTGCTTTTAAATGTGATATACGTAAGAAATTACAGCACTTAGATCAAGGTAATAGATCAGTTGAGGAATATTACCAAGAATTACAAATAGGTATGCTGCGTTGTAATGTTGTTGAGGATGAGGAGGATAAAATGGCTCACTTTTATGGGGGATTAAGGCATGAAATTAAGGACATAGTTGATTACAAAGAGTATAATGATATCAATAGATTGTTCTAGTTTGCTTGTTTCGTAGAAAAGGAATTGCAGGGTAGGCAACAAAGGACAAAGAGCAACTTTGGAAGTATGTCTACATCGAGATCGACACCGGGGGCAAGCTGACACAACCCCACCTCCTTCTTCTCAGTCTGCTGCCCCCTCCGTGAGTAGGACGCGTTCAGCAGCACCGCCACCACCATCACATGCACCCGAGGCAAGTAAATCTACTAGTGTGCAGGTACCAGCGCAGAGCTCTTCATTGGTTGCTTCCACGGGTCGTACGACGGGGATTGTGTACCACCATTGCAAAGGGATGGACCACGTCATGAGAGATTGCCTAAGTCAGCGAGCATATATTGCGACAGAAGACGGTGGTTATGTAAGTGCTAGTGATGTTGAGGATGAATATGCTCTTACAGCTAACCTTGCAGGTAATGATGATGATCATGAGGCAGATAGCGACGGTGAGGAAATTTTAGGTGCCAATGCTACAAAGAATTATAGGACCCTAATTGTGCATCGAGTATTGAGCACTCAAAGAGAGCAAGCAGAGAAGCTACAACACCATAATTTGTTTCAAATGTTCCTCATCGTCAAGGATTGCCGTGTTTGTGTCATAATTGATGGTGGGAGCTGTAGTAACTTGGTGGATTCATGTTTGGTCAAGAAGCTTGGCTTGACCATACGTGCGCATCCTCACTCGTACCACATTCAGTGGTTCAACAACAGCGGTAAAGTGAAGGTAACACAATCTGCGAGAGTATATTTTTTCATTGGTTCCTATCATGATGTTGCTAATTTTGATGTAGTTCCTACGCAAGCCTGCTCACTTTTATTAGGACGCCCTTGGGAATTTGATACCGATGCAACTCATCATGATAGAATTAATAAGTACTCTCTTATGCACAAAGGAAAGAAAATAATTTTGCTACCTTTAACACCTACTAAATTTGTGAAATGTGATCAAAATATAGAAAAGGAGAGAAAAGAACTTGAACATGAATCATAAGCAAGTAGTGAAGAACGTTTTCCCACCTGAAAAAGAGAAGTTGGTACATAGTTCTAGGACTAAGGGAATTAAATTAAAGGGTTGTGTCATGCTTGCAACCAAACCTGATCTTGCTGAAATTTTTGATAATGATATGCCATGCGATGCTATGATATGCAAAGATGCTTTATTTTCACTTGATGATATATCTAGTTCTATGCCGTCGACTGTCACTAACCTTTTACAGGAAAATGATGATTTGGAGACAACGATTGAGTCAAGGACGACTCAAATTCAAGAAAGGGAGGATGATGAGGACATCAACCCTAAGGATGCAACCACTGCTTCGACCTGCTGCACGACATCCTCTACATCAACCATATCCTCTCTAATGGGACTATCGGCTACGACAATTCCATATACTCCAATTGGGCCGGGCTACTACTACATACCATGGTGCTGCGTCAGCTACTACTACATCCCATGGTGTTGCGTCACCTATTGTTGGGCCACAGGCTATGTAATGTATTGGCCAACAACTCGGCCCATCTGTTGAACAACCTGGCCTATCTGGTGATCGGCTACCCCTAGACCCATACTATTCACATGGGCACTATTCACATATGAACAGTACTATGAACAGTACCTCGCCTAGGGTTTCCACCTCCTGGCCACCCTCCTCATATAGGAGCCATCGCCCTTTAGTTAAATTTGGGTTTTTCTTTTAGAATATTCTGCATATTAGTTTCGCCGCTTATTTGGTTTGAGGAACCCCAACTTTGTGAGATTCATCATTATTCGCAATTCAATTTCAGATTGCATCTTCTACTCTTTTGCTTGTGTTCTCGATTCGCTTGCAGGAGATAGCCTTCTTGGCAGGGTCAACCGCGTTCGGCATGGTTGATAACCATCAGAGCAGTGGTGTCGTGATTGCGAGGGGTTCGATCCGTTTTGGTCGGAGCCTTTGGATCATCAACGTTGTGTTCTCCACAATCGACATATCGCTACCTTTTGGAAGATCGGGCCACACTCACATCACATACATCGCTTGATCACAGGAACTCGATCCTATAGAGATTACTAAGGTAAGGAGGTCAACTTAAATTTTAAAACAGATTTCAGAAAAGATAAGGGTAAGAACCTGAGGATGAGATGAGAAATGATTAGAACAGGATGAGAAAAGAATAGAATAAGAAAAGAATAGAATAGAATAAGACAAGAGAAGAATATCTATTCATGTTAATGTGTTAGTTTCATTTAGAAAATAAATTTTGAAATTTTTGATTAAAACAATCATGCTAACTATGGTTGCATCCTATAATCGATATGGCTCTGATACCATCTCTATCGGGACCCCAGATCACTGAATTCGAGCCCTCTGTGTATTCTAAACTAGTTCCAGATCAGTAGCTAGTTCACATAGTTGCAACATCGATGAAATCATATCCATACAACAAAATATGTAAGAAGTAGACAAATTAATATTACTTTGTAGCAAAAGGACCTTATGATCAAGGTTTTACAGAGTTTGCCACGCAAGGCATAACGACCAAAGATAAACTTGCAGCGGAATCAAACAAACTCATGGTAGCCATCCGACATGCCCACAGGAAATCGAGTGGAGAACGCGACCTAGTTCGCATAGTCTTCGAAGTATTCTTCCTCGTAGAACTCAATGTTCCATAGTTCTTCCTCGGTGACTGATCAACAAATGGTGCAAAGCCGTGAGTACATAAAGTACTCAACAAGTCGTAGAGAAATGTATGCAAATAGCATTTATGCAAGGCTGGAATAATGATAGCTTTATGGCTATTTTGCAGAAAGCAGTATTGACACACTACTACAAAATAGGTCGTACTAGACGCCTCATCACAAACGGTTCTTTTGGAACCATCTGCGTTGTACCTATCACAGACGGTTCCAAAGGGAACCGTTAGTGATACGAGTTATCACAGATGGTTCGTATTAAGAACTGTCTATGAAGTATCACAGACGGATCGTAAAAATAACCGTCTGTGATATTTAGAACTATCACAAACGATTTTAACCAAACAACTGTCTGTGATATATCCCAGACGGTTATTAATACGAATTGTCTATGATAATTGCACTTCACAAATAGGTTTTATATGAACTATCTGTGATGTTTTGGCCATGCATCTCTTCGTCTCCTTCGCCAACAGGCGATCGATGTGTCGTCTCTTCATCTTGCGCACTAACGTTACGCACGATGCGTCTCTTTGATGTTTTATAAGAATGATGTCATCGTGCGCCATGATGAGCACACATATCGTATTGATCTACGTATAATACACATATGGTGAGCACGCAGAGCATGATGGCGAGGGCCAAGCTGGCAAGGAGGTCGGCGATAGTCCCTCCTCCTGACAATGTTGTCGCCCACATCGTCAGCCTCATGGCTACGAGCTCTCCTCAGCCCATGGCTGACCTCTGTAGCCTACGAGCCACGTATGATCGATGATTTTTAATTGATATTTTCTCTTATGGAGTAATTAATTCTTGTATTAAGATTCTGTCGTCTTGAATTTTAGTTGCAAGACCATGTACAAGGCATGCAAGCAGCGCGCCGTGGGGAGGAGCATGGTGCTGGAGCAGGAGGAGGCGATGAAGTGGTAGGACAACGAGCGCTACCTCACCGTCGTCCACCACCTAGTCGGCACCGGCAACCCGAAGGCCTGCTTCATCGTCGGCCTTGCGCTTGTCTTCGCACCCCAAGACATGCAATGCGGCCTCGTGTTCCTGGAATGGGCGGCCATCGCCAGCCACAAGGCCGCAGCCTACGTGCTCGGCCTCCTCCTCTACACGGCCGACGAGACGCACAACGTTGGGAAGCAGTACATCAGGCAGGTTGATGGTGAGCTGGACAACGGTGATTGAACCACGGAGGTCCTGATTTGGCCCGATCTTTCGATGAGATAAGTTCGGTAGTAGTCACTCAACTCTCACGATCCTGGCTACGAACTCGCAAGGCCCAAAACCACGCAATCGTTGTACTGCTCGACAAGTCGTTATCAACCGTGCATGAATACCCGTTTTACTAAAGGTATCTCGGAAACAGAATCCTACTTGGACTCGAAACCGTTTCGGGTTCAAATTTGAAATTGCTATATCTTTCAAATCTGTGGGCCAAACTTGTTGAAATTTTTTGTGAAAGCTTTTGGATATATGTAGAAGGTCTCCAATATTTTTTACATGCTTTTGTTTTGTTTTTCTTTTTTTTCTACCATGGCTTTTGTTCTTGCGGTTGCCTCTTTCGCCTTCTATTATTTGGCCGGCCCTAAGGTTTGCCGTAAGTCGCAAATAACATCAACTCTCCCAAAAGATCACAGCAACCCTCTTTTTTCAAATTAACAATAGGATTTTCTATTTTTTTTTGTGCGGATTAGAGGAGTTCTAGCCCACTAATTTTCTGTTTTAGATTTAAAAACTAAGAACCCTAAATGAACGATCAAGCAATGCGAAGGACAACACGAGAAGCAATCTAGATAACGACCAACTAGACAATAACTAGAACTAAAGATCAGCAACTAGACATTATGATGCAACCAATGATTCAACAAGTAAAATACTGAAAAGAAAGTTGCAATGTCTCAAAGGGGTTCGGTACGGATGATAGATGCAATATTTTTTAGGCAATTTTCTGGACTCTAGGTATGAAAAACGAATCTACTACTAGAAAACTAGAAATTCTCATCGATCAACTAAAGCTCTGATACCACTTGATTGAACCACGGAGATCCTGATTTGCCCGATCTTTTGATGAGAAGATAAGTTCGATAGTAGTCGCTCAACTCTCACGATCTTGGCTATGAACTCGCAAGGCCAAAAACCACGTAATCGCTGAACTGCTCGACAAGTCGTTATCAACTGTGCACGAATACCCGGTTGACCTGACCACGAAGGTCGATTCATGTATACACCGAAGAATCACGCAAGAACAAGATAAAGTAATCTAAAATTGCAAATAGGATTTGAAATATTTGAATTGAGTTGGGATTCTGAATAAGAATCTTAATTGGGTAGTCTAGTCAACACACGCAAAAGATACAAGCTGCAACGAAGGCAAACTAAACATAAACAAAATCCAAGAAAAACTAGAGGGGTGCGGCCTCCTTATATAGGGGAGGGGGAGCCACACATATCCAAGAGCTAAGGGGGTGGTACTATTCATGAATACTGTTCATGTGAACAGTATGGCCATGAATAGTGTGGCCCAAGGGGGGTGGCCAAGGAGGTGGTCAGTCCAGCTAGGTTACAAGGCCCAATTTGGCCCAAATAGATGACATAGCACCTTCTTTTATGATTGTGGCATGTACAGAAAGAATTTGGAGGTGAGGCTAGATCCGTTTGAAAGAGGACGAGATAAGCTTTCAATCAAGTACTCGTGGACCTCAAATGGAGTTCGTATACGAAAGTTATGCCTGTTTGAAGTCAGGGCTGTCTGTGGAGGCCAAACTGGATTCCAGAACGTGTCCAGCTTGAACTCTTGCTTTGCTTGGACACAAAGTGACATGGAAACCTTCCTTGTACCATGGCGTGGAGTAGCGCTCATATCCAGAGGGTTGATGTCCTCATCATCCTCCCCTTCTTGCATTTGAGTCGTCCTCGACTCAAGCTTATCCTCCAATTCCAAGAAAAGCTTCAAAACTTGTAGCAATACATACTCATCTTTCTGCAAAATGTTAGCAACAACAAGTGGCAAAGAAATAGAGAAATCTTTGGAAATTACAGGTGATTGTGTATGCATCAAATCAGCAAAGGTATATTTTCTCATAGTAGTCAGTTTGCAACTCAATTTGCAAGTATAAGTGAAGTATATAGTGGAGTTATTCATTGCTCTGTGAAAGGGTAGCACAGTAATTGAATTCAAAGAGCACAAGTCATTCATATAATCATATTTGAATTAAACGATAGCAAAATCTTCTAGCAAGGGTGAAAAGATTTGTAAGTTATTCCATAATTCAACACCTTTATTCAGATTGTCCATACTAGATAGTGCAATAAAAGGTAAACACATATGCATTGGATGAGTATTAAATTTTATTTTTCTCTCATATTAATCAGGTTCAGCACACAAGAATTATTGTCCAAAATAACAAGTTTCAAATCATTCATGTGATCACAAGTTATGCATATTCGATATACCATAAATTGACTGTCTACACCATAATCTCTAATTAATTTAAAATAGTAGGTGTAGCTGCTAGAAAGAGAATTTAGCGATGAAAGTTCAGAAAATTTCTCCATAGCACATTCCAAACTAATTGGATTTTTAAGCATGATATATCACAAAGCATCAGTAGAGGATATTCTATCTAGTACTTCCTTATATGTAATTAATTCGACATATGCAAAATTATGAGAGTTCAGATTAGCACATGGTTCGTGCAAGTCAACACAAGGAATATCAAAAGATTGCACTACTACAGCAGGTATATACTCACAAGGTTGCTCTATGTCTTACTGTAGCACTAAATCAGTACCTTTGTCATTATCGTCCTCATGAGCTAATGTAGGTACCTCAAGCTTCTCCTCTATTGGCATAAGATGCGCCAGATCATCGTTCATATCTTCAAGCATCTCGCGGTATCTAGAGTTGGAGTAGGAGCCAAAACAATGTTAGCATTTTCAGTTACCTTAGGTCGCACCTCGCTTGTGACTGTGGTTGGTGGAGGTACAAATCAAAGTTGCAATTTCTTCTTCATCTGCTCCCATGTGTACATGAAGTGGTACTCCAGATTCGACCACCAATGTTGAACATCACCGATTAGTGCCGTCCTTGCCATGGTCATCTTCTCATAAGGATCAAGGTCCTGTCTTTCAAAATAGTTTTCCAACATAGTTACCCATAGAAAGTAGTCCAATGACGTACTCTCAGCAGTGAGTGGAAATATGTATACAGGTGTTGTTTCCCTTTGAGCTCAAATCTGCCTGCGATGACATCGTAATCTACCAAATTCAACCAACCTGTCATTGTTAGTAGAAAACAAGAAACAAATCACAAGTATATGTTCCTATCAACTACTAGGATCTAGAGGCTCAAATCAAGTCACTCACACTCAAGCTTATACCAAGTTCTTACCAATGCCGCAAGGAAGTGGTACAACCGGTGGCTGGTTCGTGATACTCTCACTTGTGATTAGCCAAACGATTGCGAGGAACGACACCTGCTGGGTTAGTAGGAAGTGGAGCTTGGAAGGCTTCAATATGGTAGTAAGGATCAGCAATAATCAAATTAGTTAATGCAAGTTGAAAGATTGTTCAAAGTACTAGCCAATATTGCTGATCCTTGCTTAATCATAGCTAGCTAATCAAAGCCCTATGCAGATAAGTGTATATACGCACACACAAAGATAAATATGACTTGATGTAAGCAAAGGAAAACCTCACAAGTTCTAGGATAGACGCTAGCCAACTACTCAAACTTCTTTCTAAGGGCACCAGATTGTTTGCGCGATGTAGAGCACAAAAACAACAATATCGATGCACGCAAACAGCTCTCTAGATTGAGTAGAAACAATAGCTAGTCTCAAACGATGAAAAAGCAAAGTTTTATATGGCTTATATATGCTTGTTTGAAAGGTTCGATATGAACTACAACTTTTCAGTTGAGGTGAAGCCCAAATTCCAAAGGGAAGACTGAAAGAAACGGCAAAAACAAAAACCGAAAACTTGCGACGCGAATTCGGGGCCGAAGATGGCCAATTTTGGGGCACCTTTAGGGCGAATATTGGCATAGGTGGAAAGGATGCGTCTTATCATATCTTCAAAATGAGTACAAGAACGTCAAAAACGGACACAGTATGCAAAAGTTATGCCCGTTTTACTGAAGGTATCTCGGAAATGGAATCCTACTTGGACTCGAAACCGTCTCAGGTTCAAATTTGAAACTGCTATATCTTTCAAATCCTTGGGCCAAACTTGCTGAAATTTTTTGTGGAAGCTTTTGGATATATGTAGAAGGTCTCCAATATTTTTCACATGCTTTTCTTTTCTTTTCTTTTTCTTTTTTCTACTGCGGCTTTTGTTCTTGCGGTTGCCTCTTTCGCCTTCTATTATTTGGCCGGCCCTAAGTCGCAAATAACATCAACTCTCTCAAAAGATCACAACAACCTTCTTATTTTCAGATTAACAACAGTACAGATTTTCTATTTTTTTGGTGCGGATTAGAGGAGTTATAACCCACGAATTTTCTGTTTTATATTTAAAAACTAAGAACCCTAAATGAACGATCAAGCAACGCGAAGCACAACACGAGAAGCAATCTAGATAACGACCAACTAGACAATAACTAGAACTAACGATCAGCAACTAGACATGATGATGCAACCAATGATTCAACAAGAAAAATACTGAAAAGAAAGTTGTAATGGCTCAAAGGGGTTCGGTACGGATGATAGATGCAATAATTTTTTGGGAAATTTTCTGGATTCTAGGTATGAAAAATGAATCTACTACTAGAAAACTAGAAATTCTCACCGATCAACTGAAGCTCTGATACCACTTGATTGAACCACGGAGGTCCTCATTTGGCCTGATCTTTCGATGAAAAGATAAGTTCGGCAGTAGTCGCTCAACTCTCACGATCCTGGCTATGAACTCGCAAGGCCCAAAACCACGCAATTGCTGAACTGCTCGACAAGTCGTTATCAACCGTGCACGAATACCCAGTTGACCTGACCACGAAGGTCGATCCTGTATACACCGAAGAATCATGCAAGAATAAGATAAAGCAATATGAAATTGCAAATAGGAATTGAAAGATTTGAATTGAGTTGGGATTCTGAATAAGGATCTTAATTGGGTGGTCTAGTTGACACACGCAAAAGATACAAGCTGCAACGAAGGCAAACTAAACATAAACAAAATCCAAGGAAAACTAGAGGGGTGCGGACACAAAGTGACATGGAAACCTTCCTTGTACCATGGCGTGGAGTAGCGCTCATATCCAGAGGGTTGATGTCCTCATCAAGCGGCGGGTGCGAGACGGCCAAGAGGACCAACTGGGAGTGCAGGCGGGGCTAGAGGCTCATCGCGCACATGCTCCAGGCGGCGGCGTGGAGCAAGATCGGGCCACTGGGCCGGGTGTGGGTGCTATCGGAGGACGGCCACCGGTGCACGAGCACTGGCTGTGGCAAAGAAGGGTGAGACGACTACGCTGTCTTCTGCAGCGATGACTGCAGGATTAGGCATGAGTATGTCAAATTCTTTGCAGAGGTGTTGGACTACTTGCCGTAAAATTAGCAGTTTATTGTATATGTAAATTTGCATTTATCTATATCAGAATGTGTCAAATGTTCTGAATTTTCAATTTGCATTTATGTATTTATCACAGACTTTCAAATGAGAGAACTTCTCTTTACGCGCCATGTTGTTCTTCACCATCAATGATTTATCACAAGATTAAACCTTAACCTAAAGCAACTCCCCAAAAGAAAATAGAAATAAAAACTTATGATCATCATCCAGAACTAATTTATTCAAATACTAAAATAATTATCATGAATTAATAAAAATTTTACCAAATTTTTGGAACTATATTTCACCTACAGAAAATTTAAACTTAATATAATGACCTATTCTAGGTTTGAATATAAACTATACAAATTAAATCATGAAAAGTCGGGTTTAAGAATTTTTATGAACACTAGACCTTTCGAGGAAGACCCATGAATTATTTCAAGATTTTAGGAAATTTATTTCTATTTATAAGACCTGGATCAAAATGGTAGTTTAGTTTTAAATCTCAATCAACCCTAATTAGACTTAGATCTACTAGAGCCATTCAGAACCGTCAGATATAGGTCGCACGATCCACACGGGCCGCACGTTCGGCAGTCCGAACGTACTCACACGCTCAGCCGTCTGATTTTAAATCAACTGTCCAAATCAAGCAGAAACGTTCGAACCATCCGAACCGCAACGATTATGGACCGTTAGATCTCGATCGGGCCGCCCAAACACAAGGTCCGAACGTCACTGTAGGGATACTGGTAGGCTACGCTAGCAACAATTCAAAATTTCTACCACGTAAACCAGGATGCCAAGCAAGTTAGATAATCACAGATCATTACAACCAGACGCGCAGTGCAGCGGAAGAAGAGTCGGAGCAGCCTGGTCCAACGAAGAGCGCGTCGATGAAGTGGTCATAGTCGATCGCCCAACGTCCTCATAGACGATCGTCTCCTCCAGCAACCTCCAACGTTCCTAGTGTAGATCACGGATCGTCCTCGGTAGAACAAAGAACCGCAGAGCGCCTCTCGATATCCACACGCCTAGGAAGGAACAACAGACGCCGTGTGCTAGCACCAAGTCGCACAGTAGAGCTCTCAGGAAGATGGCGGCTAGGGTTTCAGTGGAACAACTCACGTGTGTCACCTCCCCACGACAGCCTCAAGCATCTCCTTATATAGTGCCCTCGTGACGGATCCTATCTGAACACGTTTGACGAATCGTTTTCGTACTGGTTTGTTCCAACCTGTTAAGTGTGTGACCCGTTAGGTTTATGTGTAATCGGTTGTGAGTCGGAAACCCTTTCCGACCACGAGTCGTAGCGGTACCTAGCAAGACATAACGATTCTCGAATACACACAAATTATATCGGACGAACCTTAATGCAATGTGATCTACGACTAGGTCCTCATCACTTACGACCAGGTCCTATCTCTATACGACCAGTTCGTATTCGGTTATGACCAGTTCGCAACTCCTTACGACCAGGTTTCGACCACTCTGTAATTTCATTCGACCAGTCTACGATTAGCTCGTATCTCCATACGACTAGTTCGTAAGTGATCGAACTAAGCGACCAACTCTAGTAATCTCCCTTTGCCTCACGATATCTGGTTGAACTCCAGGTGAGATATTATGTCATCAATAGACTGTTCAATACTTTGTCGATCGAGTTGTCGGATAACCTTATGTAGTCGAACACTTCGACCACTAGTGGCATGGCCATGCACTTTCTTTATCCAACCACTTCGAGGGGCCAAGAGACATCTCTCCCGTTATGTTAGGAGGGGCAAATCCTATATTCGACCAGTCACATCCCTCCGCATGTTTCATAGCATACCCGAAAGCTACCTTTATAACTACCCAGTTACGAGTAGCATTTGGTAACCCCTAAGAGTGCTATTACACATGTAGGGAACCATGCTAATCTCAGGTCTAAGGATTATACATCATGATTGCTTGAGACCAACTAATGACACATAGAATCATAACAATCTCAATAGTGTCTCAATGTGGGTCAATCCAACCCCATGTTCTCTAACATGTGTTCACATTATTGATTCGATATCCCTATATCCATGACCGGTGAAACATGGTCATTAATCAATACATGTGCTGGTCGTAGAGTCACTGGTGTTTCGACCAGTGACATTCGACCAGTGATACTTTTAGAACGACATCATATAAGTTAAAGAGTTTCACCAACAAGTCACATACTCGTTGATCTTCAGAACTAACGATTCATTCAAGGAACAGAATAACATTTATTCAATAACTCATAAACAAAGACGTGATACAATCATCTCTATGATTGCCTCTAGGGCATATCACCAACAGCTATCACAGACGGTTCCAATAAAGAACCGTCTATGATATTTATTTCAAGATTTCTAGAGAAAAATTCTTGGCATCAAAACCTCAGAAAATTTTATACAAGGTCAATCCGGGAGTTGGGCACCTCTTGTAAAAATTTCGGAATTTTTGGAGTTGTGTAGCTCCATCTAAAAATTCCTCTAATTTGAGCCTAATCTCAAACCCTAGTCAAAGGTACTGTTGGGTCTGAGTCAAACTCAGGTCTTTTGGTTGAGCCCAACCAACTAAACGCACTCGAGCGCGTTCAAAAAGGCGCATAGCGTTTCAACCGTTGGATTCCTTTCCAACCGTCCAGATGTAAGTGAACGTTCGGACCGTCCGAGAGTCCGCTTCAATCAGGACCGTTCATTCCCCATTAGACCGCTAGGATTGTTTTGAACGTTCGGACCGTCCAAACGTTACTTTCAATCTGAGCCGTCCATTTCTGATCGGACCATCAAAGTGTTTTTACCCATTTCTTTTGACTCAACCCAACCCTCTCGTTCTTTTTTACCTGAGCCACCTTAGCCTGTTTCGCTGACTGGTGGCCCCCCGCCAGTCCTAGTCATCTTCCTCGCCGGGCTTGTGCCTGTGCCAGAGCGCCAGGGCATGGGAGAGATCCTTTGTCAACCTCTGTGCGTCACCTTCAATGGCTACACCCTTGGTTTTGTTGACCATCGGTGGTTTTTGCCCTCAAGTCACTGTCTCAACTGCTCCCATCTTCTCAAGTTCGTCCATGGCAGAACCATGAACTGAGCTCACTGTGGAGCTTTGTCCTCACATAGCTCCTACTCTCCGACTATAAATAATTGTAACATCCCAAAGTAATGTTACCAAAATAAAATAAAATAAAATAATTATTTTATTGGATTTTTCTGAAAATTGGAAAGAGTTCTATTGCTTTATTTGAATCTTTGAAATTTTGAAAGTCAAAATTAAAATTTATTTGAAGTTCTTGAAGTTTTATTGGATTTGAATTGAAAAATTTTTTTTACTTAATTTCTAGAATTTTCTGAGTTTTTAAAAGCCTTTTTATAAATATTTTAAAGCCAAAACAATTTATTTGCAAAAATAAAAGCCAACATTTAGTTGGAAATAATTTTATAAAGTCCAAAAATAAGTATGGGAATTTCTGTGAATTTTTCCATAATTTTTTGGATTTATTTTGCTATTTTCTAAAGCCAAAATATATTAACCAGATTAACTAAATCGGAAAAACACTTAAAAATCCGGAAAAGGCTTTGGGCCAAAACTCCCTCCGCCTGTTTTTCCTCCCGCGCTCGCCCGCATCGCCCATTCCGCGCCGCTCCTCTCTCTCTCTCTTCACCTCCACCGTCCGACAAATCGGACGGCCATCCATCCCCCACGCCACACCCCCGCCTCCGCACCGTCGGATCAAATCCGACGGCTCACCCTCTTTCTTCCCCGCGCCCCCTTCTTCCCCACGACGCCGCGCGCCCCGCCATTTTAGGCCGCACGAAGCTTGCGCCCGCCACGATTCCTGCTCCCCTCTCTTCACGCGACCGCGCGCACACGACTCAGTGGTTCCAACCACCCTCGCCCCACCTCTTCCCCCTTCCCTCATGTCGGTTTCACCCGAAACGGCCGCGCGCCCAAACCGCCGCCGCCGCCATCGCCGCAAGCACGATCTCCCCCTCCTGTGCCACTCCGACCCTATAAAACGGAGCCCCAGGAGCCCCCTTCCTCCCTCACTCCTCCCCCATCATCCACTCCTCGTATCCTCCATCCAATCGTCGTGATTTTGAGATTTTCTCCGCGCCGCCGAAACTTCTTCGTTCTTCGTCTCCGGCGCCGACACCGCCTCCTCGCCGTCGCCGCCTACACCATCAGCATCGCCGCGATCTCTCCGTCCCCGTGCGCACCTCCGTCTCGCCCGAGCGCCACCGGAACTCGCCACCGCCGCGGACCCGAAGTTCGCCGCCGCTTAAACTCGTCGCCGGTGGTCCTTCCGCCGTGCGTTCGTGCAACCCCGGTGAGCATCAACATCCCTGTCGCCTCCTCTCTCACACGGTACCACCCGCACCCTCCACCATGCCGCCCTTCGCCGGCAAGCTCGTCGTCGAGCCGCCGTCGGCCTCGTGTCAACGTGGCGCTGCCACGTAGACGCCACCCGTGTGCCACCTCGGCCCGGTTGCCCTCGTGGCATCCCCGTAACGGCCGGTTCAGCGCCACATGTGCGGGGTCTGCCACCTCAGCCCCAACCCCCGAGCCGAAGTCCCATGGACTTGGTCCATGAGGACCGTGTCTATGACACGTGGGCCCCGCGGCCAATTTTCTTTTCTTTTATTCTTTTCGGCCGAAAATCCTTGCTGACGTCATGCTTGCGCAATAAGTTGATTTTCCTTTAGAAAAATAAATCAGGAAAATCTAATAAAATCAGAAATTAGGTTTTAAATAGATTTAAACTTCTAAAATTCATATCTTTTGAATCCCAACTCCAAATTGGGTGTTCCAAATTGCAAAATTTGTATAAAATCATTATCTAGCTAACTAAACCAAAATTATTTAATTTTGAGTTCATTTGACCACAAATTCCTTTAAACCCTAAATCTATCATTTTATGTAATTTCAAACTTCGAAAGCTCATATCTTGTGCATCCAAATTCCGATTGAGCCCATTAAAATTTCTAAATTTATCTAAATTCAAGATCTAGCTATCTAAACCAAAATTATTCAATTTGGAGTTTATTTGAATCTTATTTGAATTTAGTTTGAATTTGGCTTATTTTCGCGTATTAGATTTCGACGACTTCGGAGAGTCAGATTTCGACGTCATTTGAGAGCAACTAATTGAGCAAGGCAAGTTACATTCTTGATCATATTTGCACCCATTATTTAAAATTATTTAAATTTTGTTTCAAATTATTACTGCATGCCTATTTATATTCAGTAATTTAAATCCCTGTTTTAAATTTATAGTTATGCCCAAATCCTTTGTATGGCCAATTTTGTTATCAAATCGAACATATTGTCACCCTAGATAAAACCTAGTTAATACAATAGTATGGACTAGGATCATTTAAATATTGTGCTTAGCCATGCTTATAGACCAAACATATTTCTTTTGGGAAATTTCAGCCAAAAATCAACTATTGTTTAAATTGTACCCTTGGCATTGGTGTGTCATGGGAGTTTTATACATGCCTTTGTAAAATGAAATAAAATGATGGTTTGGACTTGGGCGAATTGGTTGTCCGTGGTGCGAGTTTATGCACAGCTTAATCTGGTTAAGATTAAGGCCCATGGGTTTGTGGAAAGTTGCCTGTGTCGCTTAAGGACCGGTCTTGAGCCGCATCTTGCTACGCCACCATCGTACTACCACATGTCCTCGGTATGGGAGTAGGACCTGCTTAATAATTTGTGATACCTCATTGTTATTTGTGCCATGTTGTTTGTGTGGGTGTTGGTCAGACAGTAGACCCATCTGGCGCAAGAGGGGGCTCCCGGAGGACAGTCAGTCCAATGGAAGCGAAACCTTAGCGGGCATAAATACTTTAAGGTAGAACTTTGTAAAGGCCTTGTCACGTGCTCTAGACTGCTTACCTAAGGTAGTGAGCGGTGGTATCGACGGATGCCAAACAAACTAGAGAAGACGTGTCTTGTGGGTAAAGTTGTACAACCTCTGCAGAGTGTAAAACTATTCGAATAGCCGTGTCCACGGTCATGGACATGCTGGCAAAGCCACTCAAAGTTAGACTTTGGTTTTGTTTGAAAAAGACTTCTTCAAACTGGTTTATCCGGATGGGAATTGGGCAGGAAGCCATGTGATAGGAGGGTATCCTTCACTATTCATGTGTGAATGTTATCTGACTATAAAATTTAGAATTTATAAAATGAAAATTAGTTATAGAACAACTGCTTTGGAACTTAGTACAAGTATTTAAAGAAAATGCTGCTCTATGCAAATCAACCAATAAGCCACCCTTTGTTACATCCATGTATGCATGTCATTCTGTTATTTGACGGGTGTAACTTGCGAGCACGGAAGTTGTGCTCATCTTGCTTTATGCAAACAAAATTTCAGAGGAGAAGGACTTCACTTCAGGTGTGGATCGTGACGACTAGGCCGCTACCCCAGTTGATTGCCTGTGGCAGATTACTGGACCCTACTACTTCTTCATCGTCTTCCACTGTGTTTACTTAATATGGCCCTGTAAGGCTATCTTGTAATCAACTCTGTTGTCATTTAATAAATTTTAGCGTTTATGGTTGTGTTATCACACTTGTTTACTGTGTGAGCTAGCCACTGATCATGGGACTAGTTCAGTTATGCACAGAAGATCTGGGGAGTTAATCCCGGGTCGCTACAATAACCCTTGAGCTCCTCCTTGTATTCTTTTACAGCACCACCCTAGCTCCCTCTCTGTTTGTTTGAGCTCAAACTCCAGAGAGCCCCAAATCGCCATTGTCGGTCGACAAGTTTCTTCTTCGTCGTCGGTGCTCCAGTGGTTCCTTTGCTCATCTCTTCGTGTCACTTTGCACCCCTCATCACCTTAATCTTTTCCCCTAACTCAATTTTGGATTGCCTTCACAGGAATCATCAAATTTGGGTTTTGTTCTTCTTCAGTCGAAGTTCACCCTTTTCTTCCTCAGCTCCAGTAAGGACCTCCTCTCTTCAATTACTTGCTCATGAACCATCTCTGAGCCTTATTGAAGCTTTCCTTACCACTTGGGTCCTTTCTTTTTTGCTCAGGCCACCATCTCCTCATTGTCTTCCTCAACGCCAGTACTGGTCTTCGTTGCTAAAGCACCTCCGGCCATCTTTGAACCTCTCCTGTGCTCAGGTAGCTTCCTTGTAGTCCCTAGTTGCTTGGGCACCCGCTTCCCTGGACAATGCGGAGCTTGATGTTGCTTTTGCATGTTGGTCGTGTTTTGCACCGCCGTCCTTCTCCAGCTCGCCACTGTTCTAGGCTGGCTCAGCCGTCGAGAGTACCTCTATGAGTTGCGCATGGCTATTGCGAACCCATTCCTGCCCTTAGTTTGCGCCGCCGTGACCGGAGTCGTCGACGGTGAGCCCAGCTTTGAGCTCGAACTTGTTGTCGTACGCGGGCAAGCACTGTAGCATGCCATTAGGACACTGATTCGCTCTTTAAATGGCTAATCATTGCTTATCATTTAATGGCTATCCTAAAATGGCTTAAGTGTCACTTACATGCGGGCCCTACGCCCTTAATCCCCGGTGTGCACGTGCGCAGCGCGTAGTTGATCTTGGACCGTCCATTTTGAGATCTACGTCTCAGATCTCTCGGGACGTTCGGACCTCTCGAACGTCTCCTTTCTCTATGGACCATCCGTTTTAAGATCTACATTCCAGATCGCTTGGAACGTTCAGACCGTCCGAACGCACCTTCGCTCTAAGCCGTCCATTGCTAGATCTGCGATCCAGATCACGTTGAACGTTCTGACCGTCCAAACGTCTCTTCCTTTTTGGACCGTCCGATTTTGATCTAACACTTGGATGGTTGGGCCGTTCGCGCGGGGTCTATCGTCCTGTTCGCTTGGGCCGTTCGATTCAATCTCAACAGCCCAAGTGTTTTCCGCTTTGGGTTAATAGGAAAATCCAGTTTATCTTTATTTGTGAACTGTAAATTGCTTTAAACTTCAAAATGGCTTAAGTAATTCGTTTTAACTCCATTTTGGTTGATTCAAAATTTGTTATTTCCTAGTTTAACTGATCTTTAATCTAAAAATTGTTTGAACCTTGTTCTATACCAGAAAATTTGTGTTAATTATATTACCTTTTTTTAGCATTATTTCTTGCACAAAGAAAATTTACGGTTCCAAAGGGCCGCCCAAACAGCAGGTCCGAACATCGCTATCACAGATGGTTCATTTAAATAACCGTCTGTGATATGGTGGATATCACAGACGGTTCCATTATAGAACTGTCTGTGATATGTTCCATATCACAGACGGTTATTTTATGGAAACGTCTGTGATTTTATGGCACTATAAATATCATGCCCGACAGACCCCTTGCCCCCTAGCGCCTCCACCCCCTGACCCAATTTCGTTTTGAGCTACCACCCCGATTGCGCCACCTTAGAGAGGTGAAGGAAAGGAGGAAGCTAAAGAGAGGAGGAAGGGAGGAGAAGGAGAAGGCCATCATCAAGAATCTCGCGGGATATTTGGAATTTTCGTCGTGAGCTCTGAGGGTAACGATCTGTACTAACTCTTTATATTTGCTCTAGGTTAATCTTTAATAGGAGGAGTAGCGTATTTGCAGTTTATTAATCTAATTTAATACTACTAATTTGTTATATGTGCGTAGTGTAGATGGACTGAAACTGGATGTACGGTGCAAACCGTGTGAGCCAAGAGTACATTAATGGTGTGTTTGCTTTTAAAAGAGCCGTCGAGCAGGATATGTTGAAGAAGAGGATAGAATTTATGTACTGTCTATCCATTGATTACAGTAATCTGAAGATGTTTAACAACTCGACGCAGATCACAGGGCACTTGATTCGAAGGGATTTTAAAAGGGTATACATGTTGGACAATTCACGGTGAAGAGCAGATTATACAGGACGTTAGTAATGACGACATCGCCAAAGAAGTCAACGATATGCCAGATGTGGATTGTGCTTTTGATGAGGATAGGTCGCACGATGACAATCTGGATCAGATGGTACGTGATGCAGAAGGGAACTACAGTGAGATAGAGTTTTGTAAATTCGAGCGCTTAATGGAGGACTCGGGTAACCTTTGTTCCCTAGCTGCAAGCCGGAATACACAAGGTTGTCAACCGTGCTTGAACTGCTGAAATTGAAGGCAAGCAATGGTTGGTCCGACAATAGTTTCACGACATAGTTAGGTCTCCTAGCGGACATCATTCCAGAGGGAAACGTGTTTCCCAGCACCACCTACCAAGCCAAGAAGGTTCTTTTTCCATTGGGAATGGAAGTAGAAAGAATACATGCATGTCCGAACGATTGTATCTTGTACCGTAAAGAGTATGCAGACATGCATGTATGTCCCGTGTGCAAAGCATCCCGATACAAGCGTAAGAATGCTGCTAAGGTGAAGTAAGGACCTCCTGCTAAGATGTTGTGGTATTTGCCTATGATCCCACGTTTGAAGAGTTTATTCGCGAACCCAAAGGAGGCAAGATTGCTGCGTTAGCACTCAGAGGAGCGTAAGAAAGATGGAAAGCTAAGACAGCCTGCTGATTCTGCCTAGTGAAGAAACTTCAATCGAAGCTTCAAAGAGTTCGGTGCGGAATTGAGGAACATAAGGTTGGGGTTGAGTACTGATGGAATGCATCCTTTCAGTAACATGAGCAGCTGACATAGCACCTGGCCCGTGAATCTATGAATGTACAACCTTCCTCCTTGGCTATGTACAAAGCGGAAGTACATTTTGATACAAGGGCTGAAGCAACCTGGGAACGATATTGATGTGTACCTAGCACCATTACTGGAAGATCTTGTGACACTATGGAACGAAGGGGTACAAGTATGGGATGCGTACAAGAAAGAGAACTTCTCTTTACGTGCCATGTTGTTCTCCACCATCAATGATTTTTCTGCCCTTGGTAACCTGTCGGGTTTCAGTACTGAAGGAGCCAAAGTCTGTACGCACTGCTTAGATGGTATGGAGAGTGTATGGCTGAACAACTCGTGCAAAACTGTGTATATGCGTCACCGTAGGTTCCTCCCTAGGATTCACCCATACCGCAAGATGAATAAATAATTCGACAGAAATAAGGAGGACGGCTCAGCTCCAAGGGCTTTTAGAGGGAAAGAGGTCTATGATATGGTTAAGGATATCGATGTTGTGCTTAGGAAGGGACGTAAATTAAGGACCCATCGGAACAACATCTGGAAGAAGTGGTCAATTTTTTGGGACTTGCCTTATTGGGAGCACTTAGAAGTTTGTCACTGCATCGACGTCACGCACGTGGAAAAGAATGTATGTGATAGCTTGATTGGTCTCTTATTGAATATTAGTGGCAAAACAAAGGATGGTGTTAACGCATGGCGTGACTTGGTTGATACGAACATAAGGACCGAGTTAGCACTGAAAGAGACCGATAAAGGACGAATATACCTTCCCCCAGCTTGCTACACTCTATCCCAGCCCGAGAGAAATGAACTGTGCCAGAGCTTGCATGGTGTGAAAGTTCCGTCTGGTTACTCCGCCAGCATTAAGAAACTTGTTTCTATGGAAGATTTGAAATTAATTAGTATGAAGTCTCATGATTGTCATGTGCTGATGACCTAAATGCTTCCTGTTGCAATTAGGAGTATCTTGCCGAACAAGGTCCAAGTGGTAATCTTGAGGCTGTGTTATTTCTTTACCTCAATTGCTCAGAAGGTCATCATTCCCCAAGGACTAGATGCTTTGCAGGCCGAGGTGGTGACAACTCTATGTCATCTTGAGATGTATTTCCCTCTGTCATTTTTTGATATCATGGTCCATCTCATTGTTCACCTTGTGAAAGAGATAAAGATATGCGGCACTGTGTTCCTACATCATATGTACCCGTTCAAGAGGTACATGGGAATTCTGAAGTCCTACGTACGGAATCGATCTCGACCGGAGGGCAGCATCCTCGAAGGTTATGCAACCGAAGAGGTCATTGAGTTCTGCATCGACTACATGGCTCAGGTGAAACCGATAGGTGTGCCTCTATCTTGTCATGAGGGGAGACTCGAGGGTATCGGGACCATCAAAAGGAAATCAATCACTGCTGATCTGGATACGTACACTCAAGCCCATTTCACAGTCTTACAACACATGACCCAAGTGTTCTCTACATCGACGAGCACAAAGACATGGTACGCCAACAGAATCCAGACTGGTCGGAGGTTTGGATCACGAGACCACAACCGTCGGTTCAACGAATGGTTAAAGGTGCAATACACTGGGAGGTCATCGAGTGATGATACGCTGCTATGGTTGGCAAAAGGACCAAAATTTACAATCGTTACATGGCAAGGATACGACATAAATGGGTACATATTTTATACAACAGCTCAGGATAGGAAGAGCACAGTCCAGAACAGCGGTGTCCGGATAGATGCGTTTCATGAGCAGTTCAATATCGCCGGGCCACGTGGGTTGAACTCCTACTATGGGTTCATAGAGGAGATTTGGGAGCTCGACTACGTATTTTTCAAGATCCCCTTGTTTCAATGCTATTGGGTTAAACTTCTGTAGGGTGTGAAGGTCGACAAGTACGACGTCACTACTGTGGACCTCAAATGTGTCGAATACAAAGATGAACCATTCGTACTCGCTAAGCAAGTTGTTCAAGTTTTTTATGTAACGGACCCGACAAATAAGAGCCGCCACGTAGTTCTTTATGGAAAAAGAAGGATTGTCAGAGTTGAGAATGTCGTGGATGAGGAGGAGTACAATCAATTCGATGAGTTGCCTTCTTTCGGAGACGGCATCAGGCTCGAGGAAGAATCCAGTGAGGAAGCTAGCTATATGCGCATCGATCATCATGAAGGGCTATATTTTAAATAAGAATTTATTCCATAACATGAGACATGTCAATGTGGAATTGCCATGTGTTAATGTGTTACATATGGTCTTGTCATCTCTGATTTTGCTGTCAATGTGGACTTCATTGTAATGTGGAATTAATGGTAATATTATGCACATGTACAACCTATTTGTCTCATGTCCTAATATGCCAAATTATGGATTTGTCATCTCTGATTTTTTTTGTCAATGTGGACTTCATTGTAATGTGTAATGGTAATATTATGCACATATACAACCTATTTGTCTCATGTCCTAATATGCTAAATTATGGATTTATCTGAATGTGCTCTTGTATAACCATATCACAGACGGTTCCATTATATAATTGTCTGTGATATACCTTTATTAGGCGGGAACTGCTGGGTTTTGCACCCTTACTCGTCACTCACCCTTACTCTCACCCGTTCACCTCCCCGCCCGAGCGTCCCCGCCCTCGACGTCGCCAACTCCAATGCCTCCTCCGGTCCACGCCTCGCACCGCCGACTCCAGCGCCTCCTCCGGTCCTCCCTCGTGCCGTCGACTCCAGCGCCTCCTCCGGTCCTCCCTCGCACTGTCGACTCCAGCGCCTCCTCCAGTCCTCGCGCCGCTGGCTCCAACGCCTCCTCCGATCCTCCCTCGCGCCGACGACGACTCAACCTCCTCCACATTGGAGCCATGCCGCTAGGCCTCCTTCTCCACACCGGAGCCACTCCGCTAGGTTTTTTGGGACAGCGTCCTTGTGACGTGCCTAGTCTGTTTATTCTCTCGGTGGTTTCGAGTACCATCGTCTCGTGAGTATCTTTGTATTCATTTATTGTGTATCACTTTGAGTATATATATGTTGTACTAGTTCAATTCTAAAATTGATTTGTTAGTATTGGGAGATATATTGCAAAGTGACTTTTGAGGGATCTGTTGAAACTGCTCTATGATAATAATTGTCATAAACTAAAATTGGTGTGATAGCATATTCAGATTTGAGCTCTATATGTGTTGCTTACCGCTATCTTTTATTTCTATTTGATTCAGCTATACCATAATCAGGACATTTGATTGCATCTTCTGAATAGAATAGATTAGTTGAGCTGTTATTGCTTTGACATTCTGTAAGTTGACAGACTTAGAATAGATTTACATTTACATATGTTGATTTGGTCATTTAAATGTTGGTGGATTAATGCTTCAATGTCTTATGATTATGCTGGAATTAATTTTGATTATTTGCTAAAACCGCATTTCTTACAACAGTTCGGTTGATTATGATTTGGTCATTTAAATGCTTGTGGATTAAGAGCTCATAGTCTGAATCTTAGTTGTTTGATTTAACGCCTCCGGTCCTCCCTCGCGCCGCCGACTCTAGCGCCTCCTCCATGTCTATTTATCTTCCCAGTGGTTTCGAGTACCATCGTCTCGTGAGTATCTCTGTATTCATTGCCTAGACTTAGAAGTTTCAGTTTGAGAGGTTGTAGCCTTGTTTGTTGTTATCTAGTCTGTTGGCTTAAGCTTTGTCTATTCTGTATTCTTGCACTAGTAATCAAATCATCACACTGTTAGCTGATTATTATTGCTGTTTATGAGAAATAATTTGACAACTTAATAAAGCATTCTTAAGAGCTCAAAATATTAATTTTGTTATCATATTCAATTAATGAAGAGTTTAGACTAAAGGGTTGAGATGACAAAGATTAATTCTTTTACATCTCATCTTTTGAGAGCACTCGATAACATCATATTTCTGAGCTATATACTAATTTCTTTCATATACATGTGGTATATGTTTAGCTTTTCATTCAGTTTAAATGGATTAATGCTTTAATGTCTTATGATTATGCTGGAATTTTTTTTGATGGAAATGATTATGCTAGAATTAATTTTGATTATTTGTTAACCGCATTTCTTACAACAGTTTGGTTGATTATGATTTAGTCATTTAGGCTGAAATCTTTAATTTACATGTGGTATATGCTGAGCATTTTATTCATCTTAAATGACTTGGTGAAGCTTCATATGTATAGGTAACAAGCTAGCGAGATGGCGTCCGCACTGTCTTCACTGCCATCATCGACATCACCGAATGTGTCTAGATCTCCAAGGAAAGCGGTACGTACACGAGATGGTAGAGGAAAATCGAAAATTCCTGCGGGCCGAATGAACCGTCACGGAGGTCAATGACATTGGGATCCCTGTGAGTCCCTAGAAAGCAACGGCGAGATTTTGGACCATCTACGGGATACTTGGAAGGGAACGAGTCCCCATCACCACACTAAGTTGGGACACTTTGTCTAAAGATCGGAGAGGCGAGCTGTGGACATAAATTTCAGAATCGTTCACTTTCCCAGAAGCAGACCAGGCACGTGTGCAACGACAGGCGTTGCTCACGATGGGAAAGGCGTGGAGGACCTTTAAGAGCATGCTTGTCACGAAGTACGTGAACACCGGTCGGACGCCCTTCACGTAGTATAAATTCTTGTCGTGGGATATATGAGACGCCTTTGTGCAAATGAAGGCGACGACCGAATTTCAGGAGCAAAGTGCGGTGCACAAGGCTCTCCAGACAAGAAACACTCACCCTCACAGACTCGGCACCGCTGAGTATGCGGGTAAAACTGCACAATTGGCGGCAGAGGACGAGAATGGAATAGGGCCATTTGCTGAGATCAATGATGAGCGCGCTCGACCCTGGTTAAGAGCGAGGGCATCAGCCACGTCTTCGGGTGGATTCTCTTTCACAAACCCGGCAGATTAGGATGTGGCCCAACGTGTGGTAAATATATCGAACTACCTAGTTGTTAATAAGTCTATAACTTCATAGTGTCTATAATAACATGATAACCTCTTGCAGCATAAATTGACTTCCACATGTTCAGAAGGCTCCTTCCAAGCAAACAGGGAGAAGGATACACTATCTACGGCCCTGAAAAACAAGGAGCACCCAGGTCACAAGCGAGGCAAAGGGGTTTACGTAACTTGGAGGGATGGATTCACATATGACTACTGCACATATAGGAGTAGGAAGAGATCCAAGACCGAGTACGACACAATGTTGGAACATGTGCTTACTACAAAATTTCAAGGAAAGATAACAAGATTGGAGGACCAAGTGAATCAACTCCTACATGATGAGGACATCAACCGTCCGGATAAAAGCGCTACTCCACGCCATGGTACAAGGAAGGTTTCCATGTCACTTTGTGTCCAAGCTAAGCAAGAGTTCAAGTTGGACACGTTCTGGAATCCAGTTTGGCCTCCGGAGACAGCAGTAACTTCAAACAGGCATAACTTTCGTATACGAACTCTGTTTGAGGTCCACGAGTACTTGATTGAAAGCTTATCTCGTCCTTTTTCAAATGGATCTGGCCTCACCTCCAAATTACTTTTGCGCGCGCCGCAATCATCGAAAGAAGGTGTTGTGTCACCTGTTTGGGCCAAATTGGGTCTTGTAACCTATTTGGGCCGGCCACCTCCTTAGCCACCCCCTTGGGCTGCACTATTCATGGTCGTACTATTTGCATGAACAATACCCATGAATAGCACCTCTCCCTTAGCTCTTGGATATGTGCGCCTCCCCCTCCCCTATATAAAGGAGGCTGCACCCCTCTAGTTTTCCTTGGATTTTGTTTATGTTTAGTTTGCCTTCGTTGCAACTTGTATCTTTTGCGTGTGTCGACTAGACCATCCAATTAAGATCCTTATTCAGAATCCCAACTCAATTCAAATATTTCAATTCCTATTTGCAATTTTAGATTGCTTTATCTTGTTCTTGTGTGCTTCTTCGGTGTATGCAGGAATCGATCTTCCTGGTCAGGTCATCCGGGTATTCATGCACGGTTGATAACAACATATCGAGTAGTTCAGCGATTGCGTGGTTTCGAGCCTTACGAGTTCATAGCCAGGATCGTGAGAGTTGAGCGACTACTACCAAACGTATCTTCTCATCGAAAGATCGGGCCAAAATCAGGACCTCCGTGGTTCATCAATTGGTATCAGAGCTACAGTTCTTCGGTGTGAAATCAGTACCCTTAGTGGTAGATTTTTTTTCATACCTAGAGTCTAGAAAATTGCTAAAAAATTTTGTTGCATCTATCATCCATACCGAGCCCGTTGAGCCTTTGCAATTTTTTTTTCAGTTTTTGCATGGTTGAATCATTGGTTGCATCGTCGTGTGTAGTTGCTGATCTTTAGTTCTAGTTATTGTCTAGTTGGTCATGGTATAGATTGTTTCTCGTGTTTTCCTTCGCGTTGCTTGATCGTTCGTTTAGGGTTCTTAGTTTTTGCATCTAAAATAGAAAATTCGTGGGTTAGAACTCCTCTAATCCGCGCCAAAAAATAGAAAATCTGTCCTATTGTTAATAAAAAAACCTAGAGGATTGTTGTGATCTTTTGGGAGAGTTTATGTTATTTGCGACTTGCGGTAAACTCTAGAGCCGGCCAGATAGTACAAGGAAAAAGAGGCAACTGCAAGAACAAAAGCCGCGGTAGAAAAAAAAAGAAGAAAAAGGAAAAGAAAAGAAAAACACATAAAAATTGGTGAAGACCTTATACATATAGCCACAAGCTTTCATAAAAAAATTCAGTAAGTTTGGCCCACAGAATCAAAAGATATAGTAGTTTCAAGATTGAACACGAGTCGGTTTCGAGTCCGAGTAGGATTTCGTTTCCGAGACACCTTCAGTAAAACGGGTATAACTTTTGCATACGGTGTCTATTTTTGACGTTTTTGAACTCGTTTCGAAGCTAATGACGAGGCGCATCTTTTCTATCTAAGCCACAATCTCTCCAGGTGCCCCAAAATCGGCCATTTTCAGCCCCAAATTCACGTCGCAAGTTTTTGGTTTCTATTTTTTCTATTTCCTTCGATCTTCCTTTTAGAATTTGGAGTTCGCCTCAACTGGAAAGTTGTAGATCTCGTCGAAACCTTTCAGAAGAGCATATATAAGCCATATAAAACTTTACTTTTTTATTATTTGAGACTAGCTATTGTTTCTGCTCAATCTAAAGGGTTGTTTGCATTCCACCGATATTGCTGTCTTTTGTGCTCTACGTCGTGCGAACAATTTTATGCCCTTTATAGAAGTTTGTGTAGTTGGTTAGCGTATCTCCTAGCACTTGTTGTGAGGCTTTCCCTTGCTTGCATCAAGTCACATTGATCGTTGCGTGTGTGTACATACACATCTCTGCACAGGACTTTGATTAGCTAGCTGTGTTTAGGCTAGGATCAGCAACATTGGCTAGTACTTTGAACAATATTTCAACTTACATTAACTGATTTAATTATTGCTGATCATTTCTACCATATTGAAGCCTTCCAAGCTCCACTTCCTACTAACTAAGTAGGTGTCGTTCCTCGCAATCATTAGGCTAATCGTAAGTGAGAGTATCACGAACCAGCCACCGGTTGTACCATTTCCTTACGGCATTGTAAGAACTTGGTATAAGCTTGAGTGTGAGTGACTTGATTTGAGCCTCCAGATCCTACTAGTAGTTGATAGGAACATATACTTGTGATTTGTTCCTTGTTTTCTACTAACAATAACAAGTTGGTTGAATTTGGTAGATTACGATGTCATCGTAGGCAGATTTGAGCTCAAAGGGAAATAACTACCTACATACATATTGCCACTCACTGCTGAGAGTACGTCATTGGACTACTTTGTATGTGTTACTATGTTGGAAAGCTATTTTGAAAGACAGCACTAATCGGTGATGTTCAACATTGGTGGTCGAATCTGGAGTACCACTTCATGTACACATGGAAGTAGATGAAGAAGAAATTGCAACGTCGATTTGTACCTCCACCAACCACAGTCACAAGAGATGTGCGACCTAAGGTAAATGAAAATGCTAACATTGTTTTGGCTCCTACTCCATCTCTAGATACCGCCGAGACGCTTGAAGAGATGAACGATGATCTGGCGCATCTTATGCCATTAGAGGAGAAGCTTGATGTACCTACATTAGCTGATGAGGGCAATAATAACAAAGGTACTGATTTAGTACTACAGCAAGACATAAAGCAACCATGTGAGTATATACCTACTGTAGTAGTGCAATATTTTGATATTCCTTGTGTTGACTTGAACGAACCATGTGCTAATCTGAACTCTCATAATTTTGCACATGTCGAATTAATTACACATAAGGAAGTACTAGATAGAATATTCCCTGCTGATGCTTTGTGCTATATCATGCTTAAAGATCCAATTAGTTTGGTATGTGCTATGGAGAAAGTTTCTGAACTTTCATCGCTAAATTCTCTTTCTAGCACCTACACCTACTATTTTAAATTAATTGGAGATTATGGTGTAGGCAGTCAATTTCTGGTATATCGAATGTGCACAACTTGTGATCACATGAATGATTTAAACTTGCTGTTTGGACAATAATTCTTGTGTGTTGAATCCTGTTCAATATGAGAGAAAAATAAAATTTAATACTCATCCAATACCTATGTGTTTACCTTTTATTACACCATCTAGTATGGACAATCTGAATAAAGGCGTTGAATTATGGAAGAACTTACAAATCTTTTCACCCTTGCTAGAAGAATTTGCTATTGCTCAATTGAAATATGATTATATGAATGACTTGTGATCTTTGAATTCAATTACTGTGCTGCCCTTTCACAGAGCAATGAATAACTCCACTATATACTTCACTTATACTTGCAAAATGAGTTGAAAACTGACTGCTATGAGAAAATATACCTTTGCTGATTTGATGCATGCACAATCACCAGTAATTTCCAAAGCTTTCTCTATTTCTTTGCAACTTGCTGTTGCTAACATTTTTCAGAAAGATGAGCATGCATTGCTTCAAAACTCGTTGCTACAAGTTTTGAAGCTTTTCTTGGAATTAGAGGATGAGCTTGAGTCGAGGACGACTCAAATGCAAGAAGGGGAGGATGATAAGGACATCAACCCTCCGGATACAAGCGCTACTCCACGCCATGGTACAAGGAAGGTTTCCATGTCACTTTGTGTCCAAGCCAAGCAAGAGTTCAAATTGGACATGTTTTGGAATCCAGTTCGGCCTCCAGAGACAGTCCTAACTTCAAATAGGTATAACTTTCGTATACGAACCCCGTCTGAGGTCCACAAGTACTTGATTGAAAGCTTATCTCGTCCTCTTTCAAATGGATCCAGCCTCACCTCCAAATTGCTCCTGTGCGCACCGCAATCATCGAAAGAAGGTGTTGCGTCACCTATTTGGGCCAAATTGGGCCTTGTAACCTATTTGGACCGGCCACCTCCTTGGCCACCCCCCTTGGGCCGCACTATTCACGACCATACTGTTGAGCGACTACTACCGAATGTATCTTCTCATCGAAATATCGGGCCAAAATCAGGACCTCCGTGGTTCATCACTACTCCTCAACCATTCGCAAGTCACCCCTGTTATTTTGGTAGCCAGTCCTCCTCAACATAAGAGTAGCATCGCGTCCACGCAAAATTTTGAACATGACGTCTAATTACCTATCGACGACATAAAGGTAATGTATATCTCTCGAATGCTCCAAAGATAGACCTATAGGACGCCGTAGCTAATTGGGTATCATTTTGTAGGAGCCGACGCCCTGCACGCTCCAAATGAGGATGGTTGGGCCCATGTATATTGAGGCTGGGCGGGCGGTGGCGTATCCATGCCAGGAAGGGATAGTGCAGCACGGTGCCCAAGTGGCGCAGGGTTACGTCAGGGTCCAGATGGACATGGTACATGATAATTTTAGGGTCAACCCACTGGAGATTTGGCCGAACGAAGACATCAGAACACTAGAGGATGCCGAGTACAGTTTTATCCAGTGGCCCAAGAAGAACATCGCCCTGGACCCTGTAGTGCCACCTCAACCTTCGATTCAGAAGGCCTCTCCAATAGGACCCTCGATGACTTCGCCTCAACCATCTCGACACAACCATGCCTCTCCAACAGGACTCTCGATGACTCCACCTCAACCTTCGCTTCAGAATCCCGCCTCATCGGTTCCCGTGGAGAAGACGCGAAGGAACAAGAAAAGCATGTCGTCGTATCGGTTCCCGAGTCGTCTCACAGGAAGACGCATAGTGGCCAAGTCGTTCAGGACAAATCGAAATAGAAGAACATTAAAGCACCTCCGTCTCCCAACCCTAAGAAATACTCCTTCGGAAGTCTATTGGTGACCACCACAGTATTAGCCTATGCTGGATTAAGTTGTCAGGGTTTGCACACCTGGTACATGCAGAAGACCAAAGAGAAAGGGTGCGCTGATGGAATCACCATCAGATACATGAAGGAGCATTTCCTCCACGAGCCGGCCCCCTTCGTTGTGGACTTCGATGACTTATTCGACCTATTCAACCTCAAAGCCCTCGATGCCTCACTTCTATAATGCTGGACACTGTAAGTGTGTACAATAAAGTTCTATATTAAAGTAATACCGATTAATATAATGACTCATTGCTTATGTATAGATACATGATGAAAAATGCCAGGCAATTGAAAGAACCGGTGGGTTTCCTTGACCCACACGTGGTCTCCGAGCAAACCATCTTGGTAGACGCATCCTATGTCATGAAATACATAACGACAACATTGCTTGCTCAGGACGACAAGGACTACATAATGGTGTCCTACAACCAGAAGTAAGTGCTTCACTACTTGCTATACAAATTTTATTTGTACTTTATATGCAGTACGAACTTAGGTTTAATGACTATAGCGACATACATGAGTAGGAACCACTGGATCCTTTTAGTCATTATACCAAAGAGGAACAATGTAATATACCTTGATTCCCTACTAGGAGTGTCAATGTTGAGATGAAGTTTCTGAAAGATTTTGTTGTGATCAGCTCTAATCCAATTGATTGCATCTTGTGGGTAAAGTGTACAATCTCTGCAGAGTGTTAAACAATCTATTCGAATAGCCGCGTCCGCGGTCATGGACTGTAACATCCCAAAATTTCCAAAATGCAAAAATACGAGACTTTTTAAACTTTTTGTATGATTATCTGTTGTCGTTCAGCTTATCTGCAATTTTTGTGAGTTATTTGATCTGCATTTCTTTTGCCAAAGACAATCATATGAAATGAAAACCCTAAATAGAAAACCCTAGAAACATAAAATTGTAAAAGTAAAAGAATCAGATACAATTAAATCATCATAACAAAATTAACTTAAAATGTTGCCCTGTAAAATATTACTAAAGTAAACCTTAGGTCAAAGACATGTTCAGAACTTAAATCTCCGAATTTATTTTGCTAACCCTAAAGTCCTACCTCGGTCCTTAGCATATTTTTCCTCTCTCTCTCACTGTTCCTCGGGTGTAACCTTAGTTGGCTGATCCAACCAAGCCAGCTAGAGCTCAACACCCATGCCGCTCTCTCTCTCTCCCGACGTTAGCCTCTGAAGCACCTCGCCACGTTGCAGCCGCCGCTCTGCCATCACCGTGTACATCGCCCCACCGGCAGGCCATTTTCTCCATGCACCCGCCTAAGCTCAGGCATGCAACTCGCCAAAGAAACCACCGCCGCCTGGGTTCTTGACCCGCCCATGGTTCGCCTTCGCCGCCACGCACGCCGTATTTCACCAAACGCCTCTCCATCGCGCTGCTCGTGCCGCAGAGCGCCTCGTGCTCGCCTTATCTTCTTGGCATCTCCTCTCCATCCTCCTGTCTTCTCCAGGGCTCAGACCAAGCCAGGACTCAGCCGCCACGTAACCTATCTCACAGCCTCGCGCTCAGCTTGCATGAGTGCCAGCGCGGCCTCACCGCCCACTCCACCCCTTTTTCCCACGAGAGCAGTGCCGAGTCCCACCGTGTGCATCGCCCTCATCTTAAGCTCTCCGCCTCTCCACAGCTATAAGCAGCCTCTTGGAGCTTCCGAAGCATCCCTTCCCACCATTCCTCCTACCCTGCTGCCTCCCAGATTCCCCATTTTCTCCACACAGAGCAAGGGAGCCGCGCTGCTCGCCGTCGCCTGGCCCTCCCCCACCGAGCTCTCCTCTGCCACCTCCCGGCCCAGCTGCTCCGCCCGAGCACCCCGGCTCCCCCCATCGCGCCGACCCGTCTACCGTCGTCCCCCTGGTGCCTCCTCCTCTGGCGCCCAGCACCCCGGCTCCTCCCTCCGTCGCTGGCCTCAGCAAGCCGCCGCCCTCCTCCGCTTGCCGCCGCTGTGCCCTGGAGCCGTCTGCTCTGGATCTGCGCCGGCCCCATCCACCACCGCCACCAGCTGCTCCGGCTCCTTCCTCCTCCGCCCCAGCTCGCACCGGCCCCGTCCACCACGGCCCCGGCCCTGTCTGCCTCGGCTCCAGCCCGCGCCGCCACACCCCGACACCCGAGCGCCGTCGGCCCCCTCTGCTGCCGCTGCTACCTCCCGACTCCACCGTCCTCACCCCGGCTCCTCCCCCGGCGCCCTGGAGCCCGTGCGCCCAAGCCCCAACCGGCTGCTCCGTCCCGGCTCTGCCCCGGCTTCTCCCTCGCCGACCACCGCTCCATGGCTATCGCCGCTGTCTCCCGGATCGCCTCGGCTGCCCCGGCCGCCACCCGGTGCCATGCGCCTCCACGCCATGGCCACCGCATGCGCCGCCCACCGAGCTTCCGATCGCGGCAGCAAGCCAATCTTGAGCCACCTTCTTCCTTCTTGATGCCCTCTATGTGTTTGTGTGAATGCCTCAAAGCATGTATTGTTTCTCTACAGGTGGAGCTCGCCTCGGCCATCCCCTGTCCCTTTCGTTCGTGCTCAACTGCCGTCGTCGACCCTCCTCACCGGCGCCAAGCCATGCCCGAGCCACTCCTGTCTTCCCGTCGGCCTTCACTGCCTTGTGATGTCTCTGTGTGTATGTATTGCTAGGTGAGTGCATGTATGATCAGCAAGGTTCATTTGTTAGGATGATTGATTAGTAGGTTAATTGTGGATGATGCAAATTTGTATGAATGGATGAATCTGATTGACAAGATTTTCTGCTAGCATGCTTATATTGTGTTACATCAATTAGTGATTAGTTGGTTATCATCTAGGTTCACAGATCAAGTTGCATTTTGATTGTTGGGTGGTATAAGAGGAACTTGCTGTAAATGGTGCATGAGCAACAATCTGGGAATTATCAAATTTCTCATTAGGTCATGACCTTGCTTAGTCAAGTAGTTAGAAAATATCTTTGATTCGTAGCTTAGAGTGTTTGTGTTGATGGCTTAGATGTTCAGATTAGTGGATGAATCGGTTTTGTGGAAATTATCGCTAGCATACACTTATACTTGATTCCATCAATTAGTGATTGGTTTAGAAATTTAAAAGTTAGTCAATGTTCCATTAGCATATTTTGTAGGTCTAAAATGATTTTATCGCAGTAAAGGTTGCATAGTATAGTTAGTTGATTATAATGTGGTAATTTGTCGCTAGCTTATAGTTGTGCACACAATCACCATCAAGTCTCACAAAGAATAAAATATATGAGAGGATTGATTTTGACTGTATGATCATGGTGGTTGTATACATAGAATGCCTGGCGAGAGAGTGCTTGTGAGTATTAGGTGTCCTGTTAAGGAAAATAGCATCACCGAAGCTCTAGGTATCGTCCGTCGTCATATGTTCTCAGTAGCAATAGCATGACAATTTTCAGATTTGCCGATAGGATTATGTCTTGGTTAGTGCAGTAGTTAGATATGTTTCTGAGTCACTTAGTTGGTTGGACAATTATCCGGTAGTAGTAACCTAATCTGAAAAATAAGCTTCGCTTGGATCCTCATAAACAAACAGTGAAATCTATAATAATGTGAAAAATAAGTGAGTTTGAAAAGAACAGTAACAAGAAATCCTATCTAATTTAAATAATCTCCGAATCGGCTAATTTGTGTTCCTGATTTCATAATCTGTCTTCTGTGTTGTCAATTTTTTTGGATACTTTTGGCATTCTGGTGTTTATTCGCTGTTTTTCGCTTTGGCAGTTTTTATCGTTAGATGACGTTGATATCGAGAGTGATCCTCTGCAGCAAGTCGAATATCTCAAACAAAGCAAAGGCAAGCAGTTTGATCATATCCACTCAATCCTATTACTTTTAAAATCTAATACTTTGTTTTACTCGTACGTATGCATGCTTTTGTATCAATGATTAATTTTGTCGATTAGAGGTAGTTAATCCCATTGTATTGTTGCCCTGAAAATTGTTCACCCCTGCCACTACCTTAGGAATATTATTCTCACTGGTGAATTAGAGCCCGGTGAATGATTTAGGGCCTTTTATTTGTCTTTACGATATGATGCTTAGCAATGCTTAGATACCGGTAGAATTGGGCGGTTATCGACTTAGTCGGTAACCTTGATCACATAAAAATTATGATATCTTTACATTTTCAGCCTTTGTGCTATATTTATTTGTGAAAACTAAAAATGAAAACAAAATGATTTCGACTTGGGCACAATGGTAAGATGGTGTGCTTTTGGGTGTGACTGGAAAGGTGCCCAAGTCAATTAAGGACCGAGTTACTTGCGCCACCGTACTGAGCATTTTGCGTGCTAACCATACTAGAGGGTATGGGACCTCTCTTGACTTAGTACTTTGGCGTGTATTGGCTCCGGGTTGCAGGAGGTCGCAGGAGGGATGGTGTTGGGAGCATGGTAGTTGTCCGAAACGCTTTACCCTGAGTGGGTAGTTGTCTTTTCGGCTTTACAATGTAAGCGTATGGATTTCTATCCATACGAGTGGCTCGTAGTTAATACACAATATTGGAAAACATCTTGTTAGACTTAGTCGTGCCTGCATACCAAAGGAAGTATGCTAACCGTGGCTGGTGGAAAGGCGGTCTAAAGTGTGGGTACATTGGTACACCCCTGCAGGGTTAAAACTATTCGAATAGCCTCGTCCTAGGTTATGGACACGCTCGGATACGCCCCGTGAGAACTAGACTACAACATTTATTTAAAACTTGATGGGTTGGTATGAACGGGTGTTCATACTATTGTTGTGATGGCCATTGGGTTGGTCATCTCCAGGATGTCTTTATGTTACAACATACTGTATCGCTGTTATTTCTGCAAATAAAATTTGAATTGTTAAAACTGCCTTCAAACTATTACATTATTGCAAAAGAAAACTGGCTTTTTGCTAAAAATAAGTCCAGAGCCCCCTCCACTTAAATAAGGCTTGCATGTAGTTAAATTATAGTTCTGTTACCCTTACACGTCAGTCTTGCGAGTACAAAAACAATTTTTGTACTCAAATGCTTTGCTTAATGTTTTTGTTGCAGAAAGAAGGTAAGCCCCAAGGGCTTTCCTTTTGTGAGCTATGCTGCGGGTTCGACGACTAGCTTGGCGGCCCGGTTGGTTGCCTTGTGGGTAAAGGCACACTAATTGGCTCTTTTATTTATCACCATCTTATGGCTTTTGTTTCCGCTGTTTAGTTTGTTATTTATCTTGTAAGTTCAATCTGTTGTATATTTGTAGTTTTGATATTGTAACCTCTTGTTGTATGGAATTGATACATGATTTTGTAACGGGGTGTGTATACTGCATTTCTGGGAAGTATACATATCATGAGGCTTGGTTTATTTGAATTGTGATGCTAGGGTCAATGGAAGGCTAAGCATTACAAGTCGAATAAACTTGGGTCCTCACATGGACATGCTCGGAGATTTCACACGAGGGGTCGATTTTCATAAAACTATTGGGAAGGGATAGCTGTGTGATTTAAGTCATATGGTTGTGTGAAGGAATTTGATTAGGCTATGTGTCTTTGTGAAAATATATGTTAAATTAATATTTTCTATTTGTTTTGAATTATGCTTTCAATCTATTATTTGTATTCAATTGCAAATGCTGCATTTCTGCAAAATAACCACAGAAGCCATTTCCTTTGGAATAAACCTGCATCTATACATTGCATTCTGTGGTATGACTTGCGAGTACGGTTGTGTACTCACGCTTGTTGTAAAACTTGCGTCCAAACCTACAGAAATGGAGGAATCGTCGGTCAACAAGGTCTACTTCAAGGATCGAGAAGAACTAGGTTGCGCACCCCAGCCGATTGCCTGTGGGCATATGGATGGGCTTCACCGGTTATTCCGCTTCGCTCATTGCAGACTTCATTGAGCTATTCGCCTTCTGAGGTATTAATTGTAAGCTTTGACCTTAAGGTCTTTACTCTGATATTTATTGTTATTTGTCTATTTATTAGTCATCTTTGTATATAGAAATGATATTTCATCGATGTTGCCACTGTGTGCACTTGCGTGATCCTGGACTAGTGCAGTATACATAGAGGGTCCAGAATTGTATTTTTGGGTCCCGACAGAGGTGGTATCTGAGCCATATCGACTGTAGGTCGTGACCTTAGTTAGAATGGTCGTTTTTAAGGAAAACCTCAAAACCTATTTTACAAATAGAAAATTTTAATGATGTGTTATTCTCATCTTGTCTAGCTTCTATACTCCTCCATTCTATCCATTCCTCATCTATATGCCTCAACCACCATTTGGAGTATTAAATTGGACTCTCTTCCCTCATAACTTCTATAGTCATCGTTATCCATGTCAAATGTCTTGGTGGATGCCAAAGAGCTATTTTGAGCAACGGTTTGAAGACCACGCAACCAACAACAACGTATCAACATCTCCCCAAGTGTTCAAGACAAGTGCGTCGTAAAAATTGAAGACCAAGAAGAAGTTGTACGTCACCCCGTCTTTTTCCAAGATTCGCCTGCAAGGATCGCAAGCAGTCAACGTTTGATGAAGACCGTGACCAGTTCGAGTTTTCTTCAAAACAGCCATATAGGATAAATCAGCGTTGGTTCCTCTCGTGTGTTGAGCCAAGTCTCCCTGTTAAGTTAGAGTTTAATCGACTAGACGATTAGATCTTTGTTTCCCTTCTTTGGTGTAGTTTGGATGTGAGTTTTATGCTTCTTAATAGCCTTCCGGCTATTTGTGTGTTCCTTGGTATTCTTTGGGTTAAACCTATTCCCTTAGTCGATTCTCTTCCCTTACCTCGTGCTTTTCCCTCGCATCTATGAGCCCTGGTCAGCCAGCAGATGGAGAACCCCAGTGAAGCCAGCCTTGTCAGTAATCTCAAGACAGTCTGTGCCAGCTCAGATGTTGTCAACCCTAGTGGAGAGTTGTCAGTACCAGGAGTATCAGATCTAGTCATGATGCAATTCTTGGTAGCTCAGACTCAACTCATGGATGCGATGATGCAGAACACAACCAACAGGATGACCCAACAGAATCAGACCACTGCTACTTTAATCAGTTTGATGAATCAGAATGACCAAGCAAGTCGTTGTACTATCACGATGTCGATGCAGAGCGCATAATGACCAACAACTATCTCTAGTGCCGTGGTGACACATCGTAACCCGAGCCGCCTCCTCGCCGCGAAATCGATCATGCAAGTGACGATGCAACCATCAGACAATATTACTGTTCATAATGATGCACAACACGTTGCCATCCCAACGACACGCCCTCAGTTCAATTTTGTGAAGTTCTTATGGACCAAGCCACCTGTTTTTTGAAGGTTCAACCGCACTGAAGGATGCAGAATCTTGGATTCGCACCATAAAAGAAAAGCTAACTATTGTGCAGTGCAACAATAATGAGAAAGTTTTCTATGCTCCTCATCAATTAGAAGGAGTTGCATTAGATTGGTGGGAAAAATTTCGCGCTGCCCATTAGGATGAGCACACCATCACTTGGGCAGAGTTCACCACCGCTTTGTGCCAACAGCATGCGATATCAAGCATAAGTGATCAAGAGAAACCTACTATTTCGATATCCTACACCAAATCTAGTCATTGTCAGTTGAAATGCTGCCAACTAGATAAGTCAGAAGATTGTGCATGTACTCAATGTGGAGAAATAGGTCATAGTGTCGATGAGCACAATATCGATTGTTCCAGTTGCAAAGGAAACCATTCTATCGGAGAATGTCCGATGAGCAAGATCACATGTTTCTTATGTGAAGCCAATGATCATTGTCCGAGTCAGCGCCCATGTATTCGGTATTGACCCCTACAACGCAACGTCAGCGAGAAAATTTTCGAGCTACTGTCAGAATATTAGCAAAAGAAGGCAAACCATTGTCAGTACAAGATATATCAGCTAAAGAATCACAAAGGCAGGATGTTGACCTTGGCAACCCACCTAAAAAGGGGAGCAAGTCAGTCTCGTCACTAGTGTGTTTCAAGTGTGGTAAGCTAGGCCACTATGCCAAGAGATGCGCTACAAAGCGACTATCCTTCTTAAAGGTTAAAGAATACCAGAATAGTCGTTCTGCCATAGTCTCGTCAGAAAAATCGCAAGGTTCGACATGTCTATGCTACAACTATCATGGAAGAGGTTACTACGTTAGCCAGTGTCCTCAGAAGAACCAGTCACTCACTCCAATATGCAAGAATGTCATAAGTCAGTTTAGTCAAGATTGTAACACCCAGAATAGATGGTAACGCAGCAGGATCCGTGTGTCCAGCGAAGCAGTCAAAGAAGAGACGTTGTGCAATGATGTTACCAAGGAAGCCTAGTTTGACCAGATAAAGGCAGTGTCAAATCAAGTTCATCAGTTTGGCAAGCACCAATGTGAGTTGTTATGATAAATTGTTAACACAAGGACGTGCGAGAATTTCAGTCTATCTGGAAGCTAATCTTCAGAACCTCAGAGTTAGCTTATTCGAGTTTTGAGTAAGAATATCATTTCTCTCCAGAATCATATGTGAACAAGATAGTGTTAGTTGAAGATCAATGAGACAGTCGTTTCAAGTTAGCCAAGACCCCTCACCGGTTGTAAGAAGAGAAGTTCACCTAGACCGCTAAAAGTGAACCGAATTTGAGAGGATTTCAGGAGAGATCAATCACAACTCCAGTGTTCGTATTGCCAGATACCAAAAAGAATCTTGATAGCTTTTATCACGGAACATCCAAGAATTTGTGTGTTAAGAAGTTTCGCCAGCACTACCTAATAACTAAAGTTTCGGTAGTGAATTATCCTAGTCGTATTTCGAAGTTGCTACCGTGAAGCAACAAAGATGGTTATTGGATTGAGAATCATGAAGTTGAAATCTGTTCCCTCATAACAGATCAGTGCAGTGTCAGATGTTTTGAATCAGAAGAGCTACCGTAAGAATCTGTTGATCAGTCAGCTAAAGTTACTTGTGAAAGTCGGAAGTTGAGTCTTGGGTCAGTTTCAAGAGGATATTTGTTGAACCCCAGAGTTCGAATCGATGCTAGGAATCAGTGTTGACCAGACAGTGAAATAACAGTTTTGTCAAGGAAATTCGTCCTCACGTAAAGCAAAGGAAAGTGTAAGAACCCGCTGAAGGCGAACAGAAATGATGCACGAATTAATGAGCATATCTGCATATCTAATGAGAAGAGACTCAAGTAGTTGATGCTCAAACCAACATTTGAGTGCAAGCATTCCATTTTCCCTGAAAGTACTAAGGTGTACAAAGATCTCAAAGTTGCATTGTGATGATCCAAAATAAAGCGAAATATCACAGAATGGGTTACTATGTGGTTGGTATGTCAGAAAGTCGGCCAAAATGTTGGAGGCCAGTCATAGTACTTCTATCCCTAAGAATTCAAATATGGGATCTCCTAGGGCCCAATCGGGATATAATTTCTTGAAGGGTGGTTGTTGATCATTTGACAAAAAATTATCACTTCATTCCTGTCAAGATCATCTAGCCTGAAGACTGTCTAGCAGAGTGGTATACGATAGAGGTCGTATACGATAGATATGGTATTCGTTAGCATGGGTGTAATGTCAGATCTACAGGGATGGTCAATTTGCACAACATGTCAGAAAAATTGGTGTCAGACCAAGGATCCCAGCTTATCTTGTATTAGCGACAGAGTGTGTATGAAGATTGGATGGTCATTGCAGTTCAGCCTGGTGTATCGCCCCGAACTAGTAGACAGATTGAAAAAGATTAATGAGTTGTGTCTTAACTCATAGTACCAAGTTGAGCAAGTAAGTGTTGTGTGTAGAGTTTCCTACAACCCAGATGTCAGCCAGTCGCAGTTGTCACCCTCTGAAGTTCACAGTCGTTGATTGTGTAAGTCATCGCTCAGCTAGGAGCAGATCAAATTACAAAGTATGTGGATTTGCATTAATCATGAAGCAGAAGACCAAGGGTCCTTAATCTTAAATGGAATTTAAGTAGCAGTGTTCAAGAAGAAAAGCTATGCAGATTATACAGATTATCACCTTCGTAGCCATGTCTATCTTCAGAATACATGTTGAAGTTCTTTGCTAAAGAATTGTATGATAGAGTTGACAGAAATGTGTTAGTTAGTTCAGATTTCGAAGCGCGGAAGAAGAGATAGTTTGCCAACCCGAGCTGACAATCAGTAGTAAGATTTCCTCCACTCCAGAAGTGCCTTCAAGCACCGATCAAACAGTCCTATTAGAAGCAATCGAGTTTCAAGATGCCTTCCAGCCAAGAGCCAGTCTATCAAGTTTTCAGTGAAGCGAGAAGTTTAGCAAGAAGTAAGGCGGTTGTTCTGTAAGTGTTCAGAAGAGCGATTCTGTAAAAGTCAAAGCAATTTGAAAGCAAGAAGGGAACCCGAAGGCTGAGTTCCTTATCCTATTCTATAGCCAGCCTGAATCTCGGGGACGAGATTCCTTTAAGGGGGGAGGTTTGTAACGTCCCAAAATTTGGCTTTTCAAAAATCTTTTGTGTAGTTTAGGTCCCTGGAAAATTTCACCGATTTTATTTGAATTAATAAAGCTTAATTGGGAATTTTCCTAAGTTAAAATATTTAATTTGACTAATCTAAACATTAATTAAATAAAAATTAGTGTTATTTGGTTTCCTTGTCTTTCAAGGAATTTTTGGGTATTTTCTGATATTTTTTCGGATTTGTTTGCTATTTATTTGATCTCCTTGATTTTCAGCCTTTTATTTTAATTCTGAAAATCAGCCTTTTCTCTCTCCTGCCATGTGCTACAGTAAATAGTGAAGTACTGTTCATCTTCCAGCCCGGACCGAACAAAGAGCTCGTTTCGTGTACGAAACAAACTGAAATCTTCGAAATTATATATGTTTCTCTACGGTGTATATAAAAGCGAACCGTTTGCGCCCACGCGTCCGTCTTGATCTCCTCTTCCAATCCCCTGATTTGGTTTCCTCCAAACCGATCTATTTTCGTCGCAATCTCCAAAAAACCGAGCTCCAACCGAAGGTTTTCTCCAGTGAACTGTGCCTTCATCCGACGTCCCTGGGCCGAACCGTCTGCGGCGTTGGCTTCACATCATCGCGTTCTACGTCATGGTTCCTTCCTCTTCGCCCAAAGATCACCGGAACACCATCGGCCATGTGAAGCCATAAAGCCAAAATGTGTTCATCGCGTTCCTCGCTTTCTCGGTGAGTTTTTTCAAGATCTGATCACGTCATCTTGTGCCTCTCGTCAATACCTATTTTTCGCATCTTGTAGATTCAAATTTCAACCATCGTGCACCTAGAATCAGGCGTTCTCTCGTCTCTTGTACGTCGTCCTTCTCCGGCCAATTACTCCGAAACCGTTGATCCTTGCGTTCAACTCCACCACCGTTGAGTTCGCGTCGCCGCGTTCTACGCCGTGCTCACCTCCCTTTTCGCAGAGCATCGCCAGAAGTGTTACGCGCCCGTGAGGCCACCGTCGTCGCCGTTCTTCGCGTCGCTACCGTCGCATGGAGCCGAATCTCGATGTCTGGACCGCGTCATCATCTCCAGTTCGTCGTTTCCTTTTCGTTTTGCCCCTTCGCCGCCGCTGGTTTGCCTTCGTTCATCGGCACCGCCATGAGTAAGAACCGGCCATGCCCTCTGTCCAGTACATGAGTGCCCAGTTCGGTTCCTTCTTTGGATTCCTTTCTTGTTTTCTTTCACATCTATGATGTGTGGTCAGGCATGGTTAATCCCTTGTGTTAATCCCCGTTATTAATTCTTTTCTCTAATCCTTGCTTTCCATCTCAGTGCCAAAATTCATACCACTATGCTAGGAGGAGCCACACCTTCTCTGTTCGTTGTCTGTTGATCTTTGGTTCTATGCTTCTCTAGACCATGCAAGCATTAAGCATTGTCAGTATGTATGTGCGCCAAAACACACATGCTTTCTCTGTGTTAATTCTTTTCTCTCCCTGATGTATGGTCTTCTAGCCATTCAATCAATCCAAGCCACACATCTAAATATCTATCTCACTTACATGTAGACCCCCACATGTCATCCTTCCAATTAAAAACTCTTATTATTTGTCTCACTTACATGCGGGTCCCGTATGTCAGTCAATCTTAGTCAAACCTTGTTCATGAGCCTGGTCCACCGTGGACTAGCATATCTCTGTGGACCTGGTCCATAGACCAATGGCCCACATGTCATCCCCTATTCCTATTTTCGTGAATTAATTTAATTCTTGAAAAGTCATTTATCTTATTGGTCCCACTTGTCACTCTCTCTACCTTATTTCTGGAATTATTTTAATTCTAGAAATCCATAAATACCAGTCGGTCCCACCTATCATACACTCATTCTTTTTCTAATATTTTTGGAATAGAATATTTAGAGAATATTCCGTAGAGCTTTTTCATCATTTCATGTAAATTCCAATCTTCCGAGAGCCATATATTCTTCATCCGAATTCCGATTGAACCCATTCAAGTTCCTAAATTCATATAAATTCATTATCTACCTTCCAGTACCATTAAATTTAAATTTAGAGTTTATTTGATTTGTCTTTTAAATTTAGTTTGTTTTGCGCTTTCTTTCTCGTTAGACGCCGAAGTCCGGGAATCGTCCGAAGGAGCTGAAGATCAAGCAAGTAGAGGATTGAAGATAAAATAAAATCATCATTGCTATAGAAAGGCAAGTTATACCTTTGATCATATTGAACCCAGTTTTCAAAATTACTTTGATTCAAATTATTGCATTTACTTTAAGTAATTATTTTAATGCTTTTGGGTTTAGCTATTAATCAAATTTGTTATATCCACTTTGTCCATTGTATGTCGTAATCTTTTGTTACCCTAGATTGGTTCATATTTAGTTGGTGCTACAGTTTTACCAACGTGGGTTGGTTAGTACGAGTAGATTGCTTAGCCATGTTACGAGTCTCATATCTCATTTGAGTTGCAAATATTAAATTTGACTAAGTGACTATGGAACTTTGTGTAAAACTGGGTGTTATGTGTTATTACTTCGTGATAGCATGTGTTGCACTAAAACTAATTGGGTGGTAAAAGATTTGGACTGAGGCAAGTGGTGGATACTGTGTGATATGGTGGAAGCTATGTGCATGGGAATGATAATCTGTGTGGCATAGTTAGAAATTAGAAGTCTTGCCTTGGTCAATTAAGGACTTAACTTTGTGCACCATTGAACTTACTGTACGACCACATGCCTGATGGGACAGGCCTAACTTAGTAAGTTATGGAATCTTTGCATTGACAACTCAGGTTGTAGGTTAGGCTCTGTGCTAGGGTGGAGGTGTGTACCACTGTGTTTGGGTGCACATCGCGGGACGATTCGTCGCATCCCTGTCTAACGGTGTGTGTTATGTCCAGGCGCTGTGTTAGGACTGGCATAGCGGTAAAGCACACTAGGAGTGTCAATGTTGAGATGAAGTTTCTGAAATATTTTGTTGTGATCAGCTCTGATCCAGTTGATTGCATCTTGTGGGTAAAGTGTACAATCTCTGCAGAGTGTTAAACAATCTATTCGAATAGCCGCGTCCGCGGTCATGGACATGCTCAGGGATTTCACACGAGGGGTAGATTTTCATAAAACTATTGGGAAGGGATAGCTGTGTGATTTAAGTCATATGGTTGTGTGAAGGAATTTGATTAGGCTATGTGTCTTTGTGAAAATAAATGTTAAATTAATATTGTCTATTTGTTTTGAATTATGCTTTCAATCTATTATTTGTATTCAATTGCAAATGCTGCATTTCTGCAAAATAACCACAGAAGCCATTTCCTTTGGAATAAGCCTACATCTATACATTGCATTCTGTGGTATGACATGCGAGTACGGTTGTGTACTCACGCTTGTTGTAAAACTTGCGCCCAAACCTACAGAAATGGAAGAATCGTCGGTCAACAAGGTCTACTTCAAGGATCGAGAAGAACTAGGTTGTGCACCCCAGCCGATTGCCTGTGGGCATATGGATGGGCTTCACTGAAGTTATTTCGTTTCGTTCCGCTGCAGCTTCATTGAGCTATTCGCCTTCTGAGGCATTAATTGTAAGCTTTGACCTTAAGGTCTTTACTCTGATATTTATTGTTATTTGTCTATTTATTAGTCATCTTTGTATATAAAAATGATATTTCGTCGATGTTGCCACTGTGTGCACTAGCTTGATCATGGACTAGTGCAGTATACACAGAGGGTCCAGAATTGCATTTTTGGGTCCCGACAATTGTGCATTCTACGTTTGCCATCATATGCAACAACTCATGAGTGCTAAGTTGAAGGATCCCGAGGTTGGTCAATATCGCAATAATTATTTCCTAATTATAAATTTTGAATATATGCTTACTACTTCACTCTTGCTAGCGACAGGGCTTGAACATACATTTAGATGCACTCGTTATGTGCGAGATCTCGGAGGTTCGAGGGAGGCTCTGTGGCTTCATCAAGACGGAGATAATTAACGCCGACAGAGAGTTTCACTACTCCGTTGACACCGCTGAATGACCTTCACTTTGAGTAGTTGTAATTCAATTGTAACTCTAGAGACAATACTTGATGCATATTGTAAATGATCACTTTGAGTTGTCAACGATTGATTCAACTGTGATGTAAATTTTCTGCCTGCTTGTTTTCAGAGGGCATGGCTAGCAATTCCTGAGGCTAGCCAAAAAGCAAAAAAAAAGTTAGGTATAAAGAACTATCACAGACGGTTCTATTTGCTAACCGTCTGTGATATGATGTATATTACAGACGGTTCTATTAACTAACCGTTTGTGATATGCCGTATATCACAGAGAGTTATTATAACTAACCATCTGTGATATGTAAGCTATCCTAGACGGTTGGTAAATAGAACCGTCTGGGATATGTCGAATATCCCAGACGGTTCTATTTGCCAACCGTCTAGGATATGCCTGATAACACAGACGGTTCTATTTACTAACCGTCTGTGATATGTCGGATATCCCAGACGGATTGTAAATAGAACCGTCTGTGATAGCAGAAATATCACAGACGGCTTTTGAGCCGTTTGTGATACGCCTGTTATCACAGACATACAAATACACATGGTTCGAAAACCGTCTGTGATGACGGTTCCGAACCATCTGTGATGAGGTTTTCTGTAGTAGTCACAGTTTCTGTAGTAGTCACAGTAAATACAGTAAATAGATTAAAAAGCGTAATTGGAAAGACATATTAAATAAATTAACAGTTTCTTTGCAACAACAGGTGAACACCCCCCCTTCACTTCCCAACCATTCCACAATTCCAGCATTTTATGAAAATCTACGTCTCGTGTGAAATCACCAAGCATTGTCCACAACCAGGGACACGACTATACGAATAGTTTTTTTACACTCTGCAGAGGTTGTACAGCTTGACCCACATGAGATAATCAACTTACAATGTCTGCTCACACACTTCCAAAGGTGTGCGACTAAGAGATTATCACAAAGCTTTTACAATACCTTATCCTTACATCAGCTCGTCCGATGAGCTTAACCCTAAGTCATGGACGTTCGGTTACCATCGACCCAGAGCTCACCGTTGTAGCGGATAACCTGCCCGAATGTGGATTACCAACATATGCGAAAGCCCCGACAACATGGAGGTTCCTTACCATGCTGCACGACCCAAGATATGGAAGTACAGTTACCATATTAAGCACCTCGCAAGATATCACTACTATAAAAAAGGCTAATACTAGACTCCTCATCACAGATGGTTGACCAAAATCATCTGTATTACATGCAATCACAAATGATTTTGTTTTAGAGACCGTCTGTGTTACTGGCTGCACGAGACTGTCTGTGTTACTGGCTGCGTAAAAAATCGGCTGTGAAGAGATAATATCACAAACGGTTTCTGTTGAAAACCATCTGTGAAGTATCACAGATGGTTCTGAATAAGAACCATCTGTGATATTTGGTAATATCACCGACGATTCTTGTTCAGAACCGTTTGTGATACTTCATATATAGTTTTCAACAAGAACCGTCTTTGATAATGCTGCTGCGGCACCTCGGTGAGTCTCTTCGTCATCGTCGTCGCCGACGCGTCTCTTCGTCGCATCAATGCCGCTCCCTGATGAGTCTCTTCATCTCACGCGCTGAATTTATTCCTTGTTTTATAAAAAGGATCATCTGTCATCAAAGATGATCATCCCCACATCACTCTATACTCTAAAGTAGAAATGGCTCCCACTTTTGTTTCCTTGTCGCCGACATTGATGGCCTACCTGGCCATACTATATGAGCACCTCTCTGAATATACGCTGGCGGATGCTGCAGAAGGACACTGTGTCAATAGTATCCTCACTTCTCTGTCCGAGGATTTTCCAGAGCAGGTGACGGCCACCTTCTGCCATCTTGACATCCTCCTCCGCCGCGTCTTCTGGGTGATCTCCTACTTTCGACGAGTTAACCTCGTCAATGATGTGGTCTTCCACAATGACGTTAAACATCTCCAGGAGGCTTGTCATTGCTTGGACTACTCAATCGAGGCAGCGAACAACCGAGTTGACCTTGCTGAGACCCCTCAAGCAAGGGAAGAGAGCCTATAGGCTCAATTCTTCTCGATTCAACAGTCGGAGGGTCTTTAGGAGACACTCAAACGATTGCGTAAGTGGGTGGACACATTTCGTGCTTCGTCCGCTGATGATCCCGAACCGTCTGATGCCGACGACGTTGCCTACAAAGTTTTGAAGACGGAGATAGCATGCTGTAACATCCCAATTTTCTGAGTTTAAAAAAATCATTTAAATAGTTAGTAGGGAAAAAGTCACCATTTGGATTTATTTGAATTTAAATTCAAAAGCTTAATATTGGACTTTACAATCAAAAACCTTTAATGTGAATAATCCCAACATGAACAATAGTCAAAACTATTTTATTTGGGTTCTATGTGCTCAGATATATTTTCTAGATTTTTCTAGAATTTTTCTGAGTTCATTTGCAATTTTCTATTGCTTATTTGAATTTCTGGTATTTTCTAAAATAGAAAATCTATTTAAAATCTCAGAAAAGCTGTGGGCCGAATTCTTTGAAGCCGTCCCAGTCCTATTCCCCTTCCAGCCCAATTTCCCCGCGCGTAGCCCAACTCGCCCGCGCGCGTGCCTCCAACTGACAAGCGGGCCCCGCTTGTCGGTCTCTCCGCCTCTTCTCTTTCCTTCCGAACACCCCGCTCATTCTCCACCGTTCGATCAAAGATGGACGGCTGGATGCGCGTGATCGATTCGGAGGTCCGATTGTTCCTTCGATTTTGGGTCGTTCGATCTTGGATGAACGGTCAGATCTTTGAGTCGGTTTCGTAGCCGCGCCGTTTCGCATGCGCCCGCGTCCAAGCCCTAGCCGCTGACGTGTGGGACCCACCCCGCCACATCATTGTCGTCTCCGAATCTGTTAGGGATTCGCCGCCGCCGCACTATCCTGTTTTGGGCATTTTGCCCTGGACTCTCCCGAGCCCCGAGTATAAAAGGAGAGGGAGCCCTCGGCGTCCGCACCCCAACCCTAGGCGCCTTATCCCTCGTGCTGAACCCTAGCCGCCGCGGGAGCTCGAAGATCGATCTGCGCCGCCGCCAACTCCGTCGAGCTCTTCCATCGCAACCGGAGCCGCTCGAGCCTCGTGGTCCGCACCACCGGCATCGCACGGAGCTGCGCTACCTCGTGGTCACCTTTGTTTCACCGGAGCGTCACCCGAGAGCCGATCCCGTCGAGCCCGTACGTCCTCCGTCGCTAGAACCTCGCCGCCGGCCACCTCCGTCGACCTTGACCACCCGGAGTTGGTTCAACAGGTTCGCAATAACCTCGGCTACATCCCAGTACCACTCACCTCTGGTGAGGCGCCGCCGTTCGCCGTTGTCGGGCGGTCCAGAGCGCCACCAGTCCCCGTCCAGCCACGTGGGCGTCCACATCATGTCTAGCTTAGCCCCCGCGCTTACGTGTCGCGTGCGTGGCTGCCTCGTCAGCGCGTGCATGGCTTGGTCCACCAGTTCCAGATCCAACCGGCTCAATAGACTTAGTCCACCGTGAGCTGTGAGACTGACATGTGGGTCCCACATGTCAGCGTTTTCTTTTTAATTTCTTTTATTTCCGAAATCCCTGTGTTGACGTCGTGCTTGCGCAATAATCCGATTTTTCTATTAAGAAATAATTCGGAAATTCCAGAAAATCCAAAAGTAGGGTTTCTTTTAGATTTAAAACTTCCAGAGCCCATAACGTTTGCATCCTAACTCCGATTGAGCCCATTCAAATTTCTAAATTTATCTAAATTCGAGCTCTATTTATCTGAGATTTTTATTTAATTTTTGGAGCTTGTTTTGCATCTGTTATTTATTTGTTTTGTTTATTTTTGTTTCGTTTGCGAGTAGACGTCGATTCGTCGGGGAATTTTGTGGAAGAAGGAGCACCCCAAGATCAAGACCAGTACATAGACCTTTTCCAAGGCAAGTCATACCTTTGATCATCTTGAACCCAGTTTTCAAATTACTTTATTTCAAAGTATTGCATTCTATTTTAATTATGTATTTAAATACTTTGGGCATAGTTATTATCCAATTTGTTATCACCCCTTGACTTTGTATATCATAATTCCTTGTCACCCTAGATTGGTTTATTAGTTTGTAATATTATAGGACCAACATGGGTTGGTTAGATGCGAGTACAATTGCTTAGCCATGCTACGAGTCTCACATCTCATGTAAGTTGCAAATATTAAATTTGACTAAGTGACTATGAAACTTTGTGTAAAGCTGTGTGCTGTGTGCTATGTGCTGTTACTTCGTGATAGCATGTGTTGCACTAAAGCCAACTGAGTGGTAAAGGATTTGGACCGGGGTAAGTGGTGGATGATGTGTGATATGGTGGGCTTTGTGATGGGAATGATAATCTTTGTGATCTAGTTAGAACATGGAAGTCTTGCCTTGGTCAATTAAGGACTTAACTTTGTGCGCCATTGAACTGAGCCTGACTGTACGACCACATGCCTGGTATGGGACGGGCCTAACTTAGTTGGTTGTGGATTCTTGCCATTGATTACTCAGGTGGTAGGTTAGGCTATGGGTGGAGGTGTGTACTACAAGGTAGTCGCATCACGGGGCGGTTCGCCGTGTCCCTATCCAGCGGTGTGTGTTATGCCAAAGCGCTTCGTTTGGGTTGGCATAGCAGTTTGTAAGCACATCGGGAGTGTCAATGTTGAGATGAAGTTTCTGAACCGTTTTGTTATGATTAGTGCTTGCTACACTAGTTGTATCGTGTGGGTAAAGTGTACAACCTCTGTAGAGTGTTAAATCAATCTATTCGAATAGCCACGTCTGCGGTCATGGACATGCTTGGGGATTTCACACGAGGGGTAGTTTTCATAAAATGTTGGGATGGGAGCTATGTGATCTAAGTCATATGGCTATGTGAAATAATCTGTTTAGCTTTGTGTCTTTGTGGAAACAATTGTTAAATTATTATTGTCTATTTGTTTTGAATTATGCTTTCAATCTATTACTTGTATTCAATTGCAAATGTCGCTTTTATGCAAAAGAACCACATAAGTCTTTTCTTTTGGAATAAGCCTGCATCTATAAATTGCATTATGTGGTATGATTTGCGAGTACGGTTGTGTACTCACGCTTGTTGTGAAACTTGCGCCCAAACCTACAGAAGAGGAGGAGTCTACGCCTGCTTTTGAGGAGGAGTTCGCCGAAGTTTGCTGATCGTTAAGGTCTGGATCCCAGTCGGTTGCCTGTGGTGAATTGATGGGATCTACGCTGGAGTTATTTCCGTTCCGCTATCGTTTTATTCTCTGTTAGCCCTGCGTGGCGTAATAAGTGTAAACTCAACCACAAGGTCAAAACCCTTATTTGTTATTCAAACTAATCGTTTACTTTATTTATCGTTTGTGTGGATTGGTATTCACCTATGTTGACACTGTGTGCACTAGCGTGATCCTGGACTAGTGCAGTATACACAGAGGGTTCCAGAATCGTAATTTTGGGTCCCAACACATGCTACCTCCACCACTAGGAAAACTTAAATTATTTAGGTTTCTACTTTTTTTAAATCTTTGTAAGAAGCGATTGGTCACGTTGTTTGGCTATACATATATATATGCAAATACAAAAAATAAAAAAAACGATTGAATTTGTATTTATTGTCTTCTATATATGTAAACGGTCTCAGTATAATGACATGACAGCATTACTGACTAGTGAAAAACAAGTAATACATGTTTATGTGCCATATGTTTACGTGTCATGTTCTGAATTGAATTTGCTATCATAGACGGTTGTTTACTGGAACCGTTTGTGATGTGTATTTATCACAGACGGTTCTAATTTAGAACCGTCTATGATAATTACGTATCACAGATGGTTTGTAGTTGGAACCATCTGTGATATGTTCAATGCTTTGGTTCCTACGTGATGCGTTTCTTCGTTTCGCACGCCGACATTACGATATGTCTCTTTGTCTCCAGCTTCAGTTGGAAGTTACTCTATGTTTTATAAGAATGATCATCCGTCACCGAAAGATGAATCCCGACCACATCTCTCTACTCATGATACCATTGAATACATACGCAGCAATCACCATGGTGAGCACGTGGAGCATGATAGTGAGGACCAAGGCGAGGAGGTCAGCGATCGCCTTCGCTCTTCGTCACGATGTCGTCGTTGACATTGTTGGCCGCATGGCCGCGAGCTCTCCTCAGCCCATGGCTGACCTCTGTAGCCTATGAGCCACGTACATATGTATTTATACCTACAAAAATATGTACTACTATTTATTCTAACGTCTTGAATTTTGTATATATGTACGTATATTGGAGTTGCAAGGCCATGTACAAGGCGTCCAATGAGGGCGTCGTGGGGAGGCACGTGGTGCTGGAGCGGGAGGATTCTATGAAGTACCTAGACAGCGAGCGCTACCACACAGTCATGAACCACCTGGCCGGCGCCAACAACCCGGAGGAATGCTTCATCGTCAGCCCCACGCTTGTCTTCGTGCCCCAAGACATGCAACATAGCCTCATGTGCCTCGAACGGGCAACCGTCCCTGGCCACAAGGGCGCGACCTACGTGCCCCGCCTCCTTCTCTACATGGCCGACGAGGCGCGTGACATTGGGAAGCACGACATCAGCCAGGTCGAGGGTGAGTTGGCCGACGGCGGATGCGAGACGGCCAAGTGGACCAACCGGGAGTTTAGGCGGTGCCGGAGGCTCACTGCTGATGCGGTCCAGGAGGCATGGTGGAAGAGGATGGCCGGGCTGTTGGGCCAGGTGTGGGCGTTGTCGGAGGATAGCCACCGGTGCACGAGCACCGACTGTGGCCTGATGGAAGGGTGGGATGACTATGTCATCTTCTGCAGTGACAACTGTAGGATTAGGCATGAGTATGCCAAGTTCTTTGCATAGGTGTTGAAGTACTTGCCATTAAATTAGCGGTTTTAGATATAGTTTTAGCAAATTTTTCATATATAATTGTAAGAAGCGAGTGGCCACGCTATTTGGCTATATGTAAATTCAAAAATAAAAAAAAATCTAGTTTGGAGGTGAACTTACTATTATATGAGACCATATCACGGACGGTTCTATTATAGAATCGTCTATGACATGAGACTATATAACGGACGGTTGTCTGTGATAAGTATCACTGATGGTTCCATAATAAAACTGTCTGTGATATCCCTTTATTAGTAGCAGCCCGCTAGGGTTTGCACCCTAACTCATCACTCCCCAGCGCCCTTACTCTCGCCTGTTCCCCTCCCCACCTGAGTGCCCCTGACCTCGACGCCGTTGCCCTCGACATCGACGGCGCCACTCGAGTCGCTCCTTCTTCCCAACCCCATCGCCGCCAGTTATGACACTACAGTTCAGTGCACAAGACACTCTTATGATAGGAGTGTCTTATGCAGTGTCACCGTCCTGCCACAACCACTACTACAAAATAGGCTATAGTAGATGCCCCATCACAGACGGTTCCTTTGGAACCGTCTGTGTTGGGTCTATCTGGACGCGGTATTTGCACTGCCAGCCTATCACAGACGGTTCTAATTGGTTCTTAATTAGAACCGTCTGTCAGTTTATGAATAGAACCGTATATGAATTATCACAGATGGTTATATTCACAAACTATGTGTGATAATCCAGTTAATCACAGACGGTTCTTATAAGGAACCGTAATTCACAGATGGTTCCTTATAAGAATCATCTGTGATTAGCTGGATTATCACAAATGGTTCTTATGAAGAACCGTCTGTGATAAGTTCTTATGAAGAACCATCCGTGATAAGTACACAGACGGTTCTTAATGACAACTATCTGTGATAATTAGTTATCACAAACGGTTTCAATTAAGAACCGTCTCTGATATCCTAGCATAATATAAATTGCGCCCGACACATCTCCATTGCGCCCGACACATCCCCTGCTGCAATGTCGCTGCCTCTGCCGCACTGTCGCTCTGAAGGCGATGTGTCCACTTAGATCTGCTGCCACTGCCATTGCCGCTGCCGCACTGCCGTTGCCTCTACCGCTCTAGAGCAACCTTGCCTCTGCCGCGACCCTGCCGCTGGCTCCACTTAGATCTGCTGCTCCTCCCCCATGCATCACTTCACTGCCCTAGCTCCTCCAACCTGCGGCTCCTCGCCCGTTGTGCCAGCTTAGAGAGGAGAAGGCTGGACCCCTGACCCTAGCGCCTCCTCCACCTCGTTGCCTCCTCCCCCATTGCGCCACCTTAGAGAGGAGAAGGAAAGGAGAGGAATCGTATTTTCTTCGTGAGCTCCAAGGGTAATGATCTATAACCCTTTATGTTTGCTATAAATTAATCGCTAATCAATTTAAGTATGTTTGGTAAATAGGAAGAGTACATACTTGTGGTTTATTAATCTAATTTGACACTAATTTGTTACAAGCGTAGCGTAGATGGACCGAAACTGGATGTACGGTGTGAACCGTGTGAGTCAAGAGTATATTAATGGCGTGGTTGCTTTTAGAAGAGCCACCGAGCAGGATATGTTGAAGAAAGGGATAAATTTTATATACTGTCCATGCATTGATTGCAGTAATTTGAAAATGTTTAACAACATGGCGTAGATTGAAGTGCACTTGATTCGAAGGGGATTCAAAAAAGGGTATGCATGTTGGACCAGTCACGGTGAAGAGCAGAATATACCAAAAGTTAATAATAACGACATTGCCGAGGAAGTCAACGATATGCAGGATGTGGACTTTGCTTTTGATGAGGATAGGTCGCACGATGATAATCTGGATCAGATGCTACGCGATGCAGAAGAGAACTACAGTGAGAGAGTTTTGTAAATTCGATGGCATAAGGGAGGACTCAGTGAGACCTTTGTTCCCTTGCTGCAAACCGGAATACATAAGGTTGTCAACCGTGATTGAACTGCTTAAATTGAAGGCAAGCAATGGTTGGTCCGATAAGAGTTTCACGACATTGTTAGGTCTCCTAGCGAACATTCTTCCGGAGGGAAACGTGTTGCCCAACACCACCTACCAAGGAAAGAAGGTTCTTTGTCAATTGGGAATGGAAGTAGAAAGAATACATGCATGTCCGAACGGTTGTATCCTGTACCGTAAAGAGTATGCAGACATGCATGTATGTCTCGTGTGCAAAGTATCCCGATACAAGCATTAGAATACTGCTAAGGTGAAGCAAGGACCTCCTACTAAGATGTTGTGGTATCTGTCTATGATCCCACGTTTGAAGCATTTATTTGCGAACCCAAAGGAGGCAAGATTGGTGTGTTGGCACTCGGAGGAGTGTAAGAAAGATGGAAAGCTAAGACACCCTAATGATTCTGGCCAGTGGAGAAACTTCGATCGGAGCTTCGAAGAGTTCGGTGTAGAATCGAGGAACATAAGGTTAGGGTTGAGTACAAATGGAATGAATCCATTCGGTAACATGAGCAGCCGACATAGCACCTGACCCGTGAATCTATGCATGTACAACCTTCCTCCTTGGCTGTGTATGAAGCGGAAGTACATTTTGATGTCACTACTTATCCAAGGGCCGAAACAACCTGTGAATGATATTGATGTGTACCTAGCACCATTGCTGGAAGATCTTGTGACACTGTGGAACGAAGGGGTACATGTATGGGATGCGTACAAACGAGAGAACTTCACTTTACACGCCATGTTGTTCTGCACCATCAATGATTTTTCTGCCCTTGGTAACCTGTCGGGCTTTAGTACAAAAGGAGACAAAGCTTGTCCGCACTGCTTAGATGCTACAGAGAGTGTATGGATGAACAACTCGTGCAAAACTGTGTATATGCGTCACCGTAGATTCCTTCCCAGGAGTCACCCATACCGCAAGATGAAGAAACAATTCGACAGAAATAAGGAGGACGGTTCAGCTCCAAGGGCTTTTAGAGGGAAAGATGTCTATGATATGGTTAAGGATATCGATGTTGTGCTTGGGAAGGGACATCAATTAAGAACCCGTCAAAAGAACATTTGGAAGAAGCGGTCAATTTTTTGGGACTTGCCTTATTGGGAGCACTTAGAAGTTAGTCACTGCATCGACGTCATGCACGTGGAGAAGAATGTATGTGATAGCTTGATTGGTCTCTTACTGAACATTAGTGGCAAAACAAAGGATGGTGTTAATGCACGACATGACTTGGTCGATATGAACATAAGGACCGAGTTAGCACCGCAAGAGACTGATACAGGACGAACGTACCTTCCCCCAGCTTGCTACACTCTGTCCAAGGCCGGGAGAAATGAACTGTGCCAGAGCTTGCATGGTGTGAAAGTCCCGCCTAGTTACTCCGCTAACATTAATCAACTTGTTTCTATGCAAGATTTGAAATTAATTGGTATGAAGTCGCATGATTGTCATGTGCTGATGACACAAATGCTTCCTGTTGCAATTAGGAGTATCTTGCCAAACAAGGTCCGAGTGGAAATCTTGAAGCTGTGTTATTTCTTCAACTCAATTGCTGAGAAGGTCATCGATCCCCAAGGACTAGATGCTCTGCAGGCCGAGGTGGTGACAAATCTATGTCATCTTGAGATGTATTTCCCTCCGTCATTTTTTGATATCATTGTCCATCTCATTATTCACCTTGTGAAAGAGATAAAGATATGCGGGCCTATGTTCCTATGCATATGTACCCGTTCGAGAGGTACATGGGAATTCTCAAGTCCTACGTACGGAATCGATCTCGACCGGAGGGCAGCATCATCGAAGGTTATGCAACGGAAGAGTTCATTGAGTTCTGCGTCGACTACATGGCTCGGGTGGATCCGATAGGTGTGCCTCTATCTCGTCATGAGGGGAGACTAGATGGTATCGGGACCATCGGAAGGAAATCAATCACTCCAGAACTGGATACATACACTCAAGCCCATTTCACGGTCTTGCAACACATGACCAAAGTGTCCCCGTACATCAACGAGCACAAAGACATGGTACGCCAATAGAATCCAAACCGGTCGGAGGCTTGGATCATGAGAGAGCACAACCGTCGGTTCAACGAATGGTTAAAGGTGCGAATCACTGGGAGGTCATCAAGTGATGATATGCTGCTATGGTTAGCACAAGGGCCACAATTTACAATTGTCACATGGCAATGATACGACATAAATGGGTACACATTTTATACTGGCACTCGGGATAGGAAGAGCATACCCGTAATCAGCGGTGTCGCATAGATGCATTCGATCGATGGGTGAGGAGCTCCTACTATGGGCAAATAGAGGAGATATGGGAGCTCGACTACGTGCTTTTCAAGATCCCCCTATTTCGGTGCCGTTGGGTCCATCTCCCACAGGTGAAGGTCGACAAGTACAGTGTCACTACCGTGGACCTCGAATGTGTCGGTACAAAGATGAACCATTCGTACTGGCTAACCAAGTCGTTCAAGTCTTCTATGTAACCGACCCGGCAAATAAGAAGCGCCACGTAGTTCTTCATGGAAAAAGGAGGATTGTCGGAGTTGAGAATGTAGTGGACGAGGAAGAATACAATCAATTTGATGAGTTGCCACCTTTCAGAGACGACATCAGGCTCGAAGAAGAACCCAGTGAGGATGCTAGCTATATGCGCATCGATCATCATGAAGGGCTATATTTTAATTAAGAATTTACTCCATTGTAATTAATTTATTACATAACATCATTTGTTATGGACATGTAATCTCTCATATATTTTGATGTCAACGTGGAATTGTCATGTGTTAATGTGTTATGAACCTGTCATCTTTGATATTGATGTCAATGTGGACGTTCATTGTAATGTGGAATATCAAAATTGGTTTCACTTGATTTGGAGTTGAGTTGAATTAGATATGAATTTTTGAAGTCAAATGTGTTATGAGCTTGTCATCATACTTGTCACCAGGTTTTGTCAGGATATCACATATTATCAATAGGTTTTGTTAGGATATCACAGACGGTTCTATTATGGAACCGTCTGTGATAAGGAATCACAGACAGTTCTTAGATAGAACCGTCTGTGATATGAATTTATCACAGACGATTCTATTATAGAACTGTGTGTGATATGTTTCATATCACAAACGGTTCCCTAATAGAACCGTCTGTGATCACAAACGGTTCTATTAGGGAACCATTTGTGATATGGAACGTATTACGGAAGGTTCTTTTCGAGAACTGTCTGTGATTCCTTATCACAGACGGTTCTATTAAAGAACCGTCTGTGATAGCCTCTTTATAAGGAGGGAACCGCTAGGGTTTTGCTCTTACTCGTCACTTCCTCTCCCGCGCCCCTTAGGCTCTCGCGTGCTCTTTCGCCTCCTCTAGGGCTCGCCCGTTCATCGCCGCCTACGACCTCGGCGCCTCTGACCTCGACACCGACACCCCCGACCTCGACGCCCCCGACGTTGCCGCCCCCGACACCACCGCCTCCAACCTCGGCGCCGCTAGGGTTTTGCTCTTACTCGTCACTTCCTCTCCCTCGCGCCTCCCTTGCTCTGTGATGGGTTATGTTGATGCTCTGTTGATGCTCTATGATGCTCTATTGATGCTCTGTGATAGGTTCTGTTGATGCTCTGTGATGATAGTCGAAATCTGAAATCAAATAGATAATTAGAAATAGACTTAAGTTTAAGCATATTGCTTTATATAGTCAGTTATAATTAGTAGCTTTTATACTCTTTGTTTGCAGTTATAGCTGAATTAATATTACACTTGTATGTTCTCTGTGATGATAGTCGAAATCTGAAATCAAATAGATAATTAGAAACAAGACTTGATCTTAAGCATATTGCTTTATATGGTTAGTTATAATTAGTAGCCTTTATACTCTTTGTTTTCAGTTATAGCTGAATTAAGATTACACTTGTATGTTCTGTGATCTGATTGAACTTCTGTGAGATATTTGCATTTCTATTCTCAATCTATCAATTAGGCTTATTATTGATATAAATTTGTGATTTATTTTGAAGGCATATGATTAGATGTTCTATTTACATAATGCTTTATGTGTTGTTTTGGTGATTTAATTTCACTAAGTTTAACTGCTACTCTGAGATAACTTGACATACGAGAAAGTTGTAGTTTGAGCTCAAGATCTATTTTGTAATTATCAAAATTGATTGGTGAAGAGATTTTGACAAAGGACTAAGATTGCAAAGACTATGTCTTATGCAATTAGTCAACTGAGAGCAATTGAGCAATCTTATTTACTTAGCTTCATACTGTTTTTAGTTGTTCTTATAATGAATATGTTGAAGTTATTCATACACTGAAATTGATTATCATCCTATTTTGTTCTCATAGTGAATTTTGAGCTCTACAATATTTCTTGATTCTATTTTGTTTCTATGTCTTCATTAAAGGCTAGTCTTTTGTACATGAAGCATTAAACCTTTGCTTAGCATTTCTTCGTCGATCCTGACACACTCGGGTTCTATCTATACAAAAGATTCGTATCACTAGTTTGTATCACTAGTTTAAATGACTTGAATGATTTACATTTAATTTGTTAGGGAACTATGCTCTATTCATAATTATCTATGTTGGAATTAATTATTGTTTCATATTTATGCATATGTAAATTATATAGATAACAAGTAAGCGAGATGGCAGAGGCACCGTCTTCACCGCCGTCGCCGATGCCGCAGATGGTAGAGGCACCGTTTTCGCCGCCGTCGTCGACGCCGCAGATGACAAAGGTGCCGTCTTCGCCACCTAATCTGTCGACGATAATGATACGGAAGCGAGATGGCAAAGGAGAATCGAAGATGCCTGTGGGCCGACTCGTCATCACGGAGGTTAGTGAGTTTGGGGTCCATTTGCGTCTCAAGAGCTCAGCGGCGAGATTCCAGACCATGTGCGGGATACTTGCAAGGAAACAGGTCCCTATCACCACACCAAGGTGGAAGGATCTGACGAAAGAAGCGAGAGGCGCGCTGTGGACATAACTTTTACAAAAGTTCACTATCCCAGAAGCAGACATGGCACGCGTGGAACGGACGGCAATGCTCACGATCGATAAATCATGGAGGACCTTCAAGAGCATTCTTGTCACGAAGTATATGAACACGGGTCAGGCGCCCTTCGCAAAGTATGGATTCTTGACGTAGGAAACATGGGACGCCTTTGTGGCTATGAAGACGATGCCCGAATTTAACGAGGAAAGTGCGGTGCACAAAGCTCTCCAAACACGAAACACGCATCTGCACAGACTCGGCACCACTAGGTACGCGGGTAAATACGACAAATGGGTGGCGGAGGAGGAGAACGAGTTTCCTGATGTCACAGACCCGTGTTCCCTAGCCTGGTTAAAAGCGAGGGCAAAAGTCTCGTCTTCGGGCAGCATCTCTTTCACAAATTCGGTAGACCAAGAAGTATCCCAATGTGTGGTAAATATGTCGAACTACCTAGTTGTTAATAAGTCCATAACTTCAGAGTGTCTATAATAATATGATGACCTCTTGCAGCGTGAATTGTCTACCCAAACTTTCCAAGGCTCCTTCCAAACAGACAGGGAGAAGGATATACTATTTACAGCCCTGGGAAGCAAGGAGAACCCAGGTCGCACGCGAGGCCTTGGGGTTAACGTACCTTGCATTCATGGATTAGCAGACGACTACTGCACGTATAGGAGTAGGAAGAGAACCAAGGCCGAGCACGAGGACCAGTTGGTACAAATGATTACTAAAAAGTTTGAAGGAAAGCTAGCAGCATTGCAGGATCAGATGAATCAACTCCTGAGCCAGTCGCAGTCGCAAGCCACCCCTGTTAATTTGGGAGCCAGTCCTGCTCGACATCGGAGTAGCGTCGCGTCCACGTATAATTCTGAACATGACGACGTCCAATTACCGATAGACGACATCAAGGTAATGTACATCTATGGAGTGCACCAAAGATATACCTATAGGACGCCTTAGCTAATTGCGTATCGTTTTGTAGGAGCCGACGGCCTGCAAGCTCCAAGTGAGGTTAGTTGGGTCCATTTCTATTGAGGCTGGGCGGGGGATGGTGCATCCATACCAGGAAGGGGCAGTGCAGCACGGTGTCCAGGTGGCGCAGGGTTACGCCAGGGTGGAGGTGGACATGGTACATGAACATTTCATGGCTGTCTCACTGGAGATTCGCTCGAACGAAGAGATCACAACACTAGGGGAAGCCGTTCACAGTTTTATCCAGTGGCCCAAGAAGGACATCGTCCTGGACCCAGCAGTGTCGCGATCTCAACATGACCATTCCTCTCCAACGGGACCCTCGATGACTCCACCTCATATTTCGCCTCAGAAGGCCACCTAATCGGTTCCCGTAGAGAAGACGTCGAAGGAACAAGAAAAGTGTGTCGCCGTATCGGGTCCCGAGTTGTCTCGCAGGAAGACGCTGCCAATCCATAAGGCCAAATCAAAATCGACAAACGTTAAGGCGCCTCTCAAGTCCGGGAAGTTCGGGATATCCGGGAAGTACATCATCGGAAAACCGTTGTGCTCCGACGCAGTATTAGGGCGCGCTGGATATGCTTGTCAGGCTTTGCATGCTTGGTACTTGGAGAAGACCCAAAAGGAGGGGTGCGATACTGGAATCACCGTTAGATACGAGCATAAGCATTTCTTCAACAGGACGAACCACTTCGTCGTGGGCTTCAACGATTTATATGACCTATTCAACCTCGTTGGCCTCGACGCCTCGCTTCTACGATGTTGGACACTGTAAGTGCGTACAATCAAGTTCTACATTCACGTAATACTGATAAATATCACAACTCATTGCTTATGTATAGATACATGATGAAAAATGTCTGGGAATGGAAAGAATCGGTGGGTTTCCTCGACCCACATGTGGTATCGTTGCAAACCATTCAAGCAGACTCATCCTTCGTCGAGAAATACATAACGCAGGCATTGCTTCGTCAGCAGAACATGAAGTACATAGTGGTGCCCTACAACGAGGGGTAAGTGTTACTACTTGCTCTACAAATTTCATTTGTACTTTCTACGCAGCACGAACTTAGGTTTAATGACTATAGCAACATACATGAGTAGGTACCACTGGATCCTTTTAGTCATTATACCAAGGAGGAACCATGTGATATACCTTGATTCCCTACTCCGTAGCGACCACAAGTTTAGCATTCTGACAGGAATACTCGACAGGTATGCTCATTTCCTCCATACATAACTCTATTTTAGTCTTCATTAGTTTGAAATGGCCGAGAATAACTTTTTAGAATCATGTAGGTCGTTCATCGACTATGTTGCCAACAAAGGAATATACGATGGAAAGAGCGCCCAGCTAACACACAGGACAAAATTTTTGGTACGCGCTACTACATGATAATCCTATATCATACTTCATAATAACGCGTCTCGAACTGATATATTTAATTCTATTTTTGTAGTACTGCCAGCAAAAAATCATGAGTTATGTGCAATCTACGTTTGCTATCATATGGAGCAAATCATTAGAGCTAGGAAGAAGGATCCTGAGGTTTGTGAATCTCGAAATAATTATTTCCTAATTATAAATTTAAATATATATACTTACCACTTTACTCTTGCTAGCATCAGGCCTTGATTATAGATTTAGATGGACTCTTTGCGAATGAGATCAATGACATTCGAGGAAAGCTCTACGGCTTTATCATATGAGAGATAATTAAGGACACCGGAGAATTTCACTCCGTTACCGACCCAGCACATCACCCCACCGACACTTCTCAACCACCTGCAAACAATTGACTTAATTGTAATCCAATTTATTTTGTAACAATACTTGAACAAATGCGATCTTTTGTAATTTATTTTGAGTAATGATCAGATTGAGTTTGTCGACAATTGATTATCTGTGATGTATCTGTTTTTCTGCATGCTTGTTTTCAGAGGGCATGGCTAGCAATTCCTGAGTCTAGCCAAAAATCAGTAAAAATATAGTTAGTGTAATGAACTATCATAGACGGTTTTTGTATCAAACCCGTTTGTGAAGGGCAGTATCACAGACGGTTCTATACACGAACCTTCTGTGAAGGCAGAGTATCACAGACAGGTCTATGGACAAACCGTCTGTGAAGGCAGAGTATCATAGACGGTTCTATGGACAAACCGTCTGTGATACGCAGAGTATCACAAACAGTTTGTACTATGAACCATCTATGATACTCTGCCTTCACAGACGGTTTGTACTATGAACCATTTGTGATACTCTGCCTTCACAGATGGTTTGTGTATAGAACTGTCTGTGATACTGCCCTTCACAGACGGGTTTAATACAAAAACCGTATGTGATATTCGTATCACAGACGGTTTCCGAACCGTCTGTGATAACCACCTGTTATCAGAGACCAACTTATTCAGACGGTTCGAAAACCATCTGTGATGACAATTCCAAACCGTCTGTGATGACCCTCTCTGTAGTAGTGAACTACGGTGACGCTACCGCCAAAGCCATTGCTAGTCCGATTGACCTCCCCCCCGTCCATTCTCTTCTCTTTTGAGTTTGCATTGGAGGGATTTGTTTTGATGCCATTGGAGGTAGAAATTCAGTCGGCCTTGGATTGATCCTAGTGTGAGAAGGAGACTTGTAGTTTTGGTTTTTTGGTGCTCTGTTGGTGCTTCAGCGGGAGTATTTGTTTGAGGTTCTTGTGCGGCATCTTCCCTGCTTCCTCATCTTCGCCCTTGGTGTGACCCGTGGGTGGAGTTCGGCACTGTATCTCTGTTGACCTCGTCCTTCACCGAACCATGGTGGGGCACTAGGTTTTCTGGGACAACGCTTCTCAGCGTGCCTTGTCGATTATTCTTCTAGGTAGCTTTGAGTGCTATTGGCTCTATTAGTATTTCGACATTGCTCAGTTCGATTGATCCTTTGCATTTGTGTTGTACTAGTAGTTCTTTCTTTCAGTGATAGTTAGACTCTAGTACTGGGAGAAGTGCAAAGTGCTAATAGTGGGTTTGCAATCAGCTCAATGATGTTTGCCTTTCATGAAATTGAATGATAATTAGAATCAGACTTGAGCTGTAGATTATTTTGCTTACTATTGTTGTTGATATTCTATCAGGATTGGATTTATTAGTGTTGATATCCAGTAAAGTCCAGATAGATTTGGTATTGTCTATTTTTAGACCTTGCTGATCATATTCTTTAGATTGTCTTCATTATTGATGTTGGTAGTCATGTGCTCTGTTAGATGATCATCTCTTGTATGCTGAACAATCTGGAGTGATATCTCTTTTGCACTATTGAACAAAATCCATTCTGTTGACCGATATTTTATTTGTCTGTTCTATAACTGTTAAAACAGTTCAGTAGAGCATTAATTCTTTAAGCTCATGGTCTGATTAGGATTATCATATTCAACCGATGATGAAAATTGGCTTGAAGGCTGTGATGGCAAGGACTATGTCCTATGCAACTAGCCTACTGAGTGCACTTGAACATCTTAACTATTTGAGCTTTATGTTGGATAGTGTTCTCCTGATATTTGTGCTGAGCATATTATTGTCTTTAGATGACTTGGAAGAATTTCATGAATTCATGTTATTGTGGTCATTTAATACATATTGGTATTATGCCTTTTTTCTGGTTATTATTGCTGGGTTTAGTCCTGAAAGTTTGCTAAAACGGCTTTTTATGCAACAACCTATTCCATTCCAAAACAAGACCAAAGTAGTATACATGTGGTATATGTTGTGCATATTATTCATTTTAAATGACTTGGAGAAATTTCTCTAACTCTCCCTCCTCCATCGAGCCCGGCACGCCACCTCCCCCGAGCCCGCCGCCTCCTCCTCGAGCACAAGCCACTCCCTCTCTCCAAGCATGAACCGTCGCTTGATCTCTTCTCTATAAAGTCTCCAAGTAGTGGCTACGTGTGCCTTTAAAACCGGCTTGTATATATATATAGTTCGTAGTCCCTTGTTAGCTAACTCGAGGCCTAGATTCGGCTAGCTAGCTCGCTCCTTGGGCGTTCATCCTAAACGTGCAGGTGAACAACTGCATACTTCATCGAACATGACACACTAGAGTGTGTGATTTGCTTCATACCAATCCTCCAAGTTCTTATAGAATCCTCCTAAACCACGTCCTTAGAAGTAATAGTAGTAGAAATGAAGTTGAAGTTATTAATTACAAGCATGTAATTGTCTTTAAACCCAACAAGAACACTAAGCAACTAATTGAGTTCTGGTTTATATGTAAGGATGGCCTCACCGTAGAAATTGACATCAAGGAAATGGTTGGTTGCTGATACATGATGTCATTTCCCAGTCGGAGTACCTGCACATCCAATCCACTTTCGAAACATAGCGACATCCAATTACCTATCGACGACATCCAGATAATTAGATGTCCATGCGCTATCCTGGTAGCCATGCTTCTTGAACTTGCAGGCCTACTTCATCGAGCCTACAAGTTCAAGAAGTATGACTGCTAGGAGAGCGCGTGGATATCTAATTACCCTGATGTTGTCGATAGGTAATTGGACATCACTGTATTCTGAAAGTGGCGTGGGTGCACAGGTACTTCAACTGGGAAGTGGTATCATGTATCAGCAATCAACCATTCCTTAATGTAAAGTTCTATAGTGAGGCCATCCTTACATATAAACCATAACTCAATTAGTTGCTTGGTGTTCTTGTTGGGTTTAAAGACAATTATATGCTTGTAATTAATAACTTCAACTTCAGTTCTACTGCTATTACTTCTGAGGCCATGGTTTAAGAGGATTCTACAAGCACTTGGAGGATTGGCATGAAGCAAATCACACACTCTAGTGTGTCATGTTCGATGAAGTATGATGTGATTCACCTGCACGTTTATGATGAATGCCCAAGGAGCGAGCTAGCTAGCTGAATTCAGGCCTCGAGTTAGCTAACAAAGAACTACAAACTATATATATATATATATATATATATATATGTGTGTGTGTGAAGCCGGTTTTAAAGGCACAATCAGCCACTACTTGGAAACTTTATAGAAAAGAGATCATCACAAACGGTTGCATCCACAAACCGTCTGTGATACATCAGCTATCATAGACGGTTGCATATATAAATTGTCTGTGATACATCAGCTGCCACAGATGGTTGCATCTATAAACCATTTGTGATACATCAGTTATCACAGACAGTTCTGAGTTAATAACCGTCTGTGATAGTATGCATCACAAATGATTCGAAAACCGTCTGTGATTACCTCGTATCATTACTAACCGATAAACTCAGACGGCTCAGGAAACTGCCTATGATGACATTTTTGAGCCATCTATTATTACGTTTTCTATAGTAGTGAGGAACTGGGTCAAAACAGAGCTTGTAAAAGCTTTGTGATAATCGTTTAGCTGCACACCTTCAGAAGTGTGTCAAACAGACATTATAAACTGATTATCTCTTGTAGGTCAAGTTGTACAACCTCTGCAGAGTATAAAACTATTCAAATAGCCATGTTCTCAGTTATGAACAATGCTTGATGATTTCACACGAGGGGTAGATTTTCTCAAATATGTTGGAATGGTTGGTTGGGATTCGAGTAGTCAAATCTGGTTGATGGTTGGGAAGTGAATGGGTGTTCACTAGTTGTTTCCAATTTTTTTTATTTATGTATTAATCTTTTAAATTGTGTTTTTCAATCTATTTACTGTATTTACTGTCAATACTGTTTTCTGCAAAATAGCCATAAAGCTACCCTTATTCAAGCCTTGCATGAATACTATTTGCATACATTTTCCTACGACATACTGAGTACTTTATGTACTCACGGTTTTGTACCATTGTTGACCATTAAACTCTGTGTGGCAAACTCTGTAAAACTTGACCATAAGGTCTGTTGCTACTAAGTAATATTAATTTATCTGCTTCTTAGCTGTTTTGTTGTATGAATATGATTTCATCGATATTACAACTATGTGAACTAGCTACTGATCACGAGACTAGTTCAGAATACACAAAATGCTCAGATTCAGTAATCCACGGTCCCGACAATTTCCTAGAAGCAAACACAAGTGTTTGATACTACTGTTTTTACCAAATAATAAGAAGCTAAACGCATTGTCCCTTACCGAAAAGATTATCTTCTTATTTAGGGCCCCTTAGTTTGCTAACCTGCTACCAAAAAGATAGATCACTAACACAACATCCAGAATGCACTGAGATTAGCTTAATGTATGTTTTGTCAACTTACAGTAGTAGTTTGTTTCCTATAACATATTAGCTCAATATATACTTTGTGAATTAGCACTAGCAGTTGGTTTCCAATAACATGTTAATAACAAGCTCACATATTAGCAGTACAAAAACACTTAGTACACCTGGTTACTTTTATCAACTTCATATCTTCTTGAAGAAAGTTGCTTCTAATCCATCTAACACGGGCATAAAAAAATCAATAAAGCATGCTCCTCACATTTCATGCACCGCGTGCTAGATTAAATTATGTCAAACCAAATACAATAAAAACAGCTGCCAAATATCATAAATTCAACGGGCGGGCGCAACGTAGCACGCCTTACCATCAAGTTAGTATAGATATATAAGAATGTAGACCAAACACTTCTAGCAAGCTGATGAGGACATCAACCCTAAGGATGCAACCACAACTTCAACACGATGCACTCGCTGCTCTACTTCAACCACATCTTCACCAATTGGACTTTCAGCCACTGCAGTGCCATATTCACCAGTTGGACTGAGCTACGTCTATATGCCATGGTGCTACTTCTACATGCCATGGTGCTAGATCTACATGCCATGGTGCTACTTCACGCGCCAAGCAAGAGTTCAAGCTGGATACGTTTTGGAATTCAATTCGGCCTCCGGAGACAACACCGACTTCAAACGTGCATAACATTCACATACGGAGTCCGTTTGAGGTCCATGAGTACTTGATTGAAAGATTATTTCGTCCTCTTTCCAATGGATCTGGCCTCACCTCTAAATTCATTCTGTACGCCTCACAATGGCCAAAAGAAGGTGCTATGTTACCTATTTGGGCCAATTTGGGCCTTGTAATCCTTGGGCCCATCTCCCTAGCCGCCCCCTCCTTGGGCCGCACTATTCATGGTGGTACTGTTCATGTGAACAGTATCATATGAATAGTACCACCCCTTAGTTTTTTATCTATGTGAGGCTCCCCCTTTCCTATTTAAGGAGGTCTCACCCCTTTAGTTTTCTTTGAGTTTTTCTTTGAGATTATTCTGCTTAGCAGTTTCGCCGCTTGTCCGGTTTAAGAAACCCCAACTTTGTGAGCTTTATTTTTATTCGCAATAAAGATTGCATCTTCTACTCTCTTACTTGTGTTCTCGATTCGCTTGCAGGAGATAGCCTTCTTGGCGAGGTCAACCGCGTTCAGCACAGTTGATAACCAATAGAGCAGTAGTGTAGTGATTGCGAGGGGTTTGATCTGTTCGGGTCGGAGCCTTTGGATCATCAACGTCGTGTTCTCCACAATCGACGTATCGGTACCTTTCAGAAGATCGGGCCAACACTCACATCAGGTGGTATCAGAGCAAAGGTTGCCCGTTAGGTAATTCATCCCTTTTAGATTAGTTTATGTTCATCATCCTAAAAATCCAGAAAATTAGCCCAACAAAAATAATTTCTTCGTCATGTCTTCCGTTGTACCATCACCCTTTGTGCCTTGCAATTTTCTTTTCAGTATTTTGCTTGTTGAATTTTTTGTTGCATCGTCGTGTCTAGTTGCTGAATTCTAGTTTAGTTGGAGTCTAGTACGTCATTGTCTAGTTGCATCTTGTGTTTCCTTCGCGTTGCTTGATCGTTGTTTTAGGGTTCTTAGTTTTGTATCTAAAACAGAAAATTCGTGGGTTAGAACTCCTCTAATCCGCACCAAAAATAGTATTTGTTTCCGCTTCATCTAATCCAAATTGCTTGCTAGAGTTCAAGCTGATTTCACCACGATACCGAGAGGATTGCCATGATCTTTTGGGGGAATTGGTGTCCGAGTCCAGCATCCACCTTTTTCTATTATTTGTGACTTGCGGCAAACCCTAGGGCCGGTCAAATATTAGAAAGAGAAAGAGGCAGCCGCATAGAACAAAAGCCGCAGTAAAAAAAGAAAAGACAAAAAAAAGACAAAAGAAAAGTGCCTGAAAATTGGTGGATACTTTCTACATATAACTACAAGCTTCCACAAAAAAATTCAGTAAGTTTGGCCCATGGGTTTGAAAGATATAGCAGTTTCAAATTTGAACCCGAGACGGTTTCGAGTCCGAGTAGGATTCTGTTTCCAAGACACCTTCAGTAAAACGGGCATAACTTTTACATACAGTGTCCGTTTTTGACGTTCTTGTACTCGTTTCGAAGCTAACGAGGCACATCCTTTTCACCTAAGTCACTAGTCTCCCTCCAGGGGCCCCAAAATCGGCCATATTCGGCCCCGAATTCGTGTCGCAAGTTTTCGGTTTCTGTTTTTGCCATTTATTTTGGTCTTCCCTTCAGAATTTGGAGTTTGTCTCAACTGCAAAGTTGTAGATCTCGTTGAAACCTTTCAAATGAGTATATATAAGCTATATAAAACTTTATCTTTTCATCATTTGAGACTAGCTGTTGTTTCTGCTCAATCTAGAGGGTTGTTCGTGTTTTTACCGATATTGTTGTTTTATACTCTACATCCCGTGAATAATCTTGTTCCCTTAGAAAGAAGTTTCAGTAGTTGGTTAGCATCTCTCCTAGCACTTGTTGTGAGGCACACTTTTGCTTACATCAAGTCACATTGATCGTTGCGTGTGCGTACATACACTTCTCTGCATAGGGCTTTGATTAGCTAGCTGTGATTAGGCTAGGATCAGCAACTTTGACGAGTACTTTGAACAATCTTTCAACTTGCATTTACTAATTTGATTATTGATGATCCTTGCTACCATATTGTGCCTTTCGAGCTCCACCTACTCTTGATCAGAACAGGTCCCCTCTTGCAATCGTACCCACTCTCGACACGGTATCACGAACTAGCCACCGGTTGTACCACCTGCTGCGTTGGTAAGAACACTTGTAAGAGTGTGGTAAGACGCTTGAGAGTGTGTGTGTGTTTCCACCATCCATCATTAGTAGCTGATAGGGATAATATTTTTGTGTTGTCTTTTGTTTTCTACTAACAATGGTAGGGTCACATAGATCTACGCATGCTAGGCTGGTCACTGACCCCGCAGGTGCTGACCAAGGATCTGAGCAAGATGAAGAACAATATGGTGCTAAAATTTCAGATACGTATGCAGTGAAGCATGTACTTAGTGCACAAATGGAGCGTGCTGAGCAGAATCAATGCCACCATCTGTTCCAAACAAAGTTTATCATCAAAGAGCGTGCATGTCATGTGATCATTGATGGAGGAAGTTGTAACAATTTGGCGAGTATGGACATGGTTGAGAAGCTTGCATTGACCACACAACAGCACCCTCGTCCATATTACATTCAAAGGTTCAACAATTGTGGTAAGCTGAAGGTAACTCACACTGTGAGAGTACATTTTTCTATTGGTTCTTATCATAATTATGCTGATTGCGATGTAGTACCTATGCAAGCATGTTCTTTGTTGTTAAGTAGACCTTGGCAATATGATAGAGACACCGTGCATCATGGTAGAGCCAATAAGTATACTTTCATGTTTAAAAAAAAAGAAAATCACTTTGCTGCCCATGTCTCCTGAAGCTATTTTCAAGGATGAATTAGAGAGAACTAATAGAGAAAAGGAGAGTAGCAGAAGTGAACATAAGATTGTAGCTAAAGAACTTGTGCACCCGAAGAAGAAAGAACCTAGTGCTAGGAAACGTGAAACTAAATTGACAGCTCCTGTTATGTTAGCAACAAAATCTGATTGCGTTGATATAGAAAAACATGAATCTGAATGCTATACTATGATTTATAAAGAATCTTTATGTCCATTAGAAGAACATCGTGTTTCTTTGCCTCCTGTTGCTACTAACCTTTTGCAGGAAAGTAATGATTTGAAGAATACGATTGAGTCGAGGATGACTCAAATTCAAGAAAGGGAGGATAATGAGTGTCACATCCCCAAATTAATAAAGAGGATTATTATGCATCTCATCAGCATGCATCATGTTTTGAGACTTTTTATTTAAATATTGTACTTGGAAAATCTCAAAATACATATGAAACATACACTGTAATTTGAACTCCAAACTAAAAACTGAAATAAATGCTACTAAAGTATCTCTGGAAATAATTTATTCAAATACTTTGTTAATTATCACGAATTAATATAATTTTTTCCAAATTTTTGGGGCTGGGTTGAGTCCTAAGAAAATTCAAACACAAATTAAAGGTCAACATAAAGGTTGAATTTAAATTATACACTTTTTGTCATGAACAGTAGGGTTCAATAATTTTTATGAACACTAGGCTATCCCAGGAACCCCCACAAATTATTTCATGATTTTAGGAATTTTATTTCTATTTTTAAGCCCCTGGTCAAACTAGGGAAAACAATTTAAATTCCAGTCAAACCCTAGACCCAAACCTGTCACTATTCCCTGGGCTCGAGCCCGACTCGGTGAATCGGCTCAACCCAACCACCTAATTGCACCTTCGCATGCGACCATCGGATCAAGGTTCAACGACCCAGATCTCCTCATCGTTTGCCCAGTCCGAAATCCCCGCCAATCTCATCCGTCCATTCGCCATCTAACGGTCCCGATTGAAACCCTCTTTCGCACCGAGCCACAGCTCCCTGTGCCACTGACCGGTAGGGCCCACCGGTCAGGGGCGTCTTCAACCTCGGGCAGAAGCACTCAGGCGCTGCACGCCACGCGGCCGCCGCGCCCTGCCCAGCTCCGTCCGTGCCGTGACCGCACCACCCAAATTGACCTGTCCTGGAGTTTCGGCATGTAACGCCGCCTCCGTTCCGTCCGTCGGCCACCTTTAACTAGTGCACGAACCCTAGCAATCTCCTCACTTCTCCTCTCGGCCGTGAGGAGGAGGACACTCGTTTGTGTGACCCTCTTCGGTAAGCTCCACGTCTCGGCGTGTTTCCTCTTCTTTGTTCATCACCGTAACTATTTTGGCTAACCTCGGCTCATGCTCTGGCCTGTAGCTTCCGGGTCACCACTGTGCTCTCGTCTGCTCCAGTGAGCGCACCGAGCGACACCCTTTTGGGCATTTCCTCGTCGGTAAAATTCTTGCTCATTCTCGTGCGTCAGGACGTGTCTATGAGCATAAGTAAGAATTCCCCTGAACCAATTTTGTTATTGCTTGATAGGGGTTCGCAAATTTGGATCTTGCCCTTTTGTCGGCCAAAAGTCCTTTTCATCATCCTTTGTCAATCAGGTAAGTCATTTACCAATTCCTTGTATTGATACCATCTCCATCACTTCTTGAAGCCTTCCCAACCTTTTCTTGTTGGGTTGCTTGTACAGATTATCTCCTCCGCGTTGATCTTAGCGCCGCCGCCGCCATTGCCGTGGACGACACATCCCCGAGCTCCTCTGGCCTCTACAATCCTCTGGTAAACCTCCTGGAGTCCACCAGTAGCTCACCCATGCCTTGTTTTGCTCGATGCACCACCGAAACCCTGCATGCACTTTTGCCGTGCGACTCACCGCCGCTCCACTCCGGCTAGCCGGCGGTCTAGACCACCTCCGCCGCCGACAACACTCCCTTTAGGTGCGCAAGCTTATTATGGACCCATTTACACCTTTGGCTCATGCCGCCGTGGTCGGAATCGCCGGCGAGGCTCCGGTCAACGCCGAGCCATTTTGTCGGAACACCCGACAATCCTGTGGAAGTGTCATTAGGATTTAATCGTGATGATTAGCTTTAATTGACTCGATCTCTGTCGGGAAATCGAGTTTAGTTGATTAAATGGTTGGCTTAGTACCAATGACTTGTGGACCCAAGCCACATAAGCTCTGTGCCTTTAGTTGTGCACCGGTGGACTAATACGTATGGATCTGTCCACGCACTGTTTTGTGAACCCTATCACTCACAGATGGGGCTCGCTTGTCAATTCGAAATTCAAAATCTGAGTTAAATGAAAAAAGACACTGTTCTTGGGACCCCACCGGTCAGCTGCTGCGGCTAGCCAAGCGCCGGTGTAAAAAGGAATAAATACTATGTGAAATTAGAAATCTATTAATTTGCACACTGAAAATTGGTATTAACTTCTAAAATGCACAGCTAAATCATTTAAAGTCCAAAATGAGTGAAACCACTTCTGGTAATTTTTATTTTTAATGAACTTTATATTAAAATTTGTTTCAACCCTGTCTCTGTAGCAGAGATTATTATTTTGGAGATTGATCCTTTAACACTATTATTTTTACAATAGAAAAAGGCTGATAACTTTAAAAATTCATAAGTAATTCTTGGAAATTACAAAAACAGTGAAATCAGTTTTGATAATTTCCATTTCAAATAAACTTAATTATAAAAATGGTTTCGAACTTATCTCTATCACAGAAACTATAGTTTGAGGAGAATGATCCTAAAGAGAATTATTTTTACACTATTAATGCTGATAACTTTAGAAATCAATAACTAAATCATGAAAACTCCTATTGGAACAAACTCAACTGTTTTGAACTTGTAATAATATTGCCTATTTACCCATGAAATCCTTATGCTCACCACTGACATACAAATTTTCACCTCATAATTAAAATTACTTAAAGAGGACATGTCGAAAACTGAAATTCAAACCATCACAACTTTCATATACTAAATCAAATTGAAATAATTATTTCACCAAAAATCATCTAAAATCATGACTTAGATACTGTAGAAAAATCATGCATTTTTGAGCATCTTGATTTTTGGAGTATTTCTCGGTGTTTATATCGGTAAAGATTCTTTAGATTCCGAAGCAATTGATATTGACTCTTACGCTACTGAGGGAGAACAATTAGCCTACCAGCAAGGCAAGCATCCTTTGAACTTTCTTTTTGCATCATATTTGATCCCAGTTTTGTTAGGATAGATGCAATGATAATTGCTCGCATGCTATTTTGATAATGTCGCTATTTTTGTGATGAATAGTTAGACACATCCTATTATCTTGTCATTGTGGCTATCCATGAATTATTCCAATACTGAAATGCTTATGATAGGATGTGTGAAATTGTATGGTTCGGGTTTGCTTAGCCACGCAAGTCTAGATACAGTAGTCTGATTGTCGGGAATAACCCGACAATTATGGGATAAACACAACTCTCATTATATACTTTTGTTTCACACCTTTATATCTGTTTTATGAGTTAAATTTTGTCACTTTAAATGAGCTTTTGGTCTGGACAAGTGTTGGTTAGTGATGGTGCTTTGTGCACGAGAATGGGGTTTGTGGTTTGACTTGTCTGGACAATTAAGGACCGAACTTTGGGTTGTTGCAATTCAAGTAAAACTCGTGCTGTCACATGCGGTATATGGGTGCCATATGGTTAAGTAGGGGGAAGGTTCTGTTGTGTTGAGTCTCACGGTGGTGAAATTGTAAGGGCACAGGACCGAGAAATCATGTGTTCCTTTTGGGCCGATAGGATGGAGACGTTAACATCTTGTGTTTCCTAGGAGCCCTGGGTTGAGGGACTTAACTAATGGGATCTTCTTGCTAAAAATGACCATATCTTGATTTACCCGCCCGACATACCATAGGAAGTATGCTATCTTCGGAGGCATTTGGAGGCTTACGGGCTAATCAAGTCGTGTGGGTAAAGTAGTACACCCCTGCAGGATATAAATCTATTCGAATAGCCGTGTCCACGGTTATGGACGACCGCTTGAAATTTGTGGCTGCTTATTGTTAGACTTGGTATTAAAATTTGTGGGTAAACTCGGTATCATCATGAATGGGCTATTCATGTTTGGTGTTGTATCAAAGTGGACAGCCACTTTGCCATTTGTATGATTTATTTGTTATTGAATTCATTACTTATTCACATACTTTACTTCTACTTCAAATCTGAATTTGAAATGACACTTGAAAAACTAGTATGTGTAGGTTGTTCAGTGTTGCGTCTCTTTCACAAAACTAAGCCAATATGAGCCCTTCCTTTGAATGACCTTATGCATAACTATTTTCATTTGTGTAAGACTTGCGAGTACTCTTTTGTACACAACCAGATGTTTGCTGGCTTTTACAGGTGAGGAAGATATTGAGACCGATGAGCTTGTCGGTGTCGATTTAGGCGACACTGATGAGTAGTATGCTATCTCTTAACTCCCAGTCGGTTTCCGATGGGTTATGTGGCATACCACTGCAGGCATTTTGGTTTATTTACTTGCTTCCGCTATGAACTTGTTTAATTTGGCGGTCGGCCACTTATGTAGTTGTAAACTTGAAACTGTGATGTATAACTTTTGTACTATTTATGTATGAGTGTTATATGGATGTGATCAACGTTGTATGAGAGTATGGTTATATTGGTCGCTGATCTTGGGAGCCAATATAAGTCGTACTCGTTGTTCATGGCTTCCTATTTAACTCACTAAGTGTAGTGCTTGACTTGTTGGAGAACCGACAATCATGTAGTGCTCGCAGAGGAGCAGCGCGCATTATCGTCGGGGCTCTAGTTTTAGTTAAGCCGCTCATTTAGATTGAGTTAAGTTGGAATCCATTCACTAGAGATCTAGAGTTATGTCCCTAAGACCTTGATTAGTCTCGGTCTTATGGAGATAACTCCGGGGTCCCCACAGCGTTGGTATCAGAGTCATACTGACTATAGGTTAGAGATAGCACTGGCGTTAGAGTTAGTAAGACTTTTTGAGTCAAAATATTTTGAGATTATCAAATTACTTTCAGCAAGTATAAGTTAGGAATGTCTTTTATTCCTCATCCCTCTTAGTGCCTTTTCTTACCTTACTCTGGTTTGGATTGAAAAGAAGTCTTACCTTGTTGTTCTTGTCTTTAGATGAGTCGTCAATACCTTGTCAAAGAAACGCAAGCTGAGAACGTGGATGGATACCCGGCGCTTCTCCGAGATATGATGTGGAGGGCGAACTTTACTTACCAGCCGACCTACGCCATCTATCGCCGCGACAGGGGGTCAGGCATGGAGGAGTACTTGGCCATGATCAACATTATCGCCAGACAAGTCGCGGGGAGTATCCCATATTATTTCCAGGCACGTGGCACTTCTGAGGCCATGGCTCTACAGGAAGTGGCTCGTGTGGCTATGAGCCATCTCCGTTATGATCTGACGGAGTTGTCTCAGCCGCCTTACGACCATTTTCCTATGAGAGAGTGTGGCACAGAGGTGGACACCTTTGCCCGGATCCAGTTTGGGGAAGATCCCCAGGTTAGGCAATTGGCAAGATTGGTTCATATCATGGACCAAATCCATCGGTGCACTGTGTATGAGTTGTACGAGACTCGTCAACGTCTCGTGGTGGCCCAAGAGCACTTACAACTCATGTGTAACATGGGGATTGTTGACCGCCATGTGATTTATGGCGCAAATGAGATTCCCCCATATGCTTCAGCACCACCGATGTACCGTCTTCCGGAAGTACCAGGGCGTGTACCCAACTATGGGGCGAGACGCCAGGCCCGTATGTCGGTCGGCTTTGCTCGTACTCATAGGATGGAACCTGCTGGAGGCCATGTGATAGAGCAAGGCTCTCCTTTGCGTCTTCCTAATCTAGGAGACCCCGATGATACGGGATCCCCTGGGGCACATCTTCTGGACGAGTTCCCCGTGAACTTTGACCGGAACAATATTTAGGATGTTGTAGGTGTAAGCTCAGGGTCGAGCATGTATCTTTAAATTCCTGTAATAAGCTAGTAGTAATTGAACTATTAATGTTTCTTTTGCAAGAACTTTTATTTTAGAAGGTTGTGTTTCGCCCACGGGCCTTTATGGATGTAATTGCATTGGGAAAACTATGATTTGAATTTATGGATCTTGTACTGGCCTTAGCGCCTTTGTACGCCCTTTTGGTGTTATATTTTTGTGCATTCTATATCATTATGCATGCTTAATTAAGAACTATGTGCTTGCTGTCCAGAATTTTTAATTCACATCTTTTTCCAGTAATCTTGGCCTCTTTTAACTTTCCTTGTCACTTCAGGATGTCAGGCCCCAACACCCGTGCGAGAGCTCTTCGTGGCGAGGGTTCTCCACCCCCGTGACGCCCTCCTGCTGTAGACCAGGAGGAAGTGCTTCCTCCGCCACCCACTATGGCAGAGGTCCTGGCTCAAATCGAGCGGAATAGGATGGACCAGACGAGGATTCTCGAAGCTATCGCTCGCAACACTTCTCCTGCTCCTGCGGCAGCAGGGGGAGGGGGAAATCTTCGGCCGCGTGGGGGTCTCGCTGAATTTCAGCGAACAAATCCTCCCACCTTTGCGGGCACCGGAGATCCGATGGAGGCTGAAGATTGGCTTAGAGACATTGAAAAGAAGCTAGCCATTGCTCAGTGCACAGGCATTGAGAGGGTCCTCTTTGCCAGTTATCAACTGGAGGGTGCTGCTAGTGCATGGTGGGATAATTTTTCCGCCATGCAGCCTGACGGAGAAGTTCCATCATGGAACGAGTTTCGGGCGGCCTTCAGGGAGGCCTACATTCCTGAGGGGGTCATGTCGATCAAGCAGCAGCAGTTTCTTGCTTTGAAGCAAGGAAGGAAGACTGTCACTGAGTATCTTCAGGAGTTCAATTCCTTAGCCTGCTATGCCCCTGACGATGTATCCACTGACACTCGTCGACAGAACCGGTTCATGGGCGGTTTGACTGAGGAGATGCAGCTGGCTCTAGCTGTACATGATTTCCGGAACTTCCAACATTTGGTGAACAAGGCCATTGTAGTGGAGCACAAGAGTGTGGTTGTAGAGGAGTCTAGGAAGAGGAAGAAAGCCGCTTAGTTTTCAGCTAGCGGCAGTTTTCCTCGACAGCGCACCGGACCGCCCCAGTGCCACCGAGGCCTCCTGTGGCACCTCCACGACCTTCTCCACCTACAGTGCAGCGGTACAGTGGGAGTAAGAACTCCCAAAACAGTGGTACTTACAAGCCGAATGTCACCTGCTTTCATTGTGGTCGCTAGGGCCACTATGCATCTCACTGCCTCGCCAATCAGCGGGGAATGCCCCAGGTTTATCGAGCTCCTACACCACCAGCTGTGGCAAGACCTACACCACCTCCTAGGGCAGCATCTACCCCTCCTCAGATCCTCGCACGTGGCGAGTGAACCACGCCACTTGAGGAGGCGGCGGCGCCTCGGGCGTCGTTTTGGGTACACTTCTTGTTAATTCTTGTCCAACATCGGTTTTATTTAATTCAGGAGCATCTCATTCATTCATCAAAGAAGAATACGTTGCACTTAATGAATTTGAAATACTTAAACTTCAGCCACCTTATCAAATCCAGTCGCCGGGATCGGTTTTCCAAACCGATCAAGTCTGTCGGGACGTAAAAGTGGAAATCCAAAAGGTGAACTTCTTGGCAAATTTAATTGTTATAAATTCAGTGTGTATTGATGTGATATTAGGGATGGATTGGCTGTCCAAGAATAGGGGAAAGATCGATTGTGCTCAACGTTCTATTTCTGTCACTAGCGAAGACGGCAGTCAGGTCATTTTTGCACCTACAGTGGGCAGTTCGCATCTCTATGCTTTAGAAGCTAGTACCTCTCTTGAAATTGAGAAGGTGCTAGTGGTGTGTGAATATCCAGATGTATTCCCTGAAGAACTCCCAGGCATGCCTCCTGATCGAGAAGTTGAATTCGTCATCGAACTTGTACCCGGTACTACGCCAATCTCAAAACGGCCATATCGGATGCCCCCTAATGAGTTAGGAGAATTGAAGAAGCAACTCCAAGAACTTCAAGACAAGGGATTTATTAGGTCGAGCTCCTCACCTTGGGGATGCCCGGCTATCTTTGTTAAGAAGAAAGACAAGAGTTTGCGGATGTGTGTTGACTACCGTCCGTTAAATGAAGTCACTGTCAAGAACAAGTATCTGCTTCCGCAGATTGATGATCTGTTTGACCAACTTAGTGGGGCTCAAGTGTTCTCCAATATTGACTTGAGACTAGGTTACCATCAAATCAAGGTCAGAACAGAGGACATTCCGAAGACAGCATTCTCTACTCAGTATGGTCTATACGAGTACACTGTTATGTCTTTTGGTCTGACGAATGCACCGGCATACTTCATGAATCTTATGAATTCAGTGTTCATGGAGTATTTGGATAAGTTTGTTGTTGTATTCATCTATGACATCCTTATCTACTCAAAGTCTAATGAAGAACACGAGCAACACTTGAGGCTTGTGTTGGAAAAGCTTCGTCAACATCAGCTATATGCCAAATTCAGTAAATGCGAGTTCTGGCTCCATGAAGTTAGTTTCTTGGGACATGTCTTATCCAAGAGCGGTATCGCTGTTGATCCAAGCAAAGTGCAAGACGTCCTTGATTGGAGACAACCCAGAAATATCACTGATATTCGTAGTTTTCTCGGACTTGCGGGTTACTACCGCAGGTTCATCCAGAACTTCTCCAAAATTACGAGGCCAATGACTCAACTTCTAAAGAAAGAAAAGAAGTTCGAATGGTCGCCTGAATGTGAGGAGAGTTTTTAGATCCTAAAGAAATTCCTGACCAAAGCTCTAGTACTTATCCTGCCCGACATTCACAAGAGCTTTGACATTTACTGCGATGCATCTCGCCATGGGCTTGGTTGTGTGCTTATGCAAGAGGGCCGAGTGGTAGCTTATGCATCGAGGCAATTGATACCACATGAGTTTAATTATCCCACTCATGATTTGGAACTCGCAGCGGTTGTTCATGCTCTCAAGATTTGGTGACATTACCTCATCGGTAATCGTTGCGAGATCTACACCGATCACAAGAGTCTTAAATATATTTTCACTCAAGCTGATCTGAATTTGAGGCAAAGAAGATGGCTTGAGTTAATCAAAGATTATGATTTTGGATTCCATTATCATCCAGGAAAAGCAAATATGGTAGCTGATGCCCTAAGCAGAAAGTCTCAGTGCAACTGTATATCGGTAACTCCCATTTCGGCAGGGTTGTGTGCTGCGATGCAATCTCTGCACCTGGAGATAATTGAAGAAGGTTCTCTTGCTGCCCTTAGTGTGAATTTTACACTTGAGGACCAGATTAGAGAGGCCCAGAAGACTGACGCAGAAGTAGCTCAGATCCGGGAAGAAGTAAAGCAAGGCAAACCCAAGTGCTTCAAAGAAGATGCATAAGGCATCCTGTGGTTGGGAAATCGGTTAGTGGTGCCCGGTGATCATACCTTGAGAGAACTAATTCTCAAACAGGCTCATGACTCCAAATTCTCTATTCACCCGGGTAGTACCAAGATGTACCTAGATCTAAAGAAAAGGCTTTGGTGGAGCCAAATGAAGAGGCAAATCGCTCAATATGTTGCCGAGTGTGATGTAATACCCCAAATTTGCTTAAGTTGGAAGAACAGAATTCGGGGAGGAGATGTAATACTCCTGAGTAATATTAGAGAGAGAATAATTATATTTAGAGAGAGGGACCAATTAGAATAGTGATTCATCAGAAGTTTGGAGGAGTTTTCTACAAACAGCAGACAACCTGGGCCTAGGCTAGAGGCCCATGGGGCCTTTTGGTGGCCGGCCATAGGGGGGGCGCCACTCTCCCCCTTCCTAACCCTAGCCGCCCCCTCCTCTCCCCTCCAAGCCTCCACCCCCTTGCGCCTCCACCCCATCCACCTCCTGTCCAGCACCTCCCCTTGCTGTCCATCCCCTCCACGGATGATTTCCTCCATTGATGCCGGTCGAAGGAAGGAGGAAGAAGCCACGTGTCTTCGGCCATGGTGGAAGAGGAGAAGAAGAGGAAGAGGAAGGGTCCTCGTGGATTTGATCTGCGTCTTCCTGGGCTCTACAAGGGTAACGAGATGCCTTCCCCGCTGTTTGATCCGTAGTAGATGCGAAACCGATTAGATTTGTTGGATAAAAGTTTGGCTGCAAAAGATTCGATTCTGTCCAGTACCTTGCGTGGGTAATTTCGTGTATTTAGAGGCTGAATTTTAAGATTCCATCTCCTAGAGTTATGTGGGATCTGTCGTTATCTTTCAGTAGCCATGAAGATCACTCAATTCCGAGGTCTGAGTCAAAAGTTATGGTCGATTTAGTATCTGCTGCCAGAAATCTGACGAGAATAATCTGTCTTGGTATTTCCTAAAATATGAAAGGGAAATTGGTAGAATCTGAAAGTTCACACAACTAGGTTATTGTAGATAATTCGATAAACTTTTCAGATTGATAAAGAACGATCAATTCGGAGTTACCTATTAAAAGTTATGGTCATCTTAGTATTGCTGTTCGAACGTGTAGGCAGGTTCTGTACTGAAAGTTCAAACAATGGTTAGCCTATTATTTTGGCCGGATTGGATTATCGTGTCAACTAGAGTATTGTAGATTAGTCAGTTAAGAATCTACAGAAATTGGGTTTACCTCTTTTCGACTTCCAGTTCATGAGTTATGTCAATTACCGTGCTGCTGTCCAGAAACGGTATATGGCAGAAACGTTGTTTTTCAGTTTCAGCTTTGTAATCTCGTCTTGAGTCATCAGGGAAGCGGTGTAGAACGCCGATTAGTAGCGCTGGGTTTATTATGTCCTTATTGAAATTATTTTACTTGTTTAGAGGTGAGGCCTCAGGTTTAGGAGTAACACCTTTGCCGGCTAACGCGTCGCATCGTGGAAGGCAAGTACATTGCTAACCCTAATGCTTGTGATGGATGAATGCTTGTATGATCATGCAAGTAAATGTAGCGGTTGTGCTACTGCTTTAACTCGTTATTCTTACTACTTGCAATATATATGTTTTCATAACTTGAAGTTATATGCCATGGTTGCATGTTTTATGGATGAGGTCGTGGTAGCAAATTAATATTCATTTTTTGCCATGCGTTGGAAGAGTTGTTGGTAGTCATGTGGTAATTTGCTTAATGAGCCAAATGCGGAATATGAAAATAAACTCAAGGTGGACATATTGATAATTCCTTGTGGTTATATTCATGATGATCATGTTGTGGTCTATGTGGTAGAGTTCCCTTTAGATCGATTGATTTTGATCTTGGTGAATCGGTGTGGGTTATGTGGTAATGGTCTTATGACACAACGGTATTGTGCTTAATGAGACACATGTGGATTATGAGAAAATATTCATGATGAGTATGTTGTTGACCTTCGTGGTTAAATTCTTGTGGTTTATGATTATCATATCATTCATGACATATCATGACATTTGCATTGTGGATGTCGCCGCTTATAGCCGCGATCAGTGCGGTACAACATCGTGCATTGTCGTAGCACGATGCATACTTTTACCTTGTTGGGTAAAGGTGCGATGGAGCATAGCATACATATGCATTACATTGTGGAAAGATCATTTGCATACTTATGCAAGATATTGTGGTGAAGTTATATTACAAACAACTGCAACTTTATAGTTGTAATGTGGAATTGGCTCATGAGAGTCACTTGTGGTGTGAGGAAAATGGCTATGGTCGTGGTTTGGGGTTCATCCTTGTGGTATGGTAGTGGTTGTGATTGTGGCATGAGATTCTACTCTCTTGTGGTAATTGTTGATAGCAGTTGTGGATGCGAGAAATAGTAAAGTTATGAGGTAAAACATGTTAATACTTTATTGTCATTGGTAGTGGTAGTGGTGAATAATATGAAGCAGTTGATCAAGATTCAATTGTTAATATTTTACTATCATTGGTAGTAAATATGGTTGAGGCTATAATTGTGATCATTATGGGAATTGGATATTGATGCTTAATATCTTTGTAGTTAAATTAGCTTGTAAATGAATGTGGATTCACATTATGGATGTGGACATATGGATACTTTAATGATGTTGTATTTTTGTTTGTAGTCTAAATAGCCTGTTAAACAGTTTGCTTGCTGAGATTTTTATCTCACCCTTGTTCCCCTACAGTGATTGTTGAGCATTCATGGGATGGGTAGAGCGGCACCACAATAATGCACTTGGTTCATCAACTCATGTTGTAATAAAGTCGATGAAATTCTAGCCAAATGCTTAACTATTTGTGGATGATTATGTTATTTAATAAGGATGGACTTGTGAACCATTCTTTGATTAATCTGCTAGAGGTTGTTTAATTATTGAACTTGTTACCGTTATCTTTATTCCCTTAGTTGTTTATGCTTCCGCTTAATGCTTCTTGTCTAGAGATGTTGCCGAAATAATTTATCTTGAAATTATTGGCTAGCTGTAGAGTGGTTTAGTAGCATTCCAGGGTAATGTGGGTCCTGGGGTGTTACATGTGATGTATGCCAAAGAGTGAAGGCTGAGCATTTGAAGCCAGCAGGTACTCTACAACCCCTGCCCATTTCCAAGTGGAAATGGGAAGAAGTTGGCATGAATTTTTTCACCGGCCTTCCAAGGACTCAAGCTGGGTCCGATTCTATTTGGGTAATTGTCGATCGTCTGACGAAGGTTGCCCATTTTATTCCTGTTAAGACCACCTACCATAGGGATAAGTTAGCCGAGCTTTATATCTCCAGAATTGTTTGCCTCCATGGTGTACCTAAAGTTATCGTTTCGGATAGAGGTCCTCAGTTCACATCTTACTTCTGGAAATGCTTACATAAAGCAATGGGGACCAGTCTATCTTTCAGCTCTGCTTACCACCCGCAAACAGATGGACAAACTGAAAGGGTGAATCAAATTTTAGAAGACCTTCTCCGAGCATGTGTGCTGTCCTATAGCAAAAACTGGGAGAAATGTTTACCATTTGCGGAGTTCTCCTACAACAACAGTTTCCAATCAAGCATACAAATGTCACCTTTCGAGGCATTGTATGGAAGAGCTTGTAGGACACCTTTGAACTGGTCCGAAGCCGGGGAGAGGCCATTTTATGGTCCAACCTTGGTAGAAGATGCGGAAGAACAAGTTCGTGTCATCCGCGAACGACCTCAGACGGCTCAATCTCGTTAGAAGTCCTATGCCGACCGTCGTCGTCGGGAGTTGAGCTTTGAGGTGGATGATCATGTCTATCTTAAGGTTTCTCCAATGAAAGGAACACATCGTTTCCAAGTCAAAGGCAAATTGGCACCGCGTTACATCGGACCATTTCGAATTCTGGCAAAGTTGGGACCGGTGGCTTATCAAATAGAATTGCCACCATCACTTGTTGATGTACATGATGTTTTCCATGTTTCACAACTGAGGAAGTGTCTTCGTGTTCCAACCGAAGCAACCGAGCTAGAAAAACTTGACTTACAACCTGATCTTTCTTATCGGGAGCACCTGATTCGCGTTCTTGAAGAAAAGGAGCGAAAGACGCGAAATCGCAATATCAAATTCGTCAAGGTTCAGTGGAGTAACCATACTGAAGATGAAGCAACATGGGAGCGTGAAGATCATGTGCGAGCTCATTATCCAGATCTTTTTCCTTCTACCTAAAGTGTCTTCGAATCAAGAAAGGAAAGTTTAAACAAAGCAATGGGGAGGAAAGATGTAATGGCCATTTCTTGTAACCTTACAAAGATATCTTAGCACTATCTTTGAAGGAAATCAAGACAACAGATGTTATGTTTTCTTTTAGAACATTCCTATCCAACTTCCACCCTATCGATCTCGGGGTCGAGATCTTTTGTAAGGGGGGAGGTTTGTCACATCCTCAAATTAATAAAGAGGTTTATTATGCATCTCATCAGCATGCATCATGTTTTGAGACTTTTTATTTAAATATTGTACTTGCAAAATCTCAAAATACATATGAAACATACACTTTAATTTGAACTCCAAACTAAAAACTGAAATAAATGCTACTAAAGTATCTCTGGAAATAATTTATTCAAATACTTTATTAATTATCACGAATTAATATAATTTTTCTCAAATTTTTGGGACTGGGTTGAGTCCTAAGAAAATTCAAACACAAATTAAAGATCAACATAAAGGTTGAATTTAAATTATACACTTTTTATCACGAACAGTAGGGTTCAATAATTTTTATGAATACTAGGCTATCCCAGGAACCCCCACAAATCATTTCATGATTTTAGGAATTTTATTTATATTTTTAAGCCCCTGGTCAAAGTAGGGAAAACAATTTAAATTCCAGTCAAACCCTAGACCCAAACCTGTCACTATTCCCTGGGCTCGAGCCCGACTCGGTGAATCGGCTCGACCCAACCACCTAACTGCACCTTCGCATGCGACCATCGGATCAAGGTTCAACGACCCAGATCTCCTCATCGTTTGACCAGTCCGAAATCCCCGCCAATCTCATCCGTCCATTCGCCATCTAACGGTCCCGATTGAAACCCTCTTTCGCACCGAGCCACAGCTCCCTGTGCCACTGACCGGTAGGGCCCACCGGTCAGGGGCGTCTTCAACCTCGGGCAGAAGCGCTCAGGCGCTGCACGCCATGCGGCCGCCGCGCCCTGCCCAGATCCGTCCGGGCCGTGACCGCACGCCCAAATTGACCTGTCCTGGAGTTTTGGCATGTAACGCCGCCTTCGTTCCGTTCGTCGGCCACCTTTAACTACCGCACGAACCCTAGCAATCTCCTCACTTCTCCTCTCGGTCGTGAGGAGGAGGACACTCGTTTGTGCGACCCTCTTCGGTAAGCTCCCCGCCTCGGCGTGTTTCCTCTTCTCCGTTCATCACCGTAACTATTTTGGCTAACCTCGGCTCATGCTTTGGCTTGTAGCTTCCGGGTCACCACTGTGCTCTCGGCCGCTCCAGTGCGCGCACCGAGCGACACCCTTTTGGGCATTTCATCGTCGGTAAAATTCTCGCTCATTCTCGTGCCTCAGGACGTGTCTATGAGCATAAGTAAGAATTCCCCTCAACCCATTTTGTTATTGCTTGATAGGGGCTCACAAATTTGGATCTTGCCCTTTTGTCGGCCGAAAGTCCTTTTCATCGTCCTTTGTCAATCAGGTAAGTCATTTACCAATTCCTTGTATTGATACCATCTCCATCACTTCTTGAAGCCTTCCCAACCTTTTCTTGCTGGGTTGCTTGCACAGATTATCTCCTCCGCGTTGATCCTAGCGCCGCCGCCGCCATTGCCGTGGACGACACATCCCCGAGCTCCTCTGGCCTCTACAACCCTCTGGTAAACCTCCTGGAGTCCACCAGTAGCTCACCCATGCCTTGTTTTGCTCGATGCACCACCGAAACCCTGCATGCACTTTTGTCGTGCGACTCACCGCCTCTCCACTCCGGCTAGCCGGCGATCTAGACCACCTCCGCCGCCGAAAACACTCCCTTTAGGTGCGCAAGCTTATTATGGACCCATTTATACCTTTGGCTCAAGCCGCCGTGGTTGGAATCGCCGGCGAGGCTCCGGTCAACGCCAAGCCATTTTGTCAGAACACCCGACAATCCTGTGGAAGTGTCATTAGGATTTAATCGTGATGATTAGCTTTAATTGACTCGATCTCTGTCGGGAAATCGAGTTTAGTTGATTAAATGGTTGTCTTAGTACCAATGACTTGTGGACCCAAGCCACATAAGCTCCGTGCCTTTAGTTGTGCACCGGTGGACTAATACGTATGGATCTGTCCACGCACTATTTTGTGAACCCTATCACTGACAGATGGGGCTCGCTTGTCAGTTCGAAATTCAAAATCTGAGTTAAATGAAAACAAAGATCGTTCTTGGGACCCCACCGGTCAATTGCTTGCGGCTAATAGCTGGGTGTAAAAGGAATAAATACTATGTGAAATTAGAAATCTATTAATTTGCACACTGAAAATTGGTATTAACTTCTAAAATGCACAGCTAAATCATTTTAACTCCAAAATGAGTGAAACCACTTCTGGTAATTTTTATTTTTAATGAACTTTATATTAAAATTTGTTTCAACCCTGTCTCTATAGCAGAGAGTATTATTTTGGAGATTGAGCTTTAACACTATTATTTTTATAATAGAAAAAGGCTGATAACTTTAAAAATTCATAAGTAATTCTTGGAAACTCCAAAAACAGTGAAATCAGTTTTGATAATTTCCATTTCAAATAAACTTAATTATAAAAATGGTTTCGAACTTACCTCTGTCACGGAAACTATAGTTTGAGGAGAATGATCCTAAAGAGAATTATTTTTACACTATTAATGCTGATAACTTTAGAAATCAACAACTAAATCATGAAAACTCCTATTGGAACAAACTCAACTGTTTTGAACTTGTAATAATATTGCCTATTTACCCATGAAATCATTATGCTCACCACTGCCCTACAAATGTTCACCTCATAATTAAAATTACTTAAAGAGGACACATCGAAAACTGAAATTCAAACCATCATAACTTTCATATACTAAATCAAATTGAAATAATTCTTTCACCAAAAGTCATCTAAAATCATGACTTAGCTACTGTAGAAAAATCATGCATTTTTGAGCATCTTAATTTTTGGAGTATTTCTAGTGTTTATATCGGTCTTTATTCTTTATATTCCAAAGCAATTGATATTGACTCTTACGCTACTGAGGGAGAACAATTAGTCTACCAGCAAGGCAAGAATCCTTTGAACTTTCTTTTTACATCATATTTGATCCCAGTTTTGTTAGGATAGATGCAATGATAATTGCTCGTATGCTATTTTGATAATGTCGCTATTTTTGTGATGAATAGTTAGACACATCCTATTATCTTGTCATTGTGGCTATCCATGAATTATTCCAGTACTGAAATGCTTATGATAGGATGTGTGAAATTGTATGGTTCGGGTTTGCTTAGCCATGCAAGTCTAGATACGGTAGTCTGATTGTCGGGAATAACCCGATAATTATGGGATAAACACAACTCTCATTATATACTTTTGTTTCAGACCTTTGTATCTGTTTTATGAGTTAAATTTTGTTACTTTAAATGAGCTTTTGGTCTGGACAAGTGTTGGTTAGTGATGGTGCTTTGTGCACGAGAATTGGGTTTGTGGTTTGACTTGTCTGGACAATTAAGGACCGAACTTTGGATTGTTGCAATTCAAGTAAAACTCGTGCTACACATGCGGTATATGGGTGCCATATGGTTAAGTATGGGGAAGGTTCTATTGTGTTGAGTCTCACGGTGGTGAAATTGTAAGGGCACAAGACCGAGAAATCCTTTGTTCCTTTTGGGCCGATAGGATGGAGACGTTAACATCTTGTGTTTCCTAGGAGCCCTGGGTTGAGGGACTTAATTAATGGGATCTTCTTGCTAAAAATGACCATATCTTGATTTACCCGGCCGACATACCATAGGAAGTATGCTATATTCGGAGGCATCTAGAGGCTTACGGGCTAATCAAGTCGTGTGGGTAAAGTAGTACACCCCTGCAGGATATAAATCTATTCGAATAGCCGTGTCCACGGTTATGGACGACCGCTTGAAATTTGTGGTTGCTTATTGTTAGACTTGGTATTAAAATTTGTGGGTAAACTCGGTATTGTTAGACTTGATTAGTCTCGGTCTTACGGAGATAACTCCGGGGTCCCCACAATGAGGACATTAACCCTAAGAATGCAACCACAACTTCAACACGCTGCACTCGCTGCTCTACTTCAACCACATCTTCACCAATTGGACCTTTAGCCACTACAGTGTCATATTCACCAGTTGGACCGAGCTACTTCTATATGCCATGGTGCTACTTCTACATGCCATGGTGCTACATCTACATGTCATGGTGCTACGTCTACATGTCATGGTGCTACTCCACACGCCAAGCAAGAGTTCAAGCTGGATACGTTTTGGAATTCAATTCGGCCTCCGGAGACAGCACCGACTTCAAACGTGCATAACATTCACATATGGAGTCCGTTTGAGGTCCACGAGTACTTGATTGAAAGCTTATTTTGTCCCCTTTCCAATGGATCTAGCCTCACCTCTAAATTCTTTCTGTACGCGTCACAATCGCCAAAAGAAGGTGCTATGTCACCTATTTTGGCCAATTTAGGCTTTGTAATCCTTGGACCCATCTCCCTAGCCACCCCCTTCATTGGGCCGCACTATTCATGATGGTACTGTTCATGTGAACAGTATCATTTGAATAGTACCACCCCTTAGTTGTTTAGCTATGTGAGGCTCCCTCTTTCCTATTTAGGGAGGCATCACCCCTTTAGTTTTTCTTTGAGATTATTCTGCGTAGCAGTTTCGCCGCTTGTCCAGTTTAAGAAACCCCAACTTTATGAGCTTTATTTTTATTCGCAAAAAAGATTGCATCTTCTACTCTCTTGCTTGTGTTCTCGGTTCGCTTACAGGAGATAGTCTTCTTGGCGAGGTCAACCGCGTTCAGCACGGTTGATAACCAACGGAGCAGTGGTGTAGTGATTGCGAGGGGTTTGATCTGTTCGGGTCGGAGCCTTTGGATCATCAACGTCGTGTTCTCCACAATCGACGTATCGGTTCTTTTCGAAAGATCGGGCCAACACTCACATCACAATCTGTCTAACATCATCACTGATACGCTGCATATATAGGAAACAAAACATCTCTAAGACCCAGTGTTGAGCTCCATCCGGTGGAAAATTAACATCAACTAAAACAAATAAGTAGATGTTTGCTACTGCTACGTATATTATACCAACTCAATTATACTCCCAGTAATAAAAGAGAATTGGGGTGGTAGTAAAATCAAATATGGCCATCAATTTCTAAACGATAATATAGACTTTCGCTCTAAATGTAATTTTTTAAAGGGTATTATCATCTTTTGAACAGAATTTTAACGTATCACTTCTCGTGCGACCATCCTTTCTCATACATGTGCGGCCTTGTACGCCATGCCACTGCCAAGGAAGGAGGTGCGTGTCACTGCCTCGTATGCATGTCGCCTGTCCGGTACGTTCACCACGTCGCCTCTGAGGATTTTGCTGCTCATGCATTCATTTATGAGACAAATTTGGATAATTACAATTTTACCCCTCACAGGATTCCTACTGCTTATATTGACAGAGGAAGTATAACTAAATCCTAACCAATTTGATCTATCGGATCTAAAAGATTGGACGGTACGTATTGAACTGAGGCTATCTCCTAGCCAAAACATTCTTTTTTGTTAAAATTAGCCAAGATTCCGTCAACCATCTGCATAGCAGCGCAGCACGCAGCGCAGCACAAGAAGGGAGTAGTCAGTGTAGACTGTGGAGTATAGTCTTTGTCCTTTTGCTCTTACAACGTCTGATTACAAAATTCAAGCTAGGAGTCAACTTAGGAAGGATCGGATTATTGCAACTGCGGTCCGGTGCTGCATCCGTGTAGTCCAAGCGCATGCGAGAATTTTTTCTGGCCCCGTCCTCGCCTTGGCTAACCAAGAAAAATTGTTGTTGGGAATGGAATTTCAGTACAAATTCGACAAGCATTTTTTATCGAACAGACTTGATGGGATATTTAAGGTGAACACCAGGGGATGCTGGTGACAACTTAGAGCATGTACAATGGTACGACGTCGGCTGTTTGTAAGTTTTGTCATGTAGAACACGAGATAGTGTGGATGAGAAAGAGAGAGTATATAGAATTGGGTCGTCTCTTATACAGTAACAGCTGTAACACGATAAACAAGACACATTGTACGTGGAGGATCTACCTACAGAGACATATAAAAAGAAAACCTTTGTAGGAGCTGTTTTTAGCGTTATCTATAGATGACATAGAGGGATACTATAGACATCAGTTGTATATATCATTGTACATTCCCTTAGATCGTGGAGGCTAGCGTGCCGGTGAAGCCAGTGCAATGTCCAATTGTGGAGGGCGACGACAGTGTTGCATCAGTGCTGACTTGGCCGAAGTTGGCGGCTTGGTCCAGCGTTTTCTCCGAGGTGAGCTTTGGCGATGATGCCAGCCGAAGGGGAAAGGCTGAAGAGGGAAAGGGAAAGAAAGACTCATACATTGTGAGGTGAGAAAAAATAGCTACTTGGATAGTACGTACTACGTGGTCCAAGCACGTGGGGAAAGTGTGGTGCCCGAAGGCAAAGCACCACAATTTCAAATCATTCTGAAAGCACGACAGTAGCAAGTTAGGATAGTGTATACACATATACAAGCATGTGAGACGCATCAGAACTTCCCAGTTAAGAGATGTTGCACTGTTTATCTTTGTGAACAAGTGTCGTACCTCCCAATTAATCTTTATCTCTATTAAAACTGAGTGAAAAACGAAGGGCAAATGATTGCCATCACAAAGAGATAAGTTGAACTAGATGTTGAAATATGTATGAAATGGCAGTATAGTGGATGTGTGTGTCATATATATATATAAGATAATAGTATATTTCGTGACAAAAAATAGACAATATCATGTAGCCAACAAACTTTTTTTTTTTACATATTGATGGTTAAATTTGAAAATATTTCATTGGACTTTTGTCAGCTTGCATTTAAATATACCTTTTTTTGTGTGTATATATATACACACAAGATAATAGTGTATTTCGTGACGAATAGACAATATCATGTAGCCAATCAAACTTATTTTTTACATATTGATGGTTAAATTTGAAAATATTTCATTGGACTTTTGTCAGCTTGCATTAAATCTACCTTTTGTGTGTGCGCGCGCACGCTCTCATTTGGCACCTTTTACATTTACAATTAGATAATATAGATTGTAATCCATTAGTATTAGCAATAGTAAGCCAAATGGACAAAGTAAACTGGCTCGGTGGTTTGAACATAATTTATCAAGCTCCCCACTTGGTAAACAACTAGTTTAACTTCTCACAGATGCATGGATATCTGCTCGTCTACACCATGTTAATTAAGGGCGAACTTTTTGGTAGTCCGTATAATTCAATTGGCCTAACACATTCGGTCAATAGCAATCGGCAATCGGTTGGAAGGTAAGAAATTTTCCAGATTCCAGCAGAAATTGAGCTGTTTCCTATGAAATTGTTGTGTTCCAAACGAGAGCTTAATCATGTGTTGCACACAGAAAGAGAAAAAATGGCGAGCTCCGTAGAGTACTATCACTGAGCACAGGGTTGAACATGCATGTAGCATGCACACTCTCCATCCCGCAATTGAATTCTCCTCTTGGGAGTAGAAGTCCATATAGGGCTCAAATAGCTCATGGCACCAATAGCTCCATCCACCCATAGTCACCGCCACAGCTCCTTACCTTTGTCCGAGCACATGTTCTTAGTTTTGACCACGTACTCCATCTAGATAGCTAGCTACCGCTGGACCGTCTATATAAAGGCCGGTTGCCATCCTCGTTCCAAAAGCAAGCTTACGCACACATACATATATCTGAATGGCCACCACTCATGAGAAGGCGTCCGGCTTTGAGCCCTCCGTGTGGGGCGACTACTTTATCAACTACGAGCTGCAGCCACTGCAGGCATATATATAAAGCTACACTGCTTTATGATTGACGAGAGTTTGGAATTTTAGGGTTCATCTGATTGAAACCTAGGATTCGTTAGGAGTTTGTTGGAAACCTCACGTCCAGACGTCCACTGAGGATGAAACCTAGGATTCGTTAGATGTTTGTAGGCACCGTTTACAAATTAACCATTATGAATTTCTTATTCGTTTTTCTTTTTTACTGCGTAGTAACTAATTTCTTAATGCTTGCATGTGACATAATCACTAGTCTAACAGTTTTCAGCATCATGTATCCCAACAAAAGGGGAACGACTAGTCTGTTCATTTCTTTATATACACTGTCCCTTTTGGTTAATCCTAAGTTCCTAACTAACCCATGTATCGCAGAGGTCGGAGGAATGGATGAGGGAGAGGGCTGACAAGCTGAAGAAGGACGTCGCCATGCTGTTTGAGTCGTGCGACGACGTGGTGGGGAAAATGAACCTGGTAGATGCAATCCAACGTCTCGGCGTAAATCACCTTTTTGAAGAACAAATCGACGCCGCGTTAAGTGACATCCATGGAAGTGAATTCAATAGCTCCATCCTCCATGAGGTAGCTCTTCGGTTTCGCTTGCTAAGGGAGCATGGCCTTTGGGTATCTCCAGGTATCCATCTATACAAGAGATAAGTGCACACTGAACTTAGTGGATGAACATTAGCCACTAGGTGATAAAAACCTTAGATTACTAATTAACATGCTGTGGATAGTTTGACAATACGTCACAAACATTTTGTCTTGCAGATGTATTCAAGAAATTCAAGGGCGAAGATGGGACCTTCAGCAAGGATATAGCTAATGAACCAAGGGGACTATTAAGTTTATACAACGCAGCCTACCTTTTTATTCATGGTGAGCCAGATCTCGAAGAAGCCATCTCTTTTGCAAGGCATCATCTTGAATCAACAAGGGGCGATCTCAAGTCCCCTTTAGCTGAGCAAGTCAAACGTTCCCTTCACTTACCACTACCAAGAACCTACAAGAGGGTGGAGACACTGCATTATATCTTGGAGTACAAACAAGAGGAGGGTCACAACCCAATTCTACTGGAGCTCGCAAAGCTGGATTTTAACCTTCTACAGCATGTCCACTTGATGGAGCTCAAAGCTATTTCAGAGTACGCCTCTTTGATATCCACTAAGCAATTAAGATGAAACAGTAAAGCTTCATCCCTTCACACATACGATGTACTAAACATACTTGACATTGTCCATAATATCGTAACCCACTATGGCGCTCCTATTCTCCTATTTTCAGGTGGTGGAAAGATCTCTACAGACATGTGGAGCTAACCTATTCTCGTGATCGTATGGTTGAGGCCTACTTATGGTCCTACATGGTATTATATGAGCATGGCTCTGCACGCGCACGGATAATCCTTGCCAAGATATTTGCGATAACTACCCCACTTGATGACACATATGATGTACATGCTACCATAGAGGAATGTCGGAAACTCGACGCAGCCATGCAAAGGTTGGGACTGGTTTTAGCATTGACATTTTTTTTGTACAGTCAGATGCTACTACAGACTCATTTTCATGCAAACTAATTCCCTGTGCAGATGGGATGAGAGCGCTATTTCTCTTCTACCGGAGTACCTGAAGAAGTTCTATAATAAAGTACTGAGCTGCTTTAAGGAGTTTGAGGATGAATTGGCAGACAACGAAAAATATCGGATTGATTACATCAAGAAAGCGGTACAACACTATGTAGTTTCTTCCCCAAATTGCTAGTTTTGTAGTTAACGCACAAGAATATATATATATATATATATATATATATATATATATATATATATATATATATATATATATATATATACTGCTTTCGTACTCCTGGGAGTATGTATTCCCACTTTCAATATACCACTTAAACGAAGATATTATACTTCTTTATCACTTTCAGTATTCTTAAATATCAATTATAAGGTACTTCAATAGTACTTGATTGAAAACTTTTCATTGGAGCCTTTTATGTTTGTTATATACCCTTTTTCATATATAAAAGAAGTATATACACAAATTTTGCTATAAAAGGTGGATTTTAATGCAATTTTTTACGGAACTCACTTTGTGGTATCTTATAATCACTATTAGAGTATGCTCAAATTGATAAAGATGTATCATTATACGATTTAAGTTGTATATGAGAGGTGAAAGTATGTACTCCCAAGAGTACTATATCATTTTTGTATATATATACTATATATATATATATATATATATATATATAGACACACACTTGTGCAAAATTGTTGATAGTAAATTATAATAGGTGATAACTGATAATACAATAAACTAATCAGTTGAGCAATTGGAATCTTGTAACCAAGCCCAAATTATATTGTTGATGCTTAAAAATGTTGAGCCAAGATCGGACCTTGCCAAACAGCCAGAGTAGACGCATATTGCAACAGAACCATATATATTAGAGATGACAGTATTGTTGTTTTCCTATTTAAAAGTGTGTAACTGCGCCTCATGCTATTGTGATAGATATTTTATGGAAGTAGATTATATAGACAGGTTGTTTATTATCTCGAATAGATATGTAGGCATGTTTGCATATAACTTGGAATAAAAATATTTGCTTGGAATAAGAAATATGCAAGTTAATTCCTTTTCTCTATGAATGATGACTCTATCGGTCACACAGATTAGATAGAGAAAAGGAAAAAATACTAAAAACCATATTTGTTAAAATCTTTATAAATAGGAAGATGTGGACACATAATTAGCAAATGGACATGGGAAGGTATATGAATCTTATGATTTGAATCCTCAAAGCTACAACAACACCGGCAGCAGTAACAACATGAAAATAACTAAACTAGCAATGCATTTCTATGTACCTGGGCCTATACAGGCACGTTCAGTAATCTCCTTTAATTGTGTGCAGTTCCAAACATTATCCACATATTATCTCCAAGAAGCTGAATGGTCCCATAACAATCACAAGCCAAGCTTTAAAGAACAAGTGAATGTGTCTAGCATATCTTCAGGCATACCAATGCTATGTGTGGCTATGATGGTTGGTATGGGTGATGAAGCAACCAAGGAAGTATTTGACTGGGTGATCGATATTCCTGATGCTGCCCTAGCAAGTGGAAAGATTGGGCGTATCATGAATGACATTGCTTCACTTAAAGTAATTAGACTTCTAGGCTTAATTGAAACTCTCTTTTACCATTGAGCATGCCAATGAATCCAATTAATCATGTGTTATTCACAGAAAGGAAAGAACAAAGGGGATGTGGCAAGCTCTGTGGAGTGTTATATCAATGAGCACAAGGTCACAGGTGAGGTTGCCATTGCCAGGATTGCCCCGCTGCTAGAAGATGAATGGAAAACTACGAACCAAGCTCGCTTCGAGCATCGTGCGCTCCTCCAAGCAGTGCAGCGAGTTATCAACCTCACGGTCAGCATGCCGTTCATGTATGATGAGAGTAAAGATGCATACACATTCGGCACGCACCTTCAGAAGACTATTGAGAGTCTCTTTGTCAAGCCAATCCCCATCTAAACCTTCAGAAGACTATTGAGAGTATATACGACCATAGTAGTGTACGCTATGAAGTACATAGTAGTAAATAAACATGCCTCTATATGAGATGCATTGAAACTTTCCAATTTGCGCTTGCTGCACTATTTATCTTCGTTGTACTCCAAATAAGCAGTTGTATTACTGAATATTGCATGATATGGTATGGGATATGTATGTCATTTTACTGCTTTACTACCATATATAATAAAATTACTCTTTCCCATGTTTTGGTCAATCGTTTTATATTTAGATTGTAATATTTTTATGTCGGTACGGATGACAACATGGATTCTGACTCTACGGGCTAAAGCACTATAGTAGTTTGATTTAGGGCTGTAAAAAAACTCGAGGCTCATAACTACTCGAACTCAACTCGAGCCTGATCTCAAGCCTAAGAGCCTTATTGGGCTGAGCTCGAATAGCTCGATTGGGCTAGTTATTTTCACAGCTTGTCTGTAAGTTGTTGACTGTTACCGAGCTTTCCTCGAATAGCCCTCCTATCTTATTGAAATTGCTCGAATAGTCCTCCTATCTTATTGAAAATTGCTCGAATAGCCCACCTATCTGGTTGAAAATTGCTGCATGTTAAATGTTACCGAGCATCCCTTGAGCTCGACTTTACTCGAGCTTTTCTAATTGTTGAAAATTGATGCATGTTGCTAACTATTACCGAGCTTACTCGAGCCGAGCTTGAGACTACTCGAGCTTGGGCCGAGCAAAGCTCGAGCCCAGGTCCATGCTCGGACCCCAACTCAGGCTCGCTCGATCTCGGCTTGAGCTTGTACCGAGCTCGAGCCTGGGCTAGTTTGAGTAGAACAATTAGATCTAAATCGAGGTGTGTCTAAAAGAGTGATGAATGTGAAATTTTTGAAACAGCCATGTAACATAATTTTTTTTGAGAAAAAAATTATAATGTATTTTTATGTTGGTAAGGATAGCACTATGGATTCAGACTCTGTGCAGACTAAGCAGTTTGAGTAGCACCGTTAGATCTAAAATCCAGGGTTGAGATTCACATAACATTATGTACGTTCAACCTCTATTGGTTTAGTTTTGGTGATTAATGACAAACCTAACCGATGAAACCAGTACATTTGTCGGGAATGATTTAGTAACTCTCATTTAACTGGATCAAGTTCCTTGGTGAACTCGACATCGATGAAAGTGTCAACAACCCCATATGTGAACATATATCAAAGCAAAGGTAAATGACTGCTAATTAATAATGTTTCCCTAGCATTTTGTTGGTTCAGGCGTTTGGTGGATATACTAGGCTGCTAGAATTCGCCTATAATTTTTGTCGTACTATTAAAAGGAGTTTATGATTAATAACTTAAGTTTGGTTGGTGTCAAAAAACTCAATTGTAGATCTCAGCTCATTTAGGTCTGTGTTCTCAATCCCTCTTACATCAGGTTCAAAAGAAACCCTTAGATATTAAGGGTTGGACTAAAAAAATCTCTTTATTTGGTGAGGAATGTCCTCAATCGAGTGAGAAATATCCTCACAGTGGCCTATCCCCAACGTTGAGCTTCATTTAGTGCACCGTAACATCCCAATTTTTGGGTTTTTTTTGAAAAATTTAAAATAAAAATAAACATTTGATTTTTTTTCTAAATTGTTAAAGCTTATTTTGAAATTTTATAAATTAAAAACAATTTAATGTGAGTAAATCAAACTCCAATTAAATAAAAATTATTTTATCTGTTTTTTTGGTTTTATCTTGGATTTCTTTTTCCAATATCTTTTTGCCTTTTCTTTTAAGACCTATTTATTTATTTATTTTCCTAAAATTTATTTTATTTGTTGTAAAATTTAATTTAAATTATTTAATGTAAAGTGGGGTTTTTTGGATTTTTTTGCATTTTATTGAATTAAATAAAGCTTAAATTGAATTTTAGAACATTTTTTTAAATGATTGAAATAAACTTCAATTAAATCCAAAACTATTGCATATGATCTTTTTAGGTTCCAAGGAATTTTATAAAATTTTCTTGGATTTTCCAAATTTATTTTATTTTTCTTATTTTCTTTCTTTGTTCTCCATTTATTTTTTCTATTTCTTCTTTCCCAGGTCATCTTCCTCCAAAGCCTTGCACTGTGCGCCGTTTTTCCTCCATGGCGTGCGCCTGAAATCCCGCCGCGCCACACGCCGTTCCACCCTGTGCCCTGCGTCGCCTGCTCTACTGTAACAGCCTAATATCCCTAAGTTGGATTAGTTAAGCATCTAATATACATTAGTGAAATTTTGGACTTTTTAAAACTTTCTGTTGTAAACCATATATTGAAAATCCTTTGATTTTGAAGATTAGAATTTAAACCTAGTAATCCAATACTCCTTCTCCAATTCAAAAGCTCAAATTGAAGTTGGGGCAAAACTAAAAAGGTTTCAAGTGTGGGAATATTTTATTTGGATTATATTTACTATGTTATGTTTGTTTGAATTTTTCTGGAATTTTTGGAGGTTATTTGGTTCCGTATCTAATTTGCATATTCAATTTTGAATTTGAATTTTAAATGCAAACCTAATAGATTAATAAAACAAATGGAAATGGAAATTGATAATTAAAAATCTAAACTCAGCATAATTATTCTAAATATAAATTGAGGAAATAATTAAAGCATGTTTTGCAATTTTCTCACTTCAAGTAATAATAATCAATATTAAATCAAATTGTTAGAAAAAAATGCAATTAAAAATTTATTTATTTTGACTTTACGTTTCGCATGCATCACAAAAATCATGTCATTATGCATGCATTGGTATTATCATTTTCCTTTTCCAATATGACCGACCGCGGGCAAAACGCTCACATGTCCCTTCTTTTCCTGTCATCTCCTTTTTTTCCTTCCCTGCTAACTCCTTTTTTCCTTCCAATCTCCACCAAAAACACAAAATTAGTCGCCATGCATGCTATACCATCGCGTTCCTCGTCTCGAGAGCATTCCATTTTGTTGACTAGTTCTCGCATGCATGAATGTTTGCGCATTTTGGAGAAGAGGAAGAGGGGAGGACAGAGGTGCTAGGGAGCACAAGCATGTATAGTAGCGGCTTGGGCATGAAGGAGCAGCAGTAGGAAGCCCGGCGGCATGAGGTCCATGAGGCGGCAATGGAGGCTAGACCAGCGGCTTGATGTCGTGGCCGAGGCAACGGGGCACAGCCAGCACACGGCGGCCAGGGCGCAGCAGCCGAAGCCAGGGGGCTGGCTTGGGTGGCACGGTGGCCCGACGGCACCTGCGGCACACACTACTACAGAAAACGTCATCACAGACGGTTCGGAACCGTCTGTGTTTTTGTACGTCTGTGATAACTAGCGGTTGTCACAGACGGTTAAAACACCATCTGTGATAAGTCACAACACAGACAGTTCTAGTTACCAACCGTCTGTGATATCCACATATCACAGACGGTTCTAGTTACCAACCATCTGTGATATCCACATATCACAGACGGTTATTATGAACCGTCTGTGATATGTGAGATATCATAGACGGTTCATAACTAGAACCGTCTGTGATATCCACATATCACAGACGGTTCTAGTTATGAACCGTCTGTGATATGTGGATATCACAGACGATTTAACAATCAAACCGTCTGTGATAGTTCTTTCAGCCTAACTAATTTTTTTATTATTTTCGGCTAGCCTTAGGAATTGTTAGCCATGCCCTCTGAAAACAAGTAGGCAGAAAATAGATACATCACAGATGAATCAATCGTTGACAACTCAAAGTAATCATTTATAACTCAAAATCAATTACAAACGAATATGTATCAAATATTGTCGCTAGAGTTACAATTGAATTACAACTATTCAAAGTGAATTACAATTAATGAATCAATTGTTTCAAGGTCGTTCAGCGGTGTTGATGGAGTAGTGAAACTCTTCGTCAGCGTCAATGATCTCCGTCATGATGAAGGTGCAGAGCCTCCCTCGAACATCCGAGATCTCTCTCTGAATGAGTGAATCTAAATCTATATTCAAGCCCTGTAGCTAGCAAGAGTAAAGTAGTAAGCATATATATTTAAATTTATAATTAGAAAATAATTATTACGAGATTGACCAACCTCGGGATCCTTCAACTTAGCACTTATGATTTTCTGCATATGATGGCAAACGTAGAATGCACATTCTTCTGTTTTTTGCTGGCGGCACTGCAAAAATAGAATTACATATATAGGTATAGTCAGTTCGAGATGCATTATTACGAAGTATGATATAGGATTATTGTGTTGTAGCACGTACCGGAAATCGCGTCCTGTGATTAAGTGTGGCGTTCGTTCCCTTGTATAGCCCTCCATCGGCAACATAGGAAATGAACGACCTACATGTTTCCAAAAAGTTAACCTCGGCCATTTCAAACGAAGGAAGACTACAATAGAGTTATGTATGGAGGAAATGAACACACCTGTCGAGTACTCCTTGCACAAGGGTGAAGTCGTGGCTTTTTTTGACTAAGGAATCAAGGTATAGTACCTGGTTCCTCTTTGGTATAATGACTAAAAGGATCCAGTGGTGCCTACTCATGTATGTCACTATAGTCATTAAACCTAAGTTCATGCTGCGTATAAAGTACAAATGAAATTTGTATAGCAAGTAGTGAAGCATTTACTTCTGGTTGTAGGGCACCATTATGTAGTCCTTGTCGTTTTGAGCAAGCAATCCTGTCGTTATGTATTTCTCGACGTAGGATGCGTCTGCCAAGATGGTTTGCTCAGAGACCATGTGTAGGTCGAGGAAACCCACCGGTTCTTTCAATCGCCGGGCATTTTTAATCATGTATCTATACATAAGCAATGAGTTGTTATATTAATCGGTATTACGTGAATGTAGAACTTGATTGTACACACTTACAGTGTCCAGCATCGTAGAAGTGAGGCATCGAGGGCTTTGAGGTTGAATAGGTCGAATAAGTCGTCGAAGCCCACGACGAAGGGGGCCGGCTCGTGGAGGAAATACTCCTCCGTGTATCTGACGGTGATTCCATCAGCGCACCCTTTCTCTTTGGTCTTGTGCAAGTACCAGCTATGCAAACTCTGACAACCTAATCCAGCGTAGGCTAATACTGTGGTGGTCACCAACGGACTTTCTAAAGAGTATTTCTTAGGGTTAGGAGGCGGAAGCGCCTTAATGTCCTTCGATTTTGATTTGTCCTGAACGACTTGCCCGCTACGCGTCTTCCTGTGAGACGACTCGGGAACCGTTACGGCGGCACGCTTTTTTTGTTCCTTCGGTGTCTTCTCCACGAGAACTGATGAGGCGGGCTTCTGAAGCGAAGGTTGAGGTGCAGTCATAGAGGGTCATGGTCGTGTCGAGATGGTGGGGTGGAGTCATCAAAGGTTGAGGCGGCACTGCAGGGTCCAGGGCGATGTCCTTCTTGGGCTACTGGATAAAACTGTACACGGCATCCCCTAGTGTTCTGATGTCGTCGTTCGGGCGAATCTCTAGCGGGACGGCCCTAAAATTGTCATGTACCATGTCCACCTGGACCCTGGCGTAACCCTACGCCACCTGGGCACCGTGCTGCACTATCCCTTCCTTCCATGGATACGCCACCCCCCGCTCAGTTGTTCAGTAAGAGACCAATCAAGCTATCATATACATTCTTCTCCACGTGCATGACGTCGATGCAGTGACGAACATCTAAGTGCTCCCAATAAGGCAAGTACCAAAAAATTGACTGCTTCTTCTAGATGTTCTTCTGACGGATTTTTAATTTACGTCCCTTCCCAAGCACAACATCAATATCCTTAACCATATCATAGACCTCTTTCCCTCTAAAAGCCATTGGAGCTGAACTGTCCTCCTTATTTCCGTCGAATTGTTTCTTCATCTTGCGGTATGGGTGACTCCTGGGAAGGAACCTACAGTGACGCATATACACAGTTTTGCACGAGTTGTTCAGCCATACACTCTCTGTAGCATCTAAGTAGTGCGGACAGGCTTTGGCTCCTTTCGTACTAAGCCCGACAGGTGTCACATCCCCAAATTAATAAAGAGGTTTATTATGCATCTCATTAGCATGCATCATGTTTTGAAACTTTTTAATTACATATTGTACTTGGAAAATCTCAAAATACACATGCAACATACACTTTAAATTGAACCTCAAACTAAAAACTGAAATAAATGCTACTAAAGATCCTCTAGAAATAATTTATTCAAATACTATTTTAATTATCACAAATTAATATAATTGTTCCCAAATTTTTGGGACTGGTTTGAACCCTAAGAAAATTCAAACACCTTTAAAATACCTTGTATAACTTTGGATTTATATATTACAAAATATGTTAGGAACAGTAGGGTTTAATAATTTTTATGGACACTAGGTTATACCAGGAACCCCCAGAAATTATTTCATGATTTTAGGAATTTTATTTCTATTTTTAAGCCACTGGTCAAAGTGGTGAAAACAATTAAAATCCTGGTCAAAACATTGGACCCAAACCAGCCGCACTGTTCCTTGGGCTCGAACCCGACTCGGTCACTTGACTCGGTGGAGTCAACTAGTTGCACCTCCGCATGCAACCCTTGGATCATGGATCAACGATCCAGATCTCGTCATCAATCGACCTGTCCGAACCCCTCCCTGATCTTGTCCGTCCGTTCGCAATCCAACGGCCGATCAAAAATCACTTAATCTCACCTCGCCGAGTCACTGCCACACTGGGCCCGCATGTCAGGGTCGTCTTCCTCCTCGCAACAGAGCTCGCTCAGAGCGCACGCGCCACGTGGCCGCGAATCTCTTCACGCACCGGTGACGCCGTCAATCCGCCGCTGCCGTTGGCCACTCCTGGAGCTTCTGCACTTCACGCCGCCTCCATTTCCATCATCGCCCGAGCTTAATACTCCCTCGACGCCTCGTTTCTTCCTCACTTCTCCTCTGTTTGACCGAGGAGAGGGAAGCTTCCTTGAGCTCATTTCTCTGGTAAGCTTCTCGCCTCTGGCACCCTCAGTTCCTCCTCTGCATGCCATTTTTATTTTGGCTTATGCGAGCTCTTGGTTCTCTTTGTAGCGCCTGGACCAACCTCGTGCTCCCTGAAGCTCCAGAGCGCGCCCTCGGAGGACACCCTGTGTCATCTTCGTCTCCGGTGAGCCTCTCACAAATCCTTTCGCGTCACGTCATGCCTTATAGCATGGTTATCAAAACCCCTCAACTTATTTTTATAATGCACGGCAGGATCTTGCTGAATCAGGGATTTCACCATTTTCGGCCATGGAGCAACTTTTCGTCCCCCTCGTAGATCCAGTAAGCCTTTGTCCAAATTCTTTGCTTCTATAGTTTCCTCAAATGATCTTTAAGTCTTATTGATCATTCTTTTTACTTCGTTTTGCTCAGAGGATCCTCTCCTCGTGAAACTGTGCCTTCACCATTTTCTTCTCCGTGTACAAGCGGTGCTCTAGCGACTCCGAGTTTCCCCGAACACTTTCTTCTGCTCAGGTAACTTCCACTTAGTCTCTATGACCTGGGCACTCGCTTGTTTGATGCTGCGGAGCTCTATGTTGCTTCTTGCGTTTTCGCCGTAAGAATGTCGCCGCTTAGCTCCGACTAGCCGCCGGTGCCGGGCAGCCCAGACCTCGCCACCACTACCTGGAGGTGCGCTTGGCTTTTGCGGTTTCATTATAGCTTTCAGTTTGCGCCACCGTGGACCACAACTCCGACGAGCCGCCGGGCGAGCGCGGGCGGGAGCTCCGTTGTCGGTAATATCCGGCAAATGACGAGAGTCCGGCGATTAAGGAGTTAATGACGCAATTAGTTTAAATGTTGCCTTTAGGATCTCGCCGACAGTGGGACCACGCGCAAAACACCGCGTTAGCCCCGATTAAGTGGTTGTGTATTTTAGAACATACGCTTTACGTTAAGGAAAACGTAATCTTTTAGCTGTAAATTTTATAGTGCGTTATCATGTTAGGAAGACGCATTTACTGAAATGCGCCTTCAAAGATGTGTTCATTGAAGGGATCACGGTGACCGAGTCAACCACGACTTCGGCCGCGCGCAGCCGTGGCTAGGATAGCACCCGGTAGGAAAAGTAGTAAATACTTTAATGAATTCGAAATCTGTTAATTTGCATATTGAAAATTGGCATTAACTTCTAAAAAGCATAACTAAATCATTTTAACTGCAAAATGAGTGAAACTACTTCTGATAATTTTCATATTTAGTGAACTTAATATTAAAATTGGTTTCAAACCTGTCTCTGGAACAGAGAGTATTATTTTGGAAAATGAGTCATTAACACTATTATTTTTACAATAGAAATAGGGCTGATAACTTCAAAAATTCATAAGTAATTCTTGGAAACTCCAAAAACAGTGAAATCAGTTTTCATAATTTCTATTTCAAATGAACTTAATTATAAAAATAGTTCCAAACTTACCTCTATCACATAAACTATAGTTTAAGGAGAATGATCCTAAAGGGCTTTATTTTTACACTATTAATGCTGATAACTTTAGAAATGAATAACTAAATCATGAAAACTCCAATTGGAGCAAACTCAACTGTTTTGAACTTGTAATAATATTGCCTATTTAACCATGTAATCCTTGTATTCACCACTGCTCTACAAAATTTTACCTCATAATTAAATTACATAAATAAAGGCATATTGAAATCTGAAATTTAAACCACCATAACTTTCATATACTAAATCAAAATGAAATAATTCTTTCACAAAAAATCATTTAAAATCATGACTTAGCTACTGTAGAAAAATCATGCATTTTTAAGCATCTTGATTTTTGGAGTATTTCTCGATGTTTATTCGGTATTGTATTTATATAGATTCCGAGCCCAATGATATCGACTCTTACGCTACTGAGGGAGAGCAATTAGCCTACCAGCAAGGCAAGCATCCTTTGAATTTTCTTTTTGCATCATATTTGAACCCAATTTTGTTAGGGTAGATGCAATGATAATTGCTTGCATATAGTTTTATAATGTCGCTATTTTTGTGATGAGTAGTTAGACACATCCTATTATCTTGTCATTGTGGCTATCCATGAATTACCCCAGTACTGAAATGTTTATGATAGGATGTATGACATAATGTTGTTCGAATTTGCTTAGCCATGCAAGTCTAGAAACGGTAGTTTCATTGTCGGGATTAACCCGACAATTATGGGATAAACAGCACTCTCTTTATATACTTTTATCTCAGATCTTCGTATCTGTTTTGTAAGTTAAATTTTGTTATTTTAAATGAGCTTTTGGTCTGGACAAGTGATGGCTAGTGATGGTGCCTTCGTTCACGAGAATTGGGTACGTGGTTGGACTTGTCTGGACAATGAAGGACCGAACTTTGGTAACGTCGTTGATTCAAGTACATTCGTGCTATCACACGCGGGTTGGGAGCCGTATGGTTAAGTAGGGGGAAGGTTTTATTGTGTTGAGTCCCACGGTGGCGAAATTGTAAGGGCATAGGACCGTGAAATCCCGTGTTCCTTTGGGCCAATAGGATGGGGGCGTTAACGTCTTGTGTTTCCTAGGATATATAGGATGGAGGCGTTAACGTCTTGTGTTTCCTAGGAGCCATGGGTTGAGGGACTTGGCTCAATGGGATCTTCTTGCTAAAAACGACCGTATCTTGATTTACCCGGCCGGCATACCATAGGAAGTATGCTATATTCGGAGGCATCTGGAGGCTTACGGGCTAATCAAGTCATGTGGGTAAAGTAGTACACCCCTGCAGGGTATAAATCTATTCAAATAGCCGTGTCCGTGGTTATGGACAACCGCTTGAGTTCGGGAGTTACTATTGTTAGACTTGGAATTAAAATTGTGGTTATAACTTGGTATCGACATGAATGGGATGTTCATGCTTGTTGTTGTATCAAAGTGGACCGCCACTTTGTTGTTGGTATGATTCATTTGTTATTGAATTCATTACTTATTCACATGCTTTACTTCTACTTCAAATCTGATTTTGAAATGGCACTTGAAAAACTAGTATGTGTAGGTTGTTCAGTATTGCGTCTCTTTCGCAAAATTAAGCCAATATGAGCCCTTCCTTTGAATGACCTTATGCATAAATATTTTTATTTGTGTAAGACTTGCGAGTACTCTTTGTACTCAGCCAGGTGTTTGCTGGCTTTTACAGGTGAGGAAGATAATGAGACCGACGAGCTCGTCGGTGTCGATTTAGGCGACACCGATGAGTAGTTTGCTATCATCTAACTCCCAGTTGGTTGCCGATGGGTTATGGGGCATACCATTGCTGGTCGTTTGGTCTATTTATGTGTTTCCGCTGCTACTTAATACTCTCTTTTAAATTTGGCCGGTCGGCCACTTGTATTAGTTGTAAACTTGGAACTATGTTGTATGTCTTTTGAACTATTTATGTATAAATGTTGTATAGATGTGAGCAACGTTGTATGAGAGTATGACTTAATTGGTCGCTGATCTTGGGAGCCAATATAAGTTGTACTCGCTGTTCATGGCTTCCTATTTAACTCACTAAGTGTAGCGTTTGACTTGTTGGAGAACCGACAATCATGTAGTGCTCGCAGAGGAGCGGCGCGCATGATCGTCGGGGCCCTAGTTTGAGTTAAGCCTCTCATTTAGATGGAGTTAAGTTGGAATCCATTCACGGGAGACCTAGAGTTATGTCCCTAAGGCTTTGATTAGTCTCGTTCTTAAGGAGATAACTCCGGGATCCCCACAAATATAGTATCGAGCCATACTTGATCAGAGGTTAGAGATAGCATCGCGGCGTTAGAGTTAGTAAGCCTTCTTGAGTCAAAATATTTTTGAAATTATCAAATTAATTTCAGAAAGTTTAAGTTAGGAATATCCTTTATTCCTCATCCATCCTAGCATCCTTTCTTACCCTATTTCGGTTTTTAAAGAAGTCTTACCTTGTTGTTCTTGCTTTTAGATGAGTCGCCAATACCTGGTCAAAGAAACTCAAGCTGAGAACGTGGATGGATACCCGGCGCTTCTCTGAGAGATGATGTGGAGAGCGAACTTTACTTATCAGCTAACCTACGCCATCTATCGCCGCGACAGGGGGCCAGGCATAGAGGAATACTTGGCCGTGATCAACATCATCGCCAGAAGGGTCACAGGGAGTATCCCATATTGTTTCTAGGCACGTGGCACCTCTGAGGCCATGGCTCTACAGGAAGTGGCTCGTGTGGCCATGAGCCACCTCCGTTATGATCTGACGGAGTTGTCTCAGCCGCCTTACGACCATTTTCCTATGAGAGAGCGTGGCGCGGAGGTAGACACCTTTGCCCGGATTCAGTTTGGGGAAGATCCCCAGGTTAGGCAGTTGGCAAGATTGGTTCATATCATGGACCAAATCCATCGGTGCACTGTGTATGAGTTGTACGAGACTCGCTCGCCTCGTGGTGGCCCAAGAACACTTGCAACTCATGTGTAGTATGGGGATCATTGACCGCCATGTGGTTTATGGCGCAAATGAGATTTCCCCATATGCTTCAACGACCGATGTACCGTCTTCCAGAAGTGCGAGGGCATGTACCCAACTATGGGGCGAGACGCCAGTTCGCATGTCGCTTGGATTTGCTCGTACTCGTAGGATGGAACTGCTGGAGGCCATGTGATAGAGCAAGGCTCCCTTTACGTCTTCCTAATTTTGGAGACCACGATGATACGGATCCCCGAGGCACATCGTGCGGACGAGTTTCCGTAAACTTTGATCGGAACAACATTTAGGATGTAGTAGGTGTTAGCTCATGGTTGGGCATGTATCTTTGATTCCCTGTAATAGGTTAGTGGTACTTGAACTATTATTGTCCTTCTTGCAAGAACTTTTAATTCCGGCAGTTCCTTTCGCCCACGGACCTTTCTGGATGTAATTGCATTGGAAAAACTATGATTTGAAGTTATGGATCTTGTACTGGCATTAGCGCCTTTGTACGCCCATTCGGTGTTAGATTTTTGGTGCATCTTATATCATTATGCATGCTTAATTAAGAACTTTGTGCTTGCTGTCCAAAGTTTTATTATTCGTACTTTTCCAACAATCTTGGCCTCTTTTTAACATCCCTTGTCACTCCAGGATGTCAGGCCCTAACACTCGTGCTAGAGCTCAGCGCGATGGGGGATCTCCACCCCAGGGCACTCGTTCTGCTGCTGTAGCAGAACTTTACGCCCGCGAGGAGCGGGGTGAGCCCTCTCAGCAGCACCGTCCGCGGGATAGCTCATCTGAGGAAGTGCTTCCTCCGCCACCCACTATGGCGGAAGTCTTGGCCCAGATCGAGAGAAATAGGATGGATCAGACCAGGATCCTGGAGGCTATAGCTCGCAACACTTCTCCTACCCCTGCGGCAGCAGGGGGAGGGGGACATCAGAGGCAGCGTGGGGGTCTCGCTGAGTTTCAGCGAACAAATCCTCCCACCTTTGCGGGTACCGGAGACCCTATGGAGGTTGAAGATTGGCTGAGGGATGTGGAGAAGAAACTAGCCATTGCTCAGTGCACGGGCATTGAGAGAGTTCTTTTTGCCAGCTATCAGCTGGAAGGCGCTGCTAGTGCGTGGTGGGATAACTATTCCGCCATGCAACCTAAAGGAGAGGTTCCATCATGGAACGAATTTCGAGCAGCCTTCAGGGAGGCCTATATTCCTGATGGGGTCATGTCGATCAAGCAGCAGCAGTTTCTTGCTTTGAAGCAAGGAAGGAAGACTGTCACTGAGTATCTTCAGGAGTTCAACTCCTTGGCCCGCTATGCCCCGGATGACGTCTCCACAGATGCCCGCCGCCAGCGCCGGTTCATGGGCGGCTTGACTGAGGAGATGCAGCTGGCTTTAGCTGTGTATGATTTCAGGAACTTCCAACACATGGTGAACAAGGCCATTGTGGTGGAGCACAAGAGTGTGGTCAGAGGAGTCCAGAAGAGGAAGAAAGCCGCTCGCTTTTAGCTAGCGGCGATTTTCCTCAGCGGCACCGGCCGCCTCGGACACCTCGTTCTCGGCCCCAGGTGCCACCGAGACCTCTGTGGCACCTCCACGACCTTCTCCACCCACGGTGCAGTGGTACAATGGGAGTAAGAACTCCCAAAGCGATGGTACTTTTAAGCAAAATGTCACTTGCTTTCATTGTGGTCGCCTTGGCCACTATGCCTCTCATTGCCTCGCCAAGCGGCGGGAATGCCTCGAGTTTATCGTGCTCCTACACCACCAATCGTGGCACGACCTACACCACCTCCGAGGCAGCATCTACCCCTCCTCAAATTCCAGCACGTGGCCGAGTGAACCACGTCACCGCCGAGGAGGCAAGCGACGCTACGGGCGTCGCTTTGGGTACACTTCTTGTTAATTCTTGTCCAAAGATCGCTTTATTTGATTCAGAGCATCTCATTTATTCATCAAAGAAGAATATGCTGCACTTAATCAATTTGAAATACATAAACTTCAACCACCTTATCAAATCCAGTCGCCGGGATCGGTTTTCCAAACCGATCAAGTCTGCCGGGACGTAAAAGTGGAAATTCAACATATCAACTTCTTGGCAAACTTAATTGTGATAAAATCAGCGGGTATTGATATGATTTTGGGAATGGATTGGCTATCCAAAAATCAGGGAAAGATCGATTGCGCTCTACGGTCTATTTCTGTCACTAGTGAAGACGGCGATCAGTCGTTTTGCCCTTCAAGCGCTTCTCATCTCTATGCTTTGGAAGCTTGTACCGCCCTTGAACTTGAGAAAGTGCCTGTGGTGTGTGAATATCCAGATGTATTCCCCGAAGAACTCCCAGGCATGCCTCCTGATCGAGAAGTCGAGTTCTTCATCGAGCTCGTGCATCCGTGCATGCACGATCTCAAAACGGGCATACCGGATGCCTCCTAATGAGTTAGAATAATTGAAGAAGCAACTCCAAGAACTTCAAGACAAGGGATTTGTTAGGCTGAGCTCCTCACCTTGGGGATGTCCGGCCATCTTTGTCAAAAAGAAAGACAAGAGTTTGCAGATGTGTGTTGACTACCATCCGTTAAATGAAGTCACTATCAAAAATAAATATCCGCTTCCACGGATTGATGATTTATTCGATCAATTGAGTGGAGCCCAAGTATTCTCCAAGGTTGATTTGCGCTTGGGCTATCATCAAATTAAGGTTCAAACTGAAGACATTCCGAAGACAGCATTCTCTACTCGGTATGGTCTATACGAGTACACTGTCATGTCTTTTGGTTTGACGAATGCACCGGCTTACTTCATGAATCTTATGAATTCAGTTTTCATGGAGTATTTGGATAAGTTTGTGGTTGTATTCATTGATGATATCCTTATCTACTCAAAGTCCGATGAAGAACACGAGCAGCACTTGAGGCTTGTGTTGGAAAAGCTTCGTCAACATCAGCTTTATGCTAAATTCAGTAAATGCGAGTTCTGGCTTCATGAAGTTAGTTTCTTGGGCCATGTCCTATCCAAGGGCGGTATCGCTATTGATCCTAGCAAAGTGCAAGATGTCCTTGATTGGAGACAACCCAAAAACATTGTTGATATTCGCAGTTTTCTCGGACTTACGGGTTACTACCGTAGATTCATCCAGAACTTCTCCAAAATTTCGATGCCAATGACTCAACTTCTAAAGAAAGAAAAGGAGTTCGAATGGTCACCTAAATGTGAGGAGAGTTTTCAGGTTCTAAAGGAATGCCTGACCAAAGCTCCAGTACTTATCTTGCCCGATATTCACAAGAGCTTCGATATTTATTGTGATGCATCTCGCCATGGGCTCGGTTGTGTGCTTATGCAAGAGGGCCGAGTGGTGGCTTATGCATCAAGGCAATTGAGACCTCATGAGTTGAATTATCCCACTCATGATTTGGAACTCGGCAGCGTTTGTGCAGCTCTGAAGATTTGGCGACATTACCTCATTGGTAATCGTTGCGAGATCTACACCGACCACAAGAGTCTTAAGTATATCTTCACCCAAGCCGATCTGAATTTGAGGCAAAGAAGATGGCTTGAGTTGATCAAAGATTATGATTTTGTACTCCATTATCATCCAGGAAAAGCGAATGTAGTAGCCGATGCCTTAAGCAGAAAGTCTCAGTGCAACTGTTTATCGGTAACTCCCATTTCGGCAGGCTTGTGTGTTGCGATGCAACGTTTGCACCTGAAGATAATTGAAGAAGGTTCTCTCGCTACCCTTAGTGTGAATTTTACACTCGAGGACCAGATTAGGAAGCCTGAAGACCGACTTGGAAGTCGCTCAAATCGGAAGCATTGAAGAAAGGCAAGGCCAAAGGTTTCAAAGAAGATGCACAGGCACTCTGTTGTGCGAAACCGATTGGTGGTGCCTTTTGACCGCGCCTTGAGAGAACTCATTCTCAAAGAGGCTCATGACTCCAAATTTTCTATCCATCCTGGTAGCACCAAGATGTACCAAGATCTTAAGAAGCGGTTATGGTGGAGCCGAATGAAGCGGCAAATCGCTCAATTTGTGGCCAGGTGTGATGTATGCCAAAGAGTCAAGGCTGAGCATTTGAAGCCGGTAGGTACTCTACAACCCCTGCCCATTCCCAAGTGGAAATGGGAAGAAGTTGGCATGGATTTTATCACCGGCCTTCCAAAGACTCAAGCTGGGTCTGATTCTATATGGGTGATTGTTGATCGTCTGACGAAGGTTGCCCATTTTATTCCTGTCAAGACCACTTACACCGGGGCCAAACTAGCAGAGTTGTACATCTCCAGAATTGTTTGTCTCTATGGTGTACCAAAAGTGAACATTTCTGATAGGGGTCCCCAGTTTACCTCTCACTTCTGGAATTGCTTGCACCAAGCGATGGGGACCAATCTATCTTTCAGTTCCGCTTACCACCCGCAAACAGATAGACAAACGGAAAGAGTGAATCAAATTTTAGAAGACCTTCTCCGAGCTTGTGTACTGTCCTATAGCAAGAATTGGGAGAAACGCTTACCGTTTGCGGAGTTCTCCTACAACAACAGCTTCCAATCAAGCATTCAAATGCCCCCCTTTGAGGCATTATATGGAAGAGCTTGTAGGACACCTTTGAACTGGTCTGAAGCCGGGGAGAGGCCATTTTATGGTCCAACCATGGTAGAGGATGCCGAAGAACAAGTTCGTGTCATTCGCGAACGACTTCGGGCGGCTCAATCTCGTCAGAAGTCCTATGCCGATCGCCGTCGTCGCGACTTGAGTTTTCAAGTGGATGATCATGTCTATCTTAAGGTTTCTCCTATGAAAGGAATACATCGTTTCCAAGTCAAAGGCAAATTGGCACCCCGTTACATCGGACCTTTCCGAATTCTAGCAAAGTTGGGACCGGTGGCCTATCAAATAGAATTGCCACCATCACTTGCGGATGTGCACGATGTTTTACATGTTTCACAACTAAGAAAATGTCTTCGTGTCCCAACTGAAGCCTCTGAGCTAGAAGAACTTGACCTGCAGCCCGATCTTTCTTATCGGGAGCACCCGATTCGCATTCTTGAAGAAAAGGAGTGCAAGACACGTAATCGCAATATCAAATTCATCAAGGTTCAGTGGAGTAACCATACTGAAGATGAAGCAACATGGGAGCGTGAAGATCAAGTGCGAGCTAACTATCCAGATCTTTTCCTTTCTACTTAAAATATCTTCGAATCAAGAAAGGAAGGTTTAAACAAAGCAATGGGAAGAAACAATGTAATAGCCATTCCTTGTAACCTTACCAAGATATCATAGTACTATCTTTGAAGGAAATCAAGACAACGGATGTGATGTCTTCTTGTAAAACTTTTCTATCCAACTTCCACCCTATCGATCTCGGGGTCGAGATCTTTTGTAAGGGGGGAGGTTTGTCACATCCCCAAATTAATAAAGAGGTTTATTATGCATCTCATTAGCATGCATCATGTTTTGAAACTTTTTAATTACATATTGTACTTGGAAAATCTCAAAATACACATGCAACATACACTTTAAATTGAACCTCAAACTAAAAACTGAAATAAATGCTACTGAAGATCCTCTAGAAATAATTTATTCAAATACTATTTTAATTATCACAAATTAATATAATTGTTCCCAAATTTTTGGGACTGGTTTGAACCCTAAGAAAATTCAAACACCTTTAAAAGACCTTGTCTAAGTTTGGATTTATATATTACAAAATATGTTAGGAACAGTAGGGTTTAATAATTTTTATGGACACTAGGTTATACCAGGAACCCCAGAAATTATTTCATGATTTTAGGAATTTTATTTCTATTTTTAAGCCATTGGTCAAAGTGGTGAAAACAATTAAAATCTGGTCAAAACATCGGACCCAAACCACCGCTTGTTCCTTGGGCTCGAACAGGACTTCGGTCACTTGACTCGGTGGAGTCAACTAGTTGCACCTCGCATGCAACCCTTGGATCATGGATCAATGATCCGATCTCGCCATCAATCGACCTGTCCGAACCCCTCCCTGATCTCGTCCGTCCGTTCGCAATCCAACGGCCGATCAAAAATCACTTAATCTCACCTCGCCGAAGTCATCGCCACACCGGGCCCGCATGTCGGTCGTCTTCCTCCTCGCAATGAGCTCGCTCGAGCGCCGCGCGCCACGCGCCACGAATCTCTTCACGCACTGACGCGCCGTCAATCCGCCACGCCGTTGGCCACTCCGAGCTTACGCACTTCACGCGCCTCCATTTCGTCATCGCCGAGCTTAATACTCCTCGACGCCTGTTTCTTCCTCACTTCTCCTCTGTTTGACCGAGGAGAGGGAAGCTTCCTTGAGCTCATTTCTCTGGTAAGCTTCTCGCCTCTGGCACCCTCAGTTCCTCCTCTGCATGCCATTTTTATTTTGGCTTATGCGAGTTCTTGGTTCTCTTTGTAGCGCCTGGACCAACCTCGTGCTCCCTGAAGCTCCAGAGCGCGCCCCCGGAGGACACCCTGTGTCATCTTCGTCTCCGGTGAGCCTCTAACAAATCCTTTCGCGTCACGTCATGCCTTATAGCATGGTTATCAAAACCCCTCAACTTATTTTTATAATGCACGGCAGGATCTTGCTGAATCAGGGATTTCACCATTTTCGGCCATGGAGCAACTTTTCGTCCCCCTCGTAGATCCAGTAAGCCTTTGTCCAAATTCCTTGCTTCTATAGTTTCCTCAAATGATCTTTAAGTCTTATTGATCATTCTTTTTACTTGGTTTTGCTCAGAGGATCCTCTCCTCGTGAAACCGTGCCTTCATCATTTTCTTGTCCGGCGCCGACAGTGCTCTAGCAGCTCCGAGTTTCCCCGCACACTTTCTTCTGCTCAGGTAACTTCCACTTAGTCCCTAGGACCTAGGCACTCGCTTGTTTGATGCTGCGGAGCTCTATGTTGCTTCTTGCGTTTTCGCCGTAAGAATGTCGCCGCTTAGCTCTGGCTAGCCGCCGGTGCCGGGCAGCCGAGACCTCGCCACCACTACCTGGAGGTGCGCTTGGCTTTTACGGTTTCATTATAGCTTTCAGTTTGCGCCACCGTGGACCACAGCTCCGACGAGCCGCCGGGCGAGTGCGGGCGGGAGCTCCGTTGTCGGTAATATCCGACAAATGACGAGAGTCCGACGATTAAGGAGTTAATGACGCAATTAGTTTAAATGTTGCCTTTAGGATCTCGCTGGCAGGTGGGACCACGCGCAAAACACTGCGTTTAGCCCCTGTTAAGTGGTTGTGTATTTTAGAACATACGCTTTCTGTTAAGGAAAACGTAATCTTTTAGCTGTAAATTTTATAGTACGTTATCATGTTACGAAGACGCATTTCACGAAATGCGCCTTCAGCATGTGTTCGGTTGAGTGGGATCACGGCTGACCGAGTCAACCCTAACTTCAGGGCCCGCCCGGCAGCGGCTGTGGCTAGGATAGCACCCGGTAGGAAAAGTAGTAAATACTTTAATGAATTCGAAATCTGTTAATTTGCACACTGAAAATTGGCATTAACTTCTAAAAAGCATAACTAAATCATTTTAACTCCAAAATGAGTGAAACCACTTCTGATAATTTTCATATTTAGTGAACTTAATATTAAAATTGGTTTCAAACCTGTCTCTGTAACAGAGAGCATTATTTTGGAAAATGAGCCATTAACACTATTATTTTTACAATAGAAATAGGGCTGATAACTTCAAAAATTCATAAGTAATTTTTGGAAACTCCAAAAACAGTGAAATCAGTTTTGATAATTTCTATTTAAAATGAACGTAATTATAAAAATGGTTCCAAACTTACCTCTATCACAGAAACAATAGTTTGAGGAGAATGATCCTAAAGGGCTTTATTTTTACACTATTAATGTTGATAACTTTAGAAATCAATAACTAAATCATGAAAACTCCAATTGGAGCAAACTCAACTGTTTTGAACTTGTAATAATATTGCCTATTTAACCATGTAATCCTTGTATTCACCACTGCTCTACCAAATTTCACCTCATAATTAAATTACATAAATAAAGGCATATTAAAATCTGAAATTCAAACCACCATAACTTTCATATACTAAATCAAAATGAAATAATTCTTTCACCAAAAATCATTTAAAATCATGACTTAGCTATTGTAGAAAAATCATGCATTTTTAATCATCTTGATTTTTGGAGTATTTCTCGATGTTTATTCGGTATTGTATTTATATAGATTCCGAGCCCATTGATATCGACTCTTACGCTACTGAGGGAGAGCAATTAGCCTACCAGTAAGGCAAGCATCCTTTGAATTTTCTTTTTGCATCATATTTGAACCCAATTTTGTTAGGGTAGATGCAATGATAATTGCTTGCATATAGTTTTATAATGTCGCTATTTTTGTGATGAGTAGTTAGACACATCCTATTATCTTGTCATTGTGGCTATCCATGAATTACCCCAGTACTGAAATGTTTATGATAGGATGTATGACATAATGTTGTTCGAATTTGCTTAGCCATGCAAGTCTAGAAACGGTAGTTTCATTGTCGGGAATAACCCGACAATTATGGGATAAACACCACTCTCTTTATATACTTTTGTTTCAGATCTTCGTATCTGTTTTCTAAGTTAAATTTTGTCATTTTAAATGAGCTTTTGGTCTGGACAAGTGATGGCTAGTGATGGTGCCTTCGTGCACGAGAATTGGGTACGTGGTTGGACTTGTCTGGACAATTAAGGACCGAACTTTGGTAACGCCGTTGATTCAAGTACATTCGTGCTATCACACGCGGGTTGGGAGCCGTATGGTTAAGTAGGGGGAAGGTTTTATTGTGTTGAGTCCCACGGTGGTGAAATTGTAAGGGCATGGGACCGTGAAATCCGTGTTCCTTTGGGCGATAGGATGGGGCGTTAACGTCTTGTGTTTCCTAGGATATATAGGATGGAGCGTTAACGTCTTGTTTTTCCTAGGAGCCATGGGTTGAGGACTTGGCTCAATGGGATCTTCATGCTAAAACGATCCGTATCTTGATTTACAGTAGGCATACCATAGGAAGTATGTTATATTCGGAGGCATCCGGAGGCTTACGGGCTAATCAAGTTGTGTGGGTAAGTAGTACACCCTGCAGGTATAAATCTATTCGAATAGGTGTGTCATGATTATGGACAACCGCTTGAGTTCGGAGTTACTATTGTTAGACTTGGAATTAAAATTGTGGTTATAACTTGGTATTGACATGAATGGGATGTTCATGCTTGTTGTTGTATCAAAGTGGACCGCCACTTTGTTGTTGATATGATTCATTTGTTATTGAATTCATTACTTATTCACAAGCTTTACTTCTACTTCAAATCTGATTTTGAAATGGCACTTGAAAAACTAGTATGTGTAGGTTGTTCAGTATTGCGTCTCTTTCGCAAAATTAAGCCAATATGAGCCCTTCCTTTGAATGACCTTATGCATAAATATTTTTATTTGTTTAAGACTTGCGAGTACTCTTTGTACTCAGCCGGTGTTTTTGGCTTTACAGTGAGGAAGATAATGAGACCGACGAGCTCGTCGGTGTCGATTTAGGCGACACCGATGAGTAGTTTGCTATCATCTAACTCCCAGTTGGTTGCCGATGGGTTATGGGGCATACCATTGCTGGTCTTTTGGTCTATTTATGTGTTTCCGCTGCTACTTAATACTCTCTTTTAAATTTGGCCGGTCGTCCACTTGTATTAGTTGTAAACTTGGAACTATGTTGTATGTCTTTTGAACTATTTATGTATGAATGTTGTATGGATGTGAGCAACGTTGTATGAGAGTATGACTTAATTGGTCGCTGATCTTGGGAGCCAATATAAGTTGTACTCGCTGTTCATGGCTTCCTATTTAACTCACTAAGTGTAGCGTTTGACTTGTTGGAGAACCGACAATCATGTAGTGCTCGCAGAGGAGCGGCGCGCATGATCGTCGGGGCCCTAGTTTGAGTTAAGCCTCTCATTTAGATGGAGTTAAGTTGGAATCCATTCACAGGAGACCTAGAGTTATGTCCCTAAGGCTTTGATTAGTCTCGGTCTTATGGAGATAACTCCGGGGTCCCCACAGCAGGTTACCAAGGGTAGGAAAATCATTGATAGTGCAGAACAACATTGCGCGTAAAGAGAAGTTCTCTCGTTTGTACGCATCCCATACTTGTACCGCTTCATTCCACAGTGTCACAAGATCATCCATTAATGGTGCTAGGTACACATCAATATTGTTCCCAGGTTGTTTCGGCCCTTGGATAAGTAGTGACATCAAAATGTACTTCCGCTTCATTCACAGCCAAGGAGGAAGGTTGTACATACATAAATTCACGGGCTAGGTGCTATGTCGGCTGCTCATGTTACCGAAAGGATTCATTCCATCTGTACTCAACCCTAACCTTATGTTCCTCGGTTCCGCACCGAACTCTTTGAAGGTCCGATCGAAGTTTCTCCACTGGGCAGAATCAGCAGGGTGTCTTAGCTTTCCATCTTTCTTACACTCCTCCGAGTGCCAACGCAGCAATCTTGCCTCCTTTCAGTTTGCAAATAAACGCCTCAAACGTGGGATCACAGGCAGATACCACAACATCTTAGCAGGAGGTCCTTGCTTCACCTTAGCAGTATTCTTACGCTTGTATCGGGATGCTTTGCACACGGGACATACATGCAAGTCTGCATACTCTTTACGATACAGGATACAATTGTTCGGACATGCATGTATTCTTTCTACTTCCATTCCCAATGGACAAAGAACCTTCTTGGCTTGGTAGGTGGTGCTGGGCAACACGTTTCCCTCCGGAAGAATGTCCGCTAGGAGACCTAACAACGCCGTGAAACTCTTGTCGGACCAACCATTGCTTGCCTTCAATTTCAGCAGTTCAAGTACGGTTGACAACCTTGTGTATTCCGGCTTGCAGCCAGGGAACAAAGGTTTCCCCGAGTCCTCCATTAAGCGCTTGAATTTACAAAATTCTCTCTCACTGTAGTTCCCTTCTGCATCGCGTAGCATCTGATCCAAATTGTCATCGTACGACCTATCCTCATCAAAAGCACAGTCCACATCCGGCATATCGTTGACTTCCTCGGCGATGTCATCATTATTAACTTCCTCGGCAATGTCGTCATTATTAACTTCCTGTATAATCTGCTCTTCACCGTGACTGGTCCAACATGTATACCCTTTTTTGAAACCCCTTCGAATCAAGTGCCCTACGATCTGCGCCGGGTTGTTAAAAATCTTCAGATTACCGCAATCAATGCATGGACAATACATAAATTCTATCCCCTTATTCAACATATCCTGCTCCGCGGCTCTTTTAAAAGCAATCACGCTATTAATGTACTCTTCACTCACACGGTTCGCACCGTACATCCAGTTTCGGTCCATCTACGCTATGCACGTAACAATTAGTAGTGTTAAATTATATTAATAAACTGCAAATACGTTACTCCTCCTATTAGCCAAAAACACTAAAATTGATTAAAGATTAACCTAGAGCAAATATAAAGAGTTACAGATCGTTACCCTCGGAGCTCACGACGAAAATTCCAAATATCCCGCGAGATTCCTCATTGGTCTTCTCCTTCATGCCACAGTGCAATGTGAGAGTTAAGTGGACAGGGCAAGAGAAGAGCCACAGCCGAAATGCACCTCCCCCATAAGCTTCTCCCTCTCACAAAACACCCACTGCCGAAACAAAGCACTCATTCACAACACCCAAACCGAGAGCTACCACCAAAGCCAAGCCTCACAAAGAAAGCAATATGCAAGCCAAATAGCCATAAGTTGCGAGGGCAACCCACAACCAAGAACAAGGCAAGCAAAACAAGCAAGCCTCCTACAGTCACCACAGAGCAAAGCTTCTCAAGCCACTCTATTCCAAACAACAGATCAGAGGTGCTAGGGCAGGGGGTCTGTCGGGTCCTGATATTTATAGGGGTGGCATATCACAGACGGTTCATAATAAGAACCCTCTTTGATAGTGCCTCATCACAGACGGTTCTTATTACCAACCGTCTGTGATACTTCACAGACAATTGGTATAAGGAGCCGTCTGTGATGAGGCACTATCACAGACGGTTCTTATTATGAACCGTCTGTGAAGTATCACAGACGGTTGGTAATAAGAACCGTCTGTGATGAGAACGCCTCATCATAGACGGTTCCAAAGGGAACCGTCTGTATAAGTTCAACATAGACGGTTCCTTTGGAACCGCTCGCGATGAGCGTCCTCATCACGAGCGGTTCTTATTACCAACCGTCGTGATACTTCCTGACGGTTGGTAGAAGGAGCCATCGTGATGAGGCATCATCGCGAGCGGTTCTTATTATGAACCGTCTGTGAAGTGTCACAAACGGTTGGTAATAAGAACCGTCTGTGATGAGGCACTATCACAGACGGTTCCAAAGGGAACCGTTTGTATAAGTTCAACACAGACGGCTCCTTTGGAATCGTCTGTGATGAGGTGTCCAGTATGACCTGTTTTATAGTAGTGACAGCGACGCGAGGCCAAGGCACTGCGCTGCAGCAGCGGCATCACGAGCACCAAGGCAAGGCGGAGCAACGGCACTCGGCGTAGCATCTCGGCGAGGCGATGCTGAGGCGCTGCATACATGCAGCGGCGTGGTGCCTAAACGAGGGAGTGGTGGCCCGAGCAAGACGAGGTGCTGCAGTGGCACGCGGTGGTGTTAGCCCGGCAGTGGCCCGGTTAGCGGTGTTTGGCCGAGGTGCTGTCTAGCAGCTCCATGGGCATGGCCGAGAGCAACGGTAGTGCATGCATGCGCAGCAGCGTGGAGGAGCCGACCAAGGGCGCGGCCAACGGAGGTAGTGGCGCGATGGTAAGGACCTGATGCGGCGACACAGCACGGTGCAACGGTTGAGAGAGGCATGCTGCGAGGCGCATGCATGCGATGACAATGCATGCATGCGACATGGCCCAAGCAAGGCAATGAGGTGTCGACGCGAAGGCCGAGAAGCGGGACACGAATGAGTCGACGATGACTACGACAGACACGGAGCTGAGAAGACATCATTCGGTGGTAGTTGCACACCTAGTGCACACGGTGGTAAAATCCTTAGGATTAATTGCTTTGCCGCATTTATGATATTAGTGTGCATGTTGCATAAATGCCATGAGCATGACATCTTTCCATGCATATTTAAGTGTACAAATGGATAATTGAATTAAGTGAGGAAAATTATTTCACAACACCTCAATGCAACTAACTCCTTAGATAAAATGAATGAACAGTAGGCTAATGATTTTGTTAATATTAGTAATTAGAAAATTTATTGAATCAATTCGCTTTTGGAATTTTATCTAGGAGAGACATTCATCCAAAAAAACAAGGATTTAGAATGGTTATTCCAAGAAAAAAGGGAACCTCCATCATACTAATGAATAGTTAACAAAGTAGTGAGTGAGTTGATTAAATAAGATCATACTTCCTAATGGTATTGTCAAGAGATTAGAGGATAAGAAGAGAAGGAGCAGTGGACTAATACTAGGTTAAATATAAAGGAAATGTTTGAGATTAGGATTTATGCTCAAGTTAATAGCATCTAGACTAAAAGAGGGAACCAATCTAAGGACCAGTGTTGAAATGTGTTTATTCGAATTGAACAGTAGGTCTAGAGTCCAAATTAATAGATGGATCGGCTAGTAGCATTTAGTTAGTAAGTTTCTCCTTGATGGAACTGATTAGTTGCTCAGATAAGTAATTAAAGGTTAGTTAAAAATAATCACTAAGTTATTATCAATTATAGCGCATGGCAAATCTTTAGCAGGAGGGCTTTTGGTAAATCAGATAGTAATAGATGGTTAGTTAAGGATAAGTTGCATGTGTCTTTGGTATGTGTTTAATAGCCCTAGGCCTTGGTGCTATCAAGAGTAGTAATGGGTCAATGAGATGGTTAAACTTCAAAAATTCGTAACTAAGTCAAATCAACTCCAAATTAAGTGAAACTAATTTTGTTGGTTTTCATTCTTATTGTACTTTAACTTGGAATAGGTTTGAAACATGTTACTGACATAGAAAAATTCGATATTAGAATTAAAATAAGAAAAGGCTTATGTTTACACTGGAAATTGAATTAACTTCAAAAATTCATATTAACTCCAAATGGGATGAATACAATTGGGTTGTTCCTAAAATGTTATTCTCTTTCCATTTTTTTAGTTTTCATCTCCACTTCTATTCAAGAAATTTTTGCCAAAACAATAAAATTCGGACAAAGAGCAATAGTGTGCTGAAATTTCAATTTTTTTTCTCATTTTCCGATTTTCAAAAGACTATAACTCTCGCATAGAAACTCTAAATCAAATAATTTTTATTTCTAAATTCATATAAAATCATAATCTACCCACTGTATAAATTTCATGCATTTTAGAATATTTTAAATTTTTAGTTTTATTTGGTGTTTATTGCGTTAACGTTATCATTTTAGAATGATAACGTTGTCATTCTTTCGTTAGATGTTTGACGTTTTCGATGAATTAGTGAGTTCTTCTAGAGGGTAATCGAGAGTGGTACCAGCAAAGGCAAGCAATCCCCTCCTTTGATGCATGTTGAATTCATATTAATTTCGAAAAGTATTTATGTTGATTTTGTAATACCTCAAAATTTTCAATTAGAAAGAATTGTATTCGGGAGAGGGAGATTTATCGAAATTCTAGTTTTAGGGGAAATCTTTGGAACATGGGCTTCCGGCCCAGGCTTCGACAGCCTGTTGGCCGACCTTGTATGGGCCAGAAGGGGGGAGAGGCGCCCCATGTTGGGCCAGCCCAAGCCGCCCCTCCTCCTCCCCTTAAACCCTAACCAAGTCACCCCATTCCCCTTTTCCTCCCCCTAGCCGCCACCTCCCCTCTCCTCTTGCCCCAAGCCGCCCCCCTGATCTGGACGTCACCCTCCTGCCCCTTGGGCGCCTCCCTCCTGCTTCTTGATGCCACCCATTCCTGCTGCTGGTTATTCGCGAAGGAAGGCGAGGGAATCTGCGTGTTTGCCGGCCAAAAAGGAGAGGAAGGAAGAGGGACAAGGAGGAGATCTCCTTCGTGGGGAATGTTTAGCGTCTTCCTAAGGTTCTACAAGGGTAACAAAGGTTTTCATCGCTGTTTGATTACTAATAGATGCGCATTCGATTAGATTTGTTGGATCGAATCCCTGCTGTTAGAAACTCACTTCTGTCCAGTATGTTGCGTGGCTGATTTCAGGTTCTTAGAGGCCGAATTTGAGGTTTCCATCTCCTAGAGTTATTTAGATAATGTTCTCAGATTTCGGTGTCCGCCAAGAACACCTGATTCCGACGTATAAATCAAAAGTTATGATCGTTTTAGTTTGTGATGTTCAAAATTCTGACGAGATTTACTTTGCAAGTTGTCTCCTAAATTATGTTTATGATAATGGATGATTCAGAGTTTTCACTCAACTAGGTTATTGTAGAGAACTTCATAAACTTTTCAGATTGTCAAAGAACTCCCTAATCGGAGTTGTAGATCAAAAGTTATGCTATGTTCTTTACTGCTGTTCGTTTCGTTTGGGCAGAATCTGTCTTCTGAGTTCAATTGCCTGTTAGCATTTCATTTTTGGCCGAATTGGGTTATCTCGTCAACTAGAATGTTGTAGATATGTTCGTTAAGTTTATGTAGGATCTGGGCTCACCTCGTTTTGAGTTCCAGGTCAATAGCTATGGTTATTATCGTGCTGCTGTCCAGATTCGATTCCGTGGTGCTGCTTGTTTTTCAGATTTGGGATTATGGCTATTTCTTGGGTGTTCGGGAGGGTATTGTAGAACGTTAAGTCGTGTCGGGTACCATGTTGTTCTTATTTCGTTTATTTAATTGTTTAGGCAGCGAGGCTACGGGTTTGGGAGCATCATCGTTGCCTACTAACACGTCGCAACGCGGAAGGTAATTACTTTGCTAATCTTTAAGATTGTGAATGATTAATGCTTATGTGATTATGTTGTGACCTCTTATGATACAAGAGAAGACGAATTGTCTATGTTCTTTCATATGTGTTGAATCTATGATTAAGAGATGATGTCTTCCATTGTTCATATTCATTTCGTGCATCCAAAAATTCATGTTTCATCCACGGGAGTGGATTGTAAGTCCCACCATTCCAATGTGGGCAGATTTGGACATTGTCATGTCCCGTCCACGGGAGTGGATAGAAAGACCCATCAATTTTAGTATGGGCACGTAAGACCCATCAATTCCAGTATGGGCAGATTTGGACACCTGTATGAAACGTTCTTCATACGGGACTTGGATCCCCGCACTTTTGTTAAGGTGCGGGCTTAAGTGAACACCGACGGGTGTGTCACTAGCTATACCAATATAAGCACGTGTGTAGTCCTTCCAATTCATTAATTCCATTCATTTCATGCATTCATATGTTCAATCAGTGTATGATCGCATTTTGTGGAGATATTGTCCTGCTCATAGCTATTGATTGTACTTGCTGAGTCTCAGACTCACTCTTGTTGTTTATTTATTTATTTTAGGTGATCGATGAAGATATTCTTCTTGGGAGGGAGTAGACACGCACTACTCATTCACTTCACCTTACACCAGCCTCAATAAAATAATTAGATTATGTTCTTCTTTCAATAAGTGATGGAATGTAATAAATAAACTTAGATGAGGATGATATCTTTCTTTATGATAAGGTTGTTTAAATAACTGCTTATGTTCCCTAATCATTAGTTGATATGATTATTTTAATGGATGCAGTAGACTTAATTATTTAGAATTTGTGAACTGTTGTTGGATACAGTGTTAGTACCTGCTTAGGTTCTAAAAGATGTTGATCTTTTTATATTAGTTGATGAGTTTTGTTGAAATCCTTCTGCAGTATTGTTGGATGTTAGGTTTTTAGGTAACATTTTGGCTTCCGAATAGCCAGGGTGTTACAGATTTTCAAGTATTCTATGCATTGCTTTAATTTTAAATACTCGTATGTCAAATGGGTAGCTTTAGATATGGCCTGCTTGCTGCATTGGCCTTCCTTTGAATGTTGATTGTCCTATTACCTTGAATGATTAAGGTTATATTTTATATGGGTTATGTTTGCTAATTTGTAGAAAGATGCTTAGCCTTGCTAGTAGTCGTAGTCGAAAAGGGTTGATGGAGCTAGTCCATCGGCCGATGGATTGAATTGAATCTTGATGAAATTGGAGGAATGTGTGAATTGAATTATGTTGAATTTGATGAATAAGTCTAGATCTTCGAATCTGGTTATTGTGGACTTGTTGGGTAGTGTTCTTATGTGATGGACTTGGACAGGGTGATATGGTGATGAAGGAAGGTTGTCCCGGATTCATGTAGCCCCGTCCAGGTGATTAAGGATCGGTCTGTGGTGTGTCAAACTAAGTCTCACGTGCAACCATACGCTGGGTTTATGGGTGATGGTTTGGCAAAATAATTTGTCGTGTTTTAGCTATCAAGACACAATTAGGTTGGCAATTGTTGTTTGAGCACCGGTAGTTACCGAGGCTTTACCGATGGCTTGTGTTCTATTATTACTGTTGTTGTTTTCTTGCCAATCTAGTGGGGGCATGTTAAGTCTCGTCTTACTTGCCCTTAAGGGTCTCTTGTGCGCAAGGGACTTACTTACATAATGAGGTTCACCCGTGGTCCAGTGCGACCAATAACCTGCCATGGGATCTGTTCCTTGGGTGGTTTGATAGTTAAGACATGACATTGTAATAGCCTCATTATGGTATCTCAGTCACACTCTTACAGAAGAGTGCATTGGCCAACATTGAGAGATATTCAATAGCTGTATCCCCGGTTATGGACATTGCTTGGTGAAACCATGCATAGTTAGCTTATGGGAATTTGGGCTTGGGTAGGGCTGTTCATTTCTAAACAGAACCAAAAAAAACGTATCGAAAAAACCAAACCGAACCGGTCAACTTGGTTTGACCGGTATTCGATACGGTTTTCGAAAATCAGGGTTTTGGTATTTTGGTTTTTCGGTAAACATCGGCTGGAAACCGAAAAAACCGAAAACACCAAAATGTCGCTCTGTTCTTTGCGCGTCGCATAGCTCTGGCCCACAGTTCCCAGCACCCACTGGTTCGGCGGTTGCTTGCTCGCTCGGGTAGGCCCATCTCAGAGAGGCAGCCCATTTGGCAATGGTGCTGGATGCATTGGTGGGCTACTGGAGACATGGAGTGGCCGGCCACTACTTGTGCTGGATGACGCCTGGACTGCTTGCTGGGCTGCTGCTTGGCTGTGCTTGGTGATTGGTGCTTCGCTCGGCTACTTGCTAATGCTTTGATGCCGTGTAGGTGCAGCGGTGCAGACTACTGCTTCACGAATGTTGTGCTGATTGCTTTGCAAAATTGCAAATTGCAATCGCGTCGTCGTTCGCAATTTGCGTCAACTTTGGTAAATATGGTATTTATCGATACCGCACCGAAACAAATTGGGATTTATCGAAACCGAACCGTATTTTTAAAAACATCATATTTACCGAAGTAACAAAACCGTATTTACCGTATATACCGAACCGAAAAAACCGAACGAACACCCCTAGGCTTGGGTTATGTTGGAAATGTTATGTCATGTGTTGAATTGTTCAAATCTTGTATGTTGTCACGATCGAGAAGTTTGCGTGTTGATTTGTTAAGAGATGAATTTTGCCATGAACAGTTACAATTGGAGTATCTATTGTTGTTGATCATGAATTGGAAATACCTACTATTATCTATAATGTTTCTAAATGTTTAACAAATGGCAATTTGAATCTGTATCGGTTATTTTAACGAAAAACTTACTTTATGCTGAAAATTGACTAGTGTAGTAGTCTTCCTTTGACACTTGAATGCATTTATTATATGTTGCTATTTGTAAGTCTTGCGAGTACGTTTTTGTACTCAATCGGATTGTCCATGCTGCAGGTGAGAAGTTGTTCGAATCGGGCTTAAGTACAATAGACGCTCTGGCTTTAACTCTAGTTGGTTGCCGGCTTTAACTACAGTTGGTTACTTGTGGGTTTGGGCATGCCAACTTGGCTTTTCTCTTTTATTTGCTTATTTATCTTCCACTGCAATTTAATTTGGTTATAATTAAATTTGGCTGGTCGGCCCTCTTATGCAAAATTGTACCATAAGGTTCTATTTAAAGATGTTGTAATAACAATCCTATTATTCTTGTATATTTGTGTATGGATGTGATTGCAATGTTGTGTTTGGATATGTGCATGTCAGCCACTGATCCTTGGGACCTAACATGAGACACATATCAGGGCACTCGAAATCGCTTCTGTTGCTTGCTAAGTGTTGTGTCTCCGGTGCAATCACTTGACTTAAAACGGATCCAATTTTGGGGCACCACATCTGTGTCGCCCGACGAGCCGCACGCACCCACGCCCCTGGCCCCAGTTGCGCCTAGCACATGTGCACCTGCGCCCACCCGGTGCCCCCGCCGCTGCTCCTGCTCCCGACCGTTGTTGTGCCTCGAAGTCCTCCCATCCTACCCTATAAAAGCCGGTTGAAGTATCTACCTTCCTCCCCCCTTTTCCTTGTTCCTCTACTCCTCTCCTCCCCTTATTTCCCAACTGAAGCACCCCACCAAGCTCTCCCTTTTCTTCCCCAACTCTGGCCGAAGTGCCTCCTCCCAGTTTTCTCTCTCTAGTCATCCATTTGCCACGCCATCCACATCACGAGTGCGCCTCGGCCTCCTCCACCCATCCCGTGAATATCTCCCTCTCTCCTCAACCTTGCTGGATTTCGAGGTTTCCCATCGCCAACCAAAACCCCTTTCTTCCCTATTCCCAGCGCTGTCGACCTCTCCCTACCGTCTTCAACACTACCATTAGATTCATCACTCTGCATTCTGCACCATGCTCTCATTCCCCTCGCCAGAAGACCGCCGGAGTTCCACCGCCCCCCTAGCGCCGCCGGTGCCTCGCTTCACCATCGGTGATCCCGCCACCACCATTGGGTTCCTCACCTCTGTGGGGTTCCATTTTGCTAGTTTCCCAATGCCGCCGGCCCTTCCCTCTCTGGTGCCACCACCTAGTCCAAACTCACTGTTCTTCTTCTTCCCTGTGCTCTCTGTGTCCTATTCCTGAGCTAATGACCCCATGGGCCCACCTGTCATTGGCTCCCCTTCTTTTCCTCTCTTGCTTTCCCTTGCAAGTGGACCCCTTGAGTCATCCTCTCATTGCTTTGCTCTATGAAACAAAAGCGAGCACAGTGAGATTCTAATATTCTATTCCTTCTATTTTCTATCATTTCATGTGATTGAGAACTTCTGGATGTTCGTTCTCCCTCATATGAAATCCAATTCCGTCGATTCTTGTTTATAAATTCATCTAAATTTAGTCCCTTTCTTTTGGTTCTAATTTGGTAATTTTTGGATTTTATTTGGATTTGTTGTATTTATTTGGCTCTTTTCACGTGTATAGATTCCAGCATTTTCGAAGAATTCCTGGACCCGTCGGCCGAAGCCATTCAAACCTTCAACGAAGTCAAGTCGTAGACCTTTGATCATGTCGTACCTATTTTTATAAAATTATATTGTTTTATATCAACATACATTACTAATTTTATAATAATCGTTTTGGGAATAGTTAAATACCTAATTATCAATATGCCTCCTTGAATAATTATAAATGACATGTATCCTTGGTCACTATAGGATGGGTTGATATTAGTTGGACATTATTGTAATACCAACATGGGAAACGTAATTATGCTTAGTCATACTTTAGTTGTACGATGGGTTCCTTCACAATGATCAATCTTTATTTATACTTAGGCGACTGATCGTGCAGTAAAGGGAATGATTTTGGGATGTGGTTGCCTTGCCTGAGTAGACACTAAGGACTTAACTTTGTGCGCTATTGATCTGGGCAATACCGTACAACCACACATCCACAATGGGGAGGACTTGGCTGACTAATTTACCGAGTCCAAATATTAAGCTCGCAGGCTGTAGTTGGTAATTGTTCTCTTGATTATGGTAACCGTACTTCCATACACTACTACAGAAAAGGTTATCACAGACGGTTCAAAAATGTCATCATAGACGATTTCCTGAGCCGTCTGAGTTTATGGGTCACTAATGATATGAGGTCATCATAGATGGTTTTCAAACTGTCTGTGATGCATACTATCATAGATGGTTATTAACTTAGAACTATCTGTGATAGCTGATGTATCACAGACGGTTTGTAGATGCAACCGTCTGTGATGGTCTCTTCTCTATAAAGTCTCCAAGCAGTGGCTGCCTGTGCCTTTAAAACCAGCTTCATATATATATAGTTCGTAGTCCTTTGTTAGCTAACTCGAGGCCTGAATTCAAGTAGCTAGCTTGTTTCTTGGGCGTTCATCCTAAACTGCTATTACTTCTGAGGCCGTGGTTTAGGAGGATTCTACAAGCACTTGGAGGATTGGCATGAAGTAAATCACACACTCTAGTGATATATACGAAGCCGGTTTTAAAGGCACAAGCATCCGCTGCTTGGAGACAGAAGAGATCAGGCGGTGGCTCATGCTCGGGGACAGGGCGGTGGCTCGTGCTCGGGGAGGAGGCGGCGGGCTCGGGGGAGGAGGCGCACCGGGCTCGAGGGAGGAGGGAGAGTTAGAGAAATTTCTCCAAATCATTTAAAATGAATTATGCACAATATATACCACATGTAATTTCTCCAAGTCATTTAAAATGAATAATATACACAACATATACCACATGTATACTAATTTGGTCTTATTTTGGAATGGAAAAGGTTGTTGCATAAAAAGCTGTTTTAGCAAACTTTTAGGATTAAACCCAGCAATAATAACTAGAAAAAAGGCATAATACCAATATGTATTAAATGATCACAATAACATGAATTCATGAAATTCTTCCAAGTCATCTAAAGACAATAATATGCTCAGCACAAATATCAGGAGAACACTATCCAGCATAAAGCTCAAATAGTTAAGATGTTCAAATGCTCTCAGTAGGCTAGTTGCATAGGACATAGTCCTTGCCATCACAGCCTTCAAGCCAATTTTCATCATCAATTGAATATGATAATCCTAATAAGACTATGAGCATAAAGAATTAATGCTCTACTAAACTATTTTAATAGTTACAGAATAGATAAATAAACTATCAGTCAACAGAATAATGAATTTTGTTCAACAGTGCAAAAGATATATCACTCTAGATTATTCGGCATAAAAGAAATGATCATCTAACGAAGCATATGACTACCAACATCAATAATGAAGACAGTCTAAAGCATATGATTAGCAAGGTCTAAAAATAGACAATACCAAATCTATCTGAACTTTACTGGATATCAACACTAACAAATCCAATCCTGATAGAATATCAACAACAATAGTAAGGAAAAGAATCTACAACTCAAGTGTGATTCTAATTATCATCCAATTTCATGAAAGGCAAACATCATTGAGCTGATTGCAAACCCACTGTTAACACTTTGCACTTCTCCCAGTACTAGAGTCTAACTATCACTAAAAGAAAGAACTACTAGTATAGCACAAATGCAAAGGATCAATCGAACTAAGCTGTGTCGAAATACTCACAGAGCCGGTAGCACTCAAAGCTACCTAGAACAATCGACAAGGCACGCTGAGAAGCGCTGTCACAGAAAACCTAGCACCCCACCATGGTGCGGTGAAGGATGAGGTCAACGGAGATAGAGTGCCGAACTCCACCCACGGGTCACACCAAGGGCGAAGATGAGGAAGCAGGGAGGATGCTGTACAAGAACCTCAAACAAATACTCCAGTCGAAGCACCAACAGAACACCAAAAAACCGAAACTACAAGTCTCCTTCTCACACTAGGATCAATCCAAGGCCGACTGAATTTCTACCTCCAATGGCATCAAAACAAATCCCTCCAATGCAAACTCAAAAGAGAAGAGAATGGACGGGGGAAGGTCGGTTGGATCGGCAGGGGCAGCGGTGGTAGCGTCACCATAGTTGTGGCATGACGGTCTTGTGCAGTGAACCGTGGTGTCACAACCAGCGGCGACAGAATGAGGGAGGCGTTGGTGACAGAGTCGAGGAGAAGGTAGACTCGGGCGACGTCATCGATGTCAGGGGCAGTGATGTTGAGGTCAGGGGCACTCAGTGGGGAGAGGAACGAGCGAGAGTAAGGGCGCTGTGGAGTAACGAGTTAGGGCGCAAACCCTGGCGGGCTCCTACTAATAAAGGGATATCACAGACGGTTCTATTATGGAACCGTTAGTGATACTTATCACATACGGTTCCATAATAGAACTGACCGAGATATGCTCTCGTATAATAGTAAGTCCACCTCCAAACTAGATTTTTTTTTTCATTTTTGAATTTATATATGGCCAAACAGCATGGCCACTCACTTCTTACAATTATATCTGAAAATTTGCTAAAACTATATCTAAAACCGCTAATTTTATGGCAAGTAGTTTAACACCTGTGCAAAGAACTTAGCATACTCATGCATAATCCTATAGTCGTCGCTACAGAAGATGGCATAGTCATCCCACCCTTCCGTCACACCACAGCTGGTGCTCGTGCACCGGTGGCCGTCCTCCGATAGCACCCACATCTGACGCAGCGGCCCAGCCATCCTCTTCCACCACGCCTCCTGGAACTCGTCCGCAGCGAGCCTCTAGCGCTGCCTGCACTCCCAGTTGGTCCTATTGGCTGTCTCGCATCCGCCGTCGGCCTACTCATCCTCAACCTAGTTGATATAGTGCTTCCCAATGTTACGTGCCTCATCGGCTGTGTAGAGGAGAAGGTTGAGCACATAGGTCGAGGACTTGTGGCTAGCGACGGCCACCCGTTCATGGCACACGAGGCCATGCTACAAGTCTTGGGGTGCAAAGACAAGCGTGAGGCTGACGATGAAGCATGCCTCTGGGTAGCGCTCATTGTCTAGGTACTTCATCACTTCCTCCCGCTCTAGCGCCACACGCCTCCCCATTGCGCCCTCCTTGGACGCCTTGTACATGGCGTTGTAACTCCAATATACGTACATATACAAAATTCAAGACGTTAGAATAAATTGTAGTATGTATTTTTGTAGGTATAAATATGTACGTACATGGCTCATAGGTTGTAGAGGTCAGCCATGGGCTGAGGAGAGCTTGTGGCCATGCGGTCGACGATGTCGACGACGACATCATGAGGAAGAGCGAAGGCGATCGCCGACCTCCCCGCCATGGTCCTCGTCGTCATGCTCCATGTGCTCACCATGGTGATCGTTGCATACGTATTCAATGGTACCGTGAGTAGAGAGATGTGGCTAGATTCATCTTGCGGTGGTGGATGATCATTCTTATAAAACATGGAGTAACTTCCAACCGAAGCCGGAGAAGAAGAGACGTATTGTAATGTCGGCGTGTGAAACGAAGAGACGCATCGCGTGGGAGCTGAAGCATTGAACATATCACAGACAGTTCCAACTACAAATCGTCTGATACATAATTATGACAAATGGTTCTAAATTAGATCCGTCTGTGATAAATACACATCACAAACAGTTCCAGTAAATAATCGTCTGTGATAGCAAATTCAATTCAGAACATGACACGTAAACATGTGGCACATAAACATGTATTACTTATTTTTCACCGATCAGTAATGATGTCATGTTGTTATAACGAGACTGTTTACATATATAGAAGACAGTAAAAACAAATTCAACTGGTTTTTTATGTGCATATATATAGCCAAACAACATAGCCAGTCACTTCTTACAAAGATTAAAAAAAAGTAGAAACCCAAATAATTTAGTTTTTCTAGTGGCAAAGGTAACATGAATTCTCCATCTTCAAAACTTTGTAGGCGACGTCATCAGCATTGGACGGTTCAGGATCATTAGTGGACGAAGCACAAAATGCGTCCACCCGCTGACGTACTCATTTGAGTGTCTCCCGAAGACCCTTCGACTGTTGAATCAAGAAGAATTGAGCCTATAGGCTCTCTTCCCTTGCTTGAGGGGTCACAGCAAGGTCGACTCGATCGCCCGTCACCTCGATTAAGTAGTCCAAGTGACGGTAAGCCTCTTGGAGATGTGCAACGTCGTTGTGGAGGACCACGTCGATGATGAGGTTAACTCGCCGAAAGTAGGAGATCACGCGGAAGACGTGGCGGAGGAGGATGTCAAGATGGCGAAAGGTGGTCGTCATCTGCTCCGACAAATCCTCGGACAAAGGAGTGAGAAAACTATTGACACAGTGTCCTTCCGCAGCATCCGCCAGCGTACGGCTGGAGAGGTGCTCGTACAGTATGGCCAGGTAGGCCATCAATGCCAGTGACAAGGAAACAAAAGAGAGAGCTATTTCTTCTTTAGAGTATAGAGTGATGTGGGGATGATTATCTTTGATGGCGGATGATTCTTTTTATAAAACAAGGAATAGATTCGACGCGTGGGATGAAGAGACTCATCGAGGAGCCGAAGCGGCATTGATGCGACGAAGAGACACATCGGTGACGACGGTGATGAAGAGACTCATCGGGGAGCCGAAGTAGCATTATCAAAGATGGTTGATGTTGAAAACCAAGAACCGTCTGTGCTATTACCAAATATCACAGATGGTTCTTGTTCAGAACCGTCTGTGATGGTTTTCAACAGGAACCATCTATGATATTACCACTTCATAGACGATTTTTTGTGCAGCCAGTAACATAGACAATCTCTAAAATAAAACCATCCGTGATTGCATGTAATATAGACGGTTTTGGTTAACCATCTATGATGAGACGTCTAGTATTAGCCTTTTTTGTTGGTGATATGCCCTAGAGGAAATCATAGAGATGATTGTATCACATCTATGTTTATGAGTTATTGAAAAAATATTATTCTGTTCCTTGAATGAATCATTGGTTATAAAGATTAACAAGTATATGACTTATTGGTGAAGCTCTTTAACTTGTATCCCTGATCGGATGTCACTGGTCGGAACACCAGTGACCCTACGACCAGCACATGTATTGATTGATGACCATGTTTCACTGGTTATGGATATAGAGATATCGAATCAATAATGTGAACACATGTTAGAGAACATGGGGTTAGATAGACCCACCTTGACATACTATTGAGATTGTTATGATTATATGTGTCATTAGTTGGTCTCAAGCAATGATGATGTATAATCCTTAGCTCTAAGATCGGCATGGTACCCTACATATGTAATAACACTCTTAGGGGTTGCCAAACGCTACTCGTAACTGGGTAGTTATAAAGGTAGCTTTCGGGTATGCTATGAAACATGCAGAGGGATGTGACTGGTCGGATATGGGATTTTCCCCACCTAACATAACAGGAGAGATATCTCTGGGGCCCTCGAAGTGGTCGGATAAAGAAAGTGTATGGCCATGCCACTGGTGGTCGAAGAGTTCAACCATATGAGGTTATCCAACACTCGATCGAGAAAGTATTAAATAGTCTATGGATGACAAATATCTCACATGGAGTTCAAACCAAATATCATGAGGCAAAGGGAGAATACACGAGGAGGCCCTAGACTGGTCGAACATAGTCACCGACTGGTCCTATGAAGATGCGAGGTCCTAAACTGGTCGAACATAGTCACGGACTGGTCGTATGAAGATACGAGGAGGTCCTAGACTGGTCGAACATAGTCACAGACTGGTCATATGAAGATACGAGGAGGTCCTAGACTGGTCAAACATAGTCACGGACTGGTTGTATGAAGATACGAGGAGGTCCTAGATTGGTCGAACATAGTCATGGACTGGTCGTATGGAAATATGAGGTGGTCCTAGACTGGTCGAATGTTATCACAGAGTGGTCAAAACCTGGTCGTAAGGAGTTACGAATTGGCCGTGACCAAATACGAACTGGTCATATAGGGATAGGACCTGGTCATAAGTGATGAGGACCTAGTCGTAGATCTTATTGCATTAAGGTTCGTCCGATATAATTTGTGTATATTCGGGAATCGTTATGTTCTACTAGGGATCGCTACGACTCATGGTTGGAAAAGTGTTTCTTAGTGACAACTGAATGTGCATAAACCTAACAGGTCACACACTTAACAGGTTGGAACAAAACGTGTTCAGATAGGATCCGTCATGGGCATTATATAAGGAGATGCTTGAGCACGCGTGATACGTGTGACATACGAGTTGACGTGAGTTGCTACACCGAAACCATAGCCGCCATCTTTGCGAGAGAGCCATCCTATGCGACTTGGTGCTAGCACATCGGTGTACAGTGTTCCCTCCTTGGATGTGTGGATACCATAGAGTGTCACATCCCCAAATTAATAAAGAGGTTTAGTATGCATCCCATTAGCATGCATCATGTTTTTAAACTTTTTATTTAAATATTGTACTTGGAAAATCTCCAAATACAAATGAAACATACATTTTAAATTGAACTCTAAACTAAAAATTGGAATAAATGCTACTAAAGTACCTCTGGAAATAATTTATTCAAATACTATATTAATTATCACAAATTAATATAATTTTTCCCAAATTTTTGGGACTGGTTTGAACCCTAAGAAAATTCAAACACCATTAAAAGACCTAACCTAAGTTTGAATTTTTATATTACAAATTATATTATTAATAGTAGGGTTCAGTAATTTTTATGGACATTAGACCTCCCCAGGAACCTCTGTGATTTATTTCACATTTTTAGGAATTTTATTTCTATTTTTAGCACCCTGGTCAAAGTAGAGGGAATGAGTTAATTCCCAGTCAAAACCCTAAACCCAAACCGGTGCACTGTTCCTCGGGCTCGAGCCGACCCGGCGAACTGACTCAGCCCGACCGCCTAACTGCACCATCTCATGCAACCATCGGATCAAGGATCAACGGCCCAGATCGCGTACCTCTTCTGACCTGTCCGAACACCTCTCTAATCTCAGCCGTCCAGCCGAGATCCAACGGTGCGCATCGAATCACTTAACTCACGTTCTCACGCGCCGCTTTGTCTCGCTGACACGGTGGGTCCGAGCTATCAGCTTCGTCCCTGACCTCACGCATGAGCTCCACGCCACGTGGTCGCGACGCTCCGACGCGCTCAGAACGGAAACTCGACGCCGTCAATCCACCGCTGCCGTTGGCCACTCCTGGAGCTTCTCCGTCTCACGCCGCCTCCATCCCCGTCAACACCCGAGCATATTACCCCCTCCAGGCCCCAGTTCTCCCTTCACTTCTCCTTTGGCCGCCAAGGAGAGGGAAGCTCCACTGAGCTCTGTTCTTCGGTAAAGTCCTCGAAACCAAATCCCTCTCCTCCTACTTTGCATGTCGTCTTCATTTTCGCTCACTTGAGCTCTTGTCATTGCTTGTAGATCCAAGAACACCAGCGTGTCCTCACCGGCTCTAGAGCGCGCCCGCGGCTAACCCTTGTTGCCATCTTCATCTCCGGTGAGATCCTCTTCTTTTCTTGCGCGTCACTATGTGTCTTAGGACGTAATCAAGATTTCCCCTCAACTTATTTCACCAATGCTTGACAGGATCACTGGAATTTGGACCTTACCCGTCTTGTCGGCTGAAACTACTATTCACCATCCATTGTTGGCTTGGTGAGTCCTTTATCTAATTAATCCTAGGGTGACCACCTACTGACTTCACCCAACCTTACCTTACCTCCATTTTTCAGTCTTTTTGCCCAGAGCGACCCCTCCTCGTGAGCTTTGCTGCCGCCGTCACCACTGCCGTGGCCAGCTCAACACCAAGTTTCCCCGGTCTCTCCATATTTCTTGTAAGGTTCCCTGGACCTTGTAGATGTTTTTGCACGCGCTATTTTGCTCAGTGCATCGCCGAGTCGCTTTAGCCTCTTGTGCCGTAGGGGTGTCGCCGCTCGCCGTCGGCTAGCCGCCGGTGCAGGCCGCTCCAGCCGCCGCCGTCGCCACCATAAGGTGCGCACGGTTCCTAGCTTTCTGTTCCGACCTTTAGTTCGCGCCGACGAGTCCCACAGCGCCAGCAAGCCGCCAGACCATCTCCCGGCCAAACGCGCGAGCGCGTGGCAGTTTCCGACCGATACTGTGGCTCGGGGATTAGAGCAAATCGGTGTCTTTACGTGCTAATGATTGCTTAGACTATTAATTGGATGTCTTAGTTGCTAAATGTGACTATTACACGTGGGACAAGGAACAGAAATAAAAAAAGTATAAGTGTAATACGGTAGAGTGATTGACATGTGGGCCCCCACCCTTAAGTGCCGGTGCACTGAACTTTGGCTGCGTGAACTAGGTGCATAGACCTAGTCACTGACTTCGGGCCCCACGTGTCAGTTTGTTTAATTCGTAAGTGTAAACGTATTACGACGCTATTCACTGGCCCCACCCATCAATGGCTGTGGCTAGGTTAGAATTCGGTAGAAAAAGTAGTAAATGCTTTATGAAATTCGAAATCTGTTATTTTTGCACACTGAGAATTGGTATTAGCTTCTAAAATGCATAACAAATTCATTTTAACTACAAAAGCAATGAAACCACTTCTGGAAATTTTCATATTTAATGAAATTTATATTAAAATTGGTTTCAAACATGTCTCTGTAACAGAGAACATTATTTTGGAAAATGGACCGTTGACACTATTATTTTTGCAATAGAAAAAGGGCTGATAACTTCAAAAATTCATAAGTAATTCTTGGAAACTCCAAAAACAGTGAAATCCGTTTTGATAGTTTCTATTTGAAATGAACTTAATTATAAAAATGGTTTCAAACTTAACTTTTTCACAGAAACTATAGTTTGAGGAAAATGATCCTAAAGGACATTATCTTTACACTATTAATGCTGATAACTTTGAAAATCAATAACTAAATCAAGAAAACTCCAATTGAAGCAAACTCAATTGTTTTGAACTTGTAATAATATTGCCTGTTTAACCATGTAATCCTTGTACTCACCACTGCTCTACAAAATTTCACCTCATAATTAATTTGCATAAATGAAGGCATATTGAAATCTGAAACTCAATTCACCATAACTTTCACATACTAAATCAAAATGAAATAATTCTTTCACAAAAAATCATCTAAAATTATGACTTAGCTACTATAGAAAAATCAAGCATTTTTTAGCATCTTGATGTTTGGAGTATTTCTCGATGTTTATTCGATATTGTATTTATTTAGATTCCGAGCTTATTGATATCGACTCCTACGCGACCGAGAGTGAACAATTACTTTACCAGCAAGGCAAGCATCCTTTGAACTTTCTTTTTGCATCATATTTGATCCCAATTTTTTTAGGGTAGATGTAATGATAATTGCTTGCATGATAGTTTTATAATGTCGCTATTTTTGTGATGAGTAGTTAGACACCTCCTATTATCTTGTCATTGTGGCTATCCATGGATTACTCCAATACTGAAATGCTTATGTTAGGATGTGTGAAATTATATTGCTCGAGTTTTGCTTAGCCATGCAAGTCTAGAACCGGTAGTTTGATTGTCGAGAATAACACGACAATCATGGGATAAACACAACTCTATTTATATACTTCTATTTCAGATCTTCGTATCTGTTTTCTATGTTAAATTTTATCATTTTAAATGAGCTTTTGGTCTGGACAAGTGATGGCTAGTGATGGTGCCTTCGTGCACGAGAATTGGGTATGTGGTTGGACTTGTCTGGACAATTAAGGACCGAACTTTGGTAACGTCATTGATTCAAGTACATTCGTGCTATCACACGCGGGTTGGGAGCCGTATGGTTAAGTAGGGGGAAGGTTTTATTGGGTTGGGTCCTACAGTGGTGAAATTGTAAGGGCATGGGACCGTGAAATCCCGTGTTCCTTTTGGGCCGATAGGATGGGGGCGTTAACGTCTTGTGTTTCCTAGGTGATAGGATGGAGGCGTTAACGTCTTATGTTTCCTAGGAGCCATGGGTTGGGGGACTTAGCTCAATGGGATGTTGCTAAAAATGACCGTATCTTGATTTACCCGGCCGGCATACCTTAGGAAGTATGCTATATTCGGAGGCATCTGGAGGCTTACGGGCTAATCAAGTCGTGTGGGTAAAGTAGTACACCCCTGCAGGGTATAAATCTATTCGAATAGCTGTGTCCGCGGTTATGGACAACCGCTTGAGTTCGGGAGTTACTATTGTTAGACTTGGAATTAAAATTGTGGTTATAACTTGGTATTACCATGAATGGGATATTCATATTTGTTGTTGTATCAAAGTGGACAGCCACTTTGTTTTGGTATGATTCATTTGTTATTGAATTTATCACTTGTTCACATGTTTTACTTCTACTTCAAATCTGATTTTGAAATGGCACTTGAGAAACTAGTATGTGTAGGTTGTTCAGTATTGCGTCGTTTTCGCAAAATTAAGCCAATATGAGCCTTCCCTTGAATGACCTTATGCATAACTATTTTTATTTGTGTAAGACTTGCGAGCACTCTTTTGTACTCAGCCAGATGTTTGCTGGCTTTTATAGGTGAGGAGGATAATGAGACCGACGAGCTTGTTGGTGTCGATTTAGGCGACACCGATGAGTAGTGTGCTATCTTTAACTCCCAGTTGGTTGCCGATGGGTTGTGTGGCATACCACTGCTGGTCTTTTGGTTTATCTACTTATTTCCGCTGCTACTTAATACTTTCCTTTAAATTTGGCCGGTCGGCCACTTGTATTAGTTGTAAACTTGGAACTATGTTGTATCACTTTTGTACTATTTATGTATGATTGTTGTATGGATGTGAGCAACGTTGTATGAGAGTATGATTATATTGGTCGCTGATCTTGGGAGCCAATATAAGTCGTACTCGCTGTTCGTGGCTTCCTATTTAACTCACCAAGTGTAGTGCTTGACTTGTTGGAGAACCGACAATCATGTAGTGCTCGTAGAGGAGCGGCGCGCATGATCCTCGAGGCTCTAGCGTTAGTTGAGCCTCTCATTTAGATGGAGTTAAGTTGGAATCCATTTACTGGAGATCTAGAGTTATGTCCCTAAGACCTTGATTAGTCTCGGTCTTATGGAGATAACTCTGGGGTCCCCACATCGTTGGTATCAGAGCCATACTGACTGTAGGTTAGAGATAGCACTGGCGTCAGAGTTAGTAAGCCTTTTCGAGTCAAAATATTTGGAGATTATCAAATTACTTTCAGAAAGTATAAGTTAGGAATATCTTTTATTCCTCATCCCTCCTAGTGTCTTTCCTTACCTTACTCTTGTTTGTATTGAAAAAGAAAGTCTTACCTTGTTTTTCTTGCCTTTAGATGAGTCGTCAGTACGTGGTCAAGGAAACTCAAGCTGAGAACGTGGATGGATACCCGGCGCTTCTTTGAGATATGATGTGGAGGGCGAACTTTACTTACCAGCCGACCTACGCCATCTATCGCCGCGACAGGGGGCCAGGCATGGAGGAGTACCTGGCCGTGATCAACATTATCGCCAGACGAGTCGCGGGGAGTATCCCATATTGTTTCCAGGTACGTGGTACTTCTGAGGCCATGGCTCTACAGGAAGTGGCTCGTGTGGCTATGAGCCATCTCCGTTATGATCTGACGGAGTTGTCTCAGTCGCCTTACGACCATTTTCCTATGAGAGAGCGTGGCACAGAGGTGGACACTTTTGCCCGGATCCAGTTTGGGGAAGATCCCCAGGTTAGGCAGTTAGCAAGATTGGTTCATATCATGGACCAAATCCATCGGTGCACTGTGTATGAGTTGTACGAGACTCGTCAACGTCTCGTGGTGGCCCAGGGGCACTTGCAACTCATGTGTAACATGGGGATTGTTGATCGCCATGTGGTTTATGGCGCAAACGAGATTCCCCCATATGCATCAACACCACCGATGTACCGTCTTCCGGAAGTACCGGGGAGTGTACCCAACTATGGGACGAGATGTCAGGCCCGTATGTCGGTCGGCTTTGCTCGTACTCATAGAATGGAACCTGCTGGAGGCCATGTGATAGAACAAGGCTCCCCTTTGCGTCTTCCTAATTTAGGAGACCCCGATGATACGGGATCCCAGCGCATCTTACAACGAAGTTTAGTGAACTTTGACCGGAACAACATTTAGGGTGTTGTAGGTGTAAGCTCATGGTGGAGCATGTATCTTTTATTTCCTGTAATAGGCTAGTAGTAATTGAACTATTGATGTTTCTCTGGCAAGAACCTTTAATTCCGGCAGTTGCTTTTCGCCCACGGGCCTTTATGGATGTAATCGCATTGGGAAAAACTACGATTTGAATTTATGGATTTTGTACTGGCATTAGCGCCTTTGTACGCCCATTTGGTGTTATATTTTTGTGCATTTTACATCATTATGCATGCCTAATTAAAAAACTATGTGATTGCTGTCTAGAATTTTATTATTCACCCTTCTTCCAGCAATCTTGGCCTCTTTTTAATTTGCCTTGTCACTTCAGGATGTCAGGCCCTACCACTCGTGCGAGAGCTCAGCGTGACGTTGGATCTCCACCCCAGGGCGCTCGATCTGCTTCAGTAGCTGAACTCTATGCCCGAGAAGAGAGGGGTGAGCCCTCTCAGCAGCACCATCAACAGGGAAGTTCATCTGAGGAAGTGCTTCCTCCACCACCCACTATGGCAGAGGTCCTGGCTCAGATTGAGCGAAACAGGATGGATTAGACGAGGATTCTCGAAGCTATCGCTCGCAACACTTCTCCTACTCCTACGGCAGCAGGGGAGGGGGAAATCTTCGGCAGCGGGGAGGTCTTGCTGAATTTCAGAGGACCAATCCTCCCTCTTTTGCGGGCACCGGGGATCCAATGGAAGCTGAAGATTGGCTAAGAAACATTGAGAAGAAGCTAGCTATTGCTCAGTGCAGAGCCATTGAGAGGGTGCTCTTTGCCAGCTATCAACTGGAAGGCGCTGCTAGTGCGTGGTGGGGTAACTTTTCCGCCATGCAGCCTGATGAAGGAGTCCCAACATGGGCCGAGTTCTGTGCAGCATTCAGGGAGGCCTATGTTCTTGATGGGGTCATGTCGATCAAGCAGCAGCAGTTTCTTGCTTTGAAGCAAGGAAGAAAGACTATCACTGAGTATCTTCAGGAGTTCAATTCCTTAGCCCGCTATGCCCCTGATGATGTATCCACTGACACTCGTCGTCAGAACAGGTTCATGGGTGGGTTGACTGAGGAGATGCAGCTTGCTTTAGCTGTACATGACTTCAGGAACTTCCAACACTTGGTGAACAAGGCCATTGTAGTGGAGCACAAGAGTGTGGCTGTAGAGGAGTCCAGGAAGAGGAAGAAAGCCGCTCAGTTTTCAGCAAGCGGCAGTTTTCCTCGATAGCGCACCGGCCCGCCTCAAACACCTCGTTCTCAGGCCCTAGTGCCACCGAGACCTCCTGTGGCACCTCCACGACCTTCTCCACCTACGGGGCAGCGGAACAATGGGAGTAAGAACTCCCAAAACAGTGGTACATAGAAGCCCAATGTCACCTTCTTTCATTGTGGTCGCCATGGCCACTATGCCTCTCATTGCCTCGCCAAGCAGCGGGGAATGCCTCAGGTTTATCGAGCTCCTACACCACCAGCTGTGGAAAGAACTACACCACCTTTGAGGGCAGCATCTACCCTCCTCAGATCCCTACACGAGGCCGGGTGAACCACGTCACTGCTGAGGAGGCGAGCGACGCTCCAGACGTCGTTCTGGGTACACTTCTTGTTAATTCTTGTCCAGCATCAGTTTTATTTGATTCCGGAGCATCTCATTCTTTCATCAAAAAGGAATATGCTGCACTTAATCAATTTGAAATACATAAACTTCAGCCACCTTACCAAATTCAGTCGCCGGGATCGATTTTTCAAACCGATCAAGTTTGCTGGGACGTAAAAGTGGAAATTCAAAATATCAATTTCTTGGCAAACTTAATTGTGATAAATTCAGTGGGTATTGATGTGATATTGGGGATGGATTGGCTGTCCAAAAATAGGGGAAAGATCGATTGTGCTCAACAGTCTATTTCTGTTACTAGCAAAGACGGTAGTCAGGTCGTTTTTGCACCTTCAGTGGGCATTTCTCATCTCTATGCTTTGGAAGTTAGTACCTCTCTTGAAATTGAGAAAGTGCCAGTGGTGTGTGAATATCCATATGTATTCCCCGAAGAACTCCCAGGCATGCCACCTGATCGTGAAGTTGAGTTCGTCATCGAACTTGTGCCCGGTACGGCTCCGATTTCAAAACGGTCATACCGGATGCCTCCTAATGAGTTAGAAGAATTGAAGAAGCAACTCCAAGAACTTCAAGACAAGGGATTTATTAGGCCGAGCTCCTCACCTTGGGGATGTCTGGCCATCTTTGTCAAAAAGAAAGACAAGAGTTTGCGGATGTGTGTTGACTACCGTCCGTTAAATGAAGTCACTATCAAAAATAAATATCCGCTTCCGCGGATTGATGACTTATTCGATCAATTGAGTAGAGCCCAAGTATTCTCCAAGGTTGATTTGCGCTTGGGCTATCATCAAATTAAAGTTCGAACTGAAGACATTCCGAAAACAGCATTCTCTACTCGGTATGGTCTATACGAGTACATTGTTATGTCTTTTGGTCTGACGAATGCACCGGCATACTTCATGAATCTTATGAATTCAGTTTTCATAGAGTATTTGGATAAGTTTGTTGTTGTATTCATCGATGACATCCTTATCTACTCAAAGTCTGATGAAGAGCACGAGCAACACTTGAGGCTTGTGTTGGGAAAGCTTCGTCAACATCAGCTCTATGCCAAATTCAGCAAATGCGAGTTCTGGCTCCATGAAGTTAGTTTCTTGGGACATGTCCTATCCAAGGGCGGTATCGCTGTTGATCCAAGCAAAGTGCAAGATGTCCTTGATTGGAGACAACCCAGAAATATCACTGATATTCGCAGTTTTCTCGGACTTGCGGGATATTATCGCAGGTTCATCCAGAACTTCTCCAAAATTGCGAGGCCGATGACTCAACTTCTAAAGAAATAAAAGAAGTTCGAATGGTCGTCTGAATGTGACGAGAGTTTTCAGATCCTGAAGGAATGCCTGACCAAAGCTCCAGTACTTATCCTGCCCGACATTCACAAGAGCTTTGACATTTATTGTGATGCATCTCGCCATGGGCTCGGTTGTGTGCTTATGCAAGAGGGCCGAGCGGTGGCTTATGCATCAAGGCAATTGAGACCACATGAGTTGAATTATCCCACTCATGATTTGGAACTCGCAGCGGTCATTAATGCTCTGAAGATTTGGCGACATTACCTCATCGGTAATCGTTGCAAGATCTACACCGATCACAAGAGTCTTAAATATATCTTTACTCAGGCCGATCTGAATTTGAGGCAAAGAAGATGGCTTGAGTTGATCAAAGATTATGATTTTGGGCTCCATTATCATCCAGAAAAAGCAAATGTGGTAGCCGATGCCCTAAGCAGAAAGTCTCAGTGCAACTGTTTATCGGTAACTCCCATTTCGGCAGGCTTGTGTGCTGCGATGCAACGTCTGCACCTGGAGATAATTGAAGAAGGTTCTCTCGCTGCCCTTAGTGTGAATTTTACACTCGAGGAGCAGATTAGGGAAGCCCAGAAGACTGACTTGGAAGTAGCTCAAATCCGTGAAGCATTGAAGAAAGGCAAGGCCAAAGGTTTCAAAGAAGATGCACAGGGCACTCTTTTGTTCGAAAACTGGTTGGTGGTGCCTTTTGACCGCGCCTTGAGAGAACTCATTCTCAAAGAGGCTCATGACTCCAAATTCTCTATCCACCCTGGTAGCACTAAGATGTACCAAGATCTTAAGAAGCGGCTATGGTGGAGCCGAATGAAACGGCAAATCGCTCAATTTGTGGTCGGGTGTGATGTGTGCCAAAGAGTCAAAGCTGAGCATTTGAAGCCGGCAGGTACTCTACAACCCCTGCCCATTCCCAAGTGGAAATGGGAAGAAGTTGGCATGGATTTTATCACCGGCCTTCCAAAGACTCAAGCTGGGTCTGATTCCATATGGGTGATTGTTGATCGTCTGACAAAGGTTGCCCATTTTATTCCTGTCAAGACCACTTACACCGGGGTCAAACTAGCAGAGTTGTACATCTCCAGGATTGTTTGTCTCCATGGTGTACCGAAAGTGATCATTTCTGATAGGGGCCCCCAGTTCACCTCTCACTTATGGAAGTGCTTGCACCAAGCGATGGGGACCAATCTATCTTTCAGCTCCGCATACCACCCGCAAACAGATGGACAAACGGAAAGAGTGAATCAAATTTTAGAAGACCTTCTCCGAGCATGTGTGTTGTCCTATAGCAAGAACTGGGAGAAATGTTTACCATTTGCAGAGTTCTCCTACAACAACAGTTTCCAATCAAGCATCCAAATGTCACCGTTCGAGGCATTATATGGAAGAGCTTGTAGGACACCTTTGAACTGGTCCGAAGCCGGGGAAAGGCCATTTTATGGTCCAACTTTGGTAGAGGATGCAGAAGAACAAGTTCGTGTAATCCGCGAACGACTTCGGGCGGCTCAATCTCGCCAGAAGTCCTATGCCGACCGCCGTCGTCGTGACTTGAGTTTTAAAGTGGACGATCATGTCTATCTTAAGGTTTCTCCAATGAAAGGAACACATCGTTTCCAACTCAAAGGCAAATTGGCACCTCGCTACATCGGACCTTTCCGAGTTCTAGCGAAGTTGGGACCGGTGGCTTATCAAATAGAATTGCCATCATCACTTGCAGACGTGCATGATGTTTTCCATGTTTCACAATTAAGAAAGTGTCTTCGTGTCCCAACTGAAGCCACCGAGCTAGAAGAACTTGACCTACAGCCGGATCTTTCTTATCGGGAGCACCCGATTCGTATTCTTGAAGAAAAGGAGCGCAAGACGCGAAATCGCAATATCAAATTCATCAAGGTTCAATGGAGCAACCATACTAAAGATGAAGCAACATGGGAGCGTGAAGATCACGTGCGAGCTAGCTATCCAAATCTTTTTCTTTCTACTTAAAATGTCTTCGGATCAAGAAAGGAAAGTTTAAACAAAGCAATGGGAAGGAAGAATGTATTAGCCATTCCTTGTAACCCTACAAAGATATCTTGGCACTATCTTTGAAGGAAATCAAGACAACAGATGTTTTGTTTTCTTTTAGGACCTTCTATCCAACTTCCACCCTACCGATCTCGGGGTCGAGATCTTTTGTAAGGGGGGAGGTTTGTCACATCCCCAAATTAATAAAGAGGTTTAGTATGCATCCCATTAGCATGCATCATGTTTTTAAACTTTTTATTTAAATATTGTACTTGGAAAATCTCCAAATACAAACGAAACATACATTTTAAATTGAACTCTAAACTAAAAATTGGAATAAATGCTACTAAAGTACCTCTGTAAATAATTTATTCAAATACTATATTAATTATCACAAATTAATATAATTTTTCCCAAATTTTTGGGACTGGTTTGAACCCTAAGAAAATTCAAACACCATTAAAAGACCTAACCTAAGTTTGAATTTTTATATTACAAATTATATCATGAATAGTAGGGTTCAATAATTTTTATGGACATTAGACCTCCCCAGGAACCTCTGTGATTTATTTCACATTTTTAGGAATTTTATTTCTATTTTTAGCACCCTGGTCAAAGTAGAGGGAATGAGTTAATTCCTAGTCAAAACCCTAAACCCAAACCGGTGCACTGTTCCTCGGGCTCAAGCCGACCCGGCGAACTGACTCAGCCCGACCGCCTAACTGCACCATCGCATGCAACCATCGGATCAAGGATCAACAGCCCAGATCGCGTACCTCTTCCGACCTGTCCGAGCACCTCTCTAATCTCAGCCGTCCAGCTGAGATCCAACAGTGCGCATCGAATCACTTAACTCACGTTCGCACGCACCGCTTTGTCTCGCTGACACAGTGGGTCCGAGCTGTCAGCTTCGTCCCTGACCTCGCGCAGGAGCTCCACGCCACGCGGCCGCGACGCTCCGACGCGCTCAGAACGGAAACTCGACGCCGTCAATCCGCCGCTGCCGTTGGCCACTCCTGGAGCTTCTCCGTCTCACGCTGCCTCCATCCCCATCAACACCCGAGCATATTACCCCCTCCAGGCCCCAGTTCTCCCTTCACTTCTCCTCTGGCCGCCGAGGAGAGGGAAGCTCCCCTGAGCTCTGTTCTTCGGTAAAGTCCTCGAAACCAAATCCCTCTCCTCCTACTTTGCATGTCGTCTTCATTTTCGCTCACTTGAGCTCTTGTCATTGCTTGTAGATCCAAGAACACCAGCGTGTCCTCACCGGCTCTAGAGCGCGCCCGCGGCTAACCCTTGTTGCCATCTTCATCTCCGGTGAGATCCTCTTCTTTTCTTGCACGTCACTATGTGTCTTAGGACGTAATCAAGATTTCCCCTCAACTTATTTCACCAATGCTTGACAGGATCACTGGAATTTGGACCTTACCCCTCTTGTCGGCTGAAACTACTATTCACTATCCATTGTTGGCTGGTGAGTCCTTTATCCAATTACTCCTAGGGTGACCACCTACTGACTTCACCCAACCTTACCTTACCTCCATTTTTCAGTCTTTTTGCCCAGAGTGACCCCTCCTCGTGAGCTTTGCCGCCGCCGTCACCATTGCCGTGGCCAGCTCAACACCAAGTTTCCCCGGTCTCTCCATCTTTCTTGTAAGGTTCCCTGGACCTTGTAGATGTTTTTGCGCGCACTATTTTGCTCAGTGCATCGCCGAGTCGCTTTAGCCTCTTGTGCCGTAGGGGTGCCACCGCTCGCCGTCGGCTAGCCGCCGGTGCAGGCCGCTCCAGCCACCGCCGTCGCCACCATTAGGTGCGCACGGTTCCTAGCTTTCCGTTCCGACCTTTAGTTCGCGCCGACGAGTCCCACAGCGCCAGCGAGCCGCCAGGCCATCTCCCGGCCAAACGCGCGAGTGCGTGGCAGTTTCCGACCGATACTGTGGCTCGGGGATTAGAGCAAATCAGTGTCTTTACGTGCTAATGATTGCTTAGACTATTAATTGGATGTCTTAGTTGCTAAATGTGACTATTACACGTGGGACCAGGAACAGAAATAAAAAAGGATAAGTGTAATACGGTAGAGTGATTGACATGTGGTCCCCCACCCTTAAGTGCCGGTGCACTGAACTTTGGCTGCGTGAACTAGGTCATAGACCTAGTCACTGACTTCGGGCCCCACGTGTCAGTTTGTTTAATTCGTAAGTGTAAACGAAAACCGACGCTATTCACTGGCCCCACCCGTCAATGGCTGTGGCAAGGTTAGCAATCGGTAGAAAAAGTAGTAAATGCTTTATGAAATTCGAAATCTGTTATTTTTGCACAGTGAGAATTGGTATTAACTTCTAAAATGCATAACAAATTCATTTTAACTACAAAAGCAATGAAACCACTTCTGGAAATTTTCATATTTAATGAAATTTATATTAAAATTGGTTTCAAACATGTCTCTGTAACAGAGAACATTATTTTGGAAAATGGACCGTTGACACTATTATTTTTGCAATAGAAAAAGGGTTGATAACTTCATAAATTCATAAGTAATTCTTGGAAACTCCAAAAACAGTGAAATCAGTTTTGATAATTTCTATTTCAAATGAACTTAATTATAAAAATGGTTTCAAACTTACCTTTGTCACAGAAACTATAGTTTGGGGAAAATGATCCTAAAGGGTATTATCTTTACACTATTAATGCTGATAACTTTGAAAATCAATAACTAAATCAAGAAAACTCCAATTGAAGCAAACTCAATTGTTTTGAACTTGTAATAATATTGCCTGTTTAACCATGTAATCCTTGTACTCACCACTACTCTACAAAATTTCACCTCATAATTAATTTGCATAAATGAAGGCATATTGAAATCTGAAACTCAATTCACCATAACTTTCACATACTAAATCAAAATGAAATAATTCTTTCACCAAAAATCATATAAAATAATGACTTAGCTACTGTAGAAAAATCATGCATTTTTTAGCATCTTGATTTTTGGAGTATTTCTCGATGTTTATTCGATATTGTATTTATTTAGATTCCGAGCTTATTGATATCGACTCCTACGCGACTGAGAGTGAACAATTACTTTACCAGCAAGGCAAGTATCCTTTGAACTTTCTTTTTGCATCATATTTGATCCCAATTTTGTTAGGGTAGATGCAATGATAATTGCTTGCATGATAGTTTTATAATGTCGCTATTTTTGTGATGAGTAGTTAGACATCTCCTATTATCTTGTCATTGTGGCTATCCATGGATTACTCCAATACTGAAATGCTTATGTTAGGATGTGTGAAATTATATTGTTCAAGTTTTGCTTAGCCATGCAAGTCTAGAACCGGTAGTTTGATTGTCGGGAATAACCCGACAATCATGGGATAAACACAACTCTATTTATATACTTCTGTTTCAGATCTTCGTATCTGTTTTCTAAGTTAAATTTGGTCATTTTAAATGAGCTTTTGGTCTGGATAAGTGATGGCTAGTGATGGTGCCTTCGTGCACGAGAATTGGGTATGTGGTTGGACTTGTCTGGACAATTAAGGACCGAACTTTGGTAACGTCATTGATTCAAGTACATTCGTGCTATCACACGCGGGTTGGGAGCCGTATGGTTAAGTAGGGGGAAGGTTTTATTGGGTTGGGGTCCCACGGTGGTGAAATTGTAAGGGCATGGGACCGTGAAATCCCGTGTTCCTTTTGGGCCGATAGGATGGGGGCGTTAACGTCTTGTGTTTCCTAGGTGATAGGATGGAGGCGCTAACATCTTGTGTTTCCTAGGAGCCATGGGTTGAGGGACTTAGCTCAATGGGATCTTCTTGCTAAAAATGACCGTATCTTGATTTACCCGGCCGGTATACCATAGGAAGTATGCTATATTCGGAGGCATCTGGAGGCTTACGGGCTAATCAAGTCGTGTGGGTAAAGTAGTACACCCCTGCAGGGTATAAATCTATTCGAAATCCGTGTCCGCGGTTATGGACAACCGCTTGAGTTCGGGAGTTACTATTGTTAGACTTGGAATTAAAATTGTGGTTATAACTTGGTATTACCATGAATGGGATATTCATGTTTGTTGTTTTATCAAAGTGGACCGCCACTTTGTTTTGGTATGATTCATTTGTTATTGAATTTATCACTTGTTCACATGTTTTACTTCTACTTCAAAACTGATTTTGAAATGGCACTTGAGAAACTAGTATGTGTAGGTTGTTCAGTATTGCATCGTTTTCGCAAAATTAAGCCAATATGAGCCTTCCCTTGAATGACCTTATGCATAACTATTTTTATTTATGTAAGACTTGCGAGTACTCTTTTGTACTCATCCAGATGTTTGCTGGCTTTTACAGGTGAGGGGGATAATGAGACCGACGAGCTTGTCGGTGCCGATTTTGGCGACACCGATGAGTAGTGTGCTATCTTTAACTCCCAGTTGGTTGCCGATGGGTTGTGTGGCATACCACTGCTGGTCTTTTGGTTTATCTACTTATTTCCGCTGCTACTTAATACTTTCCTTTAAATTTGGCCGGTCGGCCACTTGTATTAGTTGTAAACTTGGAACTATGTTGTATCACTTTTGTACTATTTATGTATGATTGTTGTATGGATATGAGCAACGTTGTATGAGAGTATGATTATATTGGTCGCTGATCTTGGGAGCCAATATAAGTCGTACTCGCTGTTCGTGGCTTTCTATTTAACTCACCAAGTGTAGTGTTTGACTTGTTGGAGAACCGACAATCATATAGTGCTCGCAGAGGAGCGGCGCGCATGATCGTCGAGGCTCTAGCGTTAGTTGAGCCTCTCATTTAGATGGAGTTAAGTTGGAATCCATTTACTAGAGATGTAGAGTTATGTCCCTAAGACCTTGATTAGTCTCGGTCTTACGGAGGTAACTCCGGGGTCCCCACATAGAGGCTCTACCGCTGTTGCTGTTGCACTTGAGGATGATCCACAACCTTGGCGAGGAAACAATTGGTTGCTGGAGGAGACGTTCGACTACGGTGGATGATCGACATCTACGACCACTACACCAATGCGCTCTACGTTAGATCGGGCTACTCCAACACTTCTTCCGCTGCACTACGCGTCTTGTGGTAATGATCTGTGACCATCTTCTTGCTTGGCTTCCTAGTTTGCATGGTAGAATTTTTTAATTGCTGCTAGCATAGCCTACTCGTATCCCTTCATTTTTGTAGTTGTGTCTGCTCGCTAAGGATTCACCATTCTGGGGCCCCTCTTGCGCCGCTCATTAAACCAAATAGAACTAAATCAAAATGTTGCTAATTAGTTGGTCAGGTCCACCCCACCCTGGACATGTGGTTGTACGGTATGGCCCAAATCAATGGCGCACAAAGTTATGTCCTTAGTGTCTACTCAGGCAAGGCAATCACATCCCAAAATCATCACCTTTATTGCACTTTCATTCGCTTGAGTATGAAATCATTTTTGTTCAACCCGGCCAAATGACAACCCTTGCTATGGCACAATAAATTTTATCAAAAGTGGCTCCACCACATTTCCATATATCATTAGGTCAAAATTAATCATTTAAGAATATGTGATCATGAATCCCATCGCGGTGTGGTGAGGAAGAATAGAACGGAGCTTTGGGTAGCATTTTATAGGCAATGGGGTGGAGATAAGCGAGAGAGAGCGTGAGCACCGGCAGGCAGAGTGACGGAGCTCTCGGAGGCGTACGGGCAGGCATGGGTGAGGAGAGGGTAGGGTATGGGTGCGGAGGTGATCGGGAGTTGACGGGGACGGTTGGGTGCTGGAAACTAGGGGCGGCACGGTCCAAAATAGCGGGCGTGCGGCGATGTGCTCGCAAGCGTGTGCTGGCGCTCGGCGAGATGAGGTGGAAGACGGATTCTACCGGTGGGGTCCACCAGTCAATGGGCAGGAGAGAGGGGTTAGATTAGGGTTTTGGATTTTCAAGCTGATTTGTTTGTCGAATTTTTATACTAAGGAAAAAAGTCCAAATTAATGACATTTTTTGTGAGGGCTCCTAACTTAATATAGTTTCTACTTTAAATTTTTCATAAGTTTATCTCTTCTGTGAATTTTTCTAAAATTCAAGTAAGCTTCTATTCTTATGCATTTACATTTATTATTTTAACAAAGTTTCACATAAGTGGTTTGGTGAATTATTCCTGGGAGATCATACCCAATATAATTCTCTCACTTAATATTTTTTAATTTGTTTTATCTAATTTCGTTTGAGTGCATGTTTGTTTGTAATTCATGATTTGTTGTGAAACCGATGTTCAAAGTTCAAACATGGTAGACTTTCATATGCAAAATGATCAAAGTATTTTTCTTTATACATTTATAATACATATTCCCAAAATTCAGATTTTGGGATGTTACAATTGCCCATGGGTTATGGCGTACCACGTGGGTTATTTATCCTTAATTATCATTTATTTCCACTACAAGTACTCTTATTTGTAATATGTTTGGACAGTCAGCTCTGTTGTGTAAAATTCAGTCTTAATGACCTATTTTTTACTTGTTAATATTATGTGCTACTCTATTTTATTTATTCGTGTATGGATGTGATTCAATGTTGTAAAGTGTGTGCGCTAGTAACTGATCATAGAATTAGCACGATATACACATAGGATTTAGAATTCAACTTCCGGATCCCGCACATGGCACAACCCGCACATGGCACAACACTTACTCGTGCGTGGATTGGTGGCAGTGGGTGGTGGTGACAACCGGGTCCACCGCTGATGCGGCCCTAGAAACTCCAAACACTTCAACTGATATCAATTCTTTATTTTTGTTAGACACATATTTGTAAATGCCAAGAGGGAGGTGAGGGAGGACGGCATGGAAAGTGAGGATGTAGCGGATATGTATGTGTCGTGGCCGACGGCACAACGAAGGAAAGCTCTCACTGGCTGTGGGAAAGGAAAGGAGAGAGAAATTCTAGCTAACCATGAGGAAGGCATATACAGGTGTGGAGGTGCTGCTGCTATGCATGAGATGCGTGCATGTGTTGTGCATGGAGGAGAGGAGATGGTGCAGCGCATGGAGGTTTGCCACCTAGTGCTGTGCAAGGGTGCCTGCTATGTACACGTGAACAGGAGGGCATGCATGCTACAAGACTTGAGTCAGGAAGAAATGAGCCAGGAAAGAGGGTGTGTGAGCCAGAAATGGAACCGTGGAGCCAGAAACATGAATCACAAGCCAGGAACTATATCCATGTTGGTTCCATACTAATCTGATTAATTAGAATTCATATTTCTTTTGAGTTTGAGTAGTAAAATAAATTGAGTTGAGTGCTAGTCGGTTTCGAGTCATCTATGCGTGTGTGCTGCGTCTATAAAAGGCCAGGGGCCACACCCATGTAAAGGGGAGACTACGTGATATTATTCTTTGCTGTCGAGTTTTATCTCCAGAAACGCCATGCTGACGGCCAAAGCTTGTGCCTCGTTTTTCCTGTTAAAACCAATCTAGGGTTTTGATTTTTGCTATGTTGATTCAAGTTCATAAACTTGAGTCGACAAGCTAATTCCTGTGGGAATCAATCCATCCAGTTCATTCCTGTTCTGCTTGTGGGAGTTGGTGGAGACCAAGATCGAGGAGCAGATCCATCGGGACGAGTTCTTGATCAACTGGTTCAATCCACGCCCAATGTGACCATCTGCTGCTGTGGTTTTCGGTTTGTTCCTGTCTTAATCAATTTGAGGGCTATTGTTTTACTGTCGTGGAAAGAATAGAAGCACCAATCTACTAGCTGTTTTTGTTGAGGGCTATTGTTTTACTGTCGTGGAAAGAATAGAAGCACCAATCTACTAGCTGTTTTTGTTGGATGTGAACAACTTCGTTGGTGATTTGTCTAGATAGTGCTTTACTGCTGCACATTATTGTCTGTTGTTTGGCCGATTAGCAACAAATATTTTGCTGCTACTATTCACCGCTTTACTGTTGTTTGATTAGTTACTTGGACGAGCTGCTGTTGAGGCCTGCGCATTGACACATACACATCAGACTGGTTATTTCTAGTGCATCTAGACAGAAAAGTTCCTACTATTTGTTCTAGTACTGTGAAAGATTAGGCACAAACACGTGTCGACTAAGTTATTACTAGTTAGCTCGTATCAACTGTGCTGCAACAGGGTGCGCAGAACAGGCGAGCAGAGCGCCTTCACGCACTGTCACGTGCCCAGGCGAGGCGCAAACAGGCAGGCGCGAGGTGGAAGAAGACGGCTAGCGCGTGGGCCCTACATGTTAGTGGCTCCGGTGGGGATGGTGCGCGGGCTGTTACTGGGCCAAAACAGTAATAGGCAAGACTGAGGGGAAGGAATCAGGATGGAAATCCGGATTTTTATTATTTTAATATTTAAATAACCCTAGAAATCAACTTTTAATATTTGAAATTAGCATGCCAATTCCAAAAGTTATGAAAGTTACTCGAGAGGCTGCTGACACCATCTAGTATTTGTTAGATCGAATTCTGATCGCATGCCTAGGTCGAACCGGGTTTACTCCCCAGGCCACAGCCCACAGGTCCAAACGAGCTGAACACAGCTAAGCCCATAGGCTGCCGCATGCAAGCCCTATTGTCGGACCCGGATTTCGTAATCCAGAAACCTCTGTGAAAACACTGTGCTATTCCCTGGATCAGTAGATAGCACTCACAGATACATCACTGAATCAACTCATATATGGCGTAAAATCATACCATTCATTAACTAACACAACAGAGTTTACATAGACCGCGTCGGGTCGAGTTTTATAATAGGCTGAACAGGCCAAAGGATTACATTACAAAAGCAGAAGCGACAACGGAAGCAAAACGGGTGAGAGCTCATCTCTCCACAGGCAAGCGACTGGGAAAACTCATGTGCGTCCGATATTACCTAAAGACTCAGATAATATAGGATGCACGCAAGAACCAACGGAGTCAGCTGGACTGGGGCGAGACTAGAACATCTAAATACTACACTACGCTTCATCATCTTCCGGACCTCCAACTTCTAGATCCTCGTAGTAGTCGTAATCTCTAGGATTTCCTGCTTTTGAGGGTTTTGGGGGAAAGAGCGAGAATGAGCATAACTTCCGTGCTCGCGAGCCAACACACAATGCAACTAATATACATGCAAGGCTAAACAAGGATAGCTCGGGTTCTTTTATTTGCTAAAGCAACATTTTCAATTAATCATATTTACAAATTCCTATCACTTGGCATTTTAACAAATTGCATTTTATTAAAAAGAGTAATTGTGCAATATTTAATAACAGCAGAGGTTCCCTCCATCGGAAACTCTACTTTGTGCTTACTTTTGATTTGGTCCATCCCCAATTACTAACATCACTGAGTTCGAGCACTCAAGCAAAATCCAATCTCAGGGCTAGGTGAGTCCACCACACTTTTCATCCCACCCACAAAGGTTTTTGAAATAGAACTAACTCGAGTAAAGATTCCCATGTCCGCCTTTGACCGTAGGCGCGGCTATTTAAACAGTTTAGACTCTGCAGAGGTTGTACACTTTACCCACAAGAGATAGTCATACTCGTTACCCCACATGATTCCTTAATCATGTAGTTGAGCGACCGTCACAGTAACCTTTCGAAATACCTCACCCCTTCTGTCATCTCACCTATATGGGGTTACGCCCATATATTGGTGCGGGATGTCACCCCCTACGTCTTGTCGTAGAAGGCACTTCACCATCGGTGTCCCATTCAAACGTGATCAAGTTCACACTTGCACCCTTAATTGTTCCTCCCATGAGATTAACTTTCAAGGTTCAATAAATCTACTAAGCCAAGTTGCAGTTTGCAGACTTGTGGTTGTACTTGTTTTACACGAGAGGTCATGAAAAGATTAAGTTCTTAGGGTTGTCTAGGCGGATCATTTCACATATCAACATTCTTCGGGCTGCATTAGCACCCATCGACATACTCTTCATCACACCGTCCGCCCAGACAGTAGCAGCAATATTAGGGTTTTGAGGAGTAAAACCAAATCACCACGTTTATCTCAGCTATGGACCACCAATGACTGCCCAAATCATTTTTATGTTTAAAGAGATGATGATTGGAACATTTTAATGTCCCGGTACTTAAGCAAGACTAGCATGTCGCTTAAGTACGACCTATAACTAGTACTACCACATAACTACTAGGGTGAAAATGGTTAAGGGATTCAAGTTGTCAAGGATGGCATAATAATTAATTATTTAACAAATGGGTATTTAACTACCTTAAGTTTTAACATATATTTGTTTAAAGAATTAAAGCATGCAATTTGCTATTTTAAAAGAATATAATTTGCATAAAATATAGGCTCAATATGATCAAAGTATTGACTCGCCTGGGATATAGGTAAGAGGATCTTGATAATCTTGGGCTTGATCAACTTGGGGATCTCCGGCGTCTTCAAATCCTAGTTAGACGAACATATCCGGAAAAGGAACAGACAAGCAAAAAGAGCAATTAAAAACAAATGAACAACAAATGAACTTCAAATTAAACAAGATCTATGCCATTAGCAAGATCTTGAATTAACAAATTTTTAGAAATTTAAATCACAATTTTTGGAGTTGAAATGAGGGAGATAAGAATTTTTAAAGCCCCTCTTTTGAATTGAATTAGAAAAAGGAAAAGAAAAATCAATCCAAAAAATGAAACTGTGGTGACCCCGGAGTTATCTCCGTAAGACCGAGACTAATCAAGGTCTTAGGGACATAACCCTAGATCTCCAGTAAATGGATTCTAACTTAACTCGATCCAAATGAGAGGCTTAACTAGTGCCAGAGCCCCAACGATCATGCGCGCCGCTCCTCTGCGAGCACTGCATGATTGTCGGTTCTCCAACAAGTCGAGCACTACATTTAGTGAGTTAAATAGGAAGCCACGAACAGCGAGTACAACTTATATTGGCTCCCAAGATCAGCGACCAATATAATCATACTCTCATACAACGTTGCTCACATCCATACAACATTCATACATAAATAGTACAAAAGCGATACATCAAAGTTTCAAGTTTACAACTACAAAAGTGGTCGACCGGCCAAATTAAACAAGTTCATAGCGGAAACAAATAAATAAACCAAAATGCCTGCAGTGGTATGCCACACAACCCATCGGCAACCGACTGGGAGTTAAAGATAACACAATACTCATCGGTGTCGCCTAAATCGACACCGACAACCTCGTCGGTCTCATGATCTTCCTCACCTGTAAAAGCCAGCAAACATCTGGCTGAGTACAAAGAGTACTCGCAAGTCTTACACAAATAAAAATAGTTATGCATAAGGTCATTCAAGGGAAGGCTCATATTGGCTTAATTTTTGCGGAAACGACGCAATACTGAACAACCTACACATACTAGTTTTTCAAGTGTCATTTCAAAAATCAGATTTGAAGTAGAAGTAAAGCATGTGAATAAGTGATAAATTCAATAATAAATGAATCATACCAAAAACGAAGTGGCGGTCCACTTTGATACTACAACAAGCATGAACATCCCATTCATGACGATACCAAGTTATAACCACAAATTTTAAATCCAAGTCTAACAATAAGCAGCTACAAATTTCAAGCGGTCGTCCATAACCGTGGACACGGTTATTCGAATAGATTTATACCCTGCAGGGGTGTACTACTTTACCCACACGACTTGATTAGCCCATAAGCCTCTAGATGCCTCCGAATATAGCATACTTCCTATGGTATGCCGGCCGAGTAAATCAAGATATGGTCATTTTTTGCAAGAAAATCCCATTGAACTAAGTCTCTCAACCCATGGCTCCTAGGAAACACAAGACGTTAACGTCTCTATCCTATCTCCTAGGAAACACAAGACGTTAACGCCCCCATCCTATCGGCCCAAAGGAACACGGGATTTCACGGTCCCATGCCCTCACAATGTCACCACCGTGGGACTCAACACAACAAAATCTTCCCCCTACTTAACCATACGGCTCCCAACCCGCGTGTGATAGCACGAATGCTGCTTCAACAGCAGGTACCCAAAGTTCGGTCCTTAATTGTCCAGACAAGCCAAATCACATACCCAAATCTCGTGCACAAAGCACCATCACTAGCCAACACTTGTCCAGACCAAAAGCTCATTTAAAATGACAAAATTTAACTATTATGTTGCAAGTAAATCTACAAACTTGCATCCTATATATGTAGAACCATGCAGAACCAGTGAAGATTCTCATTGCAATCCTGGGATCTGCACGGGAGATGGTTAGCTCCCATTTTGCATGTACGGCTGGATAACCATTTGTAAATAGATGTTGCGTATATACAGGCTGAAATAATGGAGAACATTACGCTCTCATTTCTCATGCCGAATACAACATCAGACGACATTGTACTCCTGTGCAGAAAACAGCACTGGAAAAAAAGAATCCTGATCTGGGGGCTAGGCAGCGCGACCCACCCGGGCCACCCTCCCTGCGGCGGCGATTCACCCTCCCTAAGGTGCGGGACGCCGATGGGGTGGATAGTAAGCGCGGGGCAGAGGAATCATTTTTAAACTGATGAGCCTTGGCGATGAACACAAACACAAGATATGCCAGCAGAGGAAGCTCTACCACTAACTGTTGTTGAAATTGCAACCGACTTGAAATCATGATGCACAAGTCTATATAACAAGTGGCAATGACAGAAAAGAAAGGGAAATCTTAAGAGCTGCTAAGTGAAATGTTAGGACCTGCTATCTATGTACATCATGATGCACAAGTCTATCATAACACATGGTCATTAGAAAACAAAAAGATTTGATTCATGGGTCGGATAAAGCACAACCTTCGCTGGTGAAGAAGGTGTTGCCCAGGCCAAGCTCTTGCGGAGGTTAACGCCAGCCTTGGCCTTCCACTGCTTTGGAGACTCGGTCGCCGGGGACTTGCTCGTCTCGCCATCAAGATCCGAACTTCGCCCGCCGCCGAAGAATCGCCAGTGGGCACCAAATCAGAAGCTTCGGCACCCAACCCTGAAAATCGCAGCAGCGGCATGTCAGATACCCAAATCGCAACCGCTAGGATCACCAATCAACCACCCAAATGCCCCACAAATCCTCCAAAATGGAACACATAGAAATACTTTTGTATTTGCGAAGGAGGCAATCGCACAACCAGATCTGGTGCGGGCGTCGGGTGCCGGCCGGTCCTCCACCGCGCCGCTGGTGCGCCATCACCGCCGCCTCGTCCCTTCTATTCCCAACGCCGCCTCATACGGCGCGGGTGTGGAGCGTGAGAGAGATGAGACGGAGGAGGGCGCGCAAGTGGGAGGCGGCGGCGTGGGTGGGAGAGGGAGGCGGCGCGCGGGTGAGAGAGCGTGCGCCGGCCAGCGGGTGGGTAGCGAGTGGGAGGAGGGCGTCGCGAGTAGGAGAGGGAGGGCGGGCGCCGCGGATGGGGAGAGGCGGGTGCCGTGGGTGGGGTGGGAGAGGAGGGCGGCGTGGGTGGGGAGAGGTTGCTCCAGAGGGAGGGAGGTGGGCGTGGGGTGTGGGGCGTGAGGCGGGGGCGCGGGGCGTGGCTTTCGATGACGCGAACTCGCCGATCCAACGAATTTAAGAGCATCACTGAGTGTATCTCCACCGTTGAGGGAGGACGGACCACGGTAAACTTCTTCTTTTAAGTAGTAGAGATGACTAATATCATCTCCACACATATGATAGAGCATACGCAAAGAACATAATCATCGAAACCTCTTAGCTACTATAATCTCCACTCCCGTGGACGAAACATGATCATTGAAGCTTCTCACACATCAACAAAACACAATACTAATCAACGAGCATCTAGTGTTTACAAAATCATACAAAAGTCATTGTACTTGCCTTTAGCGTTGCGAAGCGTGCGGAGGCAACGAAAAAGCCGCTAACCTTGGCGCCTCACCCCCTACACCAAAGTTACTCAATAAGAACCAAGTCATCAAGATACTACTCGCATCGCCCCTAACTCATACCCCAACCCCATCACTTAATTGTACCCGTTGCTTGAATCAAACCACAATCTAGCAGAAAGCCTTACCGGACAGCAACAGTAAAAGTAGCATAACTTTTGCTCTAAAACTCGAAAAGGGGTGTTCTCAAGTTTGTTTGAAAGGTAATGAAATTATCTACAACAACCTAGTTGGTGGAAATCCCGAATTCTATATGTATCAATCTCCAAAAGACCAATAAACACTTTTTGTTAGAACTACCGGCCATTCTGGACAGCAGTACGGTAAATGCCATAACTTCTAATTGGCTAAACCAAACTTTGTGTTCTTTATCAATATCAAAAGCTAATACCACGGCCTACAATAACCTGGTTAGGTGAAAGCCCTGAATTTTTCATTAACACAATCATATTTTTAAAAGACAACTTGATAGTTTATTCTCGTCAGGATTCTGGGCAACAGAGACAGAAACTATCATAACTTTTGATCCGTACGTCGGAATTCAGTGTTCTTGGCGGACACCGAAAGCTAAGAACAATACCTACATAACTCTAGGAGATGGACAACTCAAATGCGGCTTCTAAGATCACGAAACAGGCCGCGCAACATTCTGGACAGAACCGACTTTCTAATCGCAGCAAAACGATCCAATCAAACTAATTGAATTCGCATCTAATACAACTTGATAAGAGAGGAGAAACCATCGTTACCCTTGAAGACCCCCAAGAAGTCGCTGATCAAACCCCATGAAGAACTCCTCCTTCCCCGATCCCTTCCTTTCACGTTTCGCGAGCACACCCGTTGCTTCTCCCTTCGTCCGCTGTCTTGGATAGCAGCGAGGAGGCACCACCAAAGGAGGGGAGGTGCTAGATCTTGGTGGACAGGAGGGGAGGTGGCTGCCTAGGGGAGAGGAGGGGGTGGCGGCTCAAGGGAGGGAGGAGGGGAAGAGAGGTGCGGCCAAAGGAGGAGGAGAGGGGGAGGGGTGGCTAGGGTTTTGGGGGAGGGTGGCACCTCCCCCCTATGGCCGGCCAGGCCTCATGGGCCAAGGCCCAGGCCCAGGTTGCCGGGAGAATGCAGAAAACCCCCTCTATTCTCCTGATTAAACGTTTTTCCAAAAGAAACCTTCTACCGATTAATTATTCTCTCCCGAAAATTATTTCTAGCACTATCTGAGAATTACATTAATTCTCTCTCAATTTGTATTGCACTCTCAAATGAAAGTCGGGATATTACAGGTTTGTGGCAGGGGTGAACAATTTTAGGTAAACTATGCATTAGGATTAACTATCTCTAATCGACAAAAATTAACTTTGACACAAGAAGCATGCATACTTAGTTTTTGCAAACAAGATATTAGACTTTAAAAGTAATAGAAGCAATATGATCAAATGATGCTACATCTGCTTGCCTTGTTGTAGATCACTTTCTTGCTGCAGAGGATCACTCACGCAATCAATAATTTCTTCGGAACCTATCGCAAGAACTAGAAATCTAATAAAAACGACGAACACCGAAAAGACTCCAAATACAAAGTCATCCAAAATCTATGAAATTTACACAGAAGGTAGAGCACGATTTTAGATAAATTTAGCAACAAGAATCATTTGATTTTGATTAAGTATGCAAAAGATATAGCCTAAACAATTTTTCTCAGCCTGGAAATTCCAAATTAAATTAATTCCGGGTACTGTTCATGGCACAAATTTCCAGAAAGATCTAGAACCTAAAATTTTTATGGTAGGTAGATACTGACATCCTAAGGTTAGCAAAATTGATTTTACTTCACTTGGAGTTAAAATGAATTACTTATGATTTTTCTAAGTTGTAAAACTAGAATATATCATTTTTCAGAGGTACATGCATGGACAAAACCTATTCTATATTAAAGTATACTAATAGAGGAATTTTACAAGCTTGAGTTTGCCCAGCTTGGAGTTATACAGAAAAAGTTATGCGTTTTACAAGTTTTAAATGAATTTCTGGAATATCAAATAATGGCTGAAACAAGTTAATATTGTTTACAAGATTTTCTAGCATAGAACAATGTCTAAATGTATTTTTAGATTAAACTTTAGTTAAACAAGAATTTCACACAGTTGGAATCATCCTAAAAGGAATTAAAACGAATTAGTTATGAAATTTCAAAGTTTAATGCAATTTTCAGTTTACAAATAAAAGGTTTTGGGATTTACTGATCACCAAACCAAAGTGGAAAACCTGGGCTGTTGATTTTGAATCCATCGGCCCAAGCACGCTGGAGAACGACCGCGCGAACGGCCCTAAGACTCTAGCGGTTGGATTTGATCCAACGGCTCCCAACGGAAGTGACATTCGGACCTCCTGATTGCCCCAACCAATCTGGGCCATGGATCTAAGGATGGACGGCCCAGATCAGCGTTACAACCGGAAGTCCAAATGCACTCAAGATCTGAGACGTAGAACAAGAATTGGACGATCCACAAGGAATAGAACGTTTAGAACTCTAAACGCGTCGAGGAGGTCCAGCCCGTCAGATTTAGATCTGACGGTCCAGAGCTACGGGGAGGTCCTAAAGGTTAGATCTACAATAGGAGGTTCTAGACGGTCAAGATCTCATGGGGGAGGTCTTAACGGTCCAGATCTACGCGGGAAGGTCCTAGTGGTAGAGGTTTATACGGAGGGAGGTATCGACGGTTAAGATCTCACAGTGGAGGTCTTAACGGTCAAGATCTACACAAAGAGGTCCGCAAAGATGAAGTCTTAACAGAGAGAGGTCTTAACGGCTCAGGTCTCCACTGGGAGGTCCTGAACGATCAAGATCTACCCAGGGTGGTCCTAAAGGTTAAGACTTCGCGAAGGGGAGGTCTTGAGGTTTTTTTTTGCAAAAGACCAAGGGTGGTCTTTTGCAAAGAGGACCTAAGGGAGGTCCCGAGAGTGGTTTTTGCAAAAACGACCACGGGGTGGTCTTTTCGTGCGGGGATGATCCTAACGGCTAAGATTGAACCAGGGAGGTCCTGGCAACTATGGTTTTAACAGAGGAAGATCCTACGGTTTAGACTTAACCCACAGAGGTCTTTAACGGTTGAGATCTAATCTGGGAGGTCCTGAGGGTTGTCACGGAGGTGGTTTAGCGTACGACAATAAGAAACACGGCCCACATGTAAGCGACACAAGAGCCATTTCCGACAGCCATTAAGCGCTAGCCAATGATTAACTATTAATGAACAAGATCTATGTCCTGAGCGGACAGCGCTACAGCGCATGTCCGAGTAAGGTGCGACAAAAAGCTCGAGCGCAAGGAAAAGCTCCTCGCCGGCGATGTGGACCACGCCAGCGTGAACCAAGGGCACCAATGGGTTCCAAATAGCGAGGGGAACCTAAAGGTGCCAAATGCCAAAACTAGAACACCTCCTACCGGCGGCTAGCCGGAGATGACCGCCAGAGATAAAAACGGCAAAACTCAAAAACTAAAGTGGCCCCACGTTGTTTAACAGAAAGCTCAAACACTACGGGACTAATAAGAGGTTACATGAGGACGGTGAAGTCAAGAAAGCAGCTGGAGAAGCTCCGACGACCAAATATCTTGCCGGAGTTGGGGAAGATGGCAAACCCAGCCACAAAGAGCAAGTCCCCAATTTTACAACCTCTGCGAAGTCAAACAAGGTAAGTTAAGGGAGGTGCTCTAGGTGGTCAAAAGAGCAAATGGGCACATCAAGAGTTGCAATTGAACCACTGGAGCCCGGATGTCCCCGAGGAGCTCCAAGGTCCGACAATGGCGCAGAAGGTGCTCTGGTGTTGTGAGCACAAGAACACAGAGAGAAGCTCGGGTTAGCAAAGTGGTGTCTAAAAGAAACTAAGGAGGGGCTCATGGCTCTTTTAAAGCCGGAGAGCAAGGAGAAGCAATGGCAGAGTTCCTAGGGCACTGCCATGGGCTAGCTCGAGTGACAGGAGCAGTTGGAGACCAAGACTTTTGAGGAAAAGTTCTGACCCGCATTTAAAGTTGGCAGCAAAGAGCCGTTGACAAGGGCATGAAATGACAAGACACTGCTCCCTACTGCCATGGCTCTGGCACACACGCATGCGCACGAAAACGATGATGATCAGGCTCAAAGAGGTCCCACCAGTCAGTGAATGAGCCTGGGTGGACTGGTCAAAGAACATAACGGTTGGGTTAAGTGTTGAGGCCGAGTTTGGGGAGGTCTTGACAGTTGGATTTGGAACGAAGGGCCCCGATTTGAAAAGGTGGTCGGAGGTCTTAACGCTCAAGGTGGTCTGAGCCACAAATCTAGATATGGACGGACCATGACCTCCTAGGCGCTAACAAGGTGGTCGCCAAGGGTGGTCCGGGGGGGGGTTGTCTTTGCAAAAGATCCATGGGGTGGTATTTACAAAAACGCCGAAGGTGGTCTTTGAGGACGTCTTTTGAAACGACTAAGGGTGATCTTTGCAAAGACACATGGGTGGTTGGAGGTCCGGAGGGTGTTCTTTGCAAAAAGACACGAGGTGATCGTGCCCAAGGGTGGTCCGAACGAGTGGGAGGTCTGAGAGCTCCCGAGATCGCAGCGGTAGACCTAAGATCTAACGGCTGAAACTGATCGCGCCTCAAGGATGAGCCCGAGGTGCTCCAAGAGGTTGGGTTCAACCCAGATCTCGAGTCTGACTCGAACCCAAACCAAAGGTTTGACTTAGGGTTTCATTTGAGCTAAAAAATTTGAGGAATTTTTAGAGGTAGCAAGCTAACTCCAAAATTTCTGAAATTTTGACAGTAGCTTGCTGACTTTGAGATGGACCTTATGTAAAATTTTCAGAGGTTTTTATGCTAAGCATTTTTCTCCAGAAATTTCTCAAGGTTCTGAGTTAGGGTTTGACCAAAGGTCAAGCTGGTTTGACTGCCTCTTAAAATATTCAAACAATTTCTAAAAATTGTGAAATTTTTCAGAGGAGTCACACCACATCCTTAGAACCCAGGAAAATTATTTCAAGCGGATGATCCCTAGATTTGACAAGGGTTGGAAAAGAAGGGTCATGACTTTAGTCAATTTGGAGGTTTGGGTTTTTGATTTCCCACAATTCCTTTACAAGAATTACAGAAAAGCTCAAAAACTTCAAGATGCAAGAAAAGTTTCAATTTCTACCCATTTTCTTACATTTGAAACACAAACCCATATTTGGGCTATTACAGATGCGTACGTGAACACGTACTGCGTGTTCTTTGGTTCACTGCGTTGCTCACCCGCAGTGGGGGTGGTGGCGCGACGACTACGGCGGCGCCGCATGTATCGTGTCACCGTTTTTCTTTTCTTTTTACTGTTCATGCGATGCAAAAGTGCAATCAATAATCTGTTCTTTCATGCAATCACTGATTGATTTGGCTGGCGACTTCAAGTCTGCTTGCGGTAGGTTAGAACGGATTTGCAACTTTTAATCTACGGTACAATTGACATCCACTTTTTCATGCAATCTACCGATCAACATTGTGCTGGCGACTTCAAGTCGGCTCGCGGTAGATTAGAGCAGATTTATGTCGTAGAAAACCGATCTAGAAAGCAAATTTGCAGAATTGAAAGTGATCTAGAAAATACGATTCAATCTACGAGCGTCGTTCTTCGATTGTTACCTTTCGATCCGAGGAGAGTCGATCGTGCTGATAACGTGTTAAGAAACCGTCGCTGGTTAGTCCAGTTCGAGCGATTACCTCATAGACAAACTCAGAATCGTAGGAACAATGTAAGAACATAATTGTAGATTGAACACAAAGATATGAGGGGACTTCTGACTTCTCTTTATTGCTCTTCTGTAAAACTGTATTACAATTGTTGAAGACTCCTCTCCTTTATATAGGCTATTGGATGGATGAGGAGACCTATCTTGGACCAGAACTCCTGATCTGAGCCCGGTTTCTTAACACGATCCAGCCAAAAGGGAGAGAAGGGCAAGGGCAAAACGGGAATTCAGTTGAGGATAATTGGGAATAAATTCCCTACCTCACATGTGCTAATAGGGTCTCACACGATCGCGGTCGCGCAGGCGGACCGGGCCTGTGCCTGCGCCACTCGGTCTCGGCCGAGCAAAACCCCTTGACCAAAACCCTAGAGTTAAATACCCGCCCCCAACTTGACCCCCCGCTCCTTTCCCTGCCTCGCGCACGCACGGCACGGCACCGCACGGCGCGCACGCACGCACGCTTCTCTCCTCCCGAAGTCTCCGCGAGGCCACAAGGGGGAGGAGCCGAGGACTCCGACTCCCCCAACTCCCCACTCCGCCCCCGCCCCCCGCCGCCGCGGCAGCGGACCGCGCAGAACCCTAGCTCGGGGGTTCCGGCCTCGCCTCGACCCTGGCCCCCCGCGCGCCGCCGCCGCCGCCGTCGGTGCTCGAGGTCGCCCCAGCCGCCGCGATGGATCTGCCCAGCCTGGCCGTGGTGCTGCGTGCGGCGCTCAGCCACGCCCCCGAGGAGCGCAAGGCCGCCGAGGCCAGCCTCAACCAGGTGAGCCCCCCACCCCCGGGTCGCGCGCCCTCTTCTACTGCCGCCGCCGCCGCTGACGCCGCTTGATCGGGCTCTAGACTCTCTTGTTCCGTTGCTTGTGTTGACGCGCTATAGGGGGCCTGGGGTTCCCGCCGCGCTGAAATGGATTGGGCTGTGCTGGTGGTTCGTCGGGTGATTGCTTTTCGTCTCTGCGTAGTTGGGTTTTGCTGTCGAACCCTGCTCAATCGAATCAGTCACATAAGTACCGTTTTTCAATTGCTATGTTTAACTGTGTACCCAGTCGATTGCTGTTGCCCTGTTTCCTGTGATCTGGAGCTAAGTTATTGTGTTGAATATTTAAATTGGATCAATTTGAACCAGTAATCCGTATTAACCTTTATAATCCGTTGGTTTGATTATTGCTTCACATTGTCGTGTAGTTTGATTTAGTTGTAGAACTATGCTCAATGGAATTTGCCTACCCCAACTTGTTTGGGATCAAAAGCTTTGTTGTTGTTGCTTGTGTTTCTACCTCATGCGGCTAGTGTAGTTATCATTATTGGCCTCCAGGTCATGAACACCTCAGAGTTGGTAGGTTTGTTACCCTGTTCAATCATGTAGACTGGCATTACTACTGAAATTGTGCTAGTTTCCTATAATGATTTTGCATATATAAACTTATTTCAATGAACGTTTCTATGTCACAGAGTTGCTTGTTTGCTCCCTTTATGTTTAACGGGCTATGTTTTAGTGGAAGGGATCTATTGTACTGTTCCAACTGAGTGGTTAGCTTTTCTGTTAGCTATTTCCTTGCACATGCGAACTGAGGTGAACCGTTCGCAAAGATAACTTCTCAGGCAACTTGCATGTATCAAATGATCTGTTTGCTACAATTAGATTTGTTGGAATGGCACTCTTAAGTGCACTGCATCACTCGAAAAGCACTGTTTCTCAGCCAACTTGCATATATCAAATGAGCTGTTAGCTATAATTAGATTTGTTGGAATGGCGGAATAAATATTGCTCTCTTTTCTGAAGTTCATATGTGTTTTGTTCTTGTGTTGTATAATGATGGATCACAACGCTATAATTTGTTCAAACGAATCCGAGCCAAACCAACAAGTGTTGAAAACTTTATGTAGTTTTGAATTTTGCATAGTAATAACAGGGGATTCTAAAGACTGCAAAGTTACAAGTGATATTGTGTTCGTCCTATTTTTCTTAACTTGGAGCTAGCATCATGGTTTGTTAAGAAAGTTGAGTTGGATTGGTGTGTAATCGATACATAGTTATTCCCTTTTTCCAAGAATGAGAAAGGAATAAACTACAATGCATTACTTGGTAATATACCAGAAGGGATAAAATAGAATGATCTGTATTAGCTGATTATTTCCTGTTTTGATGGCCATTAACTCATTATTATTCAATGTTTACCTGTAGTGTGTTCTCTAAATCATGTTTTTGCCATGCTTTACATATGTCTTTCTGTAATTCCCGCAGTTTCAGTACATGCCACAACATTTGGTGAGATTGTTACAGATAATTGTGGATGGAAATTGTGATATGGCTGTGAGACAGGTCGCAAGCATTCATTTCAAGAACTTTGTTTCAAAAAACTGGTCACCTACTGATCCTGGTATGTGAAGGGCAGTAATGGAGCACCAATTCCCTTATGTGTTTCGATAACTTACACTTTTCTCCCCTTTTTGTAGAAGAAAAGCACACAATTCCAGAAAATGACAAGTCCATGGTTCGTGAGAATATACTGGGCTTTGTTACTCAATTGCCTCCACTGCTAAGGTAAGTAACTTTGTCGCAATCCTCCTATCCTTTTCTTGAGGAGTATTTTTTTTTTCTCTGTCGTTGACATGTGTTAGAATTGTAGTGCCAAAAGTGTTTGGTATATTGGCATTTCTTTACCAGATAAACTGAAATATAGGACCTGTAGTTTTAAATAAGGTATTCACCAATCACCATGCTTATTATTGTTGTAAATCCATAATTTTTCTTCACCTATTCGGGATAAATGATGGTAACCGTATTTTAGTAACTGCTGACTTCAACATCCAGCCAATTGCAGTTAAAGGAAATTAATATTTAATATTTATGTTTTTCCTTGTTTCCTTTTTCCCTTGTGCTGCTGGAACTGAAGTGACATATTCTGTGAAATGTAAAAAATATGTAGTTGAAGAATATTGAGTCTTCCACTGTTCCGTCACATAACACATGGAACACAAGCTGTCCTAACTTACAATTGCAGTTAGTGCTAGAAAAGCATTTGTTCTCTGTCTTCCTGTATGTCTGGACTCTGGTACCTCCATTATAGCCTCAGTTTGTACATAGTCAATTTAGGTAATTTGTTGTATAGACGCATAATACGAAGTGCTTCTTCAAGCTGCAATGTGGTAGAGTTGCTATTGTGTTGTCTCTTTTTGTGGTGTCAAGTTCTACATTATGCACATCAGCTTGCATTATTTTAATCCTCGTGATATCTCACTGAAGTTGTAGTGTGGGGTGTTTTTTTAATGATGAAAATACAACATTCGGCATTGTTTGTGTTTGTGAAATGTGTGGATAATTGAGATTTGAGACATCATTCATGACTATATCTTTAGGGCACAGCTGGGAGAAAGTATCAAGATCTTGATCCTTGCGGATTATCCTGAGCAGTGGCCTAGTCTTCTGCATTGGGTTACGCATAATCTAGAGTCACAGGATCAAATTTTTGGAGCTCTATATGTCCTAAGGATTCTTGCCCGGAAATATGAGTGAGCATACATATCACCTTTTACTTTTATGTGCATGATAGTTACATTATCAGTTTTTCTGTTCTGATATATTTTGGTTCTCCTTAACTCAAAATAACTTAGGATTTACATATTTCTGTTGATTTGTTGTGAGATGTGTTTACACCTTATATTATTTGCTTCATTCATTTTTCTGGAGGACTTATATGAAGGATGCACATCATAATTCTTCTCTAATGAAATTTTGCTGTTGTATTTGGATGACATCCTCACAGCACAATGCTTGAGTTTTCCGTTTATCGTTTATATGAGCTAGAGTGATCTTATCCCCCCCCCCCTCTCTCATGATTTAGGTTCAAGTCAGAGGAGGAAAGGATACCTTTATATCAAATTGTTGAGGACTGTTTTCCTCGTTTGTTAAATATATTCAGCACACTTGTTCAGATTGCCAATCCCCCAATTGAAGTAGCTGACTTGATCAAGCTGATGTGCAAAATATTCTGGTCATCAATTTATGTATGTTTTTGGTCTTATTAAATTCTATTTATGTTTTCCAGTTTTCCTTCTATACTTATTACTGCTCTTGTCATGTACTTTGTGCAGCTAGAAATTCCAAAGCAACTCTTTGATCCAAATGTCTTCAATGCATGGATGGTTTTATTCTTAAACTTGTTGGAAAGGCCAGTTCCAATGGAAGGACAACCATTGGATCCTGATGCTAGGAAAGCTTGGGGGTGGTGGAAAGTCAAGAAATGGATTATACATATCTTGAACCGACTATACACTCGGTCAGTATTCAACTAAACTTGGTATGTTTTGGGGGAATCGGTATTTTTACTTATTTTTCTGTTCATTATTGACAGGTTTGCTGATCTGAAGGTTCAAAAACCAGAGAGCAAAGCTTTTGCTCAAATGTTTCAAAAGAATTATGCTGGAAAAATTTTGGGATGTCACTTACAGTTGCTCAATGCAATCCGTACTGGTGGCTATTTGCCTGATAGGGTTATCAACCTTATTCTTCAATATCTTACCAACAGGTTCGTGAGAAAAATAATTGCACAGCATCATATTGTACTTTCAAAGTAACTTTCTTATTTGTGTTTGCATTGTTCTTGTCGCTGCCTTTCTTTGTTTCTGGATTTTTGTACGTTTCACAAACTTGCTGTGAGTGTCTAGCTCTGTTAGACAGTTTAAACACGACAGCTTGCTTTATTCAGATTGCTAATGGCATTCTGCTTTATCATTCCTAGTAATGGATAGTTTTGCTTGATTTCTGGTTCCTGGCATGCATTATTCTGGTGGGGAGTTATAATTTACAACTCAAGCAAAGTGTTTGATATGTGTTTTTCATTTGAGTGAATTAGTTTTGGTTTGACCTTTGTTAGATATTTATATAGCTTAGGGTGTTCATTGCATATTGATCTACCCTGTACACGATCTATTGGTCTTTTGGCCCATTAGAATAGATTAAGTCTCATTTCAACATGGTATCAGAGCAAGGTTAGGGTTTCCCACTTCGCCGCCGCCGCCGCCGCTGTCCCTGCGCCCAAAGCTCCCGCTTCTCGCCTTGCTTTGCTTCTCGGTGCGCCTGAAGCTTTGTTCTCGCCTGCGCCAGCAGCTCCCACCGCCGATCCGGCTCCCTATTGCCGGATTTGTGATCCCGCCGCCGGATCCGCGCCTCTCACCGCTGGATCTGGCCGCTCTGTCGCTGGATTTAGCCCGACGCGACCTCTGTTCTTCATCGCTGCCCGAGCGAGGACACCGCCCAAGGCTCCCTTGTGCGTCGCCGCCGCCGCTCGGCTCTCACCGAGCTCCATCCGCGGCGCTCTGCCCGGCCGCGCCTCGCCTCGCGCACGCCCGGTGACGCCCCAGCAGATCCGGCGATGCCCTAGCGCTGCCGCCCGCCAACTCCGGCAGCCCGGCTCCGGATCTCGACGCCCGGGCCATCTCGACCTCTGGCTGTTGCAGCCACCCCTCGGCCTCCCTTGCAGTCTAGGATGCACGAACACAGACACATGTCGGGATTCACCATTTTCTAAAAAATGGCGACATGGGGATACGGCTATATATAATAATAATAATAATAATAATAATAATAATATATATGCATATGTATTATTGAATGCTTTTCTACGTGTTTGTCAAATAGAAAATGTAAAGTGTAAAATAGGAATATGTACCTCAAAGATGATCCTCGGTTCCTGGTCTTTTCAGTTTTTCATAAATCATAAGTTCATATTAATACCAGAAATTCAGAATTCCTTTAACATGTGAATAGAAAAAACTTGATTAGTAAATGTAAGTAACAATGTAACATGTAGACTTAATTCTTACAATGAAAGCCTTCACATTTTGATTCCATTGGGCACATTTTGATTCCACCATTAGATATTTTGAGCAAATGTGCTTTCACTCTAGAGTAGCTCTCGGTGTACACATGTTTACAATACTTGCATTTGAATATCACGTTTCTTGCACCTCCTCCACCAGCCTTCTCTAGGCACTCGACATGATTCCACAACGGAGCCTTCACATTTTGCTGCTCAGCACTTGAATTTGAACCACCCGGTTCCATCTCCTAAGTCCTAAATCTGCAGCAAGGCATCTGTCTTAGCAAAAAATATGAAACCACTATATGCATGAAAAAGAATAGTGAAACTCTTGCATATAACATGAATACAGAAATAAGATGCAATAACTTATGTGTTTAGACTATTATTGCTGATCAAATGTGCATCAGAGGTGATATCTGTTCAGGAAGGGAAAAACACAACATTACAGTATTAGACATTGCATTTTTATGTTAATTAGCAAATAAAATGAATGCATGGTAACCATTCATCTAAATACAATCATATGTGCACCTAAAGATTGGTCCACTAGGTAGGACAAAGCATGACCCAACCCAAGTAGCTTCCAGCCAGTCATAGGTATGCAAACAAGAGTGCTGAAACATTCATGCTGGACTAGTGCACATACTCAAATCACATCACAGTTTGTCCGGCAGCTACCTAGCTCAGTGGCAGGAAAATGGGTACCTTCCAGTCGCACACTCGCACAGACGCAGCAGGGCGGCGTCGAAGGGGAGAAGCATGGTAGCGTTGGGGAGCAGCAGGGATGAGCGGCGTCGAAGGGGAGCACCAGGGCAGCGTCGGCAACTGGGACGAGCGGCATCGAAGGGGAGAAGCAGAGCAGCGTCGGGAGCACAGAAGGGGCTGCGTCTGGAGGGAGAGTGTCGCCGCCGGCCGTCAGTCATCGTCGGTCGCCGCCGGATCTGGTGACGCAGCAGGGGGTGGGCAGACGGTGTCGGGGGCTTAGGGCTGCAGGCGGCGTCGAAGGAGAATGGAGTCTGGAGATGGATGCGGTGTTGGGGGCTCGGTGTTAGGCTAGGTTAACTGGTTATGGAATGGGTTGGGCTACTGTTTTAGGCCGAATGGAATGGGCCCAAGTGTCTGATACGTGTCCTACATGTGTTCGATACTTGTCCGATTTTAATTTTATTTTTTTTCGCGGCTCTAATTTCCGACACGTCTGAAATACGTGTCGGAGCTATGTCCGTGTCCGATACGGACTCGGCACCTTGCAGACGTGTCCGTGCATCCCAGCCTGCAGTCGACTCCGGATTGCCCCTCTGCTTCGGATGGCTACCGCCGGCGGCTCCTTCGTCATCCCACCGTAGATCTTGTGGCCGCCGGTGCCGTACCTTTCGATTCCATTGGTATCATACTTGCAGGTCTTGCGCCCGCCACCCTTGTTCCTGGCTAGCGCTGCCCCTGTCTCGGGCTGTCGTTGTCGCCCCGGTCTCGGGCCACCGCCGCGGTTCTTGCCTTGGGCTGTCGCTGTCACCCCGGTCTCAAGCAGCAACCGCCGCTCCTGCCTTGGGCCGCCACCGCTCTGGCCTCGGGACACTATCGCCGCTGCTGCCTTGGGCCACCGCCGCCACCCTGTCCTCGGGACATTGTCACTGCTCCTGCCTCTCGGACCGCCGTGGCCGCCGCCCCTGCCTCGGGCCATCGCCCCTGCCTTGGGCCGCCGCCATCGCCCTTGCGTCAGGCTCTGCTCGTCTGGCTCTTGCTTCTCAGCAGTCCTTGCCTCCGCCACCTCCCTTGTCTGGTATCTTATCTTCGTGGATTTTGGACCTGGTGCTTCTTTTCATGACACCAGATTCTACTGGCCTCAGTTCTGTGAGTCCTACAACTTTTCCTTCCACTGTTTAGACTGCAGATGGTACCTCTTTTTCCGTTGCAGGCCAAGGCATCCTTTCCACTTCTTCCTTTTATGTTCCTGCCGTCTCTCATGTTCTCCAGTTTACTATGCAGCTTATGTCGGCCAGTCAGATCATCGATCACGACTGTCGTGTTATTCTTGAGTCTGACTCTTGTTGCGTCTAGGACAGCCACATAGGGACTTTGCTTGGTGCTGGCCTCGGCACCATAATTCGTGGTGTCTTTGGGAGTTTGACTGGCTACATCTTCCTTCTGCTGTCTCTACCTGTCAGTCAGTCAATACACCTGCCTCTGTTTTTGTTGCGTCCTCTATTGCTTCCTTTGTTCAGTAGCACCATCGTTTAGGTCATCTCTGTGGATTAGGATTATCGTGTTTAGTAGGTCGTGGTCTTCTTGGTTCTGTTTCTAGTGACATCTCTTTACCTTGTATGTGTTGCAAGCAGCTGCATCTCCCCTATCCCTCTAGTGATTCTGTCTCGGCTCGTCCTTTTGATCTTGTTCACTCTGACGTTTGGGGTCCGACTCCTTTCGTTTCGAAAGAGGGTCATCATACTATGTGATCTTTATTGATGATTCTTCTCGTCATACTTGGATCTACTCCATGTCCTTTAGCAGTTAGGTTCTCTCTATTTACCCAAGGTTTGCCACCATGGTTTGCGCTCAGTTTGATTCGGCCATTTGTGCTTTTCGTGTTGATTCTGCTGGCGAGTAGCTATCCGCTGCTTTGCGTCGCTTTCTCGTTGAGCAGGGTACTCTTCCCCAATGCTCTGTATTGGTGCTCACGCTCAGAATGGTGTCTCTGAGCATAAGCATCGTCATTTGCTTGAGACAGCTCGCACTCTCATGCTTGTCTTTTCTGTTCCACCTCACTTCTGGGCTGAGGCTGTCTCCATTGCTGCTTTCCTTATCAACATGCAGCCTTCCATTTCTCTTCAGGGTTCTACTCCTGTGGAGCGTCTCTACGGTCAAGCTCCCAAGTATAGTCACCTTCGCTGTTTCAGCTGTGTCTATTTCGTCCTTCCACCTCGTGAGCGAACCAAGTTGGCTGTTCAGTCAGTTGAGTGTGTTTTTCTTGGCTACAGTTTTGAGCATAAGGGTTATCGCTGCTATGATCCTGTTGCTCGCCGGATGAGGATCTCTCGGGATGTCACCTTTGATGAGTCCCGACCGTACTACCCTCGTCCCTCTATTGTCCGCTCAAATTCTCTTGTTGAGTTGATCTTCTTTTTGACTTTTCTTGACACTCAGTTTTCTACTCCTGTTTCACTTCCACCTCTACCTTCGCTTCCTTCTCCTTCGGCTCCGCCTGTTCCCTCCTCTAGATTTTCCTTCCAGCTCTTTTGTTGAGGTTCCACCCTTTCCCCTGCACTACTCTCGCCGTCCTCGGCCTACTTCTCTAGTTGAGCTTTCGTCTTTGTTGGGCCCTGTTCCCAGTTCTTCTCCGTTCTTGCTGGGTCCTACTCCACCTCCTCCCAAATACGATCTTCGTGATCGTCGCACTGTTAAGCCTCCTAAGCGCTACAGCTTCGTAGCTAGGGGTGAAAACGGATCGGATACGGACGGATAATGGCTCTGCCATATTTGTTTCCATATTTTTCCCCGGATCCGGATACGAATACGAATACCTCGGATACGAATATGAATATGAAGTGAATACGAATCGAAACGAATACGGTCACAGATATTTTTCGGAACATGAAAACCCCTTAAATTGTATGCCAGAAATTAACGAAAACATATAACTAATTTATTTGATGAAAACATTCATGAATTGTTTATATTTTCAGCAATCGCACATAACATTGGCACTAACAAGTTGCATTAATTAGTTCATCACAAACATAATACTTAGTTTACCATATTTAGCCCATAAGTCATAACTCACAAAGTCATCACGCATTCACACTTAGTTCATCACATACATAAAACTTAGTTCACACTAACATCGATTAGACTAGATGGTTAATCTATACGCAAATGACTGTAACATCCCGAAGTATGTTACCAAAAATAAAATTAATAAAATTAATAAAGTTATTATTTTATTGGATTTTCTGAGATTTAAAAGAGTTTTCCTAGTTAAAAAGGAAAAAATAATAAAATAAAGTCAATTATTTAATTTCCTAGTTTTTAATGTAAAAATAAAATTTATTGACTTTTCTGGGATTTTGTTGGATTTAAAGTGAAAAAGACAATTTTAATTAATTTATTGAATTTTCTGGATTTTAAAAAGGTTTTCCTATTTTTAGAAATTTTAAATAATCTATATATGAAAAATAAAACCAAATTTAAGTTGGAATTAATTTTATTAAGTTAAAAATAATTCAAGGAATTTCTGTGATTTTTTCTAGGTTTTTTGAACTCTATTTGCTATTTTCTAAAAGACTATTTGATTTGTTGTATTTTCTGAAATTCGAAAATCAATTAAAATCTCTTTTTCTCTTTTGGGCTGAAATCCAGATATCCGGACTCCATCTTATCTGGATAATCCGCATTCGTATCCGCCGGATAGCATGTCTACCGTATTTGTTTCCGTTTACGATAAAAAAATCTGAATTCGTTTCCGATCCGAAAATTATCCGAGGCATTCCGAATCTGTTTTCGTCCGGATCGGTCGGAAACTATCCGATCCGTTTTCACCCCTATCGTAGCCGTTGATCTTGAGCCTACGACCTACCGTGAAGCTGCTGCTCACCATGAGTTGCAGCTCGCGGTGTCTGAGGAGATTGCTGCTTTGGAGTGTACTAGCTCTTGGGATCTTGTGCTCTTACCTGCACGTGTTACTCCTATCATGTGCAAGTGAGTGTACAAGATAAAGACCCGTTCAGATGGTTCCTTGAGCGCTACCAGGCTCGTCTTGTGGCGCGTGGTTTTCAGCAGGAGCATGGTCGTGACTGCGAACGATAAGAGTTTCGCTCCTATCGCTCACATGATCACTGTTCGCACTCTTCTTGCTGTAGCCTCTGTTCGACAGTGGTTTGTCTCTCAGTTGGACGTTAAGAATGCCTTTCTCAATGACGAGCTGCGTGAGGTCTACATGCAGCCGCCGCTCCCTGGGTATTCTGTCCCCTGATGGTATGGTTTGTCACCTTCATCGTTCTTTCTATGGGCTCAAACAAGCCCCTTGTGCTTGGTTAGACTACTTCTCCTCTGTTGTCATTGATACCGGCTTCTCCGCCAGTGATCACGACCCTGTCATCTTTGTACACACCTTTCATCGGGGTCGGACGCTCCTTCTATATGTGGATGATATGATCATTACTAGAGATGACTCCCAGTACATTGCCTTTGTGAAGAAGCGTCTCAGTGAGTAGTTCTTGATGTCTGATTTGGATCCTCTTTGTTACTAACTTGGGATTGAGATCACTTCTACGCTCGAGGGTTACTACCTCTCCTAGGAGAAGTACATTTAGGATATCTTTGCTCGTGTTTGTCTCACTGATCAGCGCATGGTCGATACTCCTACGGAGATTGGGTTCACCTTCGGCCTACTAGTGAGACTCTTGAGGACCCCTACCGCCATCTTGTCGGGAGCCTCATCTACCTTGGGATCACTCGATCTGACATCACACCCAGTTCACATCATGAGTCAGTTCGTCTCTGCTCCCACTTAGCTCCACTCCAATCACCTTCATGTTTTGCGATATCTTCGTGGGGCCATCATCCGTTGCCTTTTCTTTCCTTGCTCCAGTTCTCTGCAGCTTCTGGCGTACTCTGATGCCACTTGGGCTAGCGATCATTCTGATCGTCGGTCTCTTTCTGCCTATTTCATTTTTCTTGGTTCCTCTTTGATTGCCTGGAAGACCAAGAAGCAGACTACTGTTTCCCGTTCGAGTGCTGAGGCTGAGTTGAGAGCCATGACATCGTTGACAGCTGAGATCACCTGGCTTCAGTGGCTACTTGAGGATTTCAGTGTATCAGTTTCTGTACCAACTTCTCTCTTATCAGACAGTACTGGTGCGATTAGCATTACTCGAGATCCAATGAAGCATTAGCTCATCAAGCACATTGGAGTAGATGCTTTGTACATGAGATCGCAGGCGCAAGACCAGGTTATTACTCTTTAGTATGGGCCTTCGGAGCTTTAGTTAGCGGATTTCCTCACCAATGCATGGACTAAAGTTCAGCATAGCATGGTTATCAAGTCGTCGACTAGTCGACAAGTCGCTGGAGAACGATCGACTGGAGCGTCGACTCGACTTGCGTTGGCCTGGGGGAGTGAGGGAGGGAGTGAGGGCATGGGGCCCGGCTGTCAGGGGCAGTGGCAAAGAGGCAAGAGGGGGGAGTGACGGAGGGAGTGAGGGCAGTCGGGCTCACCCTCACGCGTGAGCTCGGACAGGTGCAGCCGACGCCCGCAGCCTCCCGGACCGGTCTCCGCCGCCGGCCGGGCCGGCTCCCACCACGCCGCCGCCATCGCCCTCCTCCTCCTCCGCGCCGCCGGTCTTCGCCTCACGTGTGAGCTCGGAGAGGCGCAGACGCCGCATAGCTCCAGATCCGGTCTCGCCGCCTGAGCTGAGCTAGCTCCGCGCCACCGCCGCGCCGTCCTGCCCCTGGAGCGCCTCCCACGCCGCCGCCGCCGCCGTCCTCCCTCCTCCTCCGCGCGCCTCGCCACAGCTCCTCTGCTCCCTCTCCCTCTCGCATCGCTGTGAATGTGTGGTGAATGTGATGGCTGTGAGGGTGTGGTGTGAATGTGTGGCTGTGGCTGTGGTGGGGTGTGTGGTGTGAATGTGTGGCTGTGATGTGCTGTGAATGTGTGGCGTGGTGTCTTGCTTTGTGAATGTGTGGTGTCTTTGTGAGCGTGTGATGGCCGTATGGTCGTGTGGTGTGTGTGCTGTGTGGTGTGTGTGTGTCTTTGTCTTTGGTGTGTGTGTGTAAACAGTACCATTCGACTAGTCAGCGACTAGTCGGCCGACTAGCCGACTAGTCGGTTAGTCGGTTACTGGGAGGGTAGTGTCGACTTACCGACTTAATAACCTTACAGCATAGTTTCTACCCCACCAAACTCAGTGTTGTTGATCTATCGTGAGTTTGAGAGGAGAGGGGGTTAGATATGTATATAGCTTAGGGTATTCTTTGCATATTGACCTACCCTGTACATGATATATCGACCCATTGGAATAGATTAAGTCGCATTCCAACAACCTTTACTGGTTTGCATGTTGCAATTTTCTGGGCATTTTTATCTATAGTATGACTCTTGCAATGCAATTGTTGCATGAGTTGTTTTGCTGAGCACATGGAGAAAATCTGTACTTCATGTATCCTTCGGAGGATAATTTGTTCAGTGATTTCTAAATTCGTGGTAACTACCTATAATAATGGGATATGATGTTTCTTGCAGTGTTACGAAGAACAGCATGTATCAGCTGATGCAACCGCAAATTGACATCATTCTTTTTGAGATAATATTTCCATTAATGTGCTTCAATGACAATGACCAAATGTTATGGGATGAAGATCCTCATGAATATGTTCGGAAAGGCTATGGTAAATTTGCATGATCTCTTAGTTGTCTCAGTTCTGTAAGTTAGTATGTGCTATATTCAGCTTTCATTCTCTTCACTCATAATGTTACTTCTGCTTAAGTACAGATATCATTGAAGATTTGTATAGTCCTCGAACAGCTGCTATGGATTTTGTGAGTGAATTGGTAAGAAAACGGGGAAAAGGCAACTTACAAAAGTTTATCCATTTTATTGTGGAGATATTTATGAGGTATGACTCGTTCATGTGATTTGTATTGTGTGCATCAACTTTTTATGAGCTATCTAATTCAAGAAAACTTTTGCAGGTATGATGAGGCATCTATTGAAGTGAAGCCATATCGCCAAAAAGATGGTGCACTTCTTGCCATTGGGACATTATGTGATAGGCTGAAACAAACTGATCCATACAAGGGTGAACTGGAGCGGATGCTGGTTCAACATGTCTTTCCAGAGTTCAGTAGTCATGTTGGACACTTGCGAGCGAAGGTAATGTGCTCCAACTTCCTTAGCAGTCCCACTTTTTTTTCTTTGTTATAGCTGGAGCACATTCAGATCATGCACAGTTTTTCTTGATCCATCTGCTTTTCAGTGTACAGCTATAGTTTATTGTCCATACTTTTCGCATTTCAACTTTCCTTTTCCTTTATTTTTAAAAATTAGAAATATGCTTCTACATCCCAAAAATTATACCACCTCAGGTCCAAAGTGGTATCGTTCTTGACTTCACTGTCTTGAAGATCCAAATTTTTGCCCACTAATTTTGTTCATAATATGTTTGTATAATTTGCAAAAACAATACTGAGTATTTTTCCTGACGCAAATCTATTATGTTGTTTCCTTGTGAACAATCTAAATATTTGTAAGTTGTAACTAGTGGTCAAAAGTTCTCAGTTGGAAGTAGTTGGCTTCTGTACTCTATTTTGGTACTAGTATTTTTCATTGACACGACCTTGTTATTGAAGTGATTCATATAGGTCTATTATTAGTGTAGCTACTGCAGTCGTATCAATTTGTTTAATGTTTATGTCAATGTATAACATAACATTGGAGGTCTCTAACTTGTGAATTATGATTGACACTGTTGCTGTATTGAATTCTATTTTGTTCTTCAACACGAAATGATACTTCTAGGTTGCCTAATGAAATCGCTGGATATTCAGTCGTGGTATCAGCATTAACACATTTTCTGGATAGAAGTGTTATAGTGAGGATTAGCCAGTTAAGATATAAATCATGAACTACTGGTTCCATCTAGCATGGTACGACCAATTTGTTCCTGTTCTTCAAATTGAAGATCATCAGCCAATTAAAGCATGCTAAGTTTTGCTCCAGTTATAAGATAAGCAGTTTTTCCACACAGCACATTGTTGCAAATTGTGACTGCCATTATCATATTTGAATTATTTATTATCTTTAGGTGCCCCTTTTATTCAAGTATCCTTTGTACTTTATTTAGTCTGTTCTACTGTTGTGATACAAGTATATTACCTACTATTTAATATCTGTTTCCTTATTTTGCCTTTCTTTCTACAATTATATTCTAGTTTAATCCAGTACTCATTTTCCCTAGTTTTTCTTTCATGTTTTTATTACTCTTTGTAAAATCAAACTGATATGTTATATTGGGTAATAGGCAGCATGGGTTGCTGGGCAGTACGCACACATCAACTTCTCTGACCAGGACAATTTTCGGAAAGCTATGCATTGTGTTATCTCTGGTTTGCGTGATCCAGAACTTCCCGTCAGGGTTGATTCAGTCTTTGCACTCCGTTCTTTCGTTGAAGCATGCAAAGGCAAGCTTTGTTTCATTTCCTAGATACCTAATAAATTATTGATATACCTTTTTAATTCAATAATTACAATAACTCTTTTGTTCTACAGATCTAGATGAGATCCGGCCAATTCTTCCTCAACTTCTTGATGGTAACATCTTGTTTCATCAGCATTCTTTCAGATGGTGGTTTGATCTTGGTTTGATTCTTTACTTTGCAGAATTTTTTAAGCTTATGAGTGAAGTTGAGAATGAGGACCTTGTTTTCACCCTTGAGACGATTGTTGATAAATTTGGTGAAGAGATGGCACCATATGCACTTGGATTGTGCCAGAGTTTGGTATGTTGCCCTTTTATGTAATATTTAGCTCAATATAGTTATGTGCTGCTACCTTCCTCGAAATTTATGCTTACTATTTTGATAGGCCGCTGCCTTCTGGAGATGCATAGCTAGTTCAGAAGCTGATGATGAAGTTGAAGACACTGGTGCTTTGGCTGCTGTTGGTTGCTTACGTGCCATAAGCACAATCCTTGAGTCCATTAGCAGTCTTCCCCATCTTTTTATCCAAATAGAACCCACTTTGTTGCCTATATTGCGCAGGATGCTGACTTCAGATGGTCAAGGTATTGTATTGCCTAATCATAATCATGGAGCTGTTTTACATTTTAAAGGATATATAGAGTGTGCCATTTGTCCTGTTTGTGAAATCCATTTGTAGCTGCGCTTTGTTGTAACTACTGTCGGGTGTTCAGAATGTTGGTGCCTTTGAGATGTAGTAAAAGCAAATGTATAGAGAAATAATTTGTTATAGACTTTTCTTTCTTTCTTTTTAACGGAAGTGATAGACCTTTCACTACATCAGAAGCTTGTAGGTAGTTACAACTATCTTCTAACCCCCTTAAATTGGTTAGGACTTAGGACAGATGTAAGAACACAAATGATTATCATAGATCTAAAGGAGATAAGTTCTTTGTGTTAACATTAGTTTTGATTTTATAAATTTTGTGGTTCCTTTCATGCAGTTTTTCGCTCATGCATTATATTTTAATTTGCAGATGTTTATGAAGAAGTTCTAGAAATAGTTTCCTATATGACCTTTTATTCACCAGCAATTTCATTGGACATGTGGAGCTTGTGGCCATTGATGATGGAGGCTCTGAATGATTGGGCCATTGATTTCTTTGAGAGTAAGTTTAGTTTTGAATAGTGTGCTGTTAAATTTGGTTTATGCTGAGTTTAATTTTGAATCATGCGTATTCTGGCTTGTTGTTAGTTATTCCCTCTGTTTCCAGATATTTGGCACTTTTGGCGATTTTTTCCCCCCAAATGCTTGGCCTTTTCTTAATCCGGACACTTTTTCCCAGACCTATGAACTCTACCCACATCCTTCACTTTACTACCTTGCTATTCGTGCTTGAGATATGTACAAGTCCTACTGGTTTTTGGAATAATGGTGTAGACTTTCAGAAGTAATTGCATTCATTATTTAAAAAACCGGACCAGGCTCGAACCCTCGACCTTACCATTGGGAAAAAACCAGCAAAATAGTAGTATTTAATGTAAATTCTTCGCGGACCCAGGCTCGAACCCTTGACCTCACCATTGGGGAGGAGCGCACCTACCGCCTGCACTGGACTCATTTACTGTCTAAGCCAGGCATTATATACTGAAATACTCTCGTACCGAGCTGCAGTCCAACCGCCCGGACCGGTGGTCCAATTGGTGAACCGATGAACCGGTCAGCCCAATGGTTCACTCACCAGTCCGGTTTTAAACGATGATTGCATTATACATTTTTTTGTCTTCTTTTTTTATTTCATTAAATGTTCTTGTTGCCTTGCAGATATTCTAGTCCCATTAGACAACTACATTTCTCGTGGTACTGATCATTTTGTTGCCTGCAATGATCCTGATTATCAACAAAGCCTGTGGAAAGCACTATCATCTGTGAGTGTGGAATAGATTCATGGTTTATAGGCTATTTGTTTTAAAATTATTAGTAATTTGGTTCTTACAGTTGCATATCAATACTTTTAGATTATGACAGACCACAACATGGAAGATTCTGATATTGTGCCTGCACCCAAGCTCATTGAAGTGGTTTTTCAAAACTGCAAAGGTCAAGTTGATCATTGGGTTGAGCCATATCTCAGGCTTACAATTGACCGGCTGCGTCGTGCGGAGAAGCCATATCTGAAATGTCTCCTTGTACAAGTGGTAAGAAACGTGCATCTTGCCCTTCTCCATTTGTTCTAAACATGCTAATCAGTAATCAGCTAACATGCCTGATCATAGTACAACTATTGGCATTTTGTTGTATTATATTATTTCAATCTTTTAAGCTTTTGGGTTTCAGTTGGATTCTAGATAAGTAGTGTAATTTGTTACTGCAGAGTGTAGACTTTGCAGTACTGTTTTAAAATCAGAGAATAGCTATTTGTTTTAGTGCTAAACATAAATGATCACAGATAATGTATCTCTGAGCAATCTGGTCACTTAGCTTGTGTATTGCTACCGGGTTTAGCAACCTATTCCTGAGCCGATTCACACCAGCCTGCCGGCTACCTGTTTTGGTGGTAAGCAGTTGGAACTAGATGACGTCTGGTGAAACCCAGGAAAAACTTGAAGTATTACTAATTCCTACAGTTTTTTATGTGGTAAGTTGAAATACCATGTTTGCAACAAAAGAGCAATGTGGGGTTGCTAAGAACTGGCCTAAATTGGTCAAGCTCTGACCAAAGCACTGATTCTGAATCAGCTATAAATCTCTAACAGTCTAACTCAACTTCCTCATTTGCCATGATTTCCGGTAACCAGAAGGTAACTGCTGATTTTGTGATCCATGATGATAACTAACCTTAATACCATACACTTCCACTGCTTTAATATTTTAGCAGCAGCTTCATCATGTAGTTCTTGCACATTTTTTGACATGGGAGTCAGTCAGTTATCGAAGTTGGGAGTCATTTTGTTTTGTAGGAAACTATCTCAATCGAAATCCAGTTGTACCACTTGATAATATAACTTCACATATTATGACCAGTCATTTAGAACTTTAGATTCATATTGTGCAACAACTTTACATCTTATCTGGGTCCATTTTGGCTAAGCTTTTTTTTTGGAAATTATCAATAGTTATGCTTAAAATATCTATCATATGGTATTTTATGTCTTATGGCTATAGTCAGCATGTAGCCGGCAATATAATTTCCTGATTGAAAAGGGGCTATCTTTTGTAAATATAAACAAGAGATGGTTTCCCATAAAAAACAAAGAGAGATCAGAGATGGTTTCATATGCCTACAGTGTTGTAGCTATTGCAGAAAGCAACATAGCTATACAATTATCAGTGTCATCAATGAACAGATCTAAGCTTTCCATATTGCTTGTAGCAAACTCTGTTCCTTCTGATGTCTGTATCTGTAGAATCAATACTAGCAATTCCATGGGTTGGGCACATTGATATTCATGTTGAGTCAATCTCTTCAGCGAAGTATGTTTTAACAGGGTATCTGGCATTTAGCTCCTATTATTTACTGATCAATATACAATTCCATGCCAATTGCAGATAGCTAATGCACTGTACTACAATCCTTCGTTGACACTTGCAACGTTGCATAAACTTGGAGTTGCAACAGAAATTTTCAATCTTTGGTTTGTCATGTTGCAACAAGTAAAAAAAAGCGGCAAGCGGGTGAACTTCAAGAGGTAAGTATTGCTAGCACATGTTTGTAATTATAGTATTATACCTCTGGTGTTTATGTGCTGTACTGACTCAAGAGTGGTGTTTTGCTTAATTTCCAGGGAGCATGGTAAGAAGGTCTGCTGCTTGGGATTGACTTCACTTATTGGCCTTCCAGCTAATCACATTCCAGCAGAAGCTCTAGAGCGCATTTTCAAAGCAACACTTGAGCTACTTGTCTCTTACAAGGATCAAGTTGCAGGTGCAGTTATCTCGTTTATTGTCTGATGAACCGCCAGCTCTTCAAAAGCTAACATACACTCCTGACATTTTAAACATCAGGCTGATTAAGCACCCCCTTAGATTGTTTCACCCCTTTTGCTAATACCATAAATTTTTTTTCCAACCTTACTTTCCCTTTTGCTATAACAGTATAGAGGTGAGGGTTTTAAATTTCTTCCCCTGTTAAACCTTACCCCATTTGGATTAATAAGCAGAATCTAAGAGGGAAAATGATGCCACTGCTGATGATTTGGATGGCTTTGATGCTGATGAAGAGGATGAGGAAGTTGAGTCTGATAAGGAGATGGGGGTTGATGATGAAGATGGGGATGAAGTAAATAGTCTCAATCTTCAGAGATTAGCACAGGTTTGTGTTGTGATCTTTACTGAAGTAGAATTTATGTTTTGAGACCTTAGTGCCATGCTGTCCTTTTTATTTTAGATGCCCACCATAGTTAATTTTCTCCAAAAATGTTTATCATATTGGAGTAGTTAATACTTCATAGAACCAATGTGCAAGCAAAAAAAAGTACCAATGCGGTCTCAGGTGAGAGCATATATGTGTTTTTTCTTAATGAAAAAAACTGGGTACCACAGAAACATTAGGACAAAATTAAAACAGAAATACTTACCTATAATTGAATACCATCATGCTGTTTTAATGATAATTTAGAAGAAAGTTGTATTACCGACACTCTATTAATGACAATTACATCTGACAAATAATTCACTATAAATTTGTATAGGATTACTGGTCATCTTTTAGATCACAAATTGCAATAGCTGTAGCACGTGCAAAGCTAATTAACAAATAGCTGACACTCTACCAAAGGTTTCCTAATGTTACAAATTTTGTCAACTTCTACGAGTGACTACTAAAGATTCAGCAGAGTATTGTTTGGCCTTGCTTGTCCGATAGGCCTTGCACGCCTTTTTTCAATCATAAACTATGCTGTGCTGAGAGGTGCGCACCTTAGTGCCTTGCTGCTAAAAGCTTGCACATCACTTTGTGTGCTGTACCATAAGCAGCTTGAAATGCATTTGCCTCTCCGTCTTCACGGTCTGCACCTAGTTGTGCACTTCATGTGCCTTTGGCTGCACTAAATAGAACATCTAAGTGTCCTTTTTGTTAAATGGATTATCTGGAAGGAATACATGAAAAGCTCTTGTGACAGATGTCACATATTATTTCGGGTATACTTTTCATTTTGTTTTTTGTTTACCCTGTGCTCACTTTTTACATGTTTCTTGTGATTTAGGCAAGAGGTTTCCAGCTACACGATGATGATGATGATGACGACGACGACGATTTTAGCGATGATGAGGAGTTGCAAACACCAATAGATGAGGTGGATCCATTCATCTTCTTTGTTGAAACCATCCAAGGTAAAGCAAATATTTCCATACAATTTTGCTTTTACAAGATGTACTTGTGCCCGAATTTACCTGACAAGGTGATAACCTTCTCTTAAAGCTATACAAGCATCCGATCCAGCTAGGTTCCAGAACCTTATGCAGACTCTGGATTTCCACTACCAGGCACTTGCTAGTGGCGTAGCTCAACATGCTGAGGAAAGAAAAATTGAAATTGAGAAAGAGAAGTTGGAGAAGGCAAATGCGCAGTGACGAGTCAAAACATGGTTGTCTTCAGTGTTGAAAATCTGTGACACTGGCATGGACCATTATCCTGTGGTTCGGTGATCACAGGCACTGAGTTTTTGGAGCCTTGGTCTACTTGTTTTCGGAGGCCAATTTTGAGGCACACAGAGTTCTTGGGATAGAAGCGGACAACAGAACCATTGTGGAGTATTTGTTGTCGGTATTCGTTTCTTGAGTGGGTCGTGGTGGGTGGGAGCCTCCCTATGGACACTTGCTATGATGCTGTTTTTGTCCCAGCCCCATCTCCCTTTGGTTGATGAACATTTGTTGGTGAGCCCTGCGGTGGATGATAATGTGGGCGCATCCCCCAAGTTCGTTGCTTTTAGTTTAGGAGATCCGGTGTAGTGTTTATATGATTGGGGCAATTGTTGGTGGATTGCCAACACGATGGATCAGATATATGTTTTTTTTTTGTGCAGGATTTACTGAATCGAATTTTGGTGGTCGATTTGTTAAACGTTGCTAAAGCATGTCTATCCTGGAACTGTGGCTGATGAAATAAACTCTGCAATTCTGCATGCATACGGTTCTGTTAGCTTGTAAAGTGGATCTGGTTAATATTACTATGCAATAGAGAAATTTGGGAAATTTCTGCACGAAATCATAATCTGGGTTCAGATCAGGTGGTCAGGATTCTGCGAGGATTCATGACGAGTGTACCATTTGTATGGACAATGTACGCCTCCCATACGTCGTGGTAAGCAGGCAAAGCAACGATAAGCCTTCCATACTGGTGACCAGAATAGGAAAAGCATCCCGCAGAACGTCTCCTTTTTCTGCTTGGCGTTACATCGCTAGTGCGTGTCATCCGGCATCACTATAGAATGATTACTGACTTACCCGTCCCATCTACAGCGCCCCGCATGAATAGCGTGCGATATTGCGATCTATGCAGAGTGCAGTGCAGCGCACAAGGTTTCACCTTTGGGCGCCCTGGAGCTCGCTCAGTGCAGTACTGAACGGTAGCCGGATTACATGTGATCTCCACCGTTCGCTTTGGATTCTACGCTCGGGATCTGCTGTAGCTCTCAGTTGAAAAATCTTTAGCTCTCTCTCTCTAGCCTTCGATTTGAAACCTACGTGTAGATGTTTGTAGTTTGTACTTCTTGCGTAAAACTTCGTTATCTTTTAGGATGTTCAGATTCGACCGAATTGAGCAAGTATTCGATTCACATTCGTATTCGTTACAACATTCGATTCGTATTCATTTAAAAAAACACGGAAACGAATGTGGTATGGTTACTATTTAATCCGTATCCGATCCGTTTTCGCCCCTAGTCCACCCCTATGGGAGTTTTTGTCTCGTGCAATACTAATGTCGCTAAATGTCATTAGTCACTAAGATGAGAGAGGGATGAGGAGGCGGCGACGGGATGGGAGATGAGAGATGGGAGAGTGAGATGAGGCGGAGAGCAAGAGGATGGCACTCACTCGGTCGACGCGGTCACGCGGATAAGGTCACACAGAAGAGGACTGGACTAGCAGGCCGTAGGTCACTCGGTTGACGTGGGCTTTGGGCTGGGCTAGACGCCGGTAAGTTTTTTTCTCTCTTTTCTTTTTTCTTTCTTCTTCACTCCCTTCGGCTGCTTTGTTCCTCCCGCTGCTCTGTTCCTCCGCCTAGGCGGCGCCTAGGTGGGCTAGGCGCTAGGCGGCCACCCTCCGCCCGCCTTCCGCCTAGCGCCTAGGTGAACATTGCCTGGATGGGATCGTTCTGAATATGCCTCGTCCCCATGTTTGGTTGAAGGGATGGAACCAATCCATCCTGGATGAGGTGATCCAACTTTAGGAAATATTCCTTCCAGATGCTATATCAACTCATTCCAAAAAATTGGCCGAACCATGCCGTCCCGATCACGTTCGCTCGCGTGGCGTGGCTTCGGGTGACCATCCGCGACCTGTGGTGATGACGGAGCATGTAACACCCCCTTCTTCCTCCCCTCTTCTCTCTTCCCCCTGCCAGCGTTGACGCCAGCCGACAACCCCGTGTGGCGCCGTCACCTCCCCATCTACTCATCCTCGCCGGGACCCACGCGTCAGTACATCGTCCTCGCCGCTCGCACCGCTCCCGCGTCGTGCCTCGCCCGCGACCGCCCCTGCCACGCCGTCACCTCCCCCACCTACTCCACTACACGAGTGCGCGTCTCCTCACCCCGTCGCCCGTCGTGCGCATCTCTTCCCGGCTCCCCCGGCTTCGCCCCCGCCGGTGCCCCATGCTCCCCCGGTCCCCTTGTCCCCCTCCCCCTCCAGCTATAAAGCCCCCCCTCGGGCATCTCCCTTGCTCTACCCCCATCCCCTTCTTCCCCCAAGCAAGAAACCCGAGAGCAAGAAGATCAAGAAGCAAGGAAGAAGAAGAGAGGCCGAAGCCGAAGGACTTACCTCCGTCGTCGTCGTCGCCGCGCCACCGCCGTTGCTTCGGTGGCCCTCCTCGCTGTCTCCATCGCCACCGGTAGAGCCTCCCTGGCCTGCTTCCTCCCCACCGTCGGCGCTGTGAGCTCCCGCCGACGCCGCCCCAGGGCCATCCCCGTCGCTGCCGCCATACACCCCGAGCCCCTCCCCTCCCGCGTGTCATCGCCGCCGCCCCGTTCCCTCTCCCCCTTCTGCCGCCCGAGCCGCCCCCCACTTCTTTAGGGCAGGTCGCGCCCCGCCTAGGCCGCGCCCCTCGCCCGTGGGCCGCCTCTGCGCCCACGCGTCCGTGATTGGGCCCAAGCCTTGGGTTGGGCCGTTTCTTGCCCCATGGGCCACCGGCCTTTTTCTTTTTATTGGATTTTCTTTTCCTTTTTCGATTTTTAATTCAAAAGTGAGGCTTTAAAAATTAGTATCTTCCCCATTTTAGCTCCAAAAATTGTAAAATAAATTTCTAAAAATTTGTTAATTCAAGACCTTGCTAATGGCAGTGGTTTTATTTTATTTGGAGTCCTTTTGTTATTCGTTGTGTACTTATCTGTTCTATTTGCTCATTTGTTCTTTTTCCGGTACGATCGTTCGCGTAAAGTTCGAAGACACCGGAAACCTTCACTTCGATCAAGTTCAAGATCATCAAGACCCTCTTACCTTTAATCCAGGCGAGTCAATACTTTGATCATATTGAGCCTACATTTTATGCAAATTATTTTCTTTTAAAATAGCAAATTGCATGCTTTAATTCTTTAATCAAACATATGTTAAAGCATAAGGTAGTTAATACCCATTTGATGATTAACTAATTATTATGCTATCCTTGACAACTTGAATCCCTTAATTCCATTGTCACCCTAGTAACTATATGGTAATACTAGTTATGGGTTGTACTTAAGCGACATGCTAGACTTGCTTAAGTACCGGGACATTAAAATGTCCCAATCATCATCATTTCAAACATAAAATGATTTGGGCAGTCATTGCGGGTAAATGACTGAGATGGTTGAATTGTTGTATTTTACTTCTCAAAAACCCTAAACTGCTAATACCCCATCTGGGCGGATGGTAAGATGGTGGGTGCGGATGGAGCACGAGAATGGCAGGAATGTGGTTGAACCGCCCAGACAACCCTAAGGACTTAATCTTGTCACGACCTCTTGTGATAACAAGTACAAACATAAGTCTGCAACAAACTGCGACTTGGCTTAGTAAATTTATCAAACCTGGAATGCACCTCACTGGCGGTATGGGCACGTGCAAGCCCGCGGTAAATACGGCTTGAATGGGACACCGAGGTAAGGGTGAAGTCGCCAGTCACTGTGGGTAGTCCAATCCAACTACACCAGCAGCGGGGGTGAACATCCCGCACGAGTGTATGGGAGCAACCCCATATAGGTGAGATGTCTAGAAAGGCAAGATATTTAGAAAGGTCATTGTGATGACCTCTCGACTACATGACCAAGGAATCATGTAGGGCAACGAGTTAATCGTCTCTTGTGGGTAAAGTATACAATCTCTGCAGAGTTGTAAACTGTTTAAACAGCCGTGCCTACGGTCAAAGGTGGACATGGGAACTTAACTTGAGTTAGTTCTATTTTTTTAAAAAAACTTTGTGGGTGGTATGAAAATTGTGGCGGGCTCACCTAGCCCTGAGTTTGGATTTTTCCTGGGTCGTCGTACTCAGCGATATTAATAAATGGAGGTAGCTCCAATCAAATTAAGCATGAAGGTGGAGGGAACCTTTGCTGATACAAATATTGCACAATTACTCTCTTTAATAAAATACAATTTGGTTAAAATGTTAAGTGATAGGAATTTTGTAATTATGATAATTAAAAACATTGCTTTAAGAAAATAAAAGAACCCGAGCCATCCTTGTTAAGCCTTGCATGTATAATATTGCATTGTGTGTTGGTTCGCGAGCACAGTAGTAGTGCTCATCCTCGCTCTTTTCCCCAAAACCTTCAGAGGATGCAGATGAAGGAGATTATGCGTACTACGAGGATCCAGATGTCAACGAGCAAGGAATTGACGAAGAGTAGTCTAGTTCTGTAGTCTAGGCCTCGTCCCAGTCTAGCAGACCCGTTGGTACTTGCGTACAACCGATATTATCCAGGTCCTTGGTTAATACCAGTCGTACATAGGTTGCCCCAGTCGCTTGCCTGTGGAGAGTTGAGCTCTACCCCTTTTGCTTCCGCTGTAGTCGACGTTGCTTTTATGTAATGTAATCAATTTGGCCTGGTCGGCCCCTTTTGTAAAACTCGACCCGACGTGGTCTATGTCACTCTGATGGTTGTAATAAATTTTGTACTTTAGTTCACGCCATGTATGAATGATTCAGCAATGTACCTGTGAGTGCTATCTACTGATCCAGAGAATAGCACAGTGTGTTCACAGAGGATTCGGGATTAGAAAATCCGGGTCCGACAGAGCACAAGTCGCCATGAGGCCTCGGTGATGGTGGCGGCCTGAGGCGGTGTAGTGGAGATCGGAGGAAGAGAAGAGGGGGAGCCAACGATGGTTCGGCTCGGGAGGAAGAGAAGAGGAGAGAAGTGAGGCGCGGTGCTCGTTAGGGAGGCAAGGAGGCAACGGTGAAGGGAGGCGACGGCAAGGGGAGGAGCTCGTTGGGGAGGTGAAGGGGCAGGGAGGCGCTGGCGAAGGAAGGAGCTCACTGGGGAGGCGCTGGCGAAGGGAGGGGCTTGCTGGGGAGGCGAGGAGGCTGAGAGAGGAGGAGGGAGATTTCACCGAGGAAGAGAGATCGGGGAGAGGAAGAAGAAAGGGAGAGGGGAAGAACGATTGTCGGTAGGAGAAAAGATAAGGGAGAAAAAGAAAAAAAGAGGGAAAAGAAAGGAAGGAGAGGGGGGAAGGAAGAAAAGAAAAGAAAAAAAAATATTGTGGCCATCCAAATACAACCTTATTCATCAAACCAAATACCATCTTGAACCATTCATGACCATCCTATCCAAGCAACCAAACAATATTCTGTATCATCCTATCTCACCAACCAAACACTATACTTGTATCATCTCATCCAGGACCATCCCATCTATCTTGTACCATCCCATCCTATTCACCCTAGTTCACTCAACCAAACGCACCCTAATTCGCTAACAACATTAGATGTTTTGTAGTCGTTAGCACAAAGGGACCACTCTAGGGGAAGGACTATGCTACCCTAAAATGGTGTCTTGCCGCCTGCTGTCCCAAAAGGGCTGTGGGTCTTTTTCTTGTAAATAGTGTCCCTATAAACACCGCGGTACTTTAAGATCAAGAGGACAAAAAAAAGATAAAGAGAAAAAGAGAAAAAGGAAGAATGGCAATTCCATTTCCGTTAAGTTTCCATGAGTGTATTACTGTATGAATCAAATTTCTCTGCCATGGATTTTTTTTGGCAAAAAAAATATTGTCATTATAGTTGTCTTAAAAAAATACTTCCGTAGCATATAATTTTGTTATTTTTTGTTGTACATTATTATCCAAAATAATAGTCAAAGTATTGCATTGAAGACGAATAGTCAACAACTTATACTTGCTTGCTTGGCTAGGCAAGAAAACACATGAGCATATCAATATAGCTCAAGGAAGCAAGGCTAGCAATGTTAAGTGTGTGGTTCTCTTGCCTTAATTAGAAGCACTAGGATGATAAGCGCGCTACGCGGTGCCCGTAAAGTGGATTGAGGGACCTCGATGTGATTTCAAAAACCACAGAGGACTTTTCACAAAAACAGAGCTGGACCTCGATGTTATTTCGGTAAAAATAGGGGGCTTTTCGCAAAAAAACTAACATAGAGGACCTCGACGCGATTTCAGAAACAACATGGGGATTTTTGCAAAAAACTGACATGGAGGACCTCGACGTGATTTCAGAAACAACGGGGGCTTTACGCAAAAAAAACTAACATGAGGACCTAGACGTGATTTCGAAAAGTACAATGGGCTTTTCACAAAGAAGGTGACATGGAGCTCCTAAGCACCCAATGATCTCTTCGCCTATTAGAAAGAGTATATAAGATGTGTGTGTTTTCTAGAAAATATAACTATTGCCCCAAATATTATATAATATTTATATGAAATTATTTAGTGAACCACAACATGACAAAAAGGGAAACAAACCTAGCCCACATGGTCCTCAATGGGCAGGGACTTCCTTGCCCATGTGAGCAAGCTTGCTTGGCAAAGCAAGTTTCTTAAGTCACTATAGAAAGTTAGGTGGGTACTTGCTTGGGTTGGCAAGGGAATTGAACATATATATCCTTAAGTGAAGTAGGGACTATGCTGAAATCTTAAGATGATAGAGGGCGTCAATGGAACACATGTAGATTTCCATATAATATAGTTACGTAGGGAGATTATGACTATTTACACTGATTAATTAATACCAAGTTTTACCGGTTTATGCCTAATTATGCCCGATTTTAGACTATTTAGACCAATCTAGCTGTTGGATGGTTTTTGGGTTAAGTTTTGAAAAACAAGAGGAAACTAACTGGTTTTCAGCAAACCAACAGGGGGACCAAAATATACATCCTTTCAATTTTTACAAACCCTGGTTGCAATTGTATCCTGTTTGATGTAGATAAGTAGAGCATTATGCCTACCGTGGGCCATATATGACTCAACAAGCAGGCACTAGGGGCGGGACCCTGGGTGGTACGCTCCTAATCCTGATTATTTATTTTGAGGGGGTAAGTTATGTTAAGCTTAAGTCTTGATTATTTATTTCGCCTTACTTTGTGCTACCATCATTCCATCTTACAACATTCAGTTGCACGAGGGGGCGATGACAAATCAATCGATAAAGATGCGGTCATCCCAGCTAGTGCCATGGAGGACTACACGGTGCCAGGATTAGGAGCGTACCACCCAGGGTCCCCACCCCTAGTGTACGCTCAGCAATACCTCCTCGATCTGCACTGTGAATGACCTACGGGGAGCGCTAGGACAGTCACCACTCTAACTAGGCTGTGCGGATGTTGATCGCACCAATGGTGCATCCCGACAGACATGCAGCTGGAAGACGACATGATGTTAGCACAATCTAAGGCATAATAAATAATCAAGACGTATATTGAACATAACTTACCTCCCCGATCTGCAGTGTGGATGACCAACGGGGAGAGTTAGGACAACCGCCGGTCTCACTAGACTGTGTCAACCTAGGAGGTGAGCACGGTTGTTGCACTCGGTGTGCAGCCTGGAGCACGTCGTCTCTCAACCGACCGCAACTCATGTTCTTGATGATTTGCTTGGACTCATCAAAGATGGACTTTAGAGTCCCGAGAAGCCCCAAAACAGTGTGATCACGGCTGCGAATGGTGGACCTGACTGCACGTGAGATCCGTCAGACCCAGTCGAACTGAAGTGACAGACAACAGTTGTTCAGTACCAAATAGTAAAAATATCATCCTTGAAGCGAGCATAGGTTGTGTGTTTTACAGTGTCGTTATACCACGAAGTGTCGTATCGATTGAACGAGTGCTGAAGCCTCTCTTGGTGCTAACCTACTCCGAACGCTTTGACGGAGGACAGGTGAGTCTGGAGCACGACCGTGGTACATACCACTCGATGTAGTCATGATAAGTTTGAATGTCGTACGATCACTGTTCCTCTCGAACCTTAATATGTGCCATCTCCGTCCAAGCCGTAGTCCATTGATACTAGACTGTGTGCCAGTTCTCAGAATGTTAGCCCAACCTCGATTGCCTGCATTCGAGAATGATTTATGTGAGAAGAACGGATGTAGGTGTGAACTATAAATATTACTCGGATGGAGTTGCACTCACAAGTGGACAGCTCGCTCGAGCATCCTCCTGTCGGGAGGGGGCACAACCTGGTAAAGATCGAACTATCACATTACGCGTTGTGGTACGTAAAGCTCTACCATATGGGAAAGACAAGGTGGCAGGTTGTCGCCCAGAACCCGACGTCCTATGTGCATTGCATGGACAGTCAGTGCGGTGCTACCGTATTAATGAACTATGGGTTCCATGGAGACTATATGATGTTGTCATCATGCAACGTCTCGAACTCGTTGTGGAACACGGGGTAGCACCTCGCCGGTTTGTCTATGGCCCAACGTAACTTGGGAGCGATCCACCGGGTGCCCATAGTGGGCCCGTCTATCGGGTCATGGAACTCATCGCACGGGTGAACTACATTCCCAAAGGTGGACTGCCCAACAGGTAAGTGTTCCCAACTCCATAACTGCAGCATGTAGTAGACGGCAAGGACCGGTTTTGTCGGACCCCGGGTGTGGAATACCCGAAACCCTCGTGTGTGTACCGTACTAGTCCCATGATCACCGCCTAGTACAAACATCCACAACATTGGCATACACAATATACATACAACATGTAACAAATATGGTACTTAACTTAAGCCATTACATCACAAGTGTATATTACACGGCCGACCGGCCAAATTAAAAGACAAGTATAAGAAGTGGCAAGTTAAATAGCGGAAGCATATTAAACAAATCCCAAAAGTCCAGCGGTATGCCCATCCAAACCCTTAGGCAATCAACAAGGATAAGACCCTAGCAAGACCCATCTCTGTACCCTCCGGTACCAGAAGCAAAGAAGGCATCGTCCGGAATCGGCTCATCCTCATACTCTGATCAGCAATTTTAAGCAAGATTGAGTACATTTTGTACTCAGTAAGACTTATAGTATATCACAATGTAATTATAAATGCAAGGCTATCAAAGGATGATGCTATACTCTACAAGTTATTTTTAGCATTAAGCAAGTTTAATTTGCAATATCAATAAGTAGTACTTTGCAATGGAAATTTTAAAGAGCTAATGACCGATAATGAAATATTCAAGTAAGTAACATATCAAAAGTAAACTCACAACCCTCCTCGGTTGTGATCACCATTTCATTCTTAGCCATAGACATGGCACTCAAGTTATCAACCACAAACCATCCCAACATTTTCCAACAAATCGTTTTAGCAAAAATCAATTCTATACTCGATGTGACTACACTTAGCATGCTCATCACCACGAGCAAGGCTATTTAAATAGATTTACACTCTGCAGAGGTGTACAACTTTACCCACATGATGCAAGCTCTCTAATTTGTTTGGCATCCGTCAACACCAATACTCACGATATTTTAGTAAGCACTTTAGAGTTCGCAACACAACCTTTACATCGCCTAGTCCTAACATTGCACTAATCCGGCGAGTGACAGCCCTCACTTTGATCTTGGGTACCTCTCGTTAAAGTGAGGTATTCACTGTTATATCAGAAGGCTTTGGTCCTAACACCTCAGTGAAGGGAGCCCCTTCAAGCAAGCTTACCCGGTCATCTCGTACTACTACGACCTACCAACATGCAAGGCTAGACCTAGACAACTTAATTAGCTAAGACTGGCCCAGCTGGGTGGTTGTAATCTTACACTTAGATTGGTGGCACCGGCGTTTGGTCCTTAATTGACCCGAGCGAGGATCTCCCCGTATCTACTGGTGAGATACACCTCTTACACTCCTCAGATTATATTATAACTCGCCCACGTCGCAAACTAACTTTTTATTTTAAGTTTTATACAAAATAAAAGAGGCAAACCCCTCTGGACCATCATTTCAAAATCTCCCAAATTCATATTCAACATTTCATCTATTTTCCAATTTTAGTAAAACTAGAGCTCGGCTAAGCATGTATGTGATATTCGCATTCAAAAGACCCAATTTGACATCATCTATTGCCTAACCCATACCCTAATGACTACAACAGTAAGAGTGTCAATATTTCAATGAGGATCATGCATTGAATAGGAATATAACTACCGTTATCCTCAAATATAGCAATTTTAAACAAATACACACGCAAGTATAATAGATTTTACAAAAAAGAAGTACGATAATTGAAATAATAGGATCAACATGGTCAAAGGGGGTGCTTGCCTTACTTTGGCATCACTAAATATGAGGATGGAGGGTCATCGAATAATTCGTTCGCGGTATCGACGTTTATTCAAAAGAGCCGATAGAAAATTATAAATAGTAAAATAATTTCAACAACAATAAAATCCTAATATTTTTGCATATTCAGATAGATCATGATTTTATATGAATATATAAAAATATTAATTCAATTTGGAGTTCGTATACAAAAGTTATTAACGTTTTAAATTTACTCGGTTTGAAAAATCTTGAAACATAAAAGATGATGTTGAAAGCATATTTTCTGAGGTTTAAGCTTTCCAACAATGAAAACATATTTTTCACAGAGTTCTCTGAGGTTTACACTTTATATCGATCGGGTCCATGGCTTTGGTCTACTTGTCTATGTCTCATGGGTCTATGGAATAGTGAACCTGACATGTGGGGTCCACATGTCAAAGGCTAGGTTTAGTGTGGACCAAGTCCACATGGACTGTTTCTGATGCGCTTGCGGGTGGGTGCTGACATGGTGGACACGTGTGCATGGAGCTGAGGTGGCACTTACATGGCGGGCACGTGGCTAACACCTGGCCTCCACGTCAGCTTGACAGCGACGAGGCTCGGGGTCCGATGGTTGCCAGTGTTCTGGGCTAGCTACAGTGGAGCAAGTGGAGGTGTGCCTCAGGTAGCTGGTGTGACGGGGAACCTAATAGGGTACACGTGATGGCCGGAGGTGGATGGTGGTGGCCGACGGCGAGATCTAAGCGGTGAGTAGGGCTCAGGCTCGACGGCCAAGGGGCTAGGGTGGCACTCCAGCGAAGGCGAGGGCAGATCCGAGATGTGGTCGTCGAGGCGGTCCCGATGGTGGTGACCATCGACGGCGGGCCTCACTAGAACGGTGGCGACGAAGACGAAGTCATTTGGCCAGAAACAAGGAAGAATACGACGGCAATGGCGCTAGGCGGCGACTCGGGCGAAGGCGGCTAGGGCAAAACGCGAGGCGTGGCTCCGGGTGAAAAAAAATGATGATCCTCGGGGCTGTAAATAGCCTCGGGAGGTGGAGTCGGGCTCTGCTACGGCCGCAGCGCAATAAAGGGAAGAGGGAGAGAGAGGAGTCCCTATTAGGGATGATGAACAATAATCGAGTAGGACCCACATGTCAGTGACTGTGGCTAGGGTGAGCTAGCGTCGCGCACGACATGTGTGCGCCGAGTGTAGGACCGGCGTGGGCGAAGCAAGGGGAGAGAGAAAGGTGCCATGGGAGAGAATGGGCGAAACGAAGTTTGGGCGGCGAAAGAAATCGATCAAAGAACCGTGAGACTTAAATTAGCTTTTCGATTTTAGAAATACCAGAAAATCCAAATAGCAAATTAAAAATAACAAATGAACTTGAAAAAATTCCAGAAAAATCTGGAAAATATTTCATAGCACAAAGACTCAAATAAAATAGTTTTAGAATTAATTGATGTTCAGATTAGTCATATTAATTTGTGATATTTGAACGTCCCATTTAAGCTTTATTAAAATTCAAATAAAATTTGGTGAATTTTCCAAGGGACTAAACTAATAAAAAATGTTTTGAAACTCAGAAAATTAGGATGTTACAATTACCATAGACATGTTACTATGTGATGACGCCACCTGGCACAGATTGAGGCCTTCGGCCTGCGTGAGCTGTTTTACTGATATGTACGATCTTTCTTACTGTAAACATCACCTGATATTATTGACACATGTATTATCGGCTACCATGCGTGTAACCCTATTTTACTACATTTAGAATTGATGTTTACTATTAGTTACATGGAAAACATTTACTTTTTTTTCATGTAGATACACAAACGTGTCATGACATTGTTTCAATTACTGCTCTGTATGAGCTCTTTTACTGTATGATGCTAGTAATGCTACTGACATTTATTTTTATGGAATTACTATACGTGTAATAAGGTTTTATTGTATTATGATTTGGCGTTTACTGGTCCATTGTTCATGCTTTTTATTTTTCAATTACAAGCCAAAAAAACATAAATAACACATCAAAAATCGATTGTTGGTTTAAACTAACCAATGCCGCTCTGACTCCCGATGTGTCTCTTTGTCTCCCACGTTGACTTTGCTACTTGTTTATAAAATTAACATCCGCTTTCGGAAAGGGAATCCTCACAAGCCTCATCTTTCTTCGAACACCAAAAAGCCGAATACCCCCCTGATCGACATTTCCACAAGCTCTAAGGAAAAAAATGGCTTCCCACTCTTCCTCCACTCCGACACCACCTTCTCTCCTCGCCCCTGCTGTTTTGACCTACCTCACTCTTATCTATGCTCATCTCTCTGGTTGGACCCTGGCCCAGGCTGTGGACAAACATTTTATCCGCGCTGACCTCCATTCTGTGCCCTCTGATCTGACGGAGAGCGTGGCGACAACCATCTGCCAACTGGAGCTCCTCCTCTGGTGGACCAATGCCATTGTCTCCGGCGTTCGACGGGTTAACCTCGTCATCGAGATTGTCCTTTGGAACTACATGGTCCACACCGAGGATGAGGCCCGGAGGGTGGAAGACGAGGTAGGGGTGCAGAGCGCGCAAGTCAACCACGCTAAGATCAAGGAAGCAAGGCAAGATGGCCTCTAGGCTATCTTCGACTTTGTTCTTCGGTCTGAACTGCTTGAGGCATGGATCGAATGTGCGAGGGAGCAGGTGGGGTCATTTGATCAGACGATCGCTGATCCCACATCCACCAAAGCAGAGGAGACGGCTTATGGAGATTTCAAGGCCAAGATAGGGTCCTACCTTGGCCACTAGAATCTTCAGCTTTCACTTATCTTTTTTTTTTAATCTTCTGCCCTGTGAGAAAAGGATGTCCTTTTGTAAACGCGATTGGCCACACTATTTGACCCCGAAAAAGAATATAATGAAGAACCACTTTTGTCTTACTTACTATTTTTTACGTTTAGGTTTTCACTCTTTTACCGTCGTCATGTCATATGTATTGTTGTTACATTACTGTTGTGCTAGTATCACATGTTTTCACTGCATTCTATATCGATCGTTTACTGGCTTCCCCATTTGAGATTGCTGTGTTCATTGTACCAAGAAGAAAAGTTGTTGTTTACTCTTATCTGGATTACCCATCCAGTAAAAATTGTATAACACATTTACTTACGTATACATTCTATTTTACCACTATGTGAATGTACTTTACTGTCATATTGACTTTACTAGAGATCTAGTTATAAGTTACTAGTATGCCTCGTTCTGTCGCCGCGCTATCCGTGTGACGTCATTCGCGTGGGCCGATAGTTCGTGATTGACCACGGACGTCTGTACCCCATGAATTTACTGTATGTCTTGTTAATATTTACTGTTAACTCTGCCATATCGTCCCATGTCCGTGGCCCCCACCCTCCCACCCCCCTTAAAAAATTAAAACAGTTCATTCCCATAGTGAAAAGTAAACTTTGATATATGAACAAGTAAAAGGAGCTGCATGATGCAGTAAATCCAGAGTAGGGGGCGTGGGAATAGACTTCGGGTGTGTTTGGTTCGTTGAATCAGGGGATACATGTACGGGATGGTCCTGAATATGCCCTCATCCCTGTGTTTGGTTGAGTGAACCGAACCAACTCGTCCTTCATGGGGTCATACAAATTCTGAGAATATTATCCAAATATGCTATATCGAATGGTTCCAAAAAAATAGGCGAACCACGCGTTATAAGGATAAGCCCGTCCGCTCACACTCGCGTGCGCTCGCGCCACTCGCAAGCCATGTGCCCGCTACCACTGTCGGGCCCTCCAGAACCGCCCTGACTTCGTCCTCCTCGTGCGTACCTCGACTACCCCTCTCCACAGCTCAGGCGTCCACATCGCGCAACGTCGCTGCCTCGTCCTGGCCATTCCGGCTAGTCCGATGAGCTCCTATCCTCTTAACCCGCATCACAACATGTTCCAGACCTCCCTCCATCTTTTCCCTCAATCAATTTCGAGATTACCCCACTGGAGCACCGTCACACCACCTTCTTCCCCATGTCCAGTCAAAACTGCCGCCTTGGCCACCCCTCCTCACACGGTGCATATCTGGTGAATTCCTTCCTACAGGAGCATCTCTACATGTCCCTCTTCCTTCCCTCACCATCCGCTCTGGCTCCCCTTCTCCATGGCGCCGCTCCCATGGCGAGCCGCCCTTGCTGCCTCGTGCTCCCATCACCATTCCATCCCATTCACCCGGGTTCACCCAATGTCGGGACCCAGAATTACGATTCTGAAACCCTCTCTGTATACTGCACTAGTCCAGGATCACGCTAGTGCACACAGTGTCAACATAGGTAAATATCGATCCACACAAGCGATAAATAAAGTAAACGATTAGTTTGAATAACAAATAAGGGTTTTGACCTTATGGTCGAGTTTACACTTATTAAGCCACGCAGGGCTAACAGAGAATAAAACAAAGAATGAACGAAATAACTCCAGCGTAGATCCCACCAATTCACCACAGGCAACCGACTGGGATCCAGACCTTAACGATCAGCAACCTTCGGCGAACTCCTCCTCGAAAGCAAGCGTAGACTCCTCCTCCTCTGTAGGTTTGGGCGTAAGTTTTACAATAAGCGTGAGTACACAACCGTACTCGCAAATCATACCACAGAATGCAATTTATAGATGCAGGCTTATTCCAAAGAAAAGGCTTCTGTGGTTCTTTTGCATAAATGTAACATTTGCAATTGAATACGAATAATAGATTGAAAGCATAATTCAAAACAAATAGACAATATTAATTTAACAGTTGTTTCCACAAAGACACATAGCTAAACAGATTATTTCACATAGCCATATAATTGAGGTCACACAGCTCCCATCCCAAACATTTTATGAAAACTACCCCTCGTGTGAAATCCCCGAGCATGTCCATGACCGCGGACGCGGCTATTCAAATAGATTGATTTAACACTCTGCAGAGGTTGTACACTTTACCCACAAGGTACAACTAGTGTAGCAAGCACTAATCGTAACAAAACAGTTCGGAAACTTCATCTCAAACATTGACATTCCCGATGTGCTTTCCCGCTATACCAGCTCACATAGAATTAGTATAACACACACCGCTGGACAGGGAAGCGGCGAACCGTCCCGCGATGCAACCACTAAGTAGTCACACCTCCACCTTGGCACACAGCCTAACCTATCCACCTGAACATCAATGCCGAGAATCCATAACTTACTAAGTTAGGCCCGTCCCATACTAGGCATGTGGTCGTACAGTAAGGCTCAGTTCAATGGCGCACAAAGTTAAGTCCTTAATTGACCAAGGCAAGACTTCCATGTTCTAACTAAGCCACAAAGATTATCAAACCCAAGCACACAGCTTCCACCATATCACACAGCTTCCACCACTTGCCTCAGTCTAAATCCTTTACCACCCAGTTGGTTTTAGTGCAACACATGCCATCACGAAGTAATAATACATAGCACACAGTTTTACACAAAGTTCCATAGTCACTTAGTCACATTTAATAATTGCAACTTACATGAGAAGTGAGACTCGTGGCATGGCTAAGCAATTGTACTCGCATCTAACCAACCCACGTTGGTGCTATAATAATACCAACTAATAAACCAATCTAGGGTGACAAGGAATTATGGCATACAATGTCAAGGGGTGATAACAATTTGGATAATAACTATGCCTAAAGCATTTAAATACATAATTAAAGTAGAATGCAATACTTTAACACCAAGTAATTTGAAAACTGGGTTCAAGATGATCAAAGGTATGACTTGCCTTGGAAAAGGTCTATGTACTGGTCTTGATCTTGGGGTGCTCCTTCTTCAACGAAAATCCCCAACGAATCGACGTCTACTCGTAAACGAAAAAAAATAAACAAAACAAATAAATAACAGAGGCAAAACAAGCTCCAAAAATTAAATAAAAATCTCAGATAAATAGAGCTCGAATTTAGATAAATTTAGAAATTTGAATGGGCTCAATCGGAGTTAGGATGCAAAAGTTATGGCCTCTCGAAGTTTTAAATCTAAAAGAAACCCTAATTTGGATTTTCTGGAATTTCCGAATTATTTCTCTAAAGAAAAATCGGATTATTGCGCAATGCCGACGTCAGTGAAGAATTTCAGAAATAAAATAAATAAAACAATTCACTGACATGTGGGACCCACATGTCAGTGAGATGGCTCACGGTGGACTTGGTCCACCGAGCTAGGCGGTTGGGTTTAGATCTGGATAGCCACGTGGCCGTGCTGACTAGGCTCCACGCGGGCGACACGAGGGCGTCAGGCTGGGGTGGCTAGCGGAGGTGGCGGTGACGTGGACGATAGCAAGAGCGGCGGCGCTCGGATCCCGACGGTCTCGGCGAACGGCGGCTCGCCGACGGCAACGGATGGCACTAGGAGGTAGAGGGCGAGGTGGGGAACACGACGGTGGTCTCACGTGTGCTTGGGGACAACCCAGATGACCGGCGGCGACGATTAGGCGGAGGTTGGGCCACGGGCGCGACGGATCTGGGGCTTCGGTGGGCTTGCGGCGAAACCGAGGTCACCGGGAGGTAGCCTTCGATCTTGCGAACTCGGAGGAGGCGACAGCGAGGCTTGAGTGGCTTTGACGGCGACGAACGAGCTCAACGGAGTTGCGGCGGCACAAAGGTCTCTTCGGCGATTTCCGGCGGCTAGGGTTCCGAGCTAGGGCGCTGGCGGCTGGGGAAGGGATGCGGAAGTCGAGGGGTGCCCCTCCTTTTATACACGGCGGCCAGGAGGAGTCCGTGACGGAGACGGCGAAGGCGAATCCGTGCGGCGTCGAGGATAAGGAAAGAGGTGTCCGGGAGGTTGACGACGCTGACGCGGCAAGTGGGGTCCACATGGTGGCGGGTGTGGCTCGGACCAGGCTGCGTCGCACACGGCCCCGTGGACACCGACAGGTGGGACCGGGAGCGCGCGCGGGAGGAGAGAGGTGGAGGTGGGCTGCGGGAGTTTTGGGCCGGCGGTGAACAGGATTGGGCCGGAGCTTTGGATTTCGGCCCGAAGCTTTTTCTGAGATTTTGAATAGTTTTTCCTTTTTAGAAAATACCAGAAATTCAAATAAGCAAAAGAAAATAGCAAATGAACTCAGAAAAATTCTAGAAAAATCTAGAAAATATATCTGAGCACATAGAACCCAAATAAAATAGTTTTGGCCAATGTTCAAGTTGGGATTATTCACATTAAAGTTTTTGATTGTAAAGTCCAATATTAAGCTTTTTAATTTAAATTCAAATAAATCCAAATGGTGAATTTTCTCCTTCCTAACTATTAAAATATTTTTAAACTCAGAAAATTGGGATGTTACACCCAACCAAACACAACTTAGTATCACAAAAAATTATCCGCGTGTGTTACAAATTGTTACTGCTAGATGTGACGTCTCACGTGGGGAAAATCGTGGGTCCTTGGCCCAAGATACAAAGAGTTCACTATGACATGATAAGGTAGTAGAATATGTTCATCATAATTACTGTCGTATACGTTACAGGTTACTTCCAGATGTGACCTCACGCGGTGGGAGGTCATGGGATCATGGAACGATAAAAAAAATCATCGTGATCCGACAGTAAAAATGGTAATACAATTATTATGCTCACCGTTACGAGTTACTGTCGCGCGTGTGCGGACCATGAGATCGTGGCCCAAGGAAAAAAAAGCAGTACCCTATGGGATAATCTGACACTAAAAGGGGTATTATAATTATTGTCACATACGCTATGTTTTGCTGCCATATGTGTTGCGTGTGGGCGCGGGATTGGTTCAGGGCTTATAACCATTCTTATTGGGCGACCTGGAGGAGGTTTGTGCGTGCGCTCCGTCTAGCCTGGCTCGTGTGGTTGGCTGGCAGACGTGTAGAATAGTTATTATGAGCATAGCTACATAATAGCACGGGCGCGCGTGTGCGCACACACACACACACACACACACATATATATATATATATATATATATATATATATATATATATATATATATATATATATATATATATATATATATGAAAATGGTATAGTACTTCTATGAGTACGCACTCCACTTCTTATATACCACTTAAATTGTATGATGATACCTCTTTATTAATTTAAGCATACTCTAATAATGATTATAAGATATCCCAAAGTGAATCCAATAAAAAACTTCATTAAAATCCACATTTTATATTTAAATTTGTGTATATACTTCTTTTAAATATGAAAAAGGGTATATAGAAAAAAAAATAAAAGACTCCAATGAAAATTTTTCAATCAAGTCGCCCTCTCTCTATATATATAGATGCATTATTGCCCTATTGCCCATATGCAACAACCGCGAGCTATCTAATCTAGAATCTAGTCAAGGAGCTATATCCCCGTATATGGATCGTTCGACATACTCTTTTTGGGCCTACAATGGATAGTTAGGTCTGCAGGAGTGGAGTGGAGGGGTCACAACTAACAAGCACAAGGTCAAAAAACTACGGCGGTGCTCGCGCTATGTACAGCGAGAGCTCGATCCATCCATCGGCGTATGCAGGCAGACGATTCCAAAGCAACCAAGCAGGTCGGCCGGCATTTTGGACGGCGCTGCGGTTGTTGCACAGGAGGCCAAAATGGGATGGCCTACGTTATCACCGTCCACACCGCAGGCTAGCTTCAGGCTGCATAACTGCACGTACATGACACCACTACTGCTACTCCCATTTGGATCTTTAACGCATGTGAATAATTGCCCTCTTGTCATCTCGTGTGTCGTTTTGCTGGTGCATCGTGCTATATAAGGCGAGGGAGGGATCCAACAACGATTAAGAAACATGCAGAACACAATTGCAGCTCAGAGAGAGAGAGAGAGAGAGAGAGAGAGAGATCCATCAAGTCTAACGGGAGAAGAGAGAGAGAGTACAGCTTCAGCTAGCTAGTTAGTTCTTCTCGCTCGAAAGCTGTACCCTCTCTCTTCTCTTGGCTTCTTGACGCACCCGGCCACATTGAAGGGACATCTATGATCTGGGAGTATCCTTTCTGTCAGCGCATACAACTCACCAACACAACACCCACACACACACGCCCAGCATTATTAATTGTCAGATATATATAGGATTTCCCAGTCTCAGTTGTGATCGTACGTGCTGGTGGGCTCTACGGTTTCGGCACACTAAGTTACTCACATGTTGCATTAATTTTCTTTCGGTACGTATATGCTACACTGTGTTTATAGTATTAAATTGCACAAGAATACTATTTGTTATATCTAGCAATATATTTGGCTTGTTTTGGTTCTCAGTCAGTAAAATGGCTAGTTAATGGTTTAATCCCCCAAAGACCTTGTGGTTAAACTATGTTAGCTTAACTATGATTAACGAAGTGGAGGGATCGATAAATTAGCGTGGTCCAAGATGTCATTCCCGGTATGGTTAAGGGTCAAAACTCAAAAGGTGTTTTAGGTGTTTAATTAACCCTACAAATGCATGTGTTAGGCGATTAAACCCAGCTAAAGCCCTCCAACAATCTTTACCTTGGATAAAGTTATCACAACAAAGGCCCCGCTTACAAGCAGGATTGTCCTAAGAATTTTGTCGAAAACAACATCTAGTGAATTAAAGTAGGGAATCTCTTCCCTACAAAATACCGACAAAATTCGATTTTTTTTAAATAATATAATTTTAAAAGATATTTACAAAAATAAATAACCACCTCCAAAAATTACAAAAATATGTTCCTGTCGCCGTTGAATCGCGGCAGGACCTATCCCTCTCGCCGCCAGCTTGAGGTATCTATCGCCGCTGAATCGGCGATAGGAAGCATCGCTTGATTCAATCGGCGGCAGACTCTATCGCGCTTGAATCGCGATAGATACCTCACTCAGCCGCTTTTGATTTTTCCTATTCAACTTAGCCAGTTTTTTATTTTTATAAATTTTAAACGGTACCAAATATGTTAGACCCGCAATAACATTTTATCATCGTCGTATGTTGTTGTACTACAGTTAATTTTTGGAGAATTTAGCGAGGACGTTTGAGGTATGAACGATTCGTAAAGGGGAAGGTAAGTGATATTGCGATTCGCCCGGGAATTCATACACACTGATATTACAGAACTTGCAGCAGAACGTCATAACACTTAATTGAAATGATAATTCACAACATTAATAATAATATATTACTACTGTCCGTTTTTTCTCGTGGTCGCGACCTCAACGTCTCCTATGTGGACTGCCTCTAGTCGGGGCACCGGATGAGGTCCCCGTGGCGATGTCCGGAATGTTGATGTCTCCTTGGTCCTGAGTATTTCGCGTGGGGCATATCTTGAAGGTGTGCCCAGACTCCCTGCAAATGGAGCACTTCTTCGTGTGACGTCCGGCTTCTGCCTCGTCCATATCGTTCCTGATGCGATGTACCTGTCACCGGCCAACCTTTCCCTTGAGTCTACCAATGTCCGCGGCCCAGATTAGTTGCTCCCAGGTGGGATGGCCAGTGAAATGGCCAACAACGGCGTAACCATACATCTCTCCACTCTATATTTGCATCATCGCCTCCTTGGTGAAATAGTGAGAGAGGTACTGCCCGGGATGCTGCGCCACCGTCGAACAGACGGTCATGACATGGGAGCAGGGCCTATGCAGAAGAAGGGGCTTGTTACAAATGCATACGCAACTATCGCGGCGTAGCGTGCACTTATGGGTGATCCTCTCGCGGTTAGTCCCACGACGTCCTTTATCCCTGCACATTATCTCGAAGCGAAGTTCCCTCGTGCCCATCTTGAATGCCCGATGCATCTCACCCTTCTTGCTCTTCTCCTCTATGTATGCGGTGATCATGGCGGAGTAGAGTACTCTGTCATTTGCCATGGCGAGCGACGCATTGCTGCATCTGTTAATAAAGTAGTTTGTGGTACCGCGGAGAATTGCCTCCATAATACCAACCAAAGGGAGGCACTAGACCTCAGCTAGATTGGTTGTCATGATACCATATCGAGCACCACCCCTGTCATGTAGCAGCGACCACTTCTCCTTAGGCTCGTACTCAATCCAGTATGAGAAGCATTTGACCTGTGCCCCTGTCTTCCTCGTGACACTAGGACCATCTGTGGGTAGCTGTGGCAATGCTTCAGTGGCCTGGTCAGCGGTTGGGGCGGCCCTTCTCGCTGCCTCCCTTCTGTGGGTTTGGGTCCGGTCGTCCAGAATCTTCTAGAGTGTTTCGAACTTCCGCTGCTGGTTCTGGTTGCACAGGCGCTTGAATAGGTTCATCAAGTCCTTATTGCGGAACTACTTATAGAAGTTTGCACCCAAGTGCCTGATGCACCATCTGCTCTATAGATCCGGCTATGGAAGTGGTATGTTCTCTCCTCGTTGTAGCTGAGTTATTGCACGCAGCAGGCCTGCGTGCCGATCATGTATGAGGCATACGTTGGGACGGTCCTGCACAACAGAAATCCTCACATTCTTCAGGAACCACAGCCAGCTATCCATGTTCTCGCTTTCAACGAAAGCGAATGCCACGGAAAGAACTTGATTGTTTCCGTCCGTCGCTATTGCAGTCAGTATCTGGCCCTTGTACATGTCATCGATGCACAAGATTGGACGACAGTGTCGGAATGCATTGATGCATGGATCAAAGGCGAAGAATGCTCGCTGTAGTACCCTCTTATTAGGCCACTTCGGATGCGTGGCGTCTTGAATGTCGACATGAGTGCCGGGATTCCTGTCTTGTATGACTCGGAGTTGCCCAGGGAGGTTGTGGTAGGAAACCTCGAACGTGCCGAACCTTGATTCCAATGCCTTCTGTTTTGCCCTCCAAGCCTTGGCATAACTGATAATGTACTGGAACCTTGCCTCAATGGCCCGAATGATGGATCGTGGCTCAAAATCTAGGTTATCCACGATCTCACCGTACATGAGATTGACGATGAAGCGATGACGAGTTCCGGTGGATCAGATCGACTTCAATGACGACGCATGTGTGAGGGACCACTATAGAGCACTTCCAGTAGGTGTCCCACTTGGGCTGAAATGCGTTACGCAAGCAAGCTGAACTTACCTGTTGGCCCGAAGATGTACTCGGACGACGCGACATACTCCTGGCCCATGTACGGGTGGAGCTGAGGACCTGTAATAGAAGATCGTCGTTACTAACTTCTGAGGTTCGAAATGAAGAAGCGATGTGAACGTGTCGTACTCACCTCCGACATGTCCCGCGGTGCTACCCCATGCTACCACGACGACGAGCCCGCCACGTCCGCGGCAGGAGGCTATGTCCCCCCATGCTGCCACGACGACGAGCCCGCCACGTCCGCAGTAGGAGGCTGTGTCCTGCCACCTCGGTTGACCCCTCGTCCTCGCACTGCTCGATCCACCAGGTCGGTCGACGTGCGAACAGTCGCGATCTGCACTCCGCGTACTCCTGCCTCCTTGATCCGCTGCAGGATCCCTCTGTTCTCCCCCAGCGTTGTCATGTGCTGCGCGGAGTCTACCAACTCGATAATCTCCCGGTAAAGATCCACCTGCACAAGTAATTAACAAGTTGTAGACCTAAGTCTGTCAAATTAAATATGAAATAAGGACCGTTGAATACATACGCAGCGGTGGAAAGCAGAGTTCGGCTGGGTGGGGTACGTGTCCGACGTCGCGGCCTCATGTCGAGGAGGGTCGACCACGACCCGGACGCACCGAAGCCTCGTCCGAGTAGCGTACCACTCCATGTACTGGTTGTACGTCTCGGGGTCGTAGGGATCGTCCCCACACTGGATGAGGTCGTCGTGCGCGCCACTCCAACCCTCAACCCAAGGGGACATCCTGTCCAACCAGGACATCGTGCCACGAACTCCCTTCCTAGTGTACCTGTGGACGACAAGAAAATTATTTGGTCCGGATGTAACACACATTGTACGAAAGAAGTAAAGAGTGAAGTTACGCGTGTACGTGCGCCGACACCTGCCTCCCCCCCAAGGGGCTGGGACCTCCTGTCGCAGACCGAACTAGCGCATGACCCGCTGCACCTGGTACTCCTCCACGAAGATATCATGCACCAAGGCACTCCGCGTGTATCAGTACACATAGTCTCGCGTGCACAGCACCGACAGTCCTCCGGTGGCGCGCGCGATCACCCTCTCGTCAGTGTATAGTCTCCAGATGATGCGGTCATCGGTCAGCTGATCAAACATCGCCACGTACTTCGGGTAGGACCCCTGCGAGGTGATCGGCGTGAAGGTGACCTGTGCAATAGAACACCGCAAACTAAGCACACGAAATAGTGATTACAATACGAAAAAATAAATGAATATGAAACTAACCCGTCGGCGGCACCACACAGTGCCCATGGTCGGCCGGTCCAGGTCGTCCTGCGGGACGTACAAGCTCTCCTCGTACGCTCCCAAGTCCAGCTGTGGCCGTCCGATCTGGAAATGCTCCAAGGACCACAACTACAGTAGTAGCGAGCATCCCGAGAGGATGGAGCTAGCATGCATCGCACAGTGCGCGGTACATCGCGCACAGCACAGCCGGACCCCAAGCGTACTGCGAGATCTCGTCGATCGGCGAGTCCACCACCTCACGCGCGCACCAGATGTAGTGCTTGTCGACGCTGTCGTCGTGGGAGCCTAGGAACATGACCCACCCGAACAACCACAACAGGTAGGCCTCGAAGTGCCTCCTAACAGCGACGTCCCCTGCGTTCTGTTCCATACGCTCGGGCTGCAAGAAGACACGTACACGTCAGCAAGGTTCACATACGAATTGTTGCGAGAGGACAATAGTTACGAAGACTTACGTAGAACTGGCAGATCCACTTCAGCGTCGGCCCGTGCAGGTTGCTGAACTCCACGTACCCGCTGCCCAGCGGCAGCACATCGTGGAACCTGGCTAGGAGGTCTGTGCGCCACATGGCCGGGATGTCGTGCGCCACCATCGGAGCGCGTACGCAGGGCAACCTAGTCAGGTAGCTCACGTCCTGCAGCGTCGGCGCCATCTCCCCGCACGGGAGGTGGAACGTGTGAGTCTCTGGCCTCCAGCGGTCAACCGGCCACGCCGCCCGGTGGGGCCGATGGAAACGCCTAGGCGCATTTACCGCAGCACCGTGGTCCTGGTCGTCCTCCCACGTCGCCTCCACCATCCTCGCTAGTGGAAGAAGGCCTGCCGCTCTCAACCTGCGTCGAAACGATTAAGAACAAACGCGAGTCCACGCAAAGTAGTCATACCGCGATTGAGTGCATGAAGGTCAGAATTACACGCACTTCTGGAAGCCGCCTCTCGGTGCGACCTCCATGCCCCGATGGGCGTGCGTAATCAAACGCTGCGTCAAGCTCTGGCCGGCGCCCTCGGGGACCACGATCGAGGCGCTACGATGACGCGTCAATCATCGGTCAAGCAACTCGTAGTGGCTCGCGTCATCATACCGAAAATGCAAAGAATAAACAAAGTTCATATTTTTTTCATGCATCTTTACATAGCCTATGTAGCAACTACGAATTTTCTTTACAAATTTAATACATGTCATGCTATTTTTCTAGTGTAAATGGTATTTCGGCACTAACAAGATATTTACCGCCCACTAACACAGTAATAACCGCGCACTAACAAAATAATAACCGCGCACAAATGGAAAGGTAAATAATTACTCCACTTAACTACTCTATACATTTTTTACAGATTCATAGTGGCGTCTTTCTATTTCTACAGAAGTATCATAAATCGTTCGAGTGTTGCAACATTCCTAACATGTGCACGACGAACTACATAATTTCATTATTTCTGCAAATATTCTCATTGCTCTTTTGACCTACTCAGCTACTCCAGATTTTCTTTACAATTTTAAAATGTGTAATGCAATTCTTCTAGTTTAAAAGAGAACTCCTGCATTAATAATATAACTACCGGCTACACAATTTGACTACATTTATCTAACCTACTCAATTCTATGTCGCTATTTTTGTTTGCTAACCTACAAGGTTTTGACATAACGTACACAGTTTCAGAAAAATGTACCTGTAAGATGATCGATCGAAACTGATGCTCTGTCAATCTCTCTCCTCCGCGATGAACTGGCAAAGCTTCGCTACTTTTTTTTTTCTCTCCCTCTCGAACTCTCTTTTGTTTTTTTCTGGAATTAAAATGAATCCTGGACTAATTTTTTGCGGTTTTTATAGCTGGATCCCTGTCGCCACTTCAACTGGCGACAGGAATCTATCGCCAGTTCAACTGGCGACAGGGACCTGCCCAACTTCCTGTCGCCAGTTGAACTAGCGATAGGTAGTTGGACCGGCGGCGAGCGGTGAAGTTGGCGAGTCCTCGCCGCCGCTTCAATCAAGGCGATAGATTCTGCCGCGATTGAATTGGCGACAGAGACATATTTTTGTAATTTTTAGGGACGACTATTTATTTTTGTAAATATCTTTTAAAATTATATTATTTTAAAAAAATTCGACAAAATTCCGATGTTAACGGGGCCTAAAAATGTAACTAACCCTCCTAGGCTATCTGTGTATTAGTGATTCAAGTAATTAATTAAATCGAGCAATATTTTACATTTGTTGCTTTACTCCTATGTTGATAAGGTATATATATATACATATATATACTGTCTTTCACCTTGCATGAAAATACAAGCTAGGTGGGAGAAAAATAATGATATTTTCTCTCGATCGTCCTCGTTGATGTTCACCTACTTTCTTCAACATTTATATGGATTATGTACAACGTGTGCATCTCCAAGTCTCCAACCCATATTTGTGCCGCCCACATGTGCATCAAGATCTGTGGAAAAGAGAAAAACAAATTGCAAATACCCAAATACTGTCCATCATTGAAGTATAGACACACATGGGCCGGGTGGCCCCACTTGCCCACCCACCGCAAAAGCCACCCTCTACCTCGCCCATGTCTCTCCTCTCTCATTTCTACTCACTTTCACTCTCTTCTCTCTCCCTCTCTCTCCGAGGTCCGAGCGATGACCGGCGACAGGTGGCAACACCACGGCAGCCGTGGGAAGTGGCGCCACACCAGAGAGGACGGCGACTTCATCGCCGTCGCTAGCCGCCAAGCCCAGTGGCGGACCTAGGATTTTCAAAATAAGTGTTTAAAATTACAAAAATATTTGTTCAATGTAAAACATAAAGGTGCAGTAGTAAAAAACCAAAATACAAATTATTCGTACTAATGACAACATCTCAAATAATTTAATGAAATTACAAAATAATCAATAAAAGACAAGATTTACCAATCACAATTCAATCTAACACAAACAAAATTATTGATTTGGACATTTGAGTTTGCTCTTTGTTGATTTGGGAATTAAGGATCTGGCAATTCGGATTGAACTCACCTCTACACTGTTGGGAATTTGGGTACCGCGGCCGCACGCTGGCACGCTACCTTCTTCTCAAGAGCTGCGCGAGGTGCCAGGTCGCTACCATCGGGTGCAAACGACTCGCAGGGCTACTCGGTCGCCCTCCCCGCTCGGCGCCCCAACGGCAACGACCCGATCGATAGCCGGTGCCCAACCTTGCTCCTCAGACCTCCACCCCGCCGCCACATTTGGCTTTGTCGTGACCGCGTCACCACATCAAGAGAGAGAGAGAAAGAGATATGAGAGCCGGCTATTGTCTATTGATTGATAGAGTTATAGAGAGATGAGAGAGAATGACCTTATTGTGGTTGGACTGAATGGTCCGATGCCCAAATAGCAATGGTCGAATGATGTGTGATCATGAGCTAACCATCACATGTGCCAATTTGGGGTTGTGGGAAGCCAAAGGGAGACGTGGATTGATGGGTTGAGAGGGAGTTGTAGCCTGGTTGGCCCGATTCAGAGTATATTTTATTATATATGTAATACATATACTATACAGTGAATTTTTTTGTAAAAAATAATAGGTATTCAGCTGAACACCCTTGACCTTAATAGGGTCCGCCCATGGCCAAGCCTTGTACTCCCCAAATCCACCTCAACACCGGCGAGTTCGGACCCCGCGGAGGAGCCGCCGCGTCGAGCAAGAGGCCACTGGATCAAGTCGTCTTCCTCCTCACCGGCGACAGGATCCGATGTCTTCCTCATCGCCAGCGACGGGATCCATCATCCACCGGATCCGGTCGTCTTCGTTGCGTGCTGGCGATGAGCTCGGATCTGTCTCATCCTCACCGCGCCCTCGACGTTATGGCTCATCCTCAGCGCGGTGCATCTCCAGCCCATCGGCCGTGGTGGTGCATCTGCTCCTCGTCACCGTGTATCTGTGTTGTGCAGTATGTATGTCTACTCTCTCCCCTTCTGTCTGTGGATACTGGTATTGTACGTGTGTGTGCAATGTGCACATGTATGTACATGTATTGCATAGCTCATCAATGTTTGCAAAATAATTTCTTTTGCGTTCAAAATTCTGTGTAATTTGCATGTATTGTATAGTTCAATGTGTTCAGAATTATGTGTATGCACATGGTACTTGTATAATAGAAATTTCAAATTTCAAATAAGAGGGAAGTACTATCTGTCAGCTCGCCATTTCTCATCCCCTCCAAATACAACAATACTATTATTACTCAAAAGCTCATACATATAAAAATACTAGTAATCGTGCGCGTGCACGTGCACGTTTTTCAATATATATTGCACCAAATATATAATGTTGTCCAAATTTAGAAACTATATCCACTGCAATATAATCTCATCCAAATTTAGAATTCCCTCCTTAGAAAACCATATTATCAACCACCCATGCTACAAAAATATATGATAACACATTAACACAACGTATTCTTACTTTTTTTTTGTTGAAAAAACAGGCATGAGGGCTGTTTATTAAATTAATAGGTCCGATATTTTTACAGCTTAATTACTTTTGTGTTTTGAATAAAGGTAACTTGATCCAATATCGATCCTATCGACTTACAATTCATGTAATTTCATGGCCAGAAATGCGACTTGTAAAATTTGTGACTAAAGAATTGAGACCATATTAATTGCAGCAAATAAAATAAGCTTGGAATTACTATATCATCCTAAAATAAACACATCTTCAACACGTCTTGACCCAGATGACAAGTTATATTGCAAGTAAATGGCCATGCACAATCCCAAAAAAGCAACATATCTCGCATGGACGTAGCCGATTAGCATCCAGAGATCACAGGGTATGACGTGACCATCTATTGGAGAGAGATCATCATGGAAATCAACAAAATTTGTATGGTATCAATAAATAATTCATGTGAAGAAAAAAGAACAGATTTGTTTTCGTGACTGAGAAAAGAAAGAATGTTAAAAATCCAGAATGTTAACAAAATGCTATTGAGATACAGATACATAGCAGTTTTATGCTCCCTAGTTCCAGTTTTCAATTGGAGTAAAAAAGACAAGATGATATGATACACATGGGTACAAAGGTTGACTGGCAGGATCATTTATCTGAAAATAAGCTATATCAATAATGGTTTTGTTAGTTTTAAACTGTCTGAAATTTTCTTAAGTTTAAATCACTTGTTGTGACCATTGGATTTGTGTAAAGATTAGTGTGTCATATGATTGTTATATGATGATATTGAACCAATGGATGTCATATGATTGGATATTGATTCAATGGTCACAACAAGCGATTTAAACTTATGAAAATTTTAGACAACTTATGACTAGACATTCCCTATCAATAAATACAAAAAGCCTGAAAAGTCTTAACTTTCTCTCTGATACGTGAGTCCTATTCTAATGGCTAATAACAGTGTATATATTACACTTTGACACAATCGTAAGAGAATTGCAAATTCAAGTATGCATCTTTCCAAGAATGCTCTAGTTGTTCCTTCAGTTCTAGCAAATTTACCAATGATCATTCATAGTTGTACGCCTGTACCTTGCCCAAAAGAAAAGCACATCGCCGTGGTGAGCACGACCTCCCATACATCTCACTGTCACTCCACATCTCAGAAAGTAAATTTTGGAAAATAAAGATTTATCTTCTTGATAATTGTATAGAGAATTTACAACCGGAAGCAGTGAAATAGGGCCAAACCTCTACGGCACCATCCTCTTGAGAGGTTGGCGATCTGGTCGTAGTCCGATCCGGTGGTCCCTCCTGTCCCTACTCCCTAGAGACAATCTGTTGCTCCTCCAAGCTGCGTTGCTGAAGGTACAGCTACTACCTCCACTCGTCCATGTTGGCCACCAATCATGACGGCTAAAGTTAAAATTTGTGGTGAGTAGCAGTCAGTGGCGTAGCCAGCCGTGGGGCCGAGCCTCGGGCCAGCACAGCATCTTTAGGCTCAAATACAAATTTTCGGCAGCACCGCTAAAGGTTTTGGCTCAGCCGTGGTAGACTTCGTCGACGCCACGGCAGGCCTCGACAAGGCTGTGGCTGCCACAACAGGATGTGACAACGCCACGATAGGTTCCGACAGCGTCGTTGTGGCTGTTCGAAACAACGCTGCCGCCGCCTCTTGTTACGCCTTCTTCTCCTCTGATCTGCAATCATCTTCATTAAAGTAACATGTATGTCAAGGAAGATGATCGCCATCTTCTTGTCGTTGTCATTAAAACTCATGGCCATCTTCTTATCGTTGTCATTAAAACTCATGGCCAACGACTCGGCGGTAGGTCTGATGGCCGGATTGTTGCTGTAACTAGGGAAAAAATTCTGGCGTGTAACCGCTTCACGGCTACCGCCGAGGTCCGTGAACGATGAATCGCCAAAAATTTTCAAATTTGATTTTGGATTTTTGATTACATAATACACCTCCTAAGTTGGTTTACGCATTTTTTTTGTGTTAGATTACGTATTGTATGAGCTAAATATGCTTGAAATACCTAACTCTCCGATTTTACCGTGGCTTGAAATGTCTAACTCTCCAATTTTACCGTGACTTGAAATGTCTAACTCTCCGATTTTACCGTAGCTTGAAATGTTTAACTCTCCGATGTTACCATGGCTTGAAATCACCTCCTAAGTTGGTTTAGGCATTTTTTTTTGTGTTAGATTACGTATTGTATGAGCTAAATATGCTTGAAATACCTAACTCTCTGATTTCAAGTCATGGTAAAATCACAGAGTTAACATTTCAAGTCATGGCTAGCAAGGTTTTCTCTGATTTTTGGAAATTGCTACTTCATTAAGCATTCTACAATTGGTATTTAACAATTTGCCTTCATTTCCTGTTTCACGGTTTCCCCGATTCTGCGTGGTGGCCGGTCGTTCGGCATCACGAGCAAATTCGAATTCAAATTGAGTTTGATGAATTTTGTCCGGTTTTGCCGTTTTTTCTTGGCATCGTCAGAATCGCCAGAACCGCACGCCCCGAGCGGGATTTTGCCCGGTAACGGTTCTTTGATCCTTGGCTGTAACTATGGTAGCAGAAGTCGTGAGAAGAGATCGACTGCTCTGATACCAAATGTAACGATCTTAGATCATTACGGGGTAAACACCGCCAGAAAGAAGGCTGGACAGCGTCAGCTTAGTGGGATGAAAGAGTAGACTATAGACTGGGATAATAGAATCTTAGAAGAGAGACTAGATTAATTCATCTTTCTTACTTGATTGATAATGGATACATGCTATCCCTTTTATAGGGAAGACATGACCCCTAAAAAATAATCTATAAAAAAACTTATCTCTAACAGTTCAGTCTAATAATAACTTGTCTAATTAATAAATAATACAAAACACCTAATAGATAGATTCCTAAATAATAAATCTTCCTTAATAATTGCGGATGGGTACTGTTCACACATGAACAGTACCCCCACCCGTGGCAGAAGGCCCGAGGCCCGCTCCGCCTCTGCTCGCAGTCGTAATCGTCGAAGAACTAATCCAGGGCGCAATGAAGAATTACTAACTGTTATCATTGATAACGATGGAATTGATTTTACTTGTGTGTTGTCATCACGGAGCCATGGATGACGGTGGAGGAGCACAGCAAGCAGGGGAGCCGGATTATGGGAGAGATCGTGCGCCCTCCTCGCGAGGACAAGCTGCCCTGCTCCACTCACACGTAACTCCAGCGGGTTCCACCAAGCTGCATCGCCCCAAAGGATTTGATATTGACAGACTCATTTGGACTTCAAAACTGAAACAGAGTACATTCCACATTCATTCAGAGTGGAGAATTCAAAGGAACACGTAATAAAGAGAGTCCGATATTTGGTTACCTCCATGAATATTTGTGTGCACATGAAAACCACATTATCAGCAAAAGCATGCCCTCTCACATCATATGGCAATCGATCAACAAATAAATAACTGCCAGATTTGACAATTACCATGTTTCGATTAGCATTGGCATTTCCTCGAACACTTGGCGTGCAGGATTGTGGGAAGCGGCTAAATTGCATTCGGAGGTTGGGAGACCCACCAAAGTAATGGATTAATACCGAAAGACGCTGCTGGATGGAAGAAACACAAAGAAATTTGACTCAACTCGAGTTGTCAGAGGTCGTGGCCTGGATGCCCGTGCTCTGCTCAGCATAAGTACAGCTCCGCCAAGCACAGCGCCGCTGCTGGCGCTATTGTGCGCGCTGCCTGTATGCTACAGACGGTTGCTAATTCGACGCATCCAAGCACGTCGCTTGCACGATCCTCCCTTGCGTGCTCAGGAGTCAGGATGTCGGTGGGGATGCGCACGAGCGCCATGACGGTGTAGGAGCCGATCTCCTCGTCGACGCGCACCTAGTCAGGGTGACGACGTCCATGATGAAGTCGCCTAGTTGGGCGCAAGGATGATAGAGGAGTGGCCGCGGGAGAGGGAAGCGAGGACGGGCCGTAGACGCCAGTGCCAGGGAGATGAGGCGAGAGGATCGAGGACGGAGGCGGCATGGTTGGCACGAGAGGATCGAGACCACGGCGCAGTCGGCAAAAGGACGTAGGCGGCACGAGATGCTGGCGATTGGAGGACGGCGCTAGAGAATAGAGGCAGCGCGAGACACTGCGTGTCTTCGCGTGAGAGGTGATATAGAGGCAGAGGAGCAGCATAGCCGTAAAGCGATTTTTTTCTTAAAATAATATTATTTTAATAAAAATTTATAAAAATAAATAGTCGAAAAAATAACAGAAATGGACTACTGTCGCCATTTTTTGAAATAGCGACAGAGAGCTACAGTTCATCACAGGTTGATATTGAAATTAAATTATATTTATATTTAGGTAATATCTTTAAGTGTCTGTGCAACCGATAATTTTTGAAAAAATAAGAAAATATGAAGTAGAGACCAATTTAGGAGTTTCAGTCTGACCAAATATATTTGGAATACGCGTCTGTACAATAACAAAATAGCCCCCTTCGGCAGGAATCAGTAATTGATTAGTATTGTTACTCCTATGTTGATATGTTGAATATGAGGCATATGTACTGTTTTTCACCTTGTATGAAAATACAAAGCTAGGTGTCTGAAAATTAATGATATTTTCTTTCTTTCGTCTTCATTGATGCTTACTCTCTCCAACATTTATATCACTTATTTCTAGGACATCAATATAATGATATTGTCACCATTTCCTTTACTAGTATATTTATCTCATAACCAAGGTTGTCAGAATTGTGATCCTGAATTGGATCAGAGGTTGTTTAGTAGGATTGCGAATCGTAGGATCGACGTAGAATCTAAGATCCTATCTGATTCTACCAAAGAAATTTTTTTAAAAAAATCTACGTTGTATTTTAACACTTCTACATGTTTCAAACTATACTTTTAGAACTTATATTCCAAAATGTAGTGCAAAGCAAATATCATTTGTTATTTATGCAAATTATAATGGACATGAAGAAATAAAAGGTAAAAATTTACAACGAAAGGGATATATGTAAATAATTATTTATAATAAATCATTAGAATCGGTAGAATTGGGTAAGATCGTATGAAAATTTTGATCATGATTCTACGTTTTTTTTGTTAGAATCGTAATAATTTTGATCATGATTCTACGTTTTTTTTTGTTAGAATCGTAATAATCTGGGTCGTAGAAACGTAGGTTCGTATGACTAGAATCGAGATTCTGACAACCTTGTCTAGTCAAAATATGTCGTATAAAGAATGCGATTTTTTTTCCCATTCCGAGTGTTGATTTGTCACACTCAAAAGCAAAACTGCTTCTACTCCAATGGCAGGAAATAGGACTTCCGTGCCTGCACTTGTCAACCTCTTTGACCCTTGTCAGAATGGTAATAGATACTATTTCCACCTTCGGAGTGGAACCAGAGAAATAACAATTTATATAGTGGCAAATGCGAGAATTCCGAAAAACCCTAATGGAAAATATTTAATTCACCCAAGAAGAAATGGAGGAAATTAATTAGCCTAGTTTGGCGCAGAGGATAAAATAGAAAGCCCGAGTTTGTTTTGTATGTTACAAAAACGAAGACCTAGATTGACCTAACATAGTTGAATTTGCATCAATCTTACCTAGTTATCTCAACTTTACAAAAAAAAAAAACAACAAATACTATTAAACTAAATAATTTGAAACAAAATAGTACTCTTAAAATAATTTTTGAAAGCCATTTCAATCTTGAATGGACCCTTAATCAACAATATTAATTTGGTTGCTCTAAGAAAAAAGATATCAGATGGAAACCATCCTTTCAGTGGAATGGAAACCATTTTGATTTAGGCACCAAATCAACATAGAAAATTCCAAAAAAAAAAAACTTTATGACGTGGATTATGGGTGTTGTATCACCCTTTAAAATATCAATTTTTAAAAACCAATTAAGAAATCAATTTCAGACTCACAACGTGTTAGAAGAAACAAAAAACAAGAAGTTTGTCGTGAATAGTAACTTTTAGCTTTGTCTTTTTCGCCTTTCCTTTGATTTACCAGTTGTCAAAATTTTCTCATTTTTATTACTCCCAACATAGATTGAATACGAACTTGAAATTTTACACATGGCCCGTATAAATTGGAAGTATGTACATTTACAATTTGTTTTGGAAATTTTCATGTTTAGTTGGTGCCTAAACCGAGAAATGATTTCCATTATTCCAGTCCTATTTGTTTAGACTTAGGCTTGTTTGTTTAGGTTTTGACTTTTTAGCTTATAGTTTAAAATCAGCTTATTGGCTTAATCAGCTTATAAGCCCCTTAGCTTTTAAGCCAAGCTTTAGTGTTTGGTAATCTGGCTTTTTATAGGATGCTGGCTTATTGAGTTGTATGCGAAGGATAAAAAGTCTGAATTACCCTTTAGGGTTTAAAGGACATTTTTAAGTATGTATTTAAACTTATTTTTTTGCATGGGATTTGTAAATACGACGATACGTGCAAGTGTACATATAAAACAAAATAGATTTCGCAATGTCTAACGAAATTCTATTATATAAATGAAATTTGAAACAATAATGCTTGAGCAGCTCAGCTATCAAACAATGAAACTTGTTCCATTCATAAAATTTCATGCATACAGAGAATCAGCAGCTCTAGAACTTGACAATGACAAGAATGAATCTATCTATTTATTAAAGCTGGTGGGATTGCCGGCTCCTCGCGCCCTCTACGTCACCCAAAAAAGTCGGAACGTCAGATCGTTCGCCGGACGCGCCAGATCGCTTTGAGTGGAGGCAGAAAGCACCAGCGCGAGCCTAATGCGACCCGTCTCTCTCGGTCTCTCCTCCCAGCTTCTCGCTCCTTCTGTCACGCGCCGCCACTCCTTTCCCTCTTCCTCTCTTGCCGGCCGCTCGCTCCGTCTTCCCCCCTTCCTCTGCCGACGCCCCCTTGGTCGTCCTCCCCAGCCGTCGCCTCAGTGCCCCCCAGCTACCGCTGCTTCCTCACTCTTCCTCACCCGCCGCCTATGACCTACAAAGCCGAGACGCCGACCTCCGCGGCGAGTGGCGCACCTGGTGGCGGCGGGGACGCCGATGGCACTGAACATGGTGAGGTGGCGCTCTTGCCTAGGGCAGCAGCTCTCGTCTTCCCCACTTCCTCTGCCGCCCCCTCGCCGTCCTCCCACCGCCTCGGTGCCCCCCGCCGCTGCTCCTCACTCTTCTCACCGCGTCGCGACCTCCAAGTCGAGACGCCGGCCTCCGTGGTGAGTGGCGCACCTGGTGGCGGCGGGGACGCCGATGGCACCGAACATGGTTAGGTGGCGCTCTTGCCTAGGTCAGCAGCTCCTCCCCAACTTCTCATGGTTGTTTGGTCCCTGCTCATCACCGTTCTCCATCATGCTCCTCCCTAACTGATTGATTGCAGGTATGAGGTCCTACTTTGTGTGTAGATGTCCAGTTCTGCGGTGCACTCTAGGTGCTTGATCAATTGCTTCATAGAAATCCCAGTTGGATAAAACTTATAAGAGGAAGAACAAGCTTGATTCTTGCTATAGATTGATTAGTTAAACATTGATTGGTACCACATTGATATTGTTAGTGTTGCTCCTTCAATTAGCTTGATACGATTCATTTTTTTCAGTTATATTAGTTTTCTGAGACGCTATATTGTTAGTGTTTGCCCTTTTGCCAGCCTAGCACTGTTCAGAGGCAACATAGTAGCAGCACCATGACATGACTTCTACATCATCTAGAAATTACTTTATAGAAGATAATTTATCTTATACAGCAACCGAAATGCTGTAAATTTTGCTTTGTATGGAATTTTATTGTCCACCAAATCAACTGCATCTTTGGATGGAGTTTTCCTATTTTAGTTAGACCAGGACATAGACTGAACTAATTTGATTGAAACTCTCTTTGGAAAAATATAAAAAAAAACTTCCCCTTTCATAAACAGCAAAGTGATGCATCACATGTAGATTAGTTTCTGCGTATTCTGTTTCTAATCTTTTTAATCTGGCAGTGTTTTCAGTCTTAGGGTCATACAGATGGTCATATGGAGATTCTCCATGTTAATACCAATGCGCTAATTGTCGGAGAGCATTGTGTAGGGTAAGTGAATCCTGTCCTTCAGGATATTGTCGTTGTCAGGTAAATTTAATTTATTTAAGTTCTTACTAATCGCAACAGGCTGTCCTTCAGGATATTGTCATTCTCTTTCAATGATCTAGGTTATGTTATTTGCTTGTTGTCTATGATAGATGTATCTGTTAAGTTTACCTTTTGCTCCTACATCCTCAGAATAATGTCGCAACAGATAGAAGGATAATGTGTATTGTTTTTGCTTTCCCATTTAATTTGTCCTACAGCATGTCCATTTCTCTAAAATAATTCATAGAAACTTTTATTGCATTAATTGGGTCATAGCATCTTACCTTTTGTTGACAAGAAAAAAATGAGAAGACCAACAAGAAGCTAGGACCTACTTAATTCATAGAATATTATATGTAATTCCATTTCTACTTAATTTGATTCCACCATTGTTCAATTTTTTCTTTGCAGGAGCTTTAGACATGAGAAGACCAACAAGAAGCGAGGACCTACAGGGGTGGGCAAATTGATTTGCAAACCCACTCGATTAAGTTCAATGATTCAGATGATGAGTGATTGTTTCTGCAAGCTATGTTGTCCCCATTCTTACCACCATTATTTGATCAGTATCACTAAAAGAAAGAAGTGAGGACATGTATGCTCTGTGGTATAGCTGAAAAGCATCAAATTGTTATTGTGTTCCCGTTTTGGTAAGCTGTAGATGGTCTACAATAGCCTAACATCCTTTGACATGTGCTGAATCTAATTTAATATCTTTTGCCTGACTTTTTATAGATATTTCATAAGCAGCTACTACCAATTGTGATCACATTGCAATTAAGGTATGTGAAGAAATGCATTGCATCGATATGTACTTATTATTGTTGTTATCATGAAATGGACCAGAAAAAAAAATGGTTTCACTTTCCATAGTTTTGTCAAATATTAATTGTGAGTTGTGACTTTCTTTTGTTATTTTCACTGTTCCGCAGCTTATGGTACATCTCTACAGATCCATTGTTTAGCGGGTGCTTAGAGGTAATAGTCTTCATAAATGTTATCTGTTATTGTAGTCCTCCATAAACCAGCTTAAAAGTAGTTAGTAAGCTTAGTGCGGTGTTAGGAGCGGTGCCGTTTTCTTGGTCGACATTTTCTTGGCATGGCAAAAAGGTTTATTTGCCATCCGGGAGATCACCTTTTAACAATATATATGTCTACATAACATGTACCATTGAAATGCAATATTTTCCTCTAATCCATTCTGACTATTTGAATCACTGATTTCCTTTAATCCGCTAATTATTTGAGTCAGATATAGCTCCGAATAATCCGTAGAGCACTTAACTGACAACCACAGCTACAATACCTACAAAACAGCTTACTTTTACCGGCTCTGTATCGTTAAAAACAGTGTGGTTCCTACTTCACCTAATACGAATACCAAACTTCTGTTGGTCCTGCTCCTCATGTTTCATACACTGCTTATAGAGTTATATTGTGCTATATTAAGCACCCTACAGGCTGTGTCAAAAAAATCATACGATCAACGATCAACGGCCGAGCGCAGCGTAGCGCGCCTAACGACCTAGTATCTATACAACTCATTTTGCACTTGATCATACAAGAATATGAATTTATAGACTGCCATCAGCTTTAAACTACATGCCAAAGCAAAGCACGATTGATCACTACCGAAGTCTCACACACAAGTATGCTAATCCGGCAAACACAAATGCTTTACATACATTCAGTTTTTTGGCCAATTTTACAGGGTACTACTTAAATGAATGTTGGATCCATCCTTTACATCTTTGTTTATTGCCTGTAAAAATCAAACAATGGCTTACAAATTTCAGTTCAAGAACCCAACAAGCCATAGGTTACTCCATGGATGAATAAAATTGAATGAAAGTGAAGTGCAAAAATAATTTCAGGATGGGGATGACAACGAATTGGAGGCTTGTGCCAGTGGACTTCGGATCCATCGGGCGGCGGAGACAGGACAATGTGACGGCGTTATCCTTCCTCGATCACTCAATAGGAGCAAATGGGATGGCGGCACTCCGAACTGGTAGGGAGGCGGAGGAGATGGCCGGCTACGACAGCGCTACTCGGGTCCAGGCGGCTGGGCCTAGGGCGTCGGGGGAGGAGGCCAAACGGCGGCATCGCGCAACATGGGGAGGAGGAGGGGATCATTGGGGGAGGGGAGGGGAGGTGGCGGCTGCGAGAACTGAAGGGAAAGGGGGGAAACGGGTGGAGAGGAGGAAGAAAGAGAAAAAAAAAGAAGAAAGGATTTGCATTTATATATAATGGAATTTTGTGGGTAATTTCAGCGAACTTTAGTGGCAAAGGGTTATTCCATTCCACAAAAGCCAAAAAAATACCTCTATCATGGCTTATGGCTTTTAGACTTAAAATCACTTGTGCTTTTTATAAGTTAGATGAAAAAGACACTTCTTTGTTTAGGCTTAGACTTTTTTGCTTATAAGCCAAAGAAAAAGTCTAAACAAACAAAGTCTTAGCCTTTTTGGTTTATAGCTTAAAGCCATTTTTTTTGGCTTGATCAGCTTATAAGTCCCTTAGCTCTTAAGCCAAGCTAAGGTGTTTAGCAATCTGGCTTTTTATAGGCTGTTGGCTTCTTGAGTTGTGTGTCAAGGATAAGAAGTCTTAATTGCCCTTTAGAGTTTGGAGGACCTGTTTATGCTTGTATTTATACTTATTTTTGCACGGGAATTGAAAATATGGTGATACATACAAGTGTACATATAACACAAAATAGATCATATCTTACAATATTCCCTAAAAAAACTACATGTCTACAGGGTGCATCCATGCTCCTATACAAATACATATCTTCTTAAATATTACAAGATAATAGAAGTGTTTTTGAACAAGGATTTCATGATCAAATGGACAAGAACAAATCAGGAAAATATCAAAAATCTGTTAGTGCACAACGCTCTGCATAATTTCACTTAGCTTACACATTGGAGTTACCAGATATGCTCAATCAAAAAGCGTACACTTTACATGCTAGAGAGAAATATCAAAATAGATAGATCATGCTCAACTCATTAACAAAGGCACATTGGATTTATGATCAGCTCAAATTATCAATGTTTGTTCTTGCTGCAGTGGTCATTGCAACTAAGAGCTAAGAAAAATTAGTACAGATTACATCACATCCAAGAGCTAAGAAAAATTTACAGTAAACATCGCGACATGCATTGCTGTAGTGGTTCGATTCGACACAATTTCATGAATCTCAGTTCTCTTTCAGTGTGGATTCAGAGAACTCTCCTCTTGTTGAACTCCTCTTGTAGATCTGAAGGAAAATGAGTAGAGAAGATAGATGTTGAGTACTTAGGGTAACATATCCTGAGTTGATCCAGGCCAAATGTAGTCCAGATTTGTTCATTGATCAATGCTTTCTTATTATTAGGCTAATATTCTGATGATGTATGAACTTGCCTTCACAAACTTCCTAACAAATGCCATATACTTAACTGCTACATGTGTGTTCTCGCCATTAGAATTTGGACTTTTTGCTTCTAAGTTGGCAAGGAAACTGAACTATAAGAATGACTATAGGTCGCAAATCCATGGTAGACAAAAGTTTAGTTTCCTTGGTAGCACATACAATTGCTCTTTGAATTAAATGTCAATCTTTTGATATTCTAGCTTCTGCTGCTGTCACGACCCTCTCGGGAAGCACTGGGAAAGGCCTCCCAGGACCTTTTAGGGAGGTCCGACAGGACCACCCGGAGGTCTGGGAGGTCCTCCAAGAACTACCTGAGAGGAGGTCCTCCAGGACCACCCAGGAGATCTCAAAGACCTCTCGAAGGTCCTAGCCTCTGCGCACTGAGCTAGTCCCAAGAAACGAAGCTAGTTCGCACAGAACAACATAGGTGAAATCACAACCACAAGGTCCAACAACAGCAACAACGGATAAGGAAAAACTTATATTAAACAAGGGCCTTATGGCCAGGGTTGTTTACAGAGGTTGCCAACGAGGGCTTACAAGAGGTCCTAGCCTCTGTGGCCTTTTTGCAAGGACCACCCTGGTGGGTCAGGACCTCCCCCACCTGAGCTCTGACAACTCACTTTGTCAGACCTAGCCACTTTATCCTTTTTGTGCCGAAAGTCTTTTAAGCATTTAATGCCGCTGCAACACATTAAAAGGCTGTCACCTCCTGTGTACCTCTTTTTCCCTTTTGTCCCATCTTTTACCTACTCATGTCCTCTTTTTCACCCATCTTTGAACACGTGTGCCTTTGAATTCCTCGTAGCCCAGGCCTTATAGGCTTGAACAACACATCCTTTTACCTTCTTCCTCATTTTCAAACTCCAGCTCTTTCAACCAGCTCTCTGGTCCCCTTCCGACCCGTTCTTTGAGAACATCTCCCCAAGCTCTGGACCTCCTCCAACCTTTCAAGTTTTTGTGTTGGTTTTTGTAGGTTTTCTTTGAAGTTCTTTTGGCCTTTACTTGAGCTTGCTTTTGAGTTGGTTTATTTTCTTTCGTGTAGATTGCGACGGCGCTGAGGAGCCCGAGTACCTTGAAGAAGAAGATCCCCAAGCCTTCGAGCAAGGCAAGTCATACCCTTGATCATATTGACAACCATTATTTCACTCTATGTATTTCTGTGGCCGCAGGAGTAGCATCGGAATGAGACTTCTATATATATGGCAAGCCTCATCAGCCACCTAGTTGCAGAGGATGTGTCTGTCTCCCCAAGATGTTGTTGTCAGAAGTTGCCAATCTGGTAGGTTATCCAATCAGGTACAACAAGGTCCGATGAGTCAAGCAGAAGGTGATCAAGGCCATGTACGGGACATATGAGGAGACGTACAATGTTGTGCCAATGATGCTTCACTTGCCAAAGCAAACCCGGGTACGTACATAAACAAGATGGAAAGAGAAGATCTTGATGGAGGCCCTAACTGCTACATACTCGATCGTGTGTTCTGGGCTTTCTTCCAGGCCATAGAGGGCTTTAAGTGTTGTTGTCTGGTGCTCACAATGGATGACACTTTCCTAACTAGGAGGTACAAGGGTACCATTCTTATCGCGGTGGCGGCCGATGCAAATGACTAGCTTCTTCTGATTGCATTTTCCACCGTAGAAAATGAGAATATAGCCAGTTGGCTGTGGTTCCTCGCAAATATCAAGCAAGCGGTTGTGGGAGACCAGCCCAACGTATGCCTTATCACAGACCGCAATGCAGTGTTGGTATCCACTCTCAACACAATGAAGAGTGAGACGCAACCCCCCTACTAGTAGAACGATGTGGAAATCGGGTGGTGCATAATGCATCTTGCATTGAACTTCCTCACGTGGTTCCACAGTCAGGAACTAATGAAGACGTTCAAGACGCTGCGCATGCAAAACCAGTGGCAAAAGTTTGAGGCCATCCCACAACCTCAAAGAGCAAACTACGAGGCATATAAGGGAGTCCCCTCTAGAGGCACAGGGGGGACAACAGGGCACGAGAGGGGCATCCCGGAGCCCCATCAGTTTCTCCGAGTGGATTAATCTCTACGATCCTGAGTTGGAGAAATAGTCACAACTGCACGACACCGACGGTGCGAGGTACGACATTATGACAACCAACATGTACGAGGTGTACAACAACGTGTTGAAAGGTGTGCGGTGCCTCCCTATCACCACGATCGTTGAGAAGACCTAGACTCACACGGTCAGTTACTTCATAAATAAAGCCACCGCAACAAGGTGGTAGCTGGAAGAAGGGGAGCAGTGGTCCGAGAGCATGTAGGGGTATATGGACCAGAAGATGCAGAAAGCTCGTATACACGACATCTGGGTGATAGATGGCCTGAGGAGGAAGTACGAGATCCGACTGAGGCAAAAATATATCAATAGTCACGCTAGAGGGGTAAAGGAAGCATGCTTGCACCCTCGATGATATGGCTACATGCACCTGCAACAAGCTGAAGCTCCTGCACAAGACATGCTCGCATGTGTACAAGGCGTGTGCGTGCAAGTCACGTAGATATCTACGCCGAACATCTCCGAGTACTACGACATGGAGTGCTGAGTTTCACTCGTATGGTGTGGACATGTACTATAGGGATCTTTAGCCATAGATGGTGAAATGAGACCCGAACAAAGACTTGAAGGCAATTGGGAAGAGACAACGGTAGACGCGGTACTTCGAAAATGACATGAATGATAGCCAGCGTGGGGGCCAAGGCTGCACAAGTAAGTGCTGGATATGCATGTCCCTTGGCCACTCTAAGAAGGATTGTTCTCAACAAATGTTTGCATGTTGTAATGCCATCATGAAAAATGTATTATTACGTGCTCGAAATCGGGTGCATAAAACCACACGCTCGAAATCAGGCGCATGAAATCACGTGCTTTCCTTGTATGCCTAACTTTCTATGTATTATCACCATGTACCAAAAATGTATTATCAAATCTGCAAAAAATCTATTGTCACATGAAATGTTGCGCTGGAATTCAACTAGCAACATGCTCTGGATCTCCGTCTTCTCACCACACCAAGGAAGATAACCTTGCTGGTCTGTGAGGAACAACAAGAACACTGGTAACCGGTATTTTGGTGGAACGAAAACTAGTCGGCTTTCCAACCCTCGTGGCAGTGCAAAGCATAAACCAAAGAGTAAGAAGTTGCTTATACTCAAAATTAACGTTCAAGAGTTACAGGAGGCGGCGGCGAAGGCTTTATAGCTATCCCAACTAGCCTGGCCGACCACCAAACGAAAACCTAACCTAAACCGAAAGCAATAAGAAGTGGCGGATTGGTGGCCTTGGTTTGTACAGCCATGAGATGGCCCCCCACGTGTTGCTTGGCCCATGAGGGTGGCGCACAACTCCTTTGGCAAGAGCCCAACACCCCTTACGGCCCAAGTATTCGTTTTCAACCCGTTTGAAGCTTCGGCATCGCCATCACCTCAAATCTGACCCAAAATGAATACTAAATCCCAACACGCATATAATATGTCTTAATATAGATAAAAACTAGCCCTTGATACATGGAACTTGGCCAAAAACTCAAACGAGCTTAGAATTGAAAAGTGGACATGACTGAGCTTCCAAAGCGTCGTATTCTCCAATCTTCATTCCAAAGCTTGAAAACTTGATTCCAACAAATTGGTGGCTTCTCCCACTGATATAACTGAAGTGTCATCGTCTCGTCCTTTTAGACCCTCTCTTGGTATGCCAGCCTTCCTCTACTCCCACATGGTAGCACCAAGTTCTTGCTCACCTAATAACATGAGAATACACAAAGTGGAAGCATTAGGTAGCAAGCTATCCTTATCAGTGAAATCAAATGAACTTAGGATCAGATTCACATGTTTAGTGAGTTCCCTTGCTCTAGCTCTAGTGATTAGTCCCTTGTACAATTCTTGCAAAGCTTCAGCTATAGGACCAACACTAGTCCTGTCATTGTCAATGTTGTGTGAATCTGATAATGGAGGTGATGATGATGTAGATGAAGCCTTCATGATAGTGATGTCCTCATCAATATCACATCGTAGGACAATTTTCCACTTCTATGTCCAACGGTGTGTGTCGTACCAAGCGTTGTGTTTGGGTGGTACAATGGTAAAGCACATCGGGAGTGTCAATATTGAGATGAAGTTTCTGAAAAGTTTTGTTATGATTAGTTCTTGCAACACTGATTATATCATGTGGGTAAAGTGTAAAATCTCTGCAGAGTGTTAAAAAAATCTATTCGAATAGCCGCGTCCGCGGTCATGGACATGCTCGGGGATTTCACATGAGGGGTAGTTTTTCATAAAACATTTGGGATGGGACAACTGTGTGATGTAAGTCATGTGGATGCATGAAATAATTTGATTAGGTTTTGTGTCATTTGTGAAAATAATTGTTAAATTATTATTGTTAATTTGTCTTGAGTTATATTTCAATCTATTATTTGTATTCAATTGCAAATGTTACATTTCTACAAAAGAACCACAGAAGCCATTCCTTTGGAATAAGCCTGCATCTATACATTGCATTCTGTGGTATGACTTGTGAGTATGGTTGTGTACTCATACTTGCTAAATCAAATCAACAGAAGTGGAGGAGTCATCGCCTGCATTCGAGGAGGAGTACTACGAAAGTGCTGATCGTTAGGTCTTGATCCCAGTCGGTTGCCTGTGGTGAATTGATGGGATTCCGCTGAATTTTATTTGTTCTGCTGCTGTTTATTTAATTTTTGCTAGCCCTGCGAGGCTTAATAAATGTAAACTTGACCATAAGGTCAAAACTATTATTTGCTATTCAAATTAATCGTTTATGTTATTATTCGACTTGTGTGGATCGATATTCATCTATATTGACACTGTGTGCACTAGCGCGATCCTGGACTAGTGCCGAATACACAGAGGGTCCAGAATTGTATTTTTTGGTCCCGACATAGGTGGTATAATAGCCATACTGACTATAGATCTTGAACTTAGTTAAATCGATCGTCCTTAGAGTGTCCAAATTATTTTCTAAAGAAAAATTAACTGCAAGGTTAATGAATTGCTTAACTCCTCTTGTATCTCTCTTGACTCAACTATTGCTAAAATTTCTCCTCTCCCCACTGTTTTAAATTGGTTCTTACCCTCTTGTCTGTCATGGCAAATATGTCATTTCTAGAACTACGGTGAGCACAAGGGATGACTTGCCGCAGAGCTTTGGAAGCACTTACAAGTGCTAGGAGGCTTCGATCGTTCGATGTACCGTGGCACCAACTAGGTGGTGAACGGCCGAAGCTGTGGAGTGATTTGCCATTTGACTATATATGCCAGAAGAGACACTAAGGCCAGCCGCCCTCTCAACATCTCAGTTCGGAGGATTGTCTGGACCGAAGCAATTCAAGAGTCTTCATGCCTCGCTATCTTAAGGACCTGCAACATCTACGCTCGTGAGCTCCAAGACACGGTCTTCAGCTACCATCCCCGTGCCTCCGCAGTGGACCTTTGTAACATCCCAAAAATTCTTAAATGCAAAAATGCAGGATTTTTAAAAAACTTTTTCGGTATTATCTGTTGTCATTCTTTTCGCTTGCATTTTTGAGAAATTATTCAAGTAGCATTTTCTATTTTGCTGGCACGAGTGGTAAAATATAAACCCTAGAGATAGAGACCCTAAATGCAGAAACCGAAACCCTAAAACAGGAACCCTAGAAAACCTAAATTGTAAAAGAAAAAGATCCGGATACAAGAAAAACATCGTGACGAAGTATTGCCTTTGAAATATTACAAGAAATATAAATCTAAAGTCGAAGTCGTATTCAAAACCTGAACAATCAAAACCCTAAAAAGGCAATGTTATAAAAGTAAATCGAACTAATGCACCATATGCTAGTGAATCTTCTGAAAAGCTTATAAGCTTATTTAGAATATAAGACCAAGCGAAATCTTGCTCCAGAAATTGATCCATCAAATTTTGTTCTTTTTTTTTCTTCTCAACCTCTCAATTCTTCCTCACTTGTATTACTATTCTTTGGGCTAAGCCACTTGTTGCCATCGAACCAGCTTCTCTTGCTTTTCCTTAGGTCGTAGCTTCTTCCTCCCTTTGCCCACTTCACGCATCAGCGCCCATGCCGCTCTCCCTTTTCTTCCGTCGCTCTGGCACTGGCTCGCCAGCCACGTTGCTGCCATGCAGAGCCCTGCGTCGCTCAAGCCGTCGCTAGCAAAGCCACATGCCCATACTGCGTCAGCATCACCGCTGCCAACCCAGGTCAAGTCCGATGCCCAACTCCCACGCCGAGTGCAACGCCCGCCCATGCCGGCCACCATCGGTCTCTTCACCCACGCTGCCTACAAAGGACCTCCCTGAGTCGCACTCAACCCCCCGTTCACTCCCATCCCTTTCCCCTTCTCTACCGAGAGCCAAGGGGCTAGAATCGCGCAGAGCAGAGCCGTGGCAAACCCCTCAACCGACGGTCCTCATCAAGCCGCACCACCACCCCGGTGGTCTTCGGCCGTAACCGCCGCACGCACCAGTGCCGCATCCTCGTGGACGCATCGTTTTCCTCAACCACAGCCACTACCGGCTCTGTCCTTCCTGAATCCGGCCGAAAGCCGTCAACTGCAACGCCGTCCCCCATCCATGAATCCCCGGACCAATTCCCCGGATATGTAGCAACTCTTGGCCTCCCTCGAGCTACCCCCGTCGTCCATTGGAGCTCTCATCCACCCCAGCGCCGCCGCCACGGAGCACCCGCCGCGCCGCTCATGGCGCACGTTGCTGGATCGTCTCGGTCTTCCTCTTCCCCGAACGGCTATGCAGGTGAGCTCCACTTACCTCGCCGATGCTCATGCTCGCACTAAGCCCTCCCCTCTTCCACCAAAGCGCCCCTCTTCCACCACAGCGCCGCCGCGCCTTCAACTCCTCCACGGCCGGCCGCCACACGCTCCCGCGCCGCCTGGAGTGCCTGCGGTGCACACGCACCCAAAAAAAAAAAGCGCATTTTTTTTTACAAAATAGGTATATTAAAAAAAAAGTGTAAATTTTTTTAAACTAGGTATACCCAAAAAAAATTACAATTTTTTTAAACTAGGCTTCCGTATGAGCAATTGATATTTGATTGAAATATCAGGTAAAAGACGTCGCTTCAATGTTAGTTGGTTTGATAAGTATAATTTGATTGAATATAGTGTCGAGAGGAATGTTGTATTTTGTTTTGTCTGTTATTTGTTCAAGGAGAAAATTGTGGGAGGCGATAGTTTTGTTAAAGAAAGATTTAGAAATTGGAATAGGTATACTTAGTTGACAAATATGTGGGTAGTATAAGAAGTGTCTATAATCGAGGTCAAGAGAAATACAACTTCTTTTTAAACTTACAACATCAATTGCTCAACCTCTTAGAAAGCAAATTGAAGAGGACAAACAACTTTACATTTCTAGGTTGACTTATTCAATTAGATGCTTGAGGTTTATTTTACGTCAAGTACTAGCATGTCGTGGATATGATGAAAGTGTAAATTCTAGCGATAAGGGGAATTTTCTTGAACTTTTGGAATGATTTGCAAACAACAGTGAGGAGATTGATATGGTTGTCTTAGCAATGCCCTTAGGAATTGTAAGATGATTGCTTATGAGATACAAACAGACATAATTAATTGTTGTGCCATCCAAACGGATATTGGTTATGAAAGAGCCTCCTTCTGCTTATTACATCCATTGTTCTGCACATCAACTCCAGTTAGTTCTCATAGCTGTTGCCAAGAGTAATTATGATTGTGTGTAGTTTTTTGAACAAGTTTCTCACTTGCTGAATATTATTGGAATTTCTTGTAAGTGTCATGACATGCTTCGAGATATTAGAGCTCAAAAAGTTTTGAAAGCACTAGAATTGGGTGAGATAAAAAGTGGACGTGGATTAAATCAAGAGATAGGGTTAGCTAGGCCCGGTGACACTCGTTGTGGTTCTCATTATAGAAACAAGAATCTCGGTGAGCTTTCTACTAAGCTTATTGAAACAGGAAAGTATGACATTTATAAGTTGGTGTGCTTGCTTCTCAAATTAGTATTGCTTCTACCGGTGGCAACGACGAGTATTGAAAGAGTATTTTCGGCGATGAATCTTGTGAAGAACAAGTTGAGAAATAGTATGGGCAACCAAGTATTGAATGATTGTTTAGTCACCTTTATAGAGAGAGATATCTTCTCGAAGGTTAGTGATGATGATATAATCAAGTGTTTCCAATGAATGAGATCGCGTCGTGTGGTATTTTGATTTCTATTAGCTATTTATGACTCTTTTATTCATGTAAGATTTTATTTGAACTATTTGTATTACATTATTAACTAATTTTGAACTTTTTTGTGTAATTGTTGTTGGACTTGTGAAATTACATATGTGTCGTACAAATTTTTTTTTTATCCTTGAAGTGTACACCCCTATTGTTAAATTTCTGGCTTCGCCACTGCCCCAGAGTCACCTCGGCCTCCACGATCCATTTTTAGCACTCATGGCCACCGTCGTCGCTATCTCCGCCGGTGCCGCCCGTGTCACCACCGCATGCCCTGGCTCCTCTGTTTCCCTCAGCTCCTCTATATATTTCAAGTGAACCCCTCCGTGTATGTTGTGTGTATGTAGGTATGTATGACATGTAAATGATTAGTAAATAAATTAGTGAGTGATCGTGAGAACTAAGTCAAGAATTTAGAGGATTCTTTGTCCATTGGAGACTTATGAACATCAGTGAACATGATCCAGTAGCTCTCAGCATATGTATGTATGCTAAGGTAAATGTCAGTGGACTTACTCTTTAGTGGTTAGCTAAGTTCTGATAGTAGGCTATTTAGCTAAGTATTGTGATTTGCTGATTAATCACTCAAATGATTTCACCACTCTGAAGTTAAGTATTGAAGGAAGCTTAGATGATAGCATTTCAGTTCAGAGAAGATGTTCTATTATATGATGTTGATCAGAGAAGATCAATTAGTTGTAGATATTCAACTAGCAGACTGTACATTCAGTGATTCAGATAGTGATAGTTAGTAAACCATATGCTCAAATGTTGTTAACTAATGAGTCAAGTACCTAGGATGATTAGTTAAGGAATTGTTAGTCAATGAGTTACTAAGTTTGATGATTAGTAGTGGCCTTCCAATCTGTGCTACCAGCATTAGATGAAATACAAAATCAGATTAAGTGAACATTAGTAAGCAACTATCAGTGGGCCTTCCCTGTGAAGCTCTCTGTTCTTTGTGTAGTATGAGCCAATGTATGGCAGTAGGCCCTAACCAATTAAAGATTTAAGCTAATTATTGAGTTAGCTCAGTAGTAGATATCTCAAATTAGCCAGTAGTGTAGTTAGCAACTCACCATGGGGAGATATTAAAAGGCAAAACACCATGGTTAATGATTATTAGACTACTTAGCTAATTGATGATTCAAAAATCTGTTTAAAGAGATAATTGAACTAGTAAAAATATTAGTCAACAATACCTCCATGCAATACAGCAAATCCTTTTTATGAAATGCATTAACCGAGAAGGCGATTCCTTTGAACTGTTAGTGAAACCCACTTGTGAAACAAACCATCTTCTGCTGACACATTTGGTGGATATCATTTAGGTTCTTCAAATGAATTAGTAAGATTTAAGTCTGAACTTTGAAAGAAGTTTTGGATAGTAGCATCTCAGTTCAGAGAGGATTTTTCTATTGTATGATGAGATGAACAGAGATGGTAATCAGAGATAATTAGAGTTAACAGTAGGACTAATGACCTTGATAATGCCAATAGTTAAAACTTTTATTGATTCAAATAGCTAGTTGAACATTTATCTAACAGTAGCACTTCATTTCAGAAATATTTCGTGTTGAAGGAACAGAGAAGAAGGCAATCTATAGATAAATAGAATTGTCAAGTGGGCTAGTGCCATTCTAATACTAGTAAGAAATTGTATCACTTCAATTAGCCATTGAGCAATCATTTAGCGACAGCAACAAGTATTAAAGATTGGTTATTCAGAATACAACAGTGAACATCCATAAGATAATTAAATAATTAACAAAGTAGATAGTGAGATGATTAAATAAACCAATTCTCCTTATCAGGAATTATCAAGAGAATTAGAGAGTGCATGAACCCAAAATTTCATCCCTATTAACACTTACTTGTGCACAGTAGGACAATTGACATATGGCTCATACGAGTAAATGATTGGTCGAGGCATGTGGCATCGTAGGCTGACCATAGATAGTTAGCAAGTCACCAGAAGCTGGTCCTAGTGTCACTTAGCATAAAGTTTAATTAGGTTAAAGACACTCAACTAACAGTTGGCACTTTCAGATAATGACAACAAGTCAAGTAGTTAAAAGGATAATTACAAGGTTGAGTAGAATGGAATAGTGCAATCAGATATGTAAGTATTCAATCAACCATTAGTAATATTAACACTGAGGAGGTAACACTGGAGTCTAGTCAATGCTTGGAAGTTCTAGCTAAAGCCTATGGAATTTCCTTGATAAATGTAAATCGATAAGATAAACTATTAAATGAGCTAGGTCCCATGTGTCGGTGAGACGTATGTCTACCATATGCAAACCCCGCACTTATGCATAGGTCTCACCTGGCTCACATGGAACTTCCTCGGTAAATAAGAAGTAATAACTAAAATAATCATAAGAGCATATAAGAGGACTGATTTTGACTGTATGATCATCGTGGTTGTATACAAAGAATACCTGGAGAGAGTACTTGTGAGTACTAGGTGGCCTATTAGGGAAAACAATATCACCTAACCTCTAGGTATCGTCCGTCGTCATTCGTACCCTTCGTGATCTGAACATAGATCTGAGAGTATTACCTAACCAGGTAATCTCTCATATCTAGGTAACCATCGAGGAATGTTCCTGTGGACATTCTCTCCCTCCCTGTTAGATTTATCTACTTTGGTCTGAACTATTTCCTTCAGTCCAATTATCGGGATATACTTCAATTGTTTTGAAGTATTTCCCTCATTAGCTCCTTTGGATATATTTTGTCTATAGTATTTGCTTCATCAACTCTAGACGAGTATATATTTAGGTCTCATCTGAAGTACCCCCTGCTTTCAAAATACCGGTAAGTGTGTTTAGTTCTGTTTGAAGTGTTCCATTTGTTTGATTGTATTTGGATTTATTGGATTTCATTTGGTTACTTTTAGTTATTCTGGAGTTCAATCGTATTATGCGTAGATAGACTCTGAAGCTGTGATGGGATAACAATCCCAGCAAGAGCAAGAGCAAGGCCAAAATCAAGATTGTCCAAGTATTGAACAAGATGGTTATCAACATATTGAGCCTTATCAGAATATTGAGCAAGGCAAGTCAATACTTTGATCATTTTGCACCTAATTTTGCAATTATATTGTTTTAACTTATGAAATTACATTGCTATATTTTATACAGCTATATTGGTCTAGCTCGTAGTTGATGTGTTAATAATAAATGTGTATAAATTTCCAATCTTTGAATTTGGATATTATCCTTGTCACCCTAGAATTAATGGTTTGCATACTAGTTATAAGTCTGTATCTAAGTGTAATGCTTAGCCTTATTTAGATACATTGTCATTCGGGCATTAAGTTGCCCGACATCAATCAAAACTTTGAAAATGAAATTGGGCAGTCGAGGCTGGGAGCCTGGCTGGTATGTTGGACGAATGGTTATTTTGAAAACAAAATAAAACCTGAAAAACATATTTAGACTCAGGTGGCTGGAAAGAGTAGCTGGTGCCGGGGGCACGAGAGGATGTTGGTATGTGGATGTACCGCCCGAGTCAATTAAGGACCGAATCTGGTAATGACCTCTTATGTAAAACAGTGCAACCACAAGTCGATAACACATACGTGATGAGGACATGACCCATATGGATACAACCACATTTGCTATGCTTGCTGTTCCAATTACTAGAGCTCATGCTTGCCAACTAAATTATCAGGTAACTTTGTTTCTAGGAGTTCATTATTGTTCCATTGAGGATGGATTGCTACCTAAGTCTTGTGATGTCATTCTACTTAGGAACAAAGGCAGGGGAGTACCACTACTACCACAACAAGTCAGATCAGTTCGGAATCAGCCTGACAGCACCAGTTTAAAACATGCAGAACTTTCACATACGGAGTCCGTTGGAGGTCCACGAGTACTTGATGGAAATCTTATTTCATCCTCTTTCCAACGGATATGGTCTCATCTCCAAATTCCTTCTGTACTGACCGCAATCATCAAAAGAAGATATCATATCACCTGTTTGGGCCAACTTGGGCTTTGTAATCGTACTCAACTTGGCCCATATGCCGACGGCCCACCTGGGAGGGTGTTTACTGTTCACATGAACAGTATCCATGGATTAATCCCACCCCTTTAGTTCTATTAGATGTGTGGCTCCTCATCCCCTATTTAAGGAGGCCGCACCCCCTCTAGTTTTCTTGAATTTTGTTTAGTTAAAAGTTAGCCTTGTTGCAACTTCGTGTATTGGCTTGTGTTGACTAGATCAACCATAATACCGCTTCAAAATCCCAGCTCAATTCAATATTTCAATTCCATATTTGCAATTTCAGATTGCTTTATCTTGTTCTTGTGTGCTTCTTCGGTGTATGCAGGAATCAACCTTCGTGGTCAGGTCATCCGGGTATTCATGCACAGTTGATAACGACTTGTCAATCAGTTCAGCGATTGCGTGATTTCGAGAATTGCATGTTCATAGCCAGGATCGTGAGAGTTGAGCGACGTCTACCGAACTTATCATTTTCATCGAAAGATCGGGCCAACAATCAAACCTTCGGGTTCATCAGGTGGTATCAGAGCTACAGTTCATCGGTGATAATTTTTTCCTACAGTCCAAAGCCACAAAAAAAAGGTTTAGTTCATCGTCCAAACCAATCTGTGCCTTTGCAATTTTTCTTTTTAGTTTGCGTTGTTGAATTTTCGTTGCATCGTCGAGTCATTGTGCTGGTTTCCTATCTAGATTGGTCTAGATTAGGTTCTCTTGCAAATCGTCTAGTTCTGTTCTTCCAAAAAAAAAGAAGAAGAAGGCACAACACCTAGTTCTGTCCTTCTATCGCATCAGGGACACTTCGGGTTGATTCATCGAACAAGCTTCTGGTGGTTGATCCGATCGCATGGTGGCGTCGAAAGGCACTAGCGCACGTTCGTCATCACCTCCAGTCCGACGTCAAGCGTAGCGCGCATTGTCCTCGGGTTCTTCGGCGTTTCATCCAATAGCAAGCCTAACCGAGGCAAAAGACAAAAAAAAATAGCAGATCGATTCGTTGCCATTAGCCTTCGCGGAAGGAAGCAAACGGCGCCAGCGTGTGCGTCCTCCGCCGCCGCTGCCGATGATGCCGCGTTTGGATCTGCGCCGCCGCTCGGATTCTTCTCAGGCCGCCGCCACTTCGGGACGACACCGCCGCTCGGGGGAGCCGGGACCGCCGTTGCCCCCGCCGCCGCCACCGCCGAGCAGGATGCCTTCTCGCTGGTGCGCCACATCGCACAACACCCATAGGCCACCTCCACCTGCGTTGGAGCCGCTGCCACTCGCCTTGAAGGCTATCGTGCCCGCCACCGCGCCTTGTACGCCACAGCGCCTGCCGCCGCTTGAAACCGGCCGCCGTCGCCCGCAGCAGCTCCACCGGTCCCGTGCCACCCGTAGCCCTCGCGCCGCTGGACGCCGCCTTACGCCGAACAAGCGCCGCCTCAAGCCCCATCCGTGCCGCCACTCTAGCTCCTCCCTGTGCTGGCAAGCCAGCGCCGATTCTGCTCCCTCTGTGCCGCCGGTCCGCCGCCGCACGGGCCGTGCCACCGCCGCATCGCCGTAGCCCGAGCCGCCGCTGCTGCGGTCGGCGCCGTCATCGCTGCATAGGAGGAATCAAGTTCTTTGGTTTTTTATCCTTCCAGTAGCTTCTGCATTATAAAGAACAAAAAGAATACATAAAAAAAGGAGACAGAGAAGCAAAAAAAGAGAGAGAAAAAAAGAGAAAGACAGAGCAGAAAAAAAAGAAAGAAAGAGAAGAAAAAAAATTCAAAGCTACCTTTTTTCTTGACTTATTTCCTTGTTCAGTTTGGCATAGTCATCCATTGCTCGTTTGCCTTGATAGTTCTGGTGCTAGCCTTCCGTTGTTGCTACTAGTCGTTCTGATGAGTTGCTCTAGCTAGACTTGGTTTAGACTAGGATCAGCACTTGTGACTAGTACTTTGAACTGCTTTTCAACTTTGCATACTGAATTGAAAAATTGCTACTCCTTTGCTACATACTAGCCTTTTGAGCTCCACTTTCTACTAACTCAGCAGGTGCCGTGCCTCACAATCGTTGGGCTAATCGCAAGTGAGAGTATCATGAACCAGCCACCGGTTGTACCACTTCTTTGCTGCACTGGTAAGAACTTGTAAGAACTGGGTATAAGCTTGAGTGTGAGTGACTTGTGAAACTCCAGAACCTAGTAGTTCATAGGGACATATACACTGTTATTTGTTCTTTGTTTTCTACTAACTATGGCAGGTTCACGGGATGATTACGAGATCGATCCACATCTTCTTCGAGCCATTGAACGGGAGCGCAAGAAAGTATGTGAAACAAATGCAAGCTTGAGCCAAGTTTCTCCACCACATAAGGTATATGATCGTGATAGTACGTCCAGTAAAACTAATATCACTTTGCCATCCTTTGCTGGTAAATTTGATCCTGATACCTATGTTGACTGGGAGATAGTTTTAGACAAAGAATTTGAATATTATGAATGGTCTGATGGGCAAAAGATTAGAGCCGCCACTAGTGTTTTTGTTGAGGATGCAATACTTTGGTGGAAGTATTTACGTAGACATAGAAGAGTGTCTCAAACTTAGCACGCGTTAAAGAAACTTTTGAGAGATGAATTTGTTCCTAAATATCATGCTGATTATTTATTAGCTAGATTACAACGTTTCAAACAAGGCCGTAGAACTGTAATGGAATACTATCATGGATTAAAAACTCGTTTGTTATGTTGTGGTTTAGAGGGACATGCTGAAGCTATAGAGAATAGATTCTTAAGTGGGCTTAATCAACCAATTCAGGACCTTCTTGTTCATAAAGAATATGGTTCTCTCTCTCATTTGTTTATACTTGCCTATAAGGTTGAACGTCAGATTGAGGAGAAATTGGGAATGCTTGATGATAGGAAACATGAGAACAAACCTGTGTTTGTGTCTTTTTCTATGACTAACAACTTGCAGGAAGTTGAGAACCATGCTAAAGAGGAGAATGAGCTGATTGCACCACCGACTCCATTGGTCGAGAAGGAAGATGCGGAGATGGATGCACCTACATCATCTAAGGAGAGCCAAAAAGGTAAAGACCATGGTGCCATCATCACTGAAGGTGAGTATACTTGTGAAGAACTACAATTGTCCACTTTTCATGCTATTTTAGAGCAAAAATTAGTGAAAAATAATTCTGATATGCACATGTTTCAAGTAGAGGATTCAGACTGCATTGATTTGAGTGCACCATGTGATAAAATTGTTGATTTACCTGTTGACTTGAGTGCACCATGTGATAAAATAATTAAGTTGCCTACTGTTGTGAGTACTTCATGTGATGAGTTAATAGCATATAATGATCATGTGGAATTAGTTAGATATAAAGAAGTTTTGACTAGAATTTCTCTTGCTAATTCTTTATGTTACATTATGTTGGAGCTACCTATGAAATTGTCACATACTATGGAGAAAGTTTATGAAATTGCATGTTCGAAAACCTCGCTTAGTGGCTACACCCCTAGGTATAAGTTTAATTTGATTGGAGATTATGGTGTAGACAATCAATTTCTTGTATATCGAATATGCATAACTTGTGATCACATGGATGAATTAAAGCTTGCTGTTTTGGATAACAATTCTTGTGTGCTGAATCTTATTCAATATGAGAGGAAAATAAAATTTAGCGCTCATCCAATGCCTATGTGTTCATCTCTTATTGCACCATCTAGTATTGATAATTCGAATATTGATGTTAAAAAATGGAGGAACTTACAATTCTTTTCACCATTGCTAGATTAATTTGCTATTGCTCGATTGAAATCTGATTATATGGATGAATTTTGTTTGATTCCAAAAGTTGTCGATTTGCCCATATGTGCTACCACTGCAAGTTTACAACTTCAGATATTTGAATTGCATAAACGCTTCACTTATATTTGCAAAACTAGTTGCCATCATTGTTGTGTGAGAAATTTTGTTTTGATCATTAACATATATGCTTATTTTTGGGTTAATAATACAATGAGCTTTTATGATCGATGTTGTCTTATAACATTAATTGTGCAACAACGAAGAACCGTTAAAACAGATGATATATACATATACCATGCATATATCTTAGCTTCTTTGTTACCCTATTTTTAGCTTATCAAAAGCTAAGGACGGCTTTGTTTTCAAGAAAGGGAGGATGATGAGGACATGACCCATATGGATACAATCATATTTGTTATGCTTGCTGTTCCAATTACTAGAGCTCGTGCTTCGTTTCTAGGAGTTCATTATTGTTCCATTGAGGATGGATTGCTACGTAAGTCTTGTGATGTCATTCTACTCAGGAACAAAGGCAGGGGAGTACCACTACTACCACAACAAGTCAGATCAGTTCGGAATCAGCCTGACAGCACCAGTTTAAAACATGCATAACTTTCACATACGGAGTCCGTTGGAGGTCCACGAGTACTTGATGGAAAGCTTATTCATCCTCTTTTCAACGGATCTGACCTCATCTCCAAATTACTTCTGTACTGACCGCAATCATCAAAAGAAGATGTCATATCACCTGTTTTGGCCAACTTGGGCTTTGTAATCGTACTCAACTTGGCCCATATGCCGGCGGCCCACCTGGGAGGGTGTTTACTGTTCACGTGAACAGTACCCACAGATTAGTCCCACCCCTTTAGTTCTATTAGATGTATGGCTCCTCATCCCCTATTTAAGGAGGTCGCACCCCTCTAGTTTTCTTGGATTTTGTTTAGTTAAAAGTTAGGCTTGTTGCAACTTCGTGTATTGGCTTGTGTCGACTAGACCAACCATAATACCGCTTCAAAATTCCAACTCAATTCAATATTTCAATTCTATATTTGCAATTTCAGATTGCTTTATCTTGTTCTTGTGTGCTTCTTAGGTGTATGCAGGAATCGACCTTCGTGGTCAGGTCATCTGGGTATTCGTGCACGGTTGATAATAACTTGTCAATCAGTTCAGGGATTCCGTGATTTCGAGCCTTGCGTGTTTGTAGCCAGGATCGTGAGAGTTGAGCGATGCCTACCGAACTTATCGTTCTCATCGAAAGATCGGGCCAACAATCAAACCTTCGGGTTCATCAATACGACCTGGCTAACTAATTTGTTTCACCTCAGCGTGGCTTCGACGTTGGTGGATGCGGGTGGATAGACGGGGGAGAACGAAGCCATGAGAACCACACGGTGCTAAAGGGAGACCTCTGGGATGGCAAGGAGGAGAGTCTGAAGGAGGTGATACCTAGCAGTGCGAAGTTGCAAAGAGGTGAGACATTGTAAAGGCTTTGTGATAATCAACATTAGCCACACACACCTACGGAAGTGTGTCGGGGCAGTATAAGTTAATTTATCTCTTGTGGGTAAAGTGTGCAAATCTACAGAGTAAGAAAACTATCTAGATAACTGTTCTCACGATCAAGAGCAATGCTGAGAACTTGCTTAATATAGCTTTCATTTTTATAAAACCATTTATGTGTGTGGAATGAAAAGGGGTGGGTTGCACCCCAGCAGTTGGAGATGTTGGGTTGGGAACCCAGAGAGTTGAGAAAGCCTAGTCGGGGACCAGTAGTAAATACGGGATAGCCTGAGCATTGAGTGGACGAACTCACACAATGGTATAGGAGATGAAATCTCTACTAATACTTTACAACAAAACTCAGTTTATGAAAACCTGTGTTGGTTAAAATGCTAAGTCTTAGGTTTTGCTACTACTTACCCTATTCCAACAATGGCTTTGTGCAAAATAAAAGAACCTTTGAACTTCCTTTTGTTTAGCCTTGCATCTATAATAATTACATTGTCTATTGGCTCGCGAGTACGGTTGTGTACTCATACTCGCTATTTACATTCTTTTAGTCAGTAAGCACATAAAAGAAGGTTTCATGGATAATTATGAGCATTGGACAAGATTGAAGATCAAGAAGGCCAAGAAGATCAAGAAGGTTTCATGGACAATTATCGTGGGGGTTCCACGCATTGCGCTTTGATTCTACTTCCGTTGCTTATTTCTGAAAAGTATTTAGCCTGCCCAGCCATTCTGCAAGTCAAAAGTTGTAAGATATATTTACGCTTTGTTTAATATTATGTAATAGCTTTGTATTTTCATAATATGTGTTTGAACCAATAATGTAACTGTGTGTGCTATCTTACTAATCCAGAGAATAGCACAAATATACACAGTAGGTCCCAAGTTCCAAATTTGGGGTCTCACAACCTTCCGGCACGTTACCCGTCTACAGATGGAGAGAGCAACGCCACTGTGGTGCATCTTGCCCAGTTTGCAGCTGCTCAGGAGGAGTCACTGGAGTTGGCCACCACTGAGTTGGAGTGTGTCTACGAGACTCTATAGATGGCAGAGGAGTGGATCGCCACACTAGAAGAAGCTCTCTACAGCCAGCACAAGGATGAAGAGGATCATGAAGAAGACGACCCTGAAGAGGAAGATCCAGAAGAAGACCCAGAGGAAGATGAGGAGCCAACAGAGCCCGAAGCACCGGAGGAGCCAGTTGTGCCTACACCAGGGACGCTCGTTCCTGCTGCACTAGTTCTGGGGCATCAGGACCAATTTGCCAGGATGCCGGCGCACTTCCAGGTCTACAACAGGCGAGAGCACCGCCGTGGTTGTGGAGGCTACCTTAGTGATTAAGTTCGCTCAAGTTTAGGTTTCATCAGTCGAGGCTCAGTGTGTTGGAGCCGCGTCAGTTTAGGGTTAGGAGTGTTGCCCTTTAGGCGGTAGTTTGTGTGTTTAGGTTCACTTTTTTTGTGTGCGAGTATGAGCTACAAAGTCCCCAAAGCATTTGTTGCAGCCATTCTAAGACCCTAAGTAATATAAGTATTTTAGTCGAGTTTCTTGTGCAAGTGTTTGTTGGGTTTAATCTATCCCCGCTTAGTTCTTAACTCATCTTGTACTTGCTACCTTATCTAACCCATGGAGCTTCACCAGATGGTTCAGACTCATCATGTTGTTGCTAGCGGTTCAGGAGCCAGTGGTTCAGAAGGGAATGAATAGACCCCAGGAAGAGCAGTTCCACCCCAAGCACCTCCAATCAACTTGTAGAATTTTGGAGCTTTCATGGCAGCCCAAACCCAGATGATGTACACCATGATGAATCAAATGCAGAATATGAGCAACCAGGCTAACAACAATAGTCACAACAACAATGCTGCACCAACTACTCATGATCATCATGACCATCCAAGCTTGCAAAGTTCATGAGAATTTGCCTACCACTTTCTCTGGGAATGTCTCACTAGTAGAAGCCGATGATTGGCTCTGTGTCATCGATAGGAAGCTGCAAATCACCCAATGCAATGATCATGAGAAGGTTCTCTACGACACTCATCAGATGGAGGCCATTGATGCTGAATGGTGGGAAAACTTCCGTGCCGCCCATGAAACACCACAGAATATTACTTGGAAAGAGTTTTCCATAGCTTTTTGCCAATACCATGTGCCAGATGGGATAATGGATTTGAAGAAGGATGAATTCCGTGCACTCAAGTAGGGAAGCATGTCAGTAACAAAGTACCTCAACAAATTCTCCAAGCTTGCCCGCTACACCGCGGAAGATGTCGCTAGTAACAAGGCTCGTCATAGTCATTTTCTGAAAGGACTGAACTCTAGACTGCAAGTCAGTCTGATTGCCCACACCTTTCTAGACTTTCAAGAGTTGATCAACAAAGCTTTAGTCCTTGAGGATAAGCGCAAAGAGTTGGAAGACCACCGTAAGCGCAAAATGGCTCAATAGGGAGGCCATCAGCCTCAACAGAGAGAGAGAACAGTTCTGCAATAGTTCACTCATTTCCCACCATAGAATTCTTTCAGGACTCCTGCACTTATTTCAGCACCTCGTCTAGCTGCTCAGAGTTTTCGCAATCCTGCACTTGTCAACCCTAATCCAGGAAGCAACCAGCAGGATGGAGCTCGAGTTTGCTATTTCTGCCGTTAGCCAGGACACTTTGCCAACAATTGCCCTCATAAGGGAACCATGACGCCTGCCCGTTTCAACCTTGGAGCAACACTAGTTAAGACATCAGCGTCAAGCATCAACTGAGGAGCACCTCAAGTTGCCAGTCAAGCCGGAGGAGCTCCGCAGTCTTTGGTCAAAGGTCATGTAAACCACGTCACTCTGGAAGGAGCCCAGGAAGCACCCGACGTCCTACTCGGTAAGTTTCTGGTGAATTCAGTACTTGTATTTGTTTTGTTTGATTCTGGAGCTTCGCATTCGTTCGTTTCTGGATTTTTTGCAACGAAGAATAAATTGGAAGTTATGCATCTTAAGCATACCCTGCTAGTTCAATCGCCTGGAGCAGAGTTAAGCTCTAGAGTGAGATGTTTAGGAGCTAAGTTACTCATAGCTGGGGTTGAGTTTCTAGCCAGCCTCATTGTCCTAGACACCTAGACCTTAGATGTCATACTTGGCATGGATTGGTTATCCAAGCACAAAGCTGTGTTAGATTATGGCCGAAGAGCCGTGACAATTGAAGATACCAATGGAGAGAAAGTGGAATTTCTAGCCACCTCAGTACGTGATTGACATCTGCTAGTCAACAGTCTAAAGACCGTCGCTCTGGAACATGTACCGATGTCAGAGAATATCCATATGTTTTTCCAGAATATTTGCCAGGAATGCCACCAGATCGTGACATCGAGTTTGTCATTGATCTAGTGCTAGGAACAACACCAATTTTCAAGAGATCCTATCGGATGCTAGCCGATGAGTTAGTGAAAATGAAGAAGCAGGTTGAAAAACTTCTTGAGAAGGATTTTGTGAGACCAAGTTCATCGCTGTGGGGAGCACCAAATTTTTGTTTATCAAAAAGAAGGATAGAAGCATGAGAATGTGTATTGATTACCATTCTCTCAATGAAGTCACTATCAAGAACAAGTATCCACTTCCCCGAATTGATGATTTGTTTCATCAGATGAAGGGAGCCAGAGTGTTCTCGAAGATCGATCTACAATCAGGTTACCATCAGTTGAAAATTTGTCCGAAGGATATACCGAAGACCGCTTTTTCAACGCGGTTTGGACATTATGAGTTCCTAGTCATGTCCTTTGGTCTGATCAACCTTCTTCCTCTGCAATAATTAAGCAAAGCGAATGAGTACAAAAATGTACTCGCAAGACTTACGGGTAACAAACCTAGTTACTACTACATGCAGGCTTTAATCAAAGGAGAAGGCTCAAGGTTAATTTTCAGCATAAGGTGAGTTTTATTTGCACTAGATAATATGTTGAAGGCAATTTTGACAATCTGAATTTTATTTGCATAAATAACAACGAGACAATAATGTAATGACATAAAGACAACTAGGAGATGACTAACTCAATAGCCATCACAACAATAGCACGAATTACCCATTCGTACCACCCATGTCAAGTTTTAATTAAAAGGTTGTAGTCTAGTTCTCACGGGGCGTATCCGAGCGTGTCCATAACCTAGGACGAGGCTATTCGAATAGTTTTAACCCTGTAGGGGTGTACCAATGTACCCACACTTCAGACCGCCTTTTGGCCAAGCTATTAAGCGCACTTCCTTTGGTATGCCGGCACGGCTAAGTCCTACGAGACATTTCCAATGGATTGAGCTAATCAAGAGCCACACGTATGGGGGTTAACCCTTAGTGATCTGCCGGCGAAATATGGATCACAAGGATCCATACGTGGAGTAGGATACACCGGCCTCAGCGGGTGCTCCCCTCCCCACAAACATGTCCATGTTGCACATAGTTAAATATACAACCCACACGCGACTCATTAATTAACACCCCCCAAAGTACTTAGCCAAGAGAGGTCCCATATATCTCTAGTGTGGTTAGCACGCGAATTGCTAAGTACGGTGGCGTAAGTAACTCGGTCCTTAATGACTCGGGCACCATTCCAGTCACACCCAAAATCACACCATCGTACCATTGTGCCCAAGTCCAAATCATTTTGTTTTCATTTTTAGTTTTCACAAATAAACATAGCACAAAGGTTGAAACATAGAGTCATAATAAGTTTGTGTGATCAAGGTTATCGACTAAGTCGATAACCGCCCAATTCTACCGGTAACTAAGCATTGCTAAGCATCATATCGTAAAGACAAATAAAAGACCATAAATCATTCACTGGGCTCTAATTCACCAGTGAGGATAATAACCTATGGCAGTGGCAGGGGTGAACAATTTCAAGGCAACAATGCAATAGGCTTAGCTACCTCTAATCGACAAAATTAACTGACACAAGAAGCATGTATACTTAGTTTTTACAAACAAGATATTAGAATTCAAAAGTAGTAGGAGCAATATGATCAAATGATGTTACACTGCTTGCCTTGCTGGAGATCACTTATTTACTGCAGAGGATTACTTTTCAACTCAACCCAATTGTCAGAACCTAACGCAAAAACGCGATAAAACCAATAAGAGCGAAGAAGACCAAACCAATCTCAACAGCAAAAGTCAACCAATTCTCATGAAATTTACACAGCACCAAGGGTATGATTTTAAATGAATTTAGACACAAGAATCAAGTCATTTGGACTAAGTATGAACAAGTTATAGCTAAAACAATTTCTTTCAGTCTGTTAAATCCAATGAAATTAATTACTGGTATTGTTCATGGCGAAAATTTCCAGAATGATCTAAGGTCTGAAATTTTTATACTAGGTAGGTAATGGCATACTAAGGTCAGCAAAGTTGGGTTTACCAAAATTGGGGTTAAAATGAATTACTTATGATTTTTCTAAGTTGTAACCCTAGCACATGTTACTTTACACAAACATAACCATGATCAAAACCTATGTCATATTAAAGTACACTAACAGAGGAATTTAACAAAATTGAGTTTGCACATTTTGGAGTTATACAGAAAAAGATATGCATTTAACAAAGTTTAATTCAATTTTTGGAATATGCGAAAGTGGCTGAAATCAAGTTAATATTATTTATACAACTTTCTGTTACGGAACATGTCTAAGAGCATTTTTAGATTAAACTCGGTTTAAACACGAATTTATTCCAGCTGGAAACACCTAAAAAGGATTTAAAAATGAATTAGTTATGAGTTTTCAAAGTTTAATATAATTTTCAGTTGATAAATAAACGCTTACCGAAATATAATCAATCTTAACAGAAATAAAGTGACGTGGACGAACGCGGGCCCTTGATGCAAAATCTAACGGCCCAAGCGCACGGAAAATAGCGCACGCGCGCGATCTCAAAGAAGCGCACCGTTGGATTCAGATCCAACGGTCAAAATTGAATGGGACATTCGGCGCTCCGAACGGCCCAATCGATCTCGACCGAAGGAAGGAAAACGGACGGCTGAGATTGATGTTGCAATCAGGGGGTCTGAAAGTATCCACGATCTCCGCCACAGATCATGAGATGGATGATCCCGAGTGATTAGGACATTCGGGGGCCCGAAAGTCCCACAGATCTGGGCCGTTGATCACAAGATCGACGGTCCACGATTAGCGCAAGCTTACATGGGTGGATTTTAAGTGCGGGGGAGGTTTAAGTGCATGGGCCCACATGTCAGTGAGACAGAGGGTGTATTAGGACAGCTAATAAATGATTAGTGATGATTAGCATTAATTATGTCCTAATGTTTTCGCACGGAGAGGGTTTAAGAGGCTGGGGGCCCACATGGAAGTGTCCCAAAAGGTTATTTCAGACATCAATTAAATGCTAACCAATCATTAACAGTAATTAACAATCATTAGCGCGTTAATGTTGTCCGAGCGGCAATGGCACACAGAGGGACTCCCGTCCGGCAAAACCCGAGCAAGAAAAGAGGCTCGCCGCCGCCGGCTCCGGCCACGGCAGCGCGACCTAAAGGCTAAAATGGGTTCGCAATAACCTTGCGGACCCGATGGTGGTGACCTCGCCGGCGGCGAAGGTCTAGAACGCCGGCGAGCCGGAAAAGGATGACGGCGACAAAATCGACTAAAAACAAAAATAGCTCAAAAGCTCCACAGCAGTCCAAAGAAGCGGGTGCCATAGCATCTAAAGACTAATAAGAAGCTACCTTAAGCAAGATGAGCTTCAAAGACGATCGGAGAAGCTCTGACAGCGAAGGAGTCCACCGGAGTTGGGGAAGAAGGTATGAAAGTGATAACCTGAGCAAAATGAACACCTCTGGGTGGTCAAAATAGCCTCATTAAAGCTCATAGAAGCTCCATAAGCAATTAATTGCAAAAAGAACCACTTACCAGAGCTGAGGAAGAAAAGGGACGATTTCGGCCGAATTTGAACAAACCCTAAATTTGACAATTCCTGAGAATGTCAAACCAAATTAAGTTAGGGGAAATGCATACGAGGGTAAGGAGCTCGAAAGGGCGCAAAAAGATTTGAAGATGAACCACTGGAGCACCCAAGTTCACAATGGAGCTCCACGGCCTCCAATGGTGATTTGAGAATTTCAGTGGTGTAGAGCTCCAAAAACCAAAAGAAACTAGGGGTGGTGTAAAGGAACGTCAGGAGGGGCTCTGGGGGGCTTTATATAGAGGGAGGATTAGGGTTTGGCAAAAAATGAAATCCCTAAGGTGAGCTCGGTTCATGGAGCTGCCATGGACCAACGAAACGATGGGGGCAAGTGAAGATTAGGACATGGGAGCCGAAAGCCTGGGGCGCATTTAATGCCTCGCAGAGAGACGTTGACGAGGGCAAGCTCGAAGTGACAAGGCGAAGCTGCTCTCTCTGCCATGGCTCGCACACGCGTACGGGAGCCCGAGCAAGACGAAGAACAGAAGGAGACGCTGTGACCGTTGGATTCAAGATGGACGGTCACGATTAAAAGGGGCCGACTGAGGGTTTCTAACACTCAAGACAATCAGGGCGACCCGATCAAGAACGAACGGCTGAAATCAATTGGGGCATTCGAGCGACCCGAACAGCCCAATGAATCAGGACAGTTGGATCTTAATCCAACGGTGCAAATTAGATGGCGCGTCCGCGAGTTCCGAACGGCCCAATCAACGCGGGCTGTTCGATTTCAATCTAACGACGAAAAAGCCACGCACCCTTTGGCTAGCCCGCTGGTGCAATTAGGCGGTTGGGCTCAACCAGGAAGTGAGGTTGGGCTCGAGTCGGACTCAAGTCCAACACAAGTTTGACTTAGGGTTTTAAATAAGTGCTGAGAGCTTTGAAAGGTTTTTAAAGGTAGCAAACTAACTCCAACAATTCTGAAATTTTTACAGGAGCTTGCTAACTTAGATATTAACCTTGTATAAAATTTCCAGAGGTTTTTATGAAAAGCATTTTTCCCCAATAATTCTGCAAGGTTCTGGTTTAGGGTTTGATTGAAAGTCAAACAGGTTTGACTGCCCTCTAAGAGTATTCAAACAATTTCTAAAAATTGTGAAATTTTTCAGAGGGGTCACATATCATCCTTAGAACTTAGGAAAAATATTTCCATGACATGATCACAAGATTTGACAAGATTGTTTTTGGAAGACAAGGGTTTTGAATCAAAAGACTCGTGGCTTTGCATTTCCATAATTCTTGTACAAGAATTGTTTAAAACAAACAGGAAATACATGATGTAAGAAAATTTTTTAATTTCTACTCATTTTCTTATATTTGAAATACAAGTCTAAAATTGGGATGTTACAGAGAAGCAGAGGAGAAGAGAGAACGACCGAGGGGAGTAGAGGAGCTCGGGAGTGGGAGAGAAGGTGAGAAGAGGAGCTCGGGAGGTAAGAAAGAAAGAAGAAGGAAGCTCGGGAGGTAAGAGAGAGAAAAGAAGAAAGCTCATTGATAAGGAGAGAAGGTCTTTGCATGAAGGTAATAGTCTCATCCATTCTTGTTCTCATCCGAATAGAGGCAATGTGTCGCTACTTATTGGTTTGTATTCGTGAATGTATATCGACAAATGGCTAATTGCAATGTTCAAAATATTTGTAGTGAGAAATTAGTCATGTCAGAGCCCACAAAATTAAAAGTGCATTACGGTATTGGTACGATTCGTGAACGTCCATACGGTGTTGACCTGAGTGGCTTCCCGCAAGTCAGTATGATATACCAGACGCGGAGAATGCTCGAATCGGAGATGTCCTGCGTTGGCTCACCTGCGGCTTCTCCTTGGACCCCGAGGTGTGCAGTGTCATCCTACATGGGCTTTGGAGTCGGTCTACCACGCACATTCAGTGGGACTTGAGCAAACTGATATGCATGGTTGCATGGAAGGTCACCGACGTCGTGGATACGAGTGTGTGCTACTTGTGCAAGCATGTCCGAAGGGAGTCCAATGAGGCCCTACCGACAGCTATCATCCGGTTGGTGGGAGCAGCTCAGGCATGTACGTAGAAGAGGAAGATCGTCAAGTTCATGAAGAGGACATGGTGGCTGATGTTGCAGAGCTAGAAGAGGAAGATCATCTGGTTCATGAAGAGGACGCGGTGGCTAATGCTGCAGAGCTAGAAGAGGAAGCTCGCACATCGCACGCTGAGCACACTGGACAAGTGAATGCAGGGGAGCATGTCAACAACATAGTACGTCAGATGGAGATCGATGACTTCGTGGCTTGGGCCGAGGAGGAAGTTTTAGAAGAGGATGGCAATGACTCTTCCGATGAGGAGGAAGGTCTCATCCCACAGGAATGGAATATGGTGGACGTTGAGGGTCTTACTGTGCATGATGAGCACAAATCACCGCGGGAGTACCATGGTATGGAGGTTCGGCTTTATGCAATGTTTACCGATAAGGGATCAGTGCAGGATGCTATTAAGATGTGGGCCTTGTCCATGCAATGGATGTTTCGGGTCCTAAAATCCAGCTAGGAGCAGTATACCGTGGTCTACGAGCAGGCTTGTTGTCTTTGGCGTGTGCACGCACGTAGACCCCAAGTACGAGACCCACTAGATTGTCTCCAAGGTGGAGCTGCACTCTTACGTGCTAAGTAGTGTTTTGCTGAAGCATCGTAACCTAATGTCCACCTTCATAGCTAATCTTATGTACGGAGAGATAGTGAAGAAGAAGGACCTAGAGACCAAGCACATCATGATGGCTATCGATAAGAAATTCAAGTACAAGATTAGCTACGCGAAGGCATAGCATGCGAAGCAGAAGGTTTTGGAAAGGAGGTTCAGTTCTTTCGAGGCGGCTTACGACAACCTTCCTCGTATGCTCCAGGAGCTGCAGGACATGAACCCAGGTACATACATTGTTGTGAAGGACAAGCCATCCAGAAGACCGCGAGGTTTAACGGTATTGCAGAGGGCCTTCTTAGCCTTTGGTGCCCGCATTGATGCTTTCAGGCACATGTTGCCCGTGATCTCAGTCAACAGGATATTTCTAACTAGAATATACAAGGGCCAGATGCTAACATCAACTGGCGTTTATAGCAACAATCAGATTCTTCCCTTAACCATCTCATTCGTGGAAAGTGAGAATTTCAACAGCGAGTTGTGGTTCCTTTGAGATCTGAAGGAGGGAGTAGTTGGGGCACGTCCTGATGTCTGCATAATCCACGATCGTCACCCCGGGATGATAAAATCCATCAGAAAACTTCAGCAAGACCCCGAGGAGCCGTTCCCTTGACCAGACATGAGGAACAGATAGTGCATTTACCATCTCAGGGCCAACTTCTTCAAGCTGTTCCCACAGCAACCGTTGATGAAGTTGTTCAAGAGGCTGGCTATGTAGAACCAGCAGCGTAAATTTGATGTATTGTGGGAGATGTTAGAGGAGCACACCAAGAAGCATGTCGTTGAGAGGAACAAGCGTCCACCCATTCCTAGGGCAGCGCAACCCGAACGCCTTACCCCACTGCCGGAGCTTGACCCTCCCTGTGTGACGCGGAGGACCTCAAGGGACATCAAGTGCTTCTCCCATTGGATTGAGGTCAAGCTATTGCAGAAGTTGTCCTTGCTGCATGACATGGACGGTGCAAGGTACGGTATAACGACTACTAACCTTACGGAGGTGTACAACTGGGTTCTTAGGGGCCTCCATCCTCAGCCCCTTGTCGCCATCGTGGAAGGCGTTCTACACAGTACAATTGTATATTTCTGGGAGAGGCATGCAAATGCAGCACTTCATGCAGCCAACCCACGTACACCGTACTGCTCGAAGATTACAACGTACATACAGGCCAAGATCGAGAAGGGTCAGTCGCACATGGTCTTCGTGATGGGCAATACGGAGTATCGTTTCGACGTGCTCCTTCAGGATAGAGTCGGATTTGGGATGGCTCGCTCTCTTGTTACCCATAAGGTGTGCCTTGGAGATCATGTGAATCAACCTAGCTACACATGCAACAAGCCAAAGACCCTTCACGAGCCATGCTCTCATGTTCTCGCCTCATGCGGGACTATCAACATGGACCCATCGAACTGCATGTCGGAGTACTTTAGGAAGGAGAAGGTGCTACAAGTGTGGTGCGGCGAGCTAAGAGGCTTTAGGGTTGTGGGCAATTTCGCCACGTTGGATTTGGCACAGAGGACTTGGATTCCAGATCTTGACCTGTTGAAGGGTGGGAAGGGCCGTTGGCAGAGTCGTCGCATCAAAAACGATATGGACGAAGGGGAAGCTGGAGCAGTGGGTAGATGTTGTGGCCACTGAGGCCAGGAAAGCCACACTGTGAGAAGTTGCAAGGCGCCTGCCGTCAAGTAGGAACATCGGCTTGAAATGCAGCACCAATTCTTGATGTGTGTAGTGGCACTAAGATTGCAAATGCTAGCATGTTGTAACTTGTACTCCAGTTAGTACTTTCCTTGGTTCATTAGCCTGCGTGTCATGTAACCCCCTTGTCGGATCAATTGTCGTGTTGTTATCATTGCGCTATTTATCCAAAGCGCATTACATGAATCACTTACCTTCCTACTTACGACTCATTGCTACCTTAGTCGTCCTCAAAAAATTCTTCAGAAATTTACCGCACTACAACAATATATGACGATCACAAAATGTTATTGCGAGTCTAACAGATTTCATACCCTTGAGAATCTACGAAAATCACAAACGGACCAACCAACCTTGTCACCACCCTTTTATGTCCTGAAAAATTGACAACATATGAACAAGATTTACTAAATGTATTACCTACAAAAATTATCATTAATTTCCCCATAATTATTTTCATCGGATTATTAAAATAATAATGTTATTATTTTAAACCGCCCAACAGTCGAGCGACACGGAGTAGTCGCCCAACCGTTAAGCGACCATCCCAAGTCGCTCAACCACCCGGCGACTACTCCACCTATCGCTCGACCGTTGGGCAGCTTCAATCAATCGCCCAATGGCTGAGCGACTAGAGCTATGTCACCCAACGATGGAGCGATAGATGATTATTTCTGCAAAATAAAAAAAGAGAGGTATATTACTGTATTTCAGAATAAAAAAATAATTATTAAAAAAATCGTTATAGGAGACCGGCAGACCGGCTAGAGTCAATCGAGGAAGCGACCTAGTCGTTTTCCTATGGGTTGTGGTATACTACACAGGTTATTTATCCTTAATTATCGTTTATTTGCTCTAGAAGTACTCTAAAGTACGATCTATTTGGCCAGTGGGTCTTGTTGTGTCAAACTCGGTCTTAATGGTCTATGTTCAACTGCAAATTGGCTACAGGCCACTACAGATTGGTCACCTTTGCCAATGGACATTCAAAAATCGTGGTGCGGCCAAAAGACACTATAAAAACATGTAATTTTGCTGTGGAACACTAAGCCCATTAAAATATTATTTTCGGAATGAAGAGGAGAGAGAAAGGCAGTGAAAAGTCTTTTTTACCCTTGATTTTCTCTCCCTCATAAACTCCCTCATCTCTGGGACAGAGGGAGCTACGGCCATCACCGGTGGTGGAGCGGCGGCGAGGCGGCGGGGTTAGGCAAAATGAAATGCCCGAGTGTCAAGGAGGCTAGGGGTGTCTTGGCCTGGCCGGAGAAGCACTGGAGTGGCGCGGCGACAGCAGGCGGCGGCCGGCCGGCCGTGGGGATGGAAAGTGGCCGCGGCGCTCGAGTGGAGTTGTGACCAAAATGAGGAGAACATGAGCACTAGGGAGGTCAGTGGGTCTCACCGGGGTGGTCGCCGAGGTGGGCCGACGATGGTGACCGATGGCGGCGCAGGTGCTTCAACGGTGCTAGCGACCTGGAGAGAACAAGGGAGCAAGTGAGTGATATGGGGCGGTAGGAGGATGCTTAGTGATGCTCATGGAGAGAGGAATTGAAAAGAGATTCACCGGATCAAGGCCGGCGAAGGCGGCGGCGAAAAACGATCGGAGTTGGTGATGATGGTGGCGCGCGGCTTCATGGTGACGGTAGCTTCAAATTGATCGGGGGGTTGGGCTCCCGAGGTGATGAGGCTCATCGTGACGTGCTTCGGGACGCATGGAAATCACCGACGTGGCCGGAACGGCAAGCGGCGGTCCAGGCGGCTCGGTGCGGCATCCGGAGCTTGCTCAAATTATAGCTCGGGGGGAGAGGGCAATGGAGTGGGAGTTGGGGGGCCAAAGCCGCGGCCGCAGCCTCTTCTCCTCGCTGGGTAAGCCTCTGCCCAATTACTTTCTTCTAGAGCACCCCGACACTCCCCTCTATCTTATCCCACCATTCGTTTTCACCTCCCCTCACCGTAGCGCCCCCCCCCCCACGGCGAGCTACTCTGTGCCGCTCGACCTCGCCGTCGCCAGCCCGCTCCAGCCACCCTCCGCCTCCACCGAATGGCTTGGTGAGCTCCCCATACCCCGCCGGTGCCCATGCGCGCCCTAGTTTCCACCCCCTTCCTCTCCGGTGTCGCGGCACCATTTCTTCTCCACAGCCGGCCGTCGCTCGACCTGGCGTGTCCAGCTTACTGCGCATTGAGGACATTTTACAATGTTTCTCTCTCCTAATCACTCGGAAATAATAAAATATGGGGCTTAGTGTTCCACAGCAAAATTACATGTTTTTACAGTGTCTTTTGGCTACACCACGATTTTTGGATGTCCATTGGCAAAGGTGACCAATCTGTAGTGGCCTGTAGCCAATTTCCCCTTCAAATTATGTGCTACTCTATTTTCTTTACTCATGTATGGATGGATTCAATGTTGTAAAATGTGTGTGCTAGCGACTGATCATGAGATTAGCACGGTATGCACATAAGATTCGGAATTGAATTTCTGGATCTAACAGAGTAAGAAGTTCTACTCAAAGAATTGCCCCAACAAGATTATACTCAAGCCTCTCATCTAATGTCAGATTTCGGTATTTCACAATAACTTGCCCTATCTTTTTTCCTCCATGAGAACAAGGATTTCAAGTTTTCAACTGTTCAAATCAAGAGAATAATGAAAGAGCAAATTGTGAGAGAGAGGAGCCTCGATCTGCACAAATAGTGGGACGCTATCAACACCGTATTGTCCAGGAAACTGTCATAATCCGGTGAGAATGATCCCTTAGCATCCTGGTTGAATAGTCTTAGATACCGAGCTTGCATTCACTTAAAGACATAGTATTGACCAAGACCTCAGTGATTAGTCATCGACTTAGGCCGTGCATTGGGACAAAGAATTATTTCCTCTATTAAAAAATAGATATTATTTCAAAACACGTGTAGTTAAGCTTTTAATTTTTTTTACTATTACCCTCTCTAGTCACAAAAACATGTCCTTTTAGACATCGATACGAACCCAAAACGCAGCCTTGACAACTACTTTTTATAGTAATATATTTATAAAACCAAATAAAATTATAATATTAGGACAGTGCTTTTCGAGACAAATCTACACATATGATTTTCATATATACAATCTAAATATTTTTAAAAGACATTAAAAGCCAAAATTTCGAAAGTTTGACTACACATATTCCAAAACCGCATGTTTTTGCGATGGGAGAGAGTAATATTTTTCATCAAAAGTACTTCCTGATAATTACATTTTTCATATTGTTTTTAGTAACATATAGGTACAAAAAATAATGATTAAACGTGTGTATTGTAGACTGTCTCAGTGGCAAAGATAACATCTAAATTTTGGAACGGTGGTACGATGAACATGAACGTTCACTTCTACCAACGACCTGTGATATTTCTTGACTAATTTGTTCCTATACCCAGACTAGTCCAATAATAAAACCATCCGTGATGGGGATGGGTCCAGTCAATGCTTATCTTTTTAGTGGGGGCATGGACAGACACAGATGCCACCCCACAATTGTTTTCATTTGCAAAAGCCACATATTTACTTGTTAAAAGTCCGCGGAGTTGACTCTATTGTAAAATAGTACAAAAAGCTTACGGCACTTACAGTATCCAAAGAGATGCCTCAACGCTCACTTGTTTAAGGAAAAACATGTACTCCTCCGTACTTTTTTTGCTTGACGTTTTTTTTACGGTATTTAAGATATAATTTTGTTCGTTACTTTTTATAATTTTGAAATAAGATATGCTAATAAAATTATAATATCACAAAAGTACTTTTAGTGATAATCTAATGATATAGTTTTTATGTAACCAATCTAGATAGTTTTAATAATATTATTGATCAAACTTAAAGTTTGACGGTACAAATTCTAAGCTGTCAAATAAAAATAAAAGGAACGGAGGGAGTATATGATGTTGAGTCTTTCTTCTAACAGTCTTGCTACTTTTAAGTCGTCTGAAATTTTCTTATATTTAAATCACTTGTTGGGACTATTGAATTTGTGTAGAGATTGATATATCATATAATTAGATATTAATTTAATAAAAAAAAATTATATTTAAAAAAATTCCAATCACCTTATTAATAATAGACGGTCCCTTCTTCTAAACCTACATATTTCTCTCAGTTTCTGAAGTTAGAACTTCGAACACTAGCAGAGCGAGAGATGGGATTCCTCGTGCTCCTACTTGCGTTGTTAGGGACGCAGACAGAACGAGCATCGGGCGCTGTAACGGGAAGCGCCCGAGATGGGAGCAACGGGAGCCTTGTTGTTCCTCCCTCCACCGCCACGCTCGGCGGCTGTCGAACAAAGTGCGGCAACCTGAGCTTCGCCTACCCCTTCGGTATCGGCTCCCGCTGTTTCCGCGACCCCGACTTCAACCTCACCTGCGTCGACGGCACCGCCCTGCAGCCCGCTAGACTCTTCTTGCGCGACGGCACCACCGAAGTCACCGACGATCTGGGCATCGAGGTCGGCTGGTCGGACTACATCAGCACCACCTTTGCACGCACCATCCCCGTCGTCTCCGGCGTGGACGTCTACAATATGTCATGGGCAATTCCCGGAAGGTCTTTCACTCTCTTCCTCGCCGTGCTGAACATCACCTGCTGCGACTTTGACATCCACCAGCTCAACTGGGACACGAACATGACGGCGAAGGTTTGCACGGTCACCTGCCCCGACGGACGGATCACGGAGACGGCAGCCAGGGAGAGCTGCAACGGCACCGGGTGCTGCAAAGTGTTTTTCCTGAATAATGCTCGTGGTTTTCAGCTCAGCTTCGTCCGGCGGCAAAACGCGAGCGGAGTCGGAGTCGGAGGGCACCCTGACAGGAGCTCCCTGTGGGACAGAATCAGCATAGCAACTGAGATCGCCGAAGTCCTGTGGGCCGTGACGGATCAACCCAGATGCGCCGTCGCCATGGAAGACGCGGTGACCTACGCCTGCCTCAGCAGCCAAAGCAGGTGCGTCGACAGTAGGTGGACCAATATGGGTTACAACTGCCGGTGCAACGGTGGATACGTAGGCAACCCCTTCGTTCGTGATGGCTGCTTGCGCGATAAAGGTACCTTGGTGAAAAGAACACTTGGGTCCTTATTACATGTAGTGGATCTCAACTTTGGGTTTATGCTACCAAACAAAAGCATAATTAATCAGCGCGCGTTAGATATGCATATACAAGAGCTTATCTCAACTTCGAAGTCAATCCAATCATTCTTCTGGTAACAAATGTGATTAGTCCACAATTGGACTTCTACTTTCATTTACTTTGATCCAAAATAAATAAATTACAAGTTGTTTTAATCCTGAATGTATCTGGATTAGATTTGTGCAATTTTTCTCTCCTCTTTTTTCTTTGAAGGCTTGTAAGTTTTCTTTTAGGACGTTCACAAGTTTGTAAAACTTCTCCATCCTCTATGGTTTCTCTTGTAAAACAACGAATTCTTTTATGGATTTAGCAATAGTCAGAGTGCACTGATTGAACATAATATATAATTAATTATCTTCAAGTTCAAAGTGACTTGTTTTATTTTGTTTAATAGAACATGAAATTTTGTGGTTAACACGATGAATCCCATGGCATTCTCTTTTGAAACTAGGATACAATCCAGCTCAACGAGTGGCAAATTGCACACGACGGTGTGGGAACATCGACATCCCATTTCCATTCGGCCTAGAAGAAGGTTGTTTCGCAAGGAGACTATTTCAGCTCAATTGTACAAACGCGACATCCTCTACGCTCCAATTCGACGATGACCATCAAGTGACGCACATAAATCTTGATGAGGGACTCGTTGGGATTAAATACACGGCATATTACCAACGACTTTTTTTAAGGATTTACGTGGATGAAGAACCTGATCTCTATATGGATTCTGGGGAATCATCTTCTGCTCAGTGGGCTGTTGCTAATTTAACCTGCCAAGAGGCACAGCGGGACATCTCTAGGTATGCATGTGTTAGCATCAATAGCACATGCTTAGTTGTGAACTCTACAATTGGTTTCTTTGGTTATCGTTGCAAATGCTCACCTGGCTTTCAAGGAAATCCATACGTCCCAAATGGTTGTCAAGGTACACCGCCCCCCCCCCCCCTCTCCCCCTCTCTCTCTCTCTCTCTCTCTCTCTCTCTCGTGGGCAGAAACTACAAATATCGAAATTATCCCTTTCTGCGTGAAAGAAGTTATCCCATATAACCTTCTGTAATCTGTACCGAATAGTAACTTAGCACTCTGTCGTATAGTAAATTTGTCTCTCACCTATATGAGATGTGGATGCAGATATTGATGAGTGCAAAACACAAGGCACATGCAAAGAGATTTGTCGTAATACCGTAGGAAGCTTCTACTGCAGCGAGTGTCCTGATAGAACAGACTTTGATACTACAACAATGCAATGTACTTCAATAAAAAGACAAAATCTTTTCCTAGGTGAGTCCTGTACGTAATCCACCACATTCCACTGTAAGCAACATAAAAGAATGCAGGACACTAACAGGGGGTTTAATCTTTACAGGTATTATCATTGGGTTGAGTTGTGGCTTTGGCATTCTACTTCTCTGCTTAAGTGGAATATTCATCGTCCACAGATGGAAAAAAGACATCCAAAAGCAGCTACGGAGGACATATTTTAGGAAAAACCAAGGTCTTCTTTTAGAACAACTGATATCATCCGACGAAAATGCAAGTGACAAGACAAGGATTTTCTCCATAGAAGAGCTAGAAAAGGCAACAGATAATTTCCATCCAACACGCATCCTTGGCCGTGGAGGGCATGGCATGGTTTACAAAGGTATCCTATCGGACCAACGGGTGGTGGCCATAAAAAAGTCTAAGGTTATTGAGCAATGTGAGATCGATCAATTCATCAATGAGGTTGCCATCCTCTCTCAAATAAACCACCGAAACATCGTAAACCTCTTTGGATGTTGTCTTGAAACCGAGGTCCCTCTATTAGTGTATGATTTTATCCCCAATGGTTCATTGTATGACATTCTTCACTCTGATTCCAGCTGTAGTTCTTTATCTTGGGATGATTGTGTAAGGATTGCTGTGGAAGCTGCAGGAGCTCTCTCTTATCTCCACTCTGCAGCTTCGATATCGATCTTTCATCGCGATGTGAAATCATCCAATATACTCTTGGATGGAAACTACACCGCTAAAGTTGCTGATTTTGGGGCCTCAAGACTAGTTCCTATTGACCAAACTCACATTGTAACAAATGTACAGGGCACATATGGGTATTTGGATCCAGAGTATTACTACACTGGACAACTAAATGAGAAGAGTGATGTCTACAGTTTTGGTGTGGTACTCATTGAGCTACTTCTCAGAAGAGAGCCAGTCTTGACAAGTGAATCAGGCTCAAAGCAAAACTTGTCAAATTATTTCCTTTGGGGATTGAAAGGGAGACCGCTTACAGAAATAGTGGCTGTCCAAGTTCTTGATGAAGCCACTGAGGAAGAGATTAGCAGTGTAGCTTCTCTTGCAGAGATGTGCTTGAGTCTCCGAGGTGAGGATAGGCCTACCATGAAACAAGTGGAGATGGCTTTGCGGGTTTTGCAAACGAAAAGGTTGAACTCGTGCCATGTTGATCCAGGAAATGAACAAGAGAAGGAACCATTGCTAAGTACAAGAGAACAAATCTAGTTCTCAGTTGTTGGCTGTTGATTTCAATGCTAAAGCTAATTTGCCATCTGAAAACACCAGTGTGTTATATGTATATCTTTGAGCAAGAGTTTGTCATATGCATGCTGGAGTATCACGCTAGATGTGTATATGAAGTTTCTACATATTTAGTTACTCCTATACCAGATGGTGTGCCCCTAATGTCCCTTTTCATAAAGAAAGCACCATATATGTACTTTTTAGGTGAAGCACCATGTAAGTCACTAGTCATGTACTCGATAGTACAACTTTTTCTTCATAGACCTGTTCTGAACAAACTATTGTACCGAAGTTTGTATGATCCAATCTACTCTTAAGTTTTCTAGCTTCTTGACGTGCCCTACACGAGAATTGGCAAAGATGGGGTTAGAGTCTGTTTGTACCGGCAGTTGTGAAAGTAAAGCATCAAACAAAAGCAGCATTCGTTTTGGTACACTGGTAAGTATACAAAAGGTCATAATTGGAAGCTGTAACTGAACAACGAGGTTTAGCATTAAAACTGCACATCAGAATATACAGGATCTAGATGTAGCATAGAGTCTGAGTACAAAGCTCTCGCCAATGCTACGGCAAAAATTGTTTGGGTTCAATCGTTGCTCGGAGAGTTTGGCATATGTCAAGCACGAACATCATGTTAATGGTGTGACAATTTAGAAGCCACCTACTTGTCAGCAAATTCAATCTTTCATGCACGTACGAAGCATATCGAAGTTGACTTCCATTTCGTCTGGGAAAGAGTTGCATGCAAGATACTTGAGATCAGGATTTGGGTAACCGGTTTAGATTTTTTTATCGGAGATCTCCGGTAGTACCAGTTTTGCCAAAAATTGGAAAATTTCAGCCGAAATTTTCAAATCAAAATTTTAATTTTAAATTAAAAAATATCAGTTTGAACTATTACCGGGGTTACCAATATAACCGATAATCCTAATTTTTGGCAAACACTAGATTAAAGTGGGGGTTCCAGACTGTTTGTAGCAGCAGTTGCGAAAGTAAAGCAGCATTCATTTTGGTACACTGGTAAGTATACCAAATTGGAAGATCGTAATAGGAAGTTGTAACTGGACAGCATGCTTCAGTATTAAAAACTGCATTAATATACAGGATCTAATCAAATTAACCTAGACTACCCATGTTCTCTCAGTCTACGCATGTTCTCTTTGAGATATAGTAATCCAATATAATTATTGAAGAAGCTTCATTCAACAACAATTTGTCGACAAGTCGTGCTCACTTGATAACGAGAGTCTGACAATATATGGGCATGGCATCACAAAGGAGAGCCACAGAACTCTCATCTCAATAAGTCTGCTTACTGAGAGCCCAAGAGTATCCTGTCCGCCTAGCTTAGTTCACTCCATTATTTAATTGTGGCATCATCAGTTCAGGCAAGTAGCTAGGCGTTAATAACGACGGGACTAAGCATTCAGTAAATTCTAGACACGTACGTGCTCGGCCTGCAGTTACTGACCGTCGACGACCTGACCTAGTTGGAGTACAAGTCGTACGTGCGTGCTCCTTGCCACAGCTGTTGTTATCACTGATCTGCTTCTCTGCCAGCCATCATCAGGAAGCTCAATGAGAGCGCATCGCTCCAAAATAAGCTGTAGTAGCGATGTACGATGCAGCATCACCTCTCATCTCTAAGTCTACCCGTTCGCGTGGTGGTGGGTACCCGAACGTGCCCTGCACGGCGTTTGCTAGAGATGAACCTCATTCAGAATTGACCCTTGAAGCCGTCAGTAATTAAAGAACCTGCTGAAAATGTGCGTTTTCAGCAGCATGGCCGTGAGCCCGTGAGGTCACATGGAAAAATCTATTGCCGAAATTTTGTCGGTTATCGGTGTTATCGGTGAAGTCCAATAAACTTTTATACCAAGAAAAAAAAATCATATTTATTTACTTTTTATCTAAATTCAAATTTTCATTAAAAATTTTGATAAATTTTGTCTTTACATCTGAAAAATTCAAATTTTTAGTCAAAAAATTCGTCCAAAATTTCGCCAAAATATCCCGTAACTCACTACTCCAAAACAGGCTATACTGAACGTCTCATCACAGACGGTTTATGAAAACCGTTAGTGTTATAATTATCATAGACAATTTTACAAGCGTGACCGTCTATGTTACTAGCACAGGCTAGAACTGTCTGTGATACTTTACAGACGGTTCTTATGTGATACTTCACAGATGGTTCTTATTAATAACCGTCTGAGATATTGCAATTATCATATAAAACAAGAACCGTCTGTGATAATTTTGTATCACAGAGCGGGAAATATTTCGCATCCCCAAATGCTTCCCTATTAATCTCCCCTTTGCCTCCCTCCTCAACCACTATCCACTCCCAAACCACAAATCCTAGGGAGCCGTGGCTGGTGTAGTGGAGCCTCCTCAAGAAGGTCCTGGAGGCAATTCGCGAGCTGGTGATCGACGCCAACTTCGACTGCTTCAGCATGGGGTTCTCGCTACAGGCCATGGATTCCAACCATGCCGCCCTCGTCGCCCTGCTCCTCCGCTCCGAGGGGTTCGAGCACTATCGCTGCGACCGCAACCTCTATGGGCATGAACCTCAACAACATGGCCAAGATGCTCCGCTGCGCCGATAACGACAACATCATCACCATCAAGGCCAACGATGGCTCAGACACTGTCACCTTCATGTTCAAGTCCCCCAGTAAGTGATCAATCGCTTGTCGCCTCCCCCTGCCTTGTTCTTTTGGTAGCTCTTAGTGGTGACCGTGGTTTTCTTGTGAATAAATAGATCAAGATAAGATTACAGATTTTGAGATGAAGCTCATGGACATCGATAGCGAGCACCTCGGCATCCCTGACTTCGAGTACTAGGCCATCGTCTTCCTCTTCAACTCAGACTTGTTTTCCTCCCCGGCCACAAATCCGAACCCGAACAAATTTCGGTTTCGCGCACTGTCCGGTAAAACAACCATAACTTTTGCATACGAACTCGGATTGTGACGTTCTTCGGTCGTTGGAAAGCTAACAAAAAGTTCAATTCGAAAATCCATAAGTGCACATCAAATTCATTCATGAGGCTCTAGAAAAGTGAAAATCCAAAAAAGGTCGTTTAGAGCCTCAAAACGGCCTCCAAAGTTTCAGCACCTATTTTCGTCATTCATGCGTCATCCAGTTTGAGTTTTCTTTCATTACAGATTGTGTAATCAACCATATGCAGATACTCAGGTCCAATTGTCAAGCAATTGATTAGTTTGGCTCAAAATTCATTTTTTGCAATAGAAAAAAATATCACAAACGGTTTTACTTATGTAACACCCTCTCTTCCTCCCCCTCCTCTCTTCCCCCCTCCCGACCGGCGTTGACGCCGTCCCGACCGCGCCGAGTGGGCCGTCACCTCCCCAGCTGCTCGTCCTCGCCGGGTCCCACTGCGCTAGTGCTCCGTCCTCGCCGCTCGCGTCGCTCCAGCGTCGTGCCTCGCCCGTGACTGCCCCTGCCACGCTGTCACCTCTCCCCACCTGCTCCCACTCGCGAGTGCACGTCTCCTCTTCCCGTCACCCGTCGCCCGTCACCGTCTCGTCCTGGCTACCCCGGTTCCGCCTCCGCCGGTGCCCCACGCCCTCCCCGATCCCCCTTGTCCCCCTCCCTCTCCGGCTATTAAAGCCCCTCCCCGGCACCTCCCTTGCTCTACCCCCCCCATCTCCCTCATTCCCAAGCAAGAAGACGACCCGAGGAGGAAGAAAAAGCAACAAGTCGAAGGAGCACTTACCTCCGGTTCACCTCCGGTCGCTTCCGTCGCCACCACCCCTGGCCGCGCCTCCTCCTCCTCCTCCTCGTCCCCATTGCATCGCCGCCGTGAGCCCCGAGCCCTCCCCTCCGGCCGCCACCGCTTCTTCTCCCCCCCAAGCTCCTACTCCTCTTCCCCGCGCGCCGCCGCCCCCGCTCCCCTCCCCTCTTCTGCTCCCGAGCCGAGTGCCCCCCCCTTCTAGGCCGCACCCGCCTGGGCCGCCTCCGCGCTGCGTGGGCCGCGCGCTCGCCCCGCGCACCGTTTCAACCCGCGCCGTGGGCCGGGCCAATTTTCAGCTGTGGGCCGCGCCGGTTTTTCATTTTTTTTTGTTGATTTTCTTTTCCTTTTCTATTTTAATTTAAAAGTAAGACTTCAAGTATTTATAACTCCCTAATTTCAACTCCAAAAATTATAAAATAAATTTGTAAAAATTTGTAAATTCAAGATCTTGCTAATGGCATAGGTCTTGTTTAATTTGGAGTTTATTTGTTGTTCATTTGTATTTAATTGCTCTTTTTGCCTGTCCGTGCCTTTTTCCGGTACGTTCGTCCGACTAGAATTTGAAGACGCCGGAGATCCCCAAGTTGATCAAGCCCAAGATTATCAAGATCCTCTAGCCTATATCCCAGGCGAGTCAATACTTTGATCATATTGAGCCTATATTTTATGCAAATTATATTCTTTTAAAATAGCAAATTGCATGCTTTAATTCCTTAATCAAATATATGTTAAAGCTTAAGGTAGTTAAATACACATTTGATGATTAATTAATTATTATGCCATCCTTGACAATTTGAATCCCTTAATCTTTGTCACCCTAGTAACTATGTGGTAATACTAGCTATAGGTTGTACTTAAGCGACATGCTAGTGTTGCTTAAGTACCGGGACATTAAAATATTTCAATCATCGTCTCTTCAAACATGAACATGGTTTTTGGGCAGTCATTGGATGTAAATGACTGAGATGGTTGTGTTGATGTATTTTTCCTACCTCTCAAAAACCTTAAAAATTGCTTATCACATCTGGGCGGATGGTATGATGGATGGTATGTTGGTGGGTGCTAATGCAGCCCAAGGAATGTTGGTTTGTGGATGGTATGTGGTATGAACCGCCCAGATGGCCCCTAAGGACTTAATCCTGTGATGACCTCCCAATGTAAAACAGTACAACCACATGTCTATAATGGTGTCGACCTGGCTAAATAATTTGTATCCGTTAGTATGAGTTGCACCAGGTAGATGACCCGCTACGCCATAAGCCTTTGTGGCTATGGGTTGGGGTGTACGACTTACAGGTCTATGTGAGCGTAAGTCGTGTGGCGCAAGAGGGGGTCTGGGAAAGGGTTGACGGGTCTATGTGAGCGTAACCCTTCTCAGGTGAAACCTTAGTGGGTGTGACAAATACTGGGGGATGCATTGTAAAGGCCTTGTGACGATCTCCCCTTGACTCACATGTCTACGGAAACATGTGTACATGTCAAGATGATTGTCTCTTGTGGGTAAAATGTACAACCTTTGCAGAGTGTAATAAACTGTTCGAATAGTCGTGCCCACGGTCAAGGGCGGACATGGGAACTTACATGAGTTAGTTCTATTTATAAAACCTTTGTGGGTGGAATGAAAAATATGGTGGACTCACCTAGCCCTGGGATTGGATTTTTCCTGAGTGTTCAGACTCAGTGATGTTAAATTATGGGGTTAGCCCCCAGTCAAATAAGCATAGGTAGAGTTTCCGACGGAGGGAACCTCTGCTATTATTAAATATTGCACAATTACTCTCTTTATCAAAATGCAATTTGTTAAAATGCTAAGTGCTAAACTTTGTAATTATGATATTTGAAAACATTGCTTTAGCAAATAAAAGAACCCGAACCATCCTTGTTTAGCCTTGCATGTATATTATTTGCATTGTGTGTTGGCTCGCGAGCACGGAAGTTGTGCTCATCCTCGCTCTCCCCCCCCCCCCAAAACCCTTAGAAGCAGGAAATCCCGAAGATTACGACTACTATAAGGATCCAGAAGTTGGAGGTACGGGAGATAATGAAGCGTAGTATAGTCTTTAGATGTTCTAGTCTCGCCCCAGTCCAGCTGACTCCGTTGGTTCTTGCGTGCAACTTATATTATCTGAGTCTTTAGGTAATATCGGACGCACATGAGTTTCCCCAGTCGCTTGCCTGTGGAGAGAAGAGCTCTCACCTCTTTTGCTTCCGTTGTCGCTTCGGCTTTTGTAATGTAATCAATTTGGCCTGTTCGGCCCTATTGTAAAACTCGACCCGACGCGGTCTATGTAAACTCTGTAGTGTTAATTAATGAATGGTATGGTTTTACGCCATGTATGAGTTGATTCAGTGAAGTAGCTGTGAGTGCTATCTACTGATCCAGGGAATAGCACAGTGTTTCACAAAGGATTCTGGATTACGAAATCCGGGTCCGACAACTTAAAACCTTCTGTGATAGTCTATTATCACATACGGTTATTATTAAGAACCATCTGTATTGTGACTTATCACAGACGGCTCAAAAATTATCTATGATAATCGCCTGTTATCACAGACACATAAATTCGGACGATTCAGAAACCGTCTGTGATGACAGTTTAGGACCGTTTGTGATGACCCTTTGTGTAGTAGTGACTAGCGATGACTAGTTCTATTGGTGAGGTTCGATAAAATTTGTAACATCCTAAAAATCCTGATTTTGGGAAATAGAATAAAAATAAGTGGGAGAATAGTTTTGGGCGAGTTTGCAGGAGGGAAAATGTATTTGAGCATGTTTTGTGAATTTTCATCGAAGGTAACAATGCATTTACATGAAAATAGAAACTTGTAAGAATTTCCAAGGAAATCACAGAGCAGATAAAATCCTAAAAATTTTACATAAGAAACTATACGGTCTCATAAGCCTTCACAAATATTTTCATAAATGTTGATGCTATATTTCTATATTTAAGAATTCCCTCAAACCCTCAGCCTTTTGTTTTCAAAATCCTAAATTAAACTCCTCACTCCTCTCGCTGACGTGTGGGAACCACACGTCAAGGCCTTGCTTCCACCTCGCGCTGCCATCCCCTCAGGCTTGTAGCAGTGCCAGACCCCACCCATGCCGACACTGCCGTCATGCTCGAGCGCCCACGGGAGGGGACTGCGTTCGCCCAGTCTCACCTACCGCGCCAACCATTTCTCTCCGCCTGGGTCTCGTCGTCGCGCAAGATAATCACGAGAACCCGAGCCTCCCGCATTTTTCTTGTCATCGTTATTGTCTCCATCTTGCTACTTGAAGCTCTCCCTTGTGTGTCAAAACACTTCACTTCCATTGTCGTTTCCATTTCTCCCCTCCTCGGTAAGTTTCATCCATTATAGCGCCCGGAACACTTCATCGTCCCAAGCTCCGGTGTTCGTGCTCCGCCGAAGCACAAGCGCGTCCTAGTGAGCCAAGCCATCGATGTGCGTGTTAGCTTACGCCATTTGGCTCAGTCAATCACCTCATCACTTCCCTGCTCTTTGAGTGCAGTGTAGCGTTGTAATTGGACTTTCTTCCTCACCTCCGGCGCCAAGGTGGCCGTGAAGGATCCTCAAGCTCAGTGAGTCCCGATCGATTTCGTGTCCGGTTTGAGCATCGCTTCGTCTCATTGAACCTCCTCGCACCACCCATTTTCAGCTATCATCACCCACACGGAGTTGCCACCGTGGACCTCTCTGTCTCTGCCGCCGCCATCAACGAAAATGCCTTTCTAGTGAGGCCTTGACCCCATCAAGGCTAATTTCTCCATTTGTGAGTCCCCCTCAAGATGTGCATGTACCTTGTTTTAGCTTATTTGTATCGAGAAGACCTGTCACCCTGAAGCTCACCGCTATTGTTTTTGTTCATCGCCGTCAAGCCATCTCAGCTCTTCTCCGACCTCATTGTCACCTTCCTTGTGATCATGGTGATCTATTAGAGCATAGGCCTTCTTTTATTTGGATAGTGTAGTGTGTTTGTGTCATAATCGTTAGTGAGTCCCACGGCGTCGCCGCGGGATGTTGCCGTCGGCTCGCCTCAGGCGACCCTAGGGCCCTAAGCCACACCTAAACCCTTTGCAACAGCACTAAGCTAATTTAAGCCCCAAGGCCACCTTGTGTTAGACCCTAGCTCGAGTACCATGTTCACCCGAGACTTCTCATTGCTGCTCACCGTTGCACCACCGATTTAATCCACCTCTCTGGCCACTTTCACCTCCCATAGCGTCGCATTGGACCCCTCTACCCATTTTTGGGCTCCCCCGAGCTTTCCAGCGCGTGCCTCTCCGCCAGTGAGCATCTCCTCCTCTCGGCCACGCACGCGCTCGCTGTTTGCTTCTCTCTCTCTCTCTCTACCAGTGGGACCCACGTCATTGGGAGATTAGTTAGCGCTAAATGACAATACTTAAACATACTAAGTCAATGACATGTGGGACCAGCTGGAAAGATAATGAAAAATCTAATTTTAAACATGTTTAGTAAATGAGTCAATGACATATGTGACTACGCACTATTCTCGGTTTTAAAACACGTTTTAAAACACGAGAGACTGACATGTGGACCTCAGCCTTCAGTTAATTAAAATAAAAATAGGTTTAATCATTAGTTAATGAATAATGAATCTATGATATGTGGGACCGCCACTGTTTTATAAATAAAATCAAGAAAACAAAAACATGAGTCACTGACAAGTAGGCCCCCACATGCAAGTTAATAAAAATAAAAATAAAATGAGAAAGTTGCTTTCAGTTCGGAGGAAAATACACTTTCTGTACTAGAAAGCATAAACCTCAGTAGAACTTAGAGGAAAATGCGCTTTCATTGTTGGAAAGAGTAAACTTCGGAAAATACGCTTTCGACGTTACCTCTTTTAATTTTTGGAATTTTCAAACCGAAGCAAATTGAATCGTTAATAACTTTTGCATTCGAACTCCAATTTGAATGAATCTTTTTTCTAAATTCATCTAAAATCATGCTCTACCTAAATATACAAAAAAATATTTGGATTTTATTGCGATTGAAATCATTTTTCTACATTTAATTTGTTCTGGCTTTTTTTTATTAGATGTTGATTGTTCGAGCAAAATTTACAACGATTATCCATCCTCTTATTCAGAGCAACCAGAGTAAGGAAAGCACCACTTTTGACCATGCTTATTCTACTATTTTAACTATTGTACTTCTTTTTGCAAAATCTATTATGTATACGTGTATATTTGCTTAAAATTGCTGTATTTGGGGATAATAGTAGTTATAGTCTCATTCGATGCATGACCCCCTTGAAATATTGATATCCTAATTGTTGTAGCCATTAGGTATGATTTAGACAACGAATGATGTCAAATTGGGTTTTTTGAATGTGAATATCACATAACTTCTTAGCCCGACTTTAGTCTTTACTAAAATTGGAAAAATAGATGACATGTTAAATATGAGTTTGAGAGATTTTGAAATGATGGTACAGAGGAGTTTACCTCTATTATCTTGTATAAAAATAAAAAAAGCTTAGTTTTTGACACAAGTGGGTTATATTGTATTCTGAGAAGTATGAGGGGTCTATCTCACAAGTAGATAAGGGCATATCCTTGACCGAGTCAATTAAGGACCAAACACAGGTATATAAGTGCAAGAATACAACCACATCTACCGGTATGGGACGGTCTTAGCTAATTAAGTTATCGAAAACTAGCCTTGCGCATTGGTAAGTCGTGGTAGTGCGAGCATGACTAATGTAGGCATGTTCGAAGGGGCTCCCTTCACCACGGTGTTGGGCACAAAGCTTGTCGACACAACGGTGAATGCCTCACTGAGATAGGAGTGTACTCGGGTGAAGTGAGGGTATTCATTCACCGGGTTAGTGCAAGATTAGGATTAGGTGATGTAAAGGCTTCAACACGTGCTCTAGACGGCTTACCAAAGGTTAGTGAGCGGTAGTATCGACGAATGCTGAACAAACTAGAGAATTCGTGTACTGTGCGTAAAGTTGTACTCTTCTGTATAGTGTAAATCTATTTAAATAGTCGTGCTCGCGGTGATGAGCGTGCTAAGTGTAGTATTGCCAGGTATAGTCTTAGTTTTCATAAAAACTGTTTTGTCGAAAAATGTGGGAAATAGTTGTTAGTTTATATTTGAGTTGAGTGCCATGTCTATTGCTGAAAATAAGTTGTTGCTCGCAGCGGAGGAGGGTTACGAGTTGTAATGTAAAGTTTGTAATCGCTCAAGTTATGTACCATATTTTTCTTCATTTTGTATGTTTGGATGTATATGCCATTGTTATGGATGTATGTATTAGTTATTGATCATGGGACTAATACGGTACACATACGAGGACTTTGGGTATTCAAAGCCTGAGATCCGATAAAATTTCCCCACCGATATAGTTTTCGCTAGGCGAGGAGCATCCAAGTTTTCATCCAGCCCCGCAGCAGGCCTAGCAGCGTCTTGGGTGGGCGCCGCGCGCGTCGTGAGAGGATTTTGTCAGTGCATCCACTGCACGGCACGGGCCGCGGCGCACGATTCCTACGGGGGCGGCCCCGAGATTTGGAGGAAGCGGTCTTCCTCGCATTCCCAGCTATTCTTTTGCCCGCGCGTTCTGATCTTCGTATTCCCACCTTACTTCTACTGTTTTCTAAGTTATTTAAAAGTATTGATTGTTAAGTTTTTTTTAATAGATGTGCAGTTAGTTATCACATCTACCATAAGGATTGAGTAACAAATAGCTCATTTGATCAAACCCGTCCAAGAACAAATGCTCTTGCGGTTACAACTTACAACACAAGATGTTGGGATTAATTTGAACCCTAGCATCCGAGTTACTCACCAGTAAGCTCAATGTAGTTGACGGAGAGTTGTTTAACCTCAATGTAGTTGTAGTCCAGATCGATCCACCAGCGTACAATATATATACCGGCAGGTGCGGAACTAGAACAAAAATGACCGGGTTCAACACTTCAACATACATATAACTATATGTATAGTTTTCAAATTTGTATAATTTTCAAGCAACATTCTCCTAAATAGTAATGTGTCTGGCAATTTTTACCATCGATGATTCAACATAATTGATGACAGTGTACAATGATAAAGAAAGTAGTGATCAAAGTGCTTACCAAAATGAAGAAACACATTGAAAAATATATCATCTGACCTCAGTGGCCTAAAAAAAGAACAAAATGACTTAAAATTTTCAACCAAAAAATAGTAGAATGATCAAACAAAAGTAAATACATTACCTTTTAGAATTCATTTCTACGTTCTCTTAAGTTCTGGAAGCAACATTTCACAGTATCATTGGTGACTTTCTTCATGATCACTTGCAATTTGCCTCACGATTTGCAACCAACTAGGCCGGTATTCCAAAAACCCAATTTAAAACCCTAAATTCTAACCCTACAATTTGACAAGAATCAACAACAGTCATCATATTAAAACCCTAACTCACAAATTTAGCCCATTTGCTTGAAAGAAATTAGAAGAATTGGGAGAAAATTAACAATACCCTATGCTGATTCACGACTTGATCTTTGCTCGGCGAGGCGACCGGTAGGCAATGAAGACCAAGAGACGCAGCAGCCAGCGGCCGCCGGCCGAGGCCTCCGAGGCTCCGACGAGCTGCGGTAAGCGGCGGCCAAGAGCGGGAGAGCTAGCAAGGGTAGGACAGCAGGAGGGAACACACGTGAGAGGCAAGATGAAACTGAGATGGGGCGATGCGACTGCGATGTGCATGTGGCTGCTATGTGCTGGCTTCATGCCTTCGTGGGCGTAGCTTGGCTGGCCGAGCGCTTGGACCGCACTCACATAGAATAGCCTAACCATTATAAGCCAATCTAGGCATCATCCAGTGCCCAACTGCAAGACTGAGAGCAGCGGGACCGCTGGAGGCTAGAAGCTTACATTTTGGGCCGACCGGGTGTCTTTTGATTTAGGAATAAGTCCATTTTACACCCCCTAAACTTTGGTCCGAGTCCAAAAAACCCCCCCTGAACTCTAATATCGTTTGGTTTACACCCTCGAACTACCAATACCGTTTAGTTTACACCCCTCAGGCCGAAACCACCCGGTTTATCGCCTACGTAGCACTCGGGCCCACTTGTCAGATGCCAAATGCAGATAAAGAGAGGGAGAGAGAGTGCTGGCTCCCCAAATATCTCCTCTCCACTCTCTCCTGGCGCTGTCGCCTCTTCGCCCAGCCTCCTTCGGCTGCCTCCGGGTTCAGCTCGTGCCGCTCCTCGGCTCCGGCTCCTCCCCGCGTCCATGCGTGCCTCCCCGGCTTCCCCATGCGGCTCGGCCCCGACCCACCTCCTCTTGTGCGGGCGCTCGGGCCTTGTGCGGCGCCGGCGGTGGTGTGGTGCGGGGAGGAGGAAGGGGTGTGCATGGGCTACGCCGAGGGTGGGGAGGCCTACAGTGGGGTCGAGGAAGCCTGGGGGTGGCCGTGGTGGTGGGGCAGCGGCGACCGTGGGCGGAGGAGAAGGAGTGGCAGTGGAGGAGCTTCTCAGTGGCGGAGAAGAAGGGTGGAGGCGGGGGAAGAGTAGAGGGGGATTGGGGGCGCGGGGTGACACGGCGGGTTCAGTGAAACACTCACCGGTGTGGTCGAACGGCGGTGGGGCGGCGGCAACCTTGGGCGGAGGAGAAGGAGTGACGGCGGTGGGAAGGTGGGAGCTGCACCATGCGGGCGAGCGGCGAGGGCGCCATGCGGGGAGCTCCAGAGCACACTCTGGTGGGGCCAGGGCGGTGAGGCGGCGCAGCGGAGGGCGCACGCACGGGCAGCGACGCTAGGAGGGGGCAGGCACGGGCTGCAAGAGAGGCTGGAGTCGAAGCCCCGTTTTCGGCCGTGCCGCCTTCCACCTCGCCGCCGTTCGGGCGCTCTGGTGGGCCGCTGCCCCAGCCGACCCCGTCACGAGGTGCCCCAAGGCCCGAGGAAGCCCTCCCCCACCTCCATTGGTCCTCCCCACCACCAAGGACTTCCACCGCCGCCACCTCTTCTCCTCTGCCTCTGGCCACCGCCGCTCCGTCGATTCGGCCACCACCAAACTCCCCTGACGCCACTGCCGGCCTCCTCCCCGCGCCACTCCACCATCGGCATCGCACATGGCCCGAGCGCCCACGCCGCCGCCTTTTCGCTCCATGCCGTCGCTCCACAGCGTCGCCGCCCCCGTCGCTGGTGCCCTTGAGGCCGCCACCCTCTGGGCGTCCCGCCCCTGCCCTTGTCAGCGCCGCTGCGCCTCCCTCCGCCAGCAGCGAGCCCGAGCCGTGCGCGCCATGGCCTCCCCTACCTAGCCTGATTTTAATTCCCCCCTCCTTTGACTGCCAAGTAGGCCCGGCGTGCCAGCGTGGACGCCACATCAACCAAATAGGTACACGTGGACGCCACATCATCCAAAACCAGTGATGTGGCTGCCAACATGTCCAAAACCACCAATGAAACCAGCGTAGGGTGTAAATTGATCTGGTATTGGCAATTCGAGGGTATAAAGTGAACGGTTTTGTAGTTCAGGATGTTTTTTTGACTCTCGCCAAAGTTTAGAGGTGTAAAATGGACTTATTCCTTTGATTTAAGCTAGGGTGTTCACACCTAGATTTACATGGGCTATACCAATAAAAAAAAATGAAATTGGACCCAGTATATACCATGTGCACCCATGGGCTTCTTTGGTTCCGCTGCTGTATGCTGGGTAAGGGAAACGATCCAGTGCGCAAACTATGTGCTTGTTTAATACCAGTTCAAGCTTTCATGCAAAATAAAAAATATAGTGCAGGCTAAAAAAACAGTCTGGAACCCATGCATGCTACATGCATTGATCCGGAGCAAGATCTACTGGAAGCCAAGATCCCATGTGCCGGCCGCCGGTCATTGTAATTGTTAATTTGTTTGACTTACATGCGCCTCTAAATAAGTCTTGACATTGGCGACGCAGCTCAAAACAGTGTGCTAGATCTTTACCCATATGCAAAGATAGCAATAGTTAGCGAGTAGATAATATGGGTCAAAACATAAGTGTTCATACAGTGGCAAATTAACGCAACCACATTGAAAGGACCCACGTAATAGCCATGTAATTAGTGCGAATCGAACTATGATCATTAGCTAGAAGCCACTACATGATAAAAACCCGAACGTAATACAACTTGGAGAAAACACAATTGAAACAATGCTAACGCTTATGATTCTGTCCAAGCAGTAGTGCAGCCTATGAGAACATGTTATGTTATCCAGCGGTTGCCATCAGCAATTAACGTAAAGATAGGGAGGCCTTCTAAGGGTGTGTTTGGATGGAGAGATGGAATGGTCCTGTATCGAATGGTTTGGGAAATAGACAGATTCAGCTGTTTGGTTCGGTGGATCGAACCATTTGATTCAGGACCATCTGGTTCCATCGCGAAGAATATTCGAGAAAGATTTTGTACCGCGTGGTTCGATCGAATTTCCCGAACCACGCAGTTCACTCTCTCGTCTCCCCCGCTGCTCCCCCGCTGCGCTCACTCTTCGCACCCCCCACCCCGCTGCGCTCCTCTCCCCCCGCCCCCACCCCGTTGTGCTCCTCTCTTCTCACCGCGCCGCTGCTCCTCTCTTCTCCCCCGCTCCTCTCCCAGATCTGGCCCGGCCGCCGCCCGCATCGCCCCCGGAGAACATCATCTCCCCTCACAGAACCCCACAGGCCGCCTCGCCTCCCATGGTGTGGATTTGACACAGAAGGACGCCCCTTCTTCCTCCCCTCCTAGATCTGGCCGGCTGCTCCTTCCGCCTCCTCCCGGATCTGACCCGACGGCTCCTTCTTCCTCCCCTGGTCTTGCTCTCATCTCGGTAATCGAAGGTATGGATCCTAAATCCCGAATCTCCCTTATGCGCCGTTGCCGGCTGTTGTGGCCCGAGGCCCTCAATTTGTTTATCACTTGGCCTTGCCATTGTTTCGGTATGATATATGGATGAATGGATGATAGTACTCAAGATTGGTAGAACACTAGGGATTTGCATTGCACAGTGGAACAATTCATGCATTCAGTTGATGTTTGTTTATCACTTGGGCATTGAACATCCACTTGTTCATCCAGCTTGTTCATTAGTGCTCTAATTATATATATGCCACTCATGAATTGTAGATGGACAACAGGAAGCTCAAAAGGAGAAAGATGTTGCATATTGGTTCTTCTACATACGTGGTTGCTTGCATGATAGTTTTGTTTGTACGGTCTAGACTAAGGAATGGGAGAGAACGTATTACATATGGCCCAATCGAGGAAAGGGATAGGATTAGAAATAATTATGTGAATACCAAAATTTGGAAGAATGAGACAGCCTATACCAACACAATTAGGCTTAAAAGAGCTCCTTTCTTTCGGTTGTGTGAAGTTTTGAGAGAGCATTCTTTGCTCCGTGACACCGTACATGTATGTGTTGAGAAGCAAGTGGCCATGTTCCTAAACACAATTGGCCATAACCTCATAAATAGGCTAGTTGGAACCAATTTCACTCGGTCAGGTGAAACAGTTAGCCGATATTTTGGACTTGTCTTGCATGCCTTAGGTGAGCTACGAAATGACCTGATTAGGCCACCTTCTTTGGAGACCCCAAGCAAAATTGCAGGAAACCCAAGATGGGATCCATTATTTAATGTATGATAGCTAACAAGTATACTAGAGAATTTTGAGGGATATTGGTGGGTTACTATAAAAATTTTTCTATTTGTTGACCAAATAGGATTGCATCGGAGCCATTGATGGTACACATATAAGGGCTTCCGTTAGTACATCTATGGAGGCAGCATTTCGTGGTAGGAAGTCATTTCCTACTCAAAATGTTATGGCAGCCGTAGACTTTGATCATCGTTTCACATACATTTTGGCTGGTTGGGAGGGGACCGCTCATGATGCTACGGTGTTAGACGACGCAATAGAGCGTGAGAATGGACTATGTGTCCCTCAAGGTAAATAGCATCTTCGTTGTAGTATATGTCCATACATAGCAGTACTATAGCATCTTCATACATGTGTTCCTCATGTCTTATGGAAATTCTACCTAGTGGATGCTGGTTACGGAGCCAAACCTGGGTTCATCCCACCTTTCCGCGGTGTGAGGTACCACTTGAATGAGTGGGGGAACAATTCTCCCCTTAATGAAAAGGAATTGTTCAATCTTAGGCACTCCTCTCTACGAGTGAGCGTAGAGCGTGCCTTTGGATCACTGAAGAGGAGGTTCAAAGTCCTTGATGATTCCAATCCATTCTTCCCCTTCTCAACTCAAGTTGATGTCATCATAGCCTCCTGCATTCTGCACAATTGGGTTCTGTCTCAAGGAAGTGACCATTTCATTGTACCTGAGGCTTCTTGGACACCAAACCCTCGTAGGACAGCAAGGGAGCAAGCAATTGACCATAGATCCACGGTTGACCAGAGGCAGACTATGGCCAATGAAATGTGGGAGGGTCTTCATAACTACGAAAACCATTGAATATGTAATGCGGACCTCTTATGTAAACCTATTATTTGTGATGAATTGTATGCGAACCTGTCATGTAAACCTATTATTTGTGATTGCTACACATTTGTTCTTTGCTACTTTGGTTGCTACTTTGCTATATTGACTAATATGGCTTCACTTTCTAGTTGAGTGTCTGAATTGAAGTCCCTGGTGACGAACAATACCATTTTCAGCCTTGTCTATTTTGGAAGGTACCCTCTCTTCTTTACTTTACATGTATGTTGTTGTTCTTACATGCACTGCAAACACATGTACCACTCTCATTTTATATAATGAAAACGGTTAACAATTGCTTGTTGATGTGAGTACAATTTCCAGAGTTTTGCACATGGACTCGGAACATGGGGATAACATGGGGGGTAACATTGGTGGTGGGGTTGTTTGGACAAATGCAATGTCTGCATTTGTGTTGACCTACTTGGCTAATCTTGTAGCTAGGCAACAAAACGTGCACTGGTTTCAAGAAAGTGCACCTCAACAATTGTGCTAGGGCCCTGAGTGAGCATCTAAGGGTGGATGTCACTGGAGATCAGGTTCAAAACTACTTGAGGAAGTGGAGAAAAATTTGGGGAAAGATAGGTAAGCTCCAAAACCTAAAGGGTGCTCTTTGGGATGAAAGCACCTGCACTATCAGGCTTGATCATGTTCATTACACTGGTCATGTCAAGGTAATCCCTATCATATGTTGTTTCATATGTGTGCACCTCATTTTCATATCATACCTAGTTTCATATCTATTTCGTGTCTAGGATCACCGCGGTGATGCTGACTACTTGAACACCCCCCTTGAGCACTATCATGAGATGGCAACTATATTTGGGCCAAGATATCTACCGATGATGATATGTGTGCTATCATGACCACCGGCATAGAAAGACTTGCTAAAGCTATTGAGAAGGCTGGTACCATAGAAACTGATGTTCCTGAAGACCTTTGGGACAATATGATGGATCTCCCGGGATTTGAGGAAGCACATCTCGCCCACTACTATGCTCATTTGTATGATAAACCATCCCAAACCCTTTTTCAGTACCAATTGTGCATGACAGGAAGAGCTATTTCAATAACTTCATATTTTTGTGTCCCAAATAACCGTCAAATACTAGATTATTTATCTTGAATTATTATTATTGTTAACAAATTTTTTATAAATTATTTTGATCTCACCAAATTTCAAACATTTTCAGTAATTCAGTTTTCGAAATAATTTATTTCTGAAAAATTTTAGTTTGAAAAGTGCTTAAAAATATTTTTCCTAAGACCTAGTTGATTCTCACAACCTCCTCAAAAAAATTTAGCATTTATCAAAATTTTCTTCTATTTTAAATCGGCCGGTCAAACTCTTTGCCTTTTCGGTCAAAATCCTTTTAAACCCTAACCCAAAACCAACCGGACTCGTTCTGACTTGGTCCAACCCAACCCCATCGCGCGCACCCGAGTCTTGATCACACCGCGTCATCACGCCGTCCGATGCGAATCGAACGGCTCACATGCGTTGGGACGTTAGGACGGTCCGAACGTCCCAACGCATCTGGGCTGTTCATTTTTTATCGTAGGGCTGGGATTTGAGTGCCCGTTGGGATGGTTCGAACGGCCCACTCCGTTTGGGCCCTCCTATCATGATCCGACGGTCCGCATGCGAGCGCGTTTAGAGGAGGTTCGGGCGCGAATGGAGTGGGCCGACTGGGCCGCGTGCACATGAGGGTGGATTGGGCCGAGCCAAAGTTACGCCCCACGCCGACAAAGAGAAAGAATGGCAAAGGGTGTGACTGTGCCATTAGATTTAAATCGAACAGTTCAGATTGGCTAGGATGTTCGGACCGCTCCGATCGGCAAACACGATCGGGTCGTTCATTTTCAATCGGACGATCTATATTGAGTGGTCGTTCTGACCGTCCGAAAGTGCTAACAAGATCTGACCGTCCAAATTAAATCGGACGGTTGAGATGAGTTGAAGCGTAAATGTGCGGCGAGTGGGTGGCTGACAGCGGGCCCTGCTGTTAGTGAGAAGGAGGGTGGGAGCGCGCGGGTGAGCGGGCCGCGTGGGCTATGCATAGTGTGCGTGAAATGGATTGGGCCGAGCCAAATTCAGCCTAAGAATTGTGCTGGGTTTTCTAATGGTTTTAGCTATTTAAATAATTCCAATATTTCAAAATAGCTTTAGAAAATAGTAAATAAAATCCAAAAATTCTAGAAAACTTCACAGAAATTTCTAGAGTTATTTTTGACTTAAATAAAATATTTCTAACTTATTTTTGGTAATATTTTTTGCACATGAAATTATTTTGGCTTTAAAATAATTAGGAAAAAACTTTTTTTAACAAAAAAAACCCAGAAATTTCTATAAATTAGTTTGTTTCTGTAACAATTTGCAAACTTCAGATTTATGGATTCAATTTGTAGCACTATTAACTATAGGATTCCTGGATTCAATTAGGTGCTTGATCAGTTTTATGTCGTTAAATATCGTCAAATGTCGTCAAATAATATCGTCAAATGTCCTCAATTATCGTCAAATGTCGTCAAATATCGTCAAATGTCCTCAAATATCGTTAAATGTCATTAAATGTTGTTAAATATCGTCAAATGTTGTCAAATAATATCGTCAAATGTCCTCAATTATCATCAAATGTCCTCAATTATCGTCAAATGTCGTCAAATATCGTCAAATGTCGTGAAATATCGTTAAATGTTGTTAAATATCATCAAATGTCGTTAAATATCGTTAAATTTCATTAAATTTCAAATTTTAAAATAAATTCCTTGCCTAAAATTCGGCTTGGCAAAAATTATAACAGTTAATTGTTTACAAGACTATTTTCAAACTTGAATTCAAATTCAAATCAATTTCTAAACTCAATTCTCACAATTGTAGGAGGTGAACTCACCACCTCTAGTGAGAGAGTTATCATATCCAACTTCATCCATCAAACCAAACAACATCTTGAACCACTCAGAATCATCCTATACAACTAACCAAACAAAACTCTGTATCATCCTATACAACCAACCAAACAGACTGACTGTACCATCCCATACAGGACGATCCTATCCTACCCATACAATTCCATCCCATTCAATATCATCACACCAACCAAACGCACCCTAAGCCGCTCCCACAAACGACTCTGGAGACGACCTAGCCTCCACAGAAAAGAAGGCCCCTTGCCACCAGTGTGGTAGCGGCGTCGGGCCCTCCGCAGCAGCTACTCGTCCCTTTTTTCCTTCTCCCTACTCCTCTCATCTCCCAGATCCTGAGTTTTGCTCCCCTCTCTCAAATCTGGAATTTTGAAGCCTTGCCCTCCTCTCTGGTCGTCACTGCCAGTCGACGCCAATGGTGAGGCAGGGCGACGTCCAGGGCCTCCTCTCCCTCATCCTCCCTCCCCTCTCCAACCATCCCCCTCCCTGTTCCAGATCTGGCCTCCCCAAATCACTCATTGGAGGTAGGGGATCATGCCCTCACCGAGAGGATCTGCTTAGGAGGCTTTTCAATTCACCACTGTTCAATTCCATGCTACTCGAGGCTGGGCTCCCCGTCCTAAAAAAATAGGCTATAAAATTCGAAAACATCGTAAAGTATTCTGAAAATTCGAATAAAATCAGTAAATTGTGAAAACTGCATAGAAAAATTCAAAAAACAGTGCAGAATTTTTTTTAAAAAAAAAACCCATAAAACTCCAGAAAGTTCAAATAACAAACAAAGAGTTCAAGAAGAAATTATCTCAATTCCTGAAGAATAATACCAGATAGTCTAATGTAATCACATAGCACTAGCAAACAACAGCCATAACAACAATGTGGGCATGCATAAAACACTACAATACTCAATGTCTGAACTCACTCAATGTTTGAACTCTGTAGAACAAGCACACATGTCAAATGCTTACATCAGATAGCTCACTAAAAGGCAGAACTCTCATCTCCTTTCTCACAGAACTAGGACTCAAAAACATGACTGGAACTAAATAGTAAACACATACGAACACATCATCATCACTCATCCCACAACTTTTTCTTCTAGGGACACAGCAGCAGACCACATGCTTCTCTCTTCAACTCCTGATCACGGTGATGACAAATGTAGCACCAACCCAAATATTTTTGCAAACACAAGCAACCATTGAAGTTTCAATTCAAGATGGCTAGCACCCTTACTCAAAATTTTTGTTAATATGCTGATGTATGAGAAGTCCAATTCACTAAATCATCTTCTAAATAACCATCTCCCCTGTTAGACAAATTTCTGCTTACATACTTCCTTCCAACCCTACATGCAATTTATCTAAATGATCAAGCATATTGTTTCAATCCCAACTTAGCCTCAGATTTTTCTCTTTTTAACAAGAGATAGTTGCATTGTAGCTCCCTAAACTTGTGAGGTTGTATCACTTAACTCTCTGAACTTGTATTTTACTTTTTCGGCCCCCTAAACTTGTCCCACTACTACATAGAAGGATATACTAGACGCATCAACACAGATGGTTCCCTAGAATCCGTCAATGTTGTAATTATCATAGGCGGTTTTACAAGCGTGACCATCTATGTTACTAGCGATGGCTAGAACCGTCTGTGATATATAATTATCACAGACATTTTTTTTAATAAAAACCATTTGTGGTAATTCATAGACGGTTCTTGTTATGAACCGTATGCGATAATTGTAGACATCTAGGCGGTTTTTAATTTGAACCGTTTGTGATAATTCACAGACGATTTTTAACAAGCACCGTCTGTGATAATTGTAGACATCACAGACGGTTTTTAATCCAAACCGTCTGTGATAATTTTGTATCACAGACGGTATTTGTTCTTGGTGATCTAAGGTTATACAATAACTTTTTGTTCACAACTCCAAACTTAGTGATCTAGAACTTAGTTGAAAGCTAGTGAAATTCTCCATAACTTTTATAACTAGCTGAAACCCTGAATCTGAATGTAAATACCCTTAATTATCCTTGCAAGGTTCTGCAGCGCAGTTCGACAAACTAGGGTTTCCCAACGCTTATACCTCCCATGACCAAAACGATCTACAAACTAAATACTTTACTAGGATCAAACTAAAGGCTACCAGATCATTACCCCTAAAGAAAACGACAACGATCAAGAACCCGAGCAATTTCCCTTCTCTTTTTCTCTTCTCTTCTTTCCTCTTGCTAGCTCTCACTGGTTCTTCCTTGGCAGCACAGAATATCAGAAGCAGCACTTGCAACAACAGTGCCATCCTTTCCCTCCCTTGGCTTTGGCATGCATGCATGCAAAAGGGCAACACAGTAGGGCCCAAGCCGATTGCATGCAGCATTGATAGCGCTAACATGCCTGCATGCAAAAAGGGTAGCACACCATCCAGCTACAGCTCACTTTTCTTCTTCTCTCTCTATCTTTGCCTCTCTAGCCATAGCATGCATGCTGCAGAGCATCAAGCAAAGCAACAAGGAAAAGCAAAGGCTTGCTCAGGGCTAGATGGTTTCTGGCGGCAAGATTTGGCAGGGCATGTAAAGCAGAGCAGTGGCAGTAGAGAGAGATTGCATGCATGAGGAGGACTGTGCGCAGGGCAAAGGCTAGGGCGCAAGAGCTGGCGGCGGCTGGGAGGAGGGAGAGATGGATTAGGGTTGCAGCCCCTCTCATCTAGCTCTTTTTCAAGACAGGGCTCCTCTCTCTACGGGACTTAAAAACCTGTTAAATGCATAATTAAAAATAGGATATGACAGGTGTAGTCGAGGTCTATGGCTGCATAGGCAATTGAGTGCATCTGCCACGCTTCCGCGGAGAGGCAGAGAGAGAGAGAGCGCGCGCGCGAGGATGATGAATATGAATGGCTGACGCATAGGGTCAGGGTCACATGGCAGCGAGAGCAGGGTGAGGGCGAGCTGGCGAGACGGCGGGTGAGGGTCATCTAAGATCGAAGAGACCGACTAGAAAGGGGGTGAATAAGCGTTTTAAAAATTTCTATGCGCTAAAACCGATTTCTATTACGGAAGCTAATACAAATACGGTTTTGCACAAATAAGGTCTAAAATCACTAAGCTCAACTAAATGCACCAACAATACAAGTCTATTGATAATAATCAATCAAGTATGGACTTGTAAGCAATTCAATTTAAGCAATGTAAATAGCACATAGTATGGCAAGCATTCATACACAATGAATGAGCAACTTAATTATATGAATGTAAATTGCAATATGGTAGAGCTCAAGAATGCAAACCACAAGATGACACGGCGATGTTTTACCGTGGTGTTCGGAGACTTGTCGGTCTCCCCTAGTCCACGTTGAGGGAAACCCAAACCAATTGGGCCGGCTCCACGAATTAAGCCTTCCTCTGAGGTATCAACACCTCGCTCCACTAGGGTTTCTCTTACTCCACTTCGGAGATGACGAGCACCAAGTCACTCACAAACCGCTCGGGTCTTCTCACAAGCCTTCTTTGATAAGATCACCGACGCACGCCGTCTAGGTGTCGGCAAACACCAAGAGTAATAAGCCAAGCCACTTGCTTGACTCTCACCAAGTGCAACACATGCACAATTGGATGGTCAATCCAATTCTAGTTGCAACACATGCAACTAGACCCTCTCCCTTTGCTCACAAGGTGCAACACATGCACAATAGAGAGGAGAAGCTCACACTAGCTCAAGAGAATGAAATGAGAGGTCAAGAGTTGTCCTCCAACCGGCCAAGGTGAGTATTTATAACCCACACACAAAAATTAGTCGTTGGAAGAGAATCTGAAAATCGTGAAACCCGGTCACCCGCAGCACATGTCCGGTCGATCGAGAACTACGATTACGGCTATAAAAATAGCCGTTACACACAATTTCCAGTCAGTCCGCGCCTTATAAGGGCGGTCAGTCCGCAGGCATATGGGCGGTCAGTCCGGGCTTTCAATCATGGTCACCCGCACTGGATTTCAGCACGAGCGATACTGAAAAACGATCATAACTTTTGACTCCGATGTCGGAATTGAGTGATCTTGGACTCTATTGAAAGCTTATTCAGAGGGCTACACAACCCACCTATTTGATTTGATCTTAAACACATTTTATCAAATAAAAAAAGTACAATTCCAAAGAGCCACTATCATGGTCTAAGTCCAAATAATTAGCAACAAGCAATCTTAGACCATGTCAAGGAAAAATACATGAATCCCAACAATTTGCAAAACACATTTGCAAACTTAGATCATACCACAAGGAGTAGGTACATGGACTTCAACCATTTGCAAAACACATTTGCAAAGTATAGTCACATGCTACAAGGATTAGACGCATGAGCCTCAACTATTTGCAAAATACATTCGCAAATAATAGCATCATGCCATGGTGAGCTAGAGCAAGCAAGATTGAGCTATCAACATATGATGAGACTCAAGATACTAGACAAGACCCCTCTTAATAGTACAGCAATCTATACTAGCAATCCGGTCTTCCAACCAAACACCAAGACCGGTAAAAGACTAGGAACACATCCTTAGCCCTAGCTAGTCATACCTTTGCCTTGAGCATCTTCTTGAAGCTTGATGACGCACATCTTCACTTCAAGTCCGGGTCCTTGACTCGATGATCATCAACATATGATGATTTCTTTTACTTCGGGATCTTGGCTTGATGCTCATCAACACATTATGACATCCTTCATCCCGAGTCTTCATATGCATCAACACATGATACATTCTTCAATTGATGTCCATCAACACATGATGGGTATTCTTTTAACTTGATGATCAACTCATGATCATCTCCTCTTCTTGAACATCATCAACGCATGATAACTTCCTTTTCTTGAACCTTGATTTGATGACCATCAACTCATGATGCCATCCAAAGTCTTCATCGTCATGGAACATAACCTATTTATCCAACTCATGGAAAATGTTAGTCCCACAATGTGATTGTCATTAATTACCACAACATACCATTAACTCATAATGGTGGGTCAAGATACTTCAATCTTTTCCTCTTTGGTAATTGATGACAACCATCACAATAGCAAATAATTGAATAAAGATTTGTATGAGTATATACGAACTACACAAGTTGTACATACTCAAAAGAGTGTATATGAACTACACAAGTCTCATATACTCATATAAGTATATATGAACTACACAAGTTATATATACTCAAAGATATGTTTGAAAGTAGAGATATCAAATATGTGGAAAGGGAATATAGATCAATACTAATGAAACCACAAAACATAGAGTGAACTCCCCCTAAATGTGTGCATACACAAATGTGTGTTAAGAACATATGCACAGATTCAAGTTAGACTTTTTGGTGGAGTTCATCCTATATTTTGGATCCGAGGAATGCAACAATATATATAAATATGAAATAGAATGCATACCTTTTGTGTTTTTCACCTTTATATCCAAACGAGACTAAACAATAGGTCATCAATAGAAGTGTTAGTCTCACAAATAGATTTGTCATTATGAATGCATATATGTTTGAATTTTTCCTTTTGTATCCAAGCTAAGACTAATCATGGTATAACAATAAGAGTGTTAGTCTCATAAATAGATTTATCATTATGAATGCATACCTGTTTGGATTTTTTTCTTTTATATCCAAGGTGAGACTAATCATGGTATAACAAAAAGAGTGTTAGTCTCATAAATATATTTGTCATTAATCACCAAAATACTCCATTAACACATAATGGCGGGTCTAGATCCTTCAACTGCAAGAACCTATTTTGGGGCTCTCGGGTCATCGTTGTGATCCCACTCGCTGGCGTCGAGCTCAGCCCGAGCGCGCCCATGGCGTCTCCCCTATTCCGGTAAGGAATTGAGGGGAAGACTGTAGCACGCTATAGCAGTGTCATTAGCTGTTAATGACGTAATTAGTAAATGTATGCTAATCTTAGTATGACATGTGGGCCCAATGCAATTAGAAAATCTAATTATAACCTAATTTAACTTCTGAGCCTATATGACATGCGGGGGCCACCCCTTTAAAAACCATGTTTAGACTTGGTCCGTAGACCCATGTCGCTGACTTGTGGGCCCACGGCCCATGCACTGTTCCCATGGACCGAATCCACATGGAACGTGGCTCCACCTATCTGTGACTCATGAATTTCCTTTAGGGAAATAATCAAAATAGAAAATACAAAAACTAGTGGCCCCACCTGTTAGTGATTATAACCATTTCAATTAGAAAATAAATTGTTAAATAAATTAAAACACCCTAGGCCTAACCTATTAGTCACAGTAAGAATTTATAATTGAAAAATAAAAATCGGTGCGCCCAGCTTCCAGCGAGAGACATCCTCTGTCATTTGTTTGTTTTTGTGTTTTTTTTTTCATGAATTTAAACTTTAGAGAGTTCGTTCTCTCTCATTTTAACTCCAAATTCGATAAATTTTTTTCTAAATTCAAACCCTACCTAACATTACCAAAACTATGAATTTTGGATTTTATTTAAAATTATTTAAATACATTTGTCCCCATGACAAATGAACCCCACAAATAATTAATTTAGTTGAAAGTTAAGTAGAGATTGTTAATGTGTCATTGACACATAAGACCTACACATTAATTAGTAATAATAATGTTTAGTTAAATACTATATTTGTAATTAAGTTAGACGTAATCGTTTTGCTAATAATCCAATTACATCTAGGACCCCCTTAATTAGATGATTAACAAAAAAAATATTGGTGTTATATGTTAACCATGGATAGTTAATTAGTGTGTTATGAGGTGATAGTCTCAAGGTCCATTAGTATCTAGGTAAATAGTTTAAGATGCCAATTAAAATTAATAAGGGTTAGATGTTAACTGTAAATAATTAGTGTGTCATTAATAATTACTTTAAGAAGTGCAAACTCCATTTGGAAGTTTGTTAAAATATAATTATATGCATATGTATGCATGACCATGTGAGGAAATATGTTAGCTGAAAATTAACTCGATGCATGTCACTAACACTTAGGAATCACTTATTAATTTGCAAAAAAAAAATATTTAGTTAATATCCATTAGTGTGACACATGAACCCATTAGTAAATTAGAGATAGAAAATAAGTAAGAAGTTGGATAGCCACCTGCAAGTAAGTCACTAAATTGTCGGTGCAAGACCATTAGGATCTTTTAGTATAAAAGTGAATGACATGTAGAGCCTGCATCATAATTTCTAAATAATAATATATGATTAAGCGCTGCTCAGTATATCATGTTGACCCTCGTAATTGTCTGTAGGTCTTGCCTAATTCTCATGGAACTTTCTTGATAAGTATGAATTGATAAAGGAAATCATTAAATGAACTAGCCCTCATGTGTGAGTCGGGATGAGGTGTTCTCAATAAAACAATTGTAATTCACAAACAAATCAAAGTCGGGTTGATTCCATCTATTACCCGCCATTATCTGCTTTCAATAGAAGAACAATTCGTAAAATAAATAAAGATCAGTAGATCCTACCTGTTATCGTAACCTCTCTCATCCAAATGACCTAAGAGGAGTACTCCCGAGATTATTCTTTCTTTTTTCGTAATTGCTCCATCGACGCGTATTCCGAGAGCCCGATCTCTCTCGTCCTAATAACAAATCCAATAATTCCTAATCCTTAGTTCATCTAAAATCCAAATCTACACCCTTATACCAAATATATGAAGGTTGGGATTTATTTGAGTTGGTTTGAACTCTTTTGGAGCCATTTGAATGCCTTTGAGTTTATTTCGTTTTATTTGGTTGTTTTCAGACATTCTTGCATTCGATCATATTTTGTGTAATTAGAATTCGAACCCCTGAATGAGCAACAAATTTGAGCAAGATCAAGAACAAGACCTAGATTATCAAAACACTGAGCAAGGCAAGTCATCATTTTGATCATTTTGCAACTACATTTCAAATGCGATTATGTTATTTTAAATTATTAAATTGAACACTATACTTTGATTACAAGTATATTATCATTAGCTGATAGCTAATGCCTCAATGTTAATCGAGCTATTAAATTACATTCCTTGATCTTGGACATTAGCCTTTGTCGCCCTAGGAATAATGGAAAACCTAATTAGTTACTAAGTCTGTATCTAAGTGTCATGCTTTGACTTGCTTAGATACATTGACATGTGGGCATTAATTTGCCTCAACATCATTCAAACATCAAAATTGGGTTTGGGCAGCCATCGGAGGTAAATGGCTAGTATGTTGAACTTAGAAAATATTTTCCAAACAAAAACTTAAACACTATTTTAGACTTAGTCAGATGGTAAGTAGAGTAGGTGCAGAGGTAGCACGAGAGTTGGTATTATGGTAGTCCGCTCAAGTCAATTAAGGACCAAATCTTGTGATGACCTCATGAGCACTAACATTGCAACCACAAATCCATAATGGTGTTGGCCTGGCCAACTAATTTACATTGTCTCAATGTTGCTTATGCGATTTGGTGGAACACAGGAACTATGTTGCAGGTAGACATTTTTTTCCTACAGCGCAAGAGGGGGCCTCCGGCTCGGGTGGAGGTAGCCCCCTACAGGTTGAAACCTTAGCGGGTGTAACATCCCAAGTTTATACTTGTGTTTCAAATGTAAGAAAATGAGTAGAAATTAAAACTTTTTTCTTACATTATGTATTTCTTGTATGTTCTAAACAAATTCTGTACAAGAATTATGGAAATACAAAAGTCACAAGTCTTTTGATCAACATCTCAGTCTTCAAAAACATTCTTGTCAAATCTTGTAATCACCTTCGGGAAATATTTTTTCTAAGTTCTAGGATTGATGTGTAACCCCTCTGAAAAGTTTCACAATTTTTAGAAATTGTTTGAATACTTTTGGAGATCAGTCAAACCAAATCAAATTCTGGTCAAACTGTGGGCCAGCACCTTGTGGAATTTTTGGAGGAAAAAAATTATAGCACAAAAACCTCTGCAAAATTTGCACAAGGTCAATAACTCAGTTAGCAAGCTCCTGTAAAAATTTCATAAATTTTGGAGTAAGTTTGCTACCTCTAATAAATCATCAAACTTCAGATCAGTTTGAAACCCTAATTTAGGGCTGAGTCAGACTCAGGCTCGAGTCAGACCCGAGTCCGACCCAGCCAGCTGACTCGGTCGAGCCAGCCACCTAGACCTCCTCGGGCTCGTTCCTTTTGGGCCGCTGGATTTCCATCCAATGCCCCAGACCTCCCCGCCGCCCTTAAGGACACTTGAGCACTCTCAGCCGGCAGATCTTAATCAAAGGCTTGGGACCTCCCCAGGACCTCCTAGTCGCGAGGACCTCCCCACATTGGAAAATCTGGGACGTCCAGGACCACCCCGAGTGCATCAGGGACGTCCAAGACCTCCCTCGGCTCTGTTCTTCTTCCTCACGACCTCCCGGAGGTCTGGTCGTCATGGTTTTTCCCACACCTGCACATGTGTCAGGACAGAGCGGTTGGGAGCAGTGTGCTGTCACCTTTTTGGACCTTCCCAAAGCCTCTTTCTGCCCTGCATTTATTGTGTCAGAACTTTGCCCTAAAAAGAATTCAACACCTACCTGCCCTTGTCAATCTAGCAAGTCCATGGTATGGTGAGGTTGCCTCGGTCGTGGTATTGCTCCTTTGACTACTTAAGACCCTGAGGGCCTCCCTATCTCCTTTAGACTCCTCTCCCTCCACCAGGTTTCATTTTGTAGCTAGAGCTCATTTCACAAGAACCCTAGCACCACCTTTGTCGGGTTTTTGAAGTTCCCCAAGATCACCCGAGCTCCAGTGGTTTAATTGCAACTTTGGCTTTTCCAATTGTTCAATTATAAATCTTGGGCACTTTCCTAACTCCAATCTGTTGGTTTCAGGGGAAGATACTGTGGGGACTTGTTTCGAGGCCGTCCCTGCCTTCTTCCTCGCCTCCGGCGAGTTCCTGGTCACCGGAGCACCTCCTTCGGCTTCTTCCTCTCCTCCGAGTTCCTCTGAACCTTATCTTGGCACTGGTAAGTCCCTTTTAGTCCCCTAAAGCTCGAGGTCTAGCTAGGTTAGAGAGTAGAGTTGATTTTCGTGTTGTCGGTTTTGCTGAAAACTTGTTCACCGCCCCTCTCCGGATCGCCGGCGTTCCGAGCCATCGCCGCCGTCGAGGGTTAGCCGGGTAGGTCCGCGTCGTTATTGTGAGCATAGCGGTGCCCTTGGTTCCCGCCGGCGAGGTCCCCGTCGCCGGCGGTGAGCTAATAACCGAACTCGTGATTTCTTTGTCGTGCCGTACCTGGACAAGTATTGTAGCCTTTTGTTTAGCATTTAAGTTGTCCGAGAGCCCAATCATTAGTTTTAATGCAACTCTTGTCGGCAGCACGTGTGTCCCGTTAAAGTCTCCAGACCACCGAAGGCAAATCTAGACCGTTAACGACCTCCTAGCATTAACCTTTGGCCTTTAGATATTCGTGTGTAAAGTCTTTAAGTTCCAGGACCTCCCCGCCGAAATCCTAGCCCTTAATGATCTCTTCGTGATTAGATCTAAATCGTCGATCCCTTTTCTGTAAAAACCTAAGTCCTAGGACCTCCCGGTTGTAGACCTTAGCCGTTCACGACCTCTTCATTGTCGATCTGGACCGTTAGTTCTCCTGGTATAAGTCTCTTGCAGCCAGGACCTCCCATTATCTGAAATCCTGGCCGTTAAATACCTTCATAGATTAAATCCCAGCCGCTAGGATCACCCTCCACCTTGGGGTCCTCTTTGCAAAAGACCTCCTTGATGTCCTCTGTGCAAAAAGGCCACCCCGGTCGTTTTTATCAAAACCACCCTCTCGGACCTCCTTGGGGTCCTCTTTGCAAAAAGACCTCCCTTAGTCGTTTTATAAAAACCACCCCTGAGCCACCCCGAGGTCCTCTTTGCAAAAGACCAACCCTGGTCTTTTGTAAAGAAAACCTTCAAAACTACCTTTGGGGTCCTTGTAACAGCCCTAACTTAGGGTTTGTATTTCAAATGTAAAATTTTGAGGAGAAATAAAAACTTTTGTTGTCTCTTCAAATCATTTGAAAGTTTCTACAATTTTCCCTAGCAATTTCCAATTTGTAGAATTTAATTCTTGTGATTGGAAATTGTTGTTATCAGATTCTTAGCCTTCAAACTTGTAATCATCCCCTAGGAATATTTTTCCTGTCATCTTGATCATCCTATCTACCTCCCTGAATTATTTCACAATTTTTAGATTTTGTTTGCTATTTCAAATGGCCAAGTCAACTCTGTTTGAAATCTGGTCAAACTCCCTGGACAGCAGCTTGTGAATTTTCTCTAGAACAATGCAGTGCATAAAAAGTTCTGGAAAAATTATACAAGGTTGTTCTCTGTCTCTAGTAGCTACCATAAAAATTTCGAAATTTTTGGAGCTCAGGAGCTACCTCTAAAAATTCCCCAAACCTTCTCTGTCTTTTAAATCAAATTCTAAAATATCGTTCCTCGGGCCCGAACCCAACCTCGCTCGAGTCCGATCGCGCCACTTGACTCGGTCGCGTCAACTATCTGCACCGCGCGAGTCCAATTGATCGTGACCGTCCGATGCAAATCGAACGATCCACGTCTTGCGCGTGCAACCGACTCGTCCGAATGCATACATCAATCTCGGCCGCCCATTTCGATCCAACGGTCGGTGCGTTACGAATCGAGCCAAACCTCCGGTCGCACCGCCGTCCGTCGCCGGCGGTGGACCCTACCGTCAGTCCACCTCGTCTTCTCCGCACTCACCGGAGTTCGCGGCGTGCGCGCATGCTTGCCACGCACTCGCCGCCACCTATTTGCCCTCGTGTTCGTCCGTGGAGCATCGCGAGCTTCATAACCTCACCGCACTCATTCGGTCATCGTTTCCTCGCTCTCTCACCTTCTCCGCCCAAATTTTCCTCTCGTGGGAGAAGAACTCGAGCGTAGCGCCGCCGTTCGAGCCGCCGCTTGAGCCGGCCGCCGCGCGATCGTGTTCTCTCGCGCGCGCGCCTCCATTTTGCCTATTCCGGTCCTTGGCGTCCGGTGGATCACGGGGCGGTATCGTGCGTCTCGCCTCCGGCGATCTCGCCCCGCGAGCTTGCTAGCGTTCGTGAGTCTCAAGCCTCGGCGTTTGGTTCCACTTGATCGCAATGCTCCACCGATGCTCACGGTGGGTTCGTTTCGCTTTGGTGCATCGTGGAAGCCGTGGCGACCGATTTTTCTCCGAGCTCGCGTTTCGCGCCGTGGTGATTCCGGCCGCCTCGGACCTCCTTCGCCGCTATCATCTTGTGCTAATTGTTCTCGGATCAAGGCGAGCCGTGGCGCACCTTCGAGTCTTCTCGGCCCGTAGCGTCTTCTCCGCGAGCACCGCATCTTCTTCTCCGCCTCCGCTTCGCGCCATTTCGCGCGGCATTCCGTGACTCGCGTCACCGTCATCGAGTTCGCGAGGTCCTTGCGAACCCGAAGGTACCACTCACTCGCCTTGAAACTCATCGGTTTGCTAGATCACTGCGCGCCGCACTGGCGCCGCAGCGCTCGCCGGTGAACCGCCGGTGAAGATTAGTTTAACTCTAATCATGTCTTCTTTGAGTCACTGATTTGTGGGCCCTCTCTGGTAATCGCATTTAGAAATCCTTTAATCCAGCCCGTTATTTGTTCTCTGAGTCACTGCCATGTGGATCCATGTTGTCAGTTAGGTTTGTGTAGTTCTGGTTATACGTTTTCTCTGATGGGAAGCGTATTTCTCTGTGTGAGTGTTTTAGGTTTGCACCTTAGTGAGCCGAAGACGTATTCTTTGAATACGCCTTCGACGTCACTTTAGGCGGGTGCGCTGTCCTGGTCAGCGTTCATGCGCCCCCATTGTCGATGGTCAGGGCTTCGATCGCGGTAGAAAAAGTATTAAGTGCTTTAGTATTTCTGAAATGCTTTTCTGTTGCACTATTAAATCAATTAAACTTGTAAAATGCATAACTAATTCAATTTTTATCCAAATTGCATGAAACCAGTGCTGTTATTTTTCATTTTAAATGTATTATTTACTAAAATTAGTTTCATCCATGTCTCTGTGGCAAAAATCTGTTATCTAATAAAATGATGTCTTATGTATCTTCTAAATTAGAAAATGCATATCTTTTCCAATAATTGTCCAAATTCAATGAACCCAGTTTTGTAAAATTTCATTTTCAGTATACTAACTGTTAGGATAGGTTTTATACACTGTTTCTGTTTATGAAAAGTTGTTAAGTAACTAACTAGTGGCATGTTGTGTTTTTAGCTTAGAAAATTCATAGAAAATTATTAGCATCTTAAAATGATTTGTTCTCTGTTTCTAAATTTTGTTATATCTTGTTTAGGCTGCTGTGTGAATTTTGGCATGAGTTGATGTTGTTGTATGCTTGAGTTTTGTCGGTGTTATTCGTCTTTATTTGCTGTTGTGTTCGATCGTTAGGCTTCGATATTTGCGGCAACCCCGAGGACGATCCTCCGCAAAGATATTGAGCAACAAAGAACGAAGCAAGCGCTTGATCATGTTTAATCCCAGTATTTTAAAGATTAATATTTTGTTTCAATTGTATGTATGCATTGCTTAATTTGTGTTAAATTGATTAGTTAAATCCGTAGTCGCATATCCTGTAGACAAAATATTGATCTCTACTACCGAGCTTAGGTTATTTGTTTGTGATTAGAGATCGTTGGATGATCTCTTGTCACTTAGTAGATCCGGTCAACTTGCTTAGACATGCTTAGCTATCGGTAGAATCAAGCGGTTATCGACTTTAGTCAGTAACCTTGATCACACAAAATTTACTATAGCTTTATGTTTTAGCATTTTTGCTATGTATAATTGCAAAATTAAAAATGAAAACAAAAATGATTTAGACTTGGGCACAATGGTAAGACTGGTGTGATCTGTGGGTGTGATCGAAAGGTGCCCAGTCGCTTAAGGACCGAGTTACTTGCGCCACCGTCTTGAGCATTTTGCGTGCTAACCACACTAGAGTATATGGGACCTCTCTTGACCTAGTACTTTGGCGTGTATTGGCTCCGGTCGCAGGAGGTCGCAGGAGGGACGGAGGTGGGAGCATGGTAGTTGTCCAAAAGCTTTATCCCGAGTGGGTAGTTGTCTTTTCGGCTTTACCATGTAAGCGTATGGGTTTCTATCCATACGAGCGGCTCGTAGTTAATACACAATATTGGAAAAAGTCTCGTAGGACTTAGCCGTGCAACATACCTTCTAAGTGTGTTTTGGCTTAAAGGCGATGCAAGTGTGGGTACATTGGTACACCCTGCAGGTTAAAACTATTCGAATAGCCTCGTCCTAGGTTATGGACACGCTCGGATACGCCCGTAAGAACTAGACTACAACATTTAAATTAAAACCTGATGGGTGGTACGAATCTGGGGATTCGTGCTATTGTTGTGGTGACTATTGGGATAGTCACTTCTAGGTTGTTTATCTTTCGCTTTTGTTATTATTATCCTTATCGTTATTTCAATCTTAAAAATGAATTGCAAACTTGCCTTTAAAACTGTATTACCTTATTGCAAATGAAAATTGGCTTTATGCAAATGAAACATATGGCCTCCACCAGACAAGCCTGCATGTAGCATATGAACAGTCCGCTAGTTCACACGTCGGTCTTGCGGGTACAAAGACAATCTTTGTACTCGTGTGCTTTGCTTAATGTTTTTGTTGCGAGAGGAAGAAGGTGAGCCTCGGGGCCTCACTTCGTGAGTCAGGCTGCCGCCGTGGGTGACGACTAGGCTTGGCGGTCCTGTCCGATGCCTTGTGGGTTGAAGGCACACCGATTGGCTTTGTTTATAGCCATCTTATGGCACTTTTGCTTCATTGTCTTTTTGTTGTTATTTGTGTATCTTGTGGCGATCGGCCATTGTCCGTAATATCTTTACTATTTGTTTATCTTCCGCTTGGAAGTGTGGTGTTTGGACTCTATGTGTGGAATGGAGTTGATGTCTAATTTTGTACCGGGGTGTGTATATCGCTCGAAGTATACATATCTCGAGGATCAGTTTATCTGATTTGTGATGCTAGGACCAGGTGGTTGGTTAAGCATTACAAACCAAATAAACTGGGGTCCTCACAGTCCTCTTTGTAAAAGACCACCCTTGGTCTTTTATAAAGACAACCCCGAACCTCCTCCTCAAGTCAATCTGGGCCGTTAAGACCTCTCCCCTGGGAGATCTTAGCCATCGGGGTCCTCCTCCGGTAAATCCTTACCCCCCAAGACCTCCCTGTAAAATCCCAACCGCTAGGACCTCCTCCCGGGTTCATCTCGACCGTCGAGATCTTCCTCCGTGAAGACGTCTGCTATCAGGACCTTCCCGATTAAATCTGGACTGTCCAAGACCTCCTCTGGTAGATCTTGGTCGTCCCAGACGTCCTCCGTTATGTCCTTAGCCTTAGGACCTCCCCTCAACCCTGGACCATTAGATTTAGATCTAACGGGCTAGACCTCCTCAGTAGATCTTAGCCGTCAAAGACCTCCCTCCTTCAGATCTCACCGTTCCGACCTCCGCCGATTAGATCTTTAACTTGAGGACCTCCCTGTAGCTCTGGACCGTTGGATTTCCATCTAACGGCCTAGACCTCCTGGAAATCTTGGCTGTTAAGACCTCCTCGAAAAATTTCAACCGTCCAAGACCTCACCCAGCAAACCCAACCGTCTAAGACCTCCACCTCAAGGACCTCCTTCGTCAGATCTGGACCATCAAGTCTAGATCTAACGGCTAAGACCTCCCCTAGGCGCGATGAGGTCTTGGCGCCCAGGTGCTCGTGGTGGAGTTCGCGCCTGTGCTCGTGTGCCGTGTGATTTTTGATCAACGGCCCACGACCTCCCCAGTTTGAGTCGGTTTTCCAGATTAAGTCCCGAAAGCTTTTATTTGCTCTTTATTAATTGTTTTAAACTTCAAAAATGCGTATCTTTTTCTCTGTAGCTCCAAATTTATCAAACTAAAGTTCTATAAATGCATCTGTTAAAGTACTTTAGCATAACCCATGTTTTAAAGTAGTCTTTAATTCTGAGATTAACCATGCCTTAGATTTATAACTTAGAAAGATCATAATAAATTCAATTTAACTCCAAATACAGTAAACTCAATTTTTCTAACCTTAGAATACTAGTATCTACCTAGCATAAAAATTTCAAGTTCCAGATCTTTCTAGAAATTTATGCTATGAACAGTAACAGATAGGAATTAAATTGAATTGATAGGCTGAGGAAAATTGTTTTAGTCATAACTTTTTCATACCTAATCCAAATGACTTGATTCTTATTCCTAAATTTGTCTAAAATCTTAATCTTGCTGCTGTATAAATTTCATGGTATTTGGAGAACTTTTGCCGTGGAGTTTTATTTGGAGTTCTTGTTCTTATTTGGTTATCGCCTTTTCGCGTTAGGTTCCGAAGGAATTATTGAGTACGTGAGTGAATCCTTTGCAGCAAGAAAGTGATCTACAGCTAGGCAAGCAGTTTGATCATGTTAATCCCTGTATTTTTAAGTAATTATGTTGTTTACCAATTCTATGTATGCATTGCTAGTTTGTGTTAAACTATTGTCGTTAGTTGACCTACTAGATGCATTTCCTTAAGCAAATGATCATCCTTTACTACCATTAGCCTAGGTTATTGCTGTGATTAGAGCTCGTTGGATGAACTCTTGTCACTTAGTAGTTGCGAATTAATTGCTTAGCCATGCTTAGCTTCCGGTAGAAATGGGCGGTTATCGACTTGTCGATAACCTTGATCACATAAAACTATTTATCACTTATGATTTCAGCCTTGTGCCATGTTTACTTGTGAAAACTAAAAACTGAAACAAAATGATTTAGACTTGGGCACAATGGTATGTTGGTGTGCTTCTGGGTGTGACTGGAATGGTGCCCAAGTCAATTAAGGACCGAACTTCTTGTGAGTACCTGTTATCCAGGCATTTTGTGCGTGCTAACCACGCTAGAGTGTATGGGACCTCTCTTGAATTAGTACTTTGGGAGGCATTAATTAATGAGTCGCTGGCTGTAGTTTATAGAGAAAAAGGATCACAAAGGCGTGACCGGGGTGGTTCCTTTCTAGGTCCTCCACCCCGACCGGGGTCTTGCAAATGTCCGGTTAGCTTTACACTGAATGGCTAATGACTCCCGGCTTTGCTTGACTCCACCACAACGTGTGGTCCTAGTGGCCTATTTTGCCGGCTGGTCACTAAGGGTTAACCCCATACGTGCGGCTCTTAATTAACGCATTCCATTGGAAACGTCTCGTAGGACTTAGCCGTACTGGCATACCAAAGGAAGTGTGCTTAATAGCTTGGCAAAAAGGTGGTCTGAAGTGTGGGTACATTGGTACACCCCCTGCAGGGTTAAAACTATTCGAATAGCCTCGTCCTAGGTTATGGACACGCTTGGGTAAGCTTTTCAATAGTTAGACTACAACATTTTAATTAAAACTTGATGGGTGGTACGAACCTGGGATTCGTGCTATGTGTGGTGGCTATTGGGTTAGTCACCAATAGGTGGTTACTCTTGTACTTATTGTATCTCGTGTTATTTCATTCAATAAAAACTGATTGCAAACTTGCTTTTGAAATGTACTACATTATTACAAATAAAGTTGGTTTTGTGCAAAATGAGACATATAACCTCCACTTAAAAAGCCTACATGTAGCATATTGATAGGTCTGCTATTCCACACGTCAGTCTTGCGAGTACATTTTTGTACTCATTTGCTTTGCTTATTTGTTGTAGAGGAAGAAGTTGATCCCCAGGGATCGACTTTTGTGAGAATTGTGCAGTATGGACGACTAGCTTGGCGGCCCGGTCGGTTGCCTTGTGGGTTATGGCTAACCGGTTGGATTTTGTTTATAGCCATCTTATGGCACTTTTGCTTCCGCTGTTAATGTTACTTTGATGTCGTTTGGCCGGTCGGCCTTCTTGTGTAATAACTCTGTTATGTATGTCTTTTGTTGGGATTAATGTTATGTGATGTATGGAATTGATGCGTGATTTTGTAACGGGGTGTGTATACTGCATTTCTGGGAAGTATACATGTCTCGGGGCTTGGTTTATTTGATTTGTGATGCTAGAGTCAATGGAAGACTAAGCATTACAAGCCAAATAAATCGGGGTCCTCACAAAGTTGGTATCAGAGTCATACTGACCGTAGAAACCCTAAGCTTGGTCGTCTTTTGGATATTTTGAAAAACTTAATTTCAAAATATCGAATGATTTATGAAAGCTTAATTAACTTCTCAGATTTTACTCCTTACCTATCTTAGCTTTCTTCTCTCATCTCGCTCTAACTTAAGTTTTAAAAGTTGTTTTCCTCTTCTTCTTTCAAAAGATAGTTATTATCGTTTAAGTTGGGTTTTGGGAACCAATGAGTTTGGCAAATTGAAGTGTTGGCTTCCCTACTACAAGGTTTTGAAGCTTCTGGAATGGTGAATTTCGACTAGGAGCTTGGATGCAAAATCTGGACAGCAAGCGTCAATTTCCGGACAGCAAGCTCAAAGGTTCTAAAGAAGGTAGATAATGAGAGGATAATTCAACTAAAACTTGTGGGAATAAAAGGGTAAGGAGTGATATTAGTTGGCTAAGTATCTAACACTGTTATTAGTAGATCTACCCTGCTATTTGGTCCTATTAGAATTTGAGTTGCATGCTGAAATTTACCTTCCTAAACCGATTGCTCGTTCCCTCCATACGAGTTAGTCGTACCGGGAAGTTGATCTGGTGGTTGAAACCTTGTGCTGATTTTGTGGTTGTTTTTGAGCTTTTTGAGTTCATCTCTTAGTGGTTTATTGTTTCTTTGCCTTAAGCTTTCAGGTTTGATCCTTGTTCATCTTAGTATCTATCCCCACCCTAACGCTCACAGACCCCTAGTCTTTGGTGTTTCTTCCGCGTCCTTGCTTTCTAGTCTTGGGTTCGCTAACCCATCTCTTCGTAGCGGGATGTCCGACGGATCAAAGAACGGACTAGGTCCGTAAGCCGGCCGGGATGAAGGTCTCCCGCCCCAATCGCCTGCATAAGGATTGCAAGCGCCTCCCCTCGCGATTGTGATGGATTTTGGTCCTCTTTTTTTGTGACCATGGTAAAAGAGCCATGTCGCCAAGGTTGCAACCACAGGAAGGTCAAGGTCCGCCGGCTGTGGTGAGGAAGGGCACTACGACAACGAGTGTACTACACCGCCCAACTGCGATGAAGACCACCTACCCGAACCGTCCATTGCCAAAGTCACTTGTTTTCTCGCGAAGGAAGCACTCACTATCCCAAAGAGTGTAGCATAAACCTGGTGATCGCCAGATCATTAAAACTTCAGCGACTGCTTCTTCGGTCATCTACAAGTATCGCAATCGCCAATGCTTCCAGACCAGAGAAGTTCTTGGATGATTTGTCTGTGGAACTGCAGGACAAATTACCAGTCTATACCTTTCCTGACCTTCAGATTACGGTCGAGAATCCCGTAGTTGTTGGAGCCAGAAAGAAGAAGCTAAAGGATCGTCGCAAGCGTCAACAGATGGCGGATGTCACTTGTTTCTTCTGCAACAACAAGGGTCACTATGCGCATAGTTGCCCTAAGAAGAGTGCAACAACCCCTCGCCCTCCGCGGGCGTGTTTCGATCTCGTGCACCCGCGTCCAAAGACAAAGGTGGCCCCGCAATCTGGCTGTTGTCACGTGCTTCTATTGCCGCAAGGAGGGGCATTACGCCAACAGTTGCCCCATGAAGCATCAGGAGCGGAAGGCTGTTCGTGATCAAGTCAACTCCATCTCCGCTGAAGAAGTTCCGGAGGCGCCTGACGTCATGTTGGGTACGCTTCTTGTTTACTCTTACCGATACGGTATTATTCGATTCGAGACGCCTCGCCTTTATATCCCTATCTTTTACTGTTGATGGTGATCTTCATCCTGCTCCATCATTGATGCCTAGCACCACCTCGGTTTCATCAAGCCTTGCTAGCCTACCCAGTTTTCCCCAAGAAGAAGGCTACCATCCGGGTTGTCATCGGTCTTTTGACTTGAGTGACACCCTTCTGTCCCTATACATCCAAGGCATCACCTACTAGGTTTTGCCTCGAAATTCTGTGGCCTAAATGTCCATAGCCCATCTAATCATCTGGCTACGGGGGGGATGACTCCGTATAGCTAGTTATCAAGTCAAGGTCTCGTTCGTTAGTGGAGTAACCAGACAAATTGCTCCACCAACTGAGAATGGCCTTGGTCCCTCTAAGAAGCTAGCTGCGGAGGGATGACTCCGCATAGCTGGTTAGCAGGTTGAGATCCCGTTGTTGGCGGAATTAACCAGACAAATCGCTCCACCAGCTGACGACGATCTTGCCCCACCACCTTTTGAATCTAGAAAGATCTTTCCATCTGTCAATCCTTGTTTTACCTGAACCTGGTAAGTCCCTCCGTGCCAACTAAAGTGGCACATTTTCTACCAGGTCAGAACCAAAATTCGTACCGATCGCTTGGCTGAGCTCTTTATCTTAGGGGAATCATGCTATCAAAATTCCTTGGAGTTCAGTGATCAAATCGTTCCAAGGATGAAGCTACTTGGGCACGGGAAGATCATTTGCGTGCAGACTACCCCTTTTTCTTTCCCGAGCGAGTCAAATCTCGGGACGAGATTTTTGTAAGGGGGGAGATTTGTAACATCCCAAGTTTAGACTTGTGTTTCAAATATAAGAAAATGAGTCGAAATTAAAACTTTTTCTTACATTATGTATTTCTTGTATGTTCTAAACAAATTCTGTACAAGAATTGTGGAAATACAAAAGTCACAAGTCTTTTGATCAACATCTCAGTCTTCAAAAACATTCTTGTCAAATCTTGTGATCACCTTCGGGAAATATTTTTCCTAAGTTCTAGGATTGATGTGTAACCCCTCTGAAAAGTTTCACAATTTTTAGAAATTGTTTGAATACTTTTGGAGATCAGTCAAACCAAATCAAATTCTGGTCAAACTGTGGGCCAGCACCTTGTGGAATTTTTGGAGGAAAAAAATTATAGCACAAAAACCTCTGCAAAATTTGCACAAGGTCAATAACTCGCTTAGCAAGCTCCTGTAAAATTTCATAAATTTTGGAGTAAGTTTGCTACCTCTAATAAATCCTCAAACTTCATATCGCTTGAAACCCTAATTTAGGGTCGAGTCGACTGGCTTGAGTCGACTCCAGTCCGACCCCACCACCGACTCGGTCGAGCCACCACCTAGACCTCCTCGGGCTCGCTCCTTTTGGGCCTGGATTTCCATCCAATGCCCTGCACTCCCCATTGCTCTTAAGGACACTTGAGCACTCTCAGCCGGCAGATCTTAATCAAAGGCTTGGGACCTCCCTAGGACCTCCTAGTCGCGAGGACCTCCCCACATTGGAAGATCTGGGACGTCTAGGACCACCCCGAGTGCATCAGGGACGTCCAAGACCTCCCTCGGCTCTGTTCTTCTTCCTCACGACTTCCCGGAGGTCTGGTCGTCTTGGTTTCTCCCGCACCTGCACATGTGTCAGGACAGAGTGGTTGGGAGCAGTGTGCTGTCACCTTTTTTGCTCTTCCCAACGCCTCTTTCTGCCCTGCATTTATTGTGTCAGAACTTTGCCCTAAAAAGAATTCATCACCTACCTGCCTTTGTCAATCTAGCAAGTCCATGGTATGGTGAGGTTGCCTCGGCCGTGGTATTGCTCCTTTGACTACTTAAGACCCTGAGGGCCTCCCTATATCATTTAGACTCCTCTCCCTCCACCAGGTTTCATTTTGTAGCTAGAGCTCATTTCACAAGAACCCTAGCACCACCTTTGTCGGGTTTTTGAAGTTCCCCAAGATCACCCGAGCTCCAGTGGTTTAATTGCAACTTTGGCTTGCCCAATTGTTCAATTATCCATCTTGGGAATCTTTCCTAACTCCAATCTGTTGGTTTCAGGGGAAGATACTGTGGGGACTTGTTTCGAAGCCGTCCCTGCCTTCTTCCTCGCCTCCGGCGAGTTTGGTCACCGGAGCACCTCCTTCGGCTTCTTCCTCTCCTCCGAGCTCCTCTGAACCTTATCTTGGCCCTGGTAAGTCCCTTTTAGTCCCCTAAAGCTCGAGGTCTAGCTAGGTTAGAGAGTAGAGTTGATTTTTGTGTTGTCGGTTTTGACGAAAACTTGTTCACCGCCCCTCTCCGGCTCGCCGGCGTTCTGAGCCATCGCCACCGTCGAGGGCTAGCCGGGTAGGTCCGCGTCGTTATTGTGAGCACAGCGGTGCCCTTGGTTCCCGCCGGCGAGGTCCCCGTCGCCGGCGGTGAGCTAATAACCGAACTCGTGATTTCTTTGTCGTGTCGCATCTTACAAGTATTGTAGCCTTTTGTTTAGCATTTAAGTTGTCCGAGAGCCCAATCATTAGTTTTAATGCAACTCTTGTCGGCAGCACGTGTGTCCCGTTAAAGTCTCCAGACCACCGAAGGCAAATCTAAACCGTTAACGACCTCCTAGCATTAACCTTTGGCCTTTAGATCTTCGTGTGTAAAGTCTTTAAGTTCCAGGACCTCCCCGCCGAAATCCTAGCCCTTAATGATCTCTTCGTGATTAGATCTAAACCGTCGATCCCTTTTCTGTAAAAACCTAAGTCCTAGGACCTCCCGGTTGTAGATCTTAGCCGTTCACGACCTCTTCATTGTTGATCTGGACCGTTAGATCTCCTGGTATAAGTCTCTTGCAGCTAGGACATCCCATTATCTGAAATCCTGGCCGTTAAATACCTTCATAGATTAAATCACAGCCGCTAGGATCACCCTCCACCTTGGGGTCCTCTGTGCAAAAGACCTCCTTGATGTCCTCTGTGCAAAAGGCCACCCTGGCTGCTTTTATCAAAACCACCCTCTCGGACCTCCTTGGGGTCCTCTTTGCAAAAATACCTCCTTAGTCGCTTTATAAAACCACCCCGAGCCACCCTCGAGGTCCTCTTTGCAAAAGACCACCCCGGTCTTTTGTAAAGAAAACCTTCAAAACTACCTTTGGGGTCCTCTTTGTAAAGACCACCCTGGTCTTTTATAAAGACAACCCCAACCTCCTCCTCAAGTCAATGGGCCGTTAAGACCTCCCCGGGAGATCTTAGCCATCGGGTCCTCCTCCCAGAAATCCTACCCCAAGACCTCCTGTAAAATCCCAACCGCTAGGACCTCCTCCCGGTTCATCTCGACTGCCGAGATCTTCCTCCGTGAAGACCTCTGCCTCGTGACCTTCCCGACAACTGACCATCCAAGACCTCCTCCGTAGATCTTGGCCGTCCCTGCACGCCGTCCGTTATGTCCTTAGCCTTAGGACCTCCTCACCCTGGACCGTTAGATTTAGATCTAACTGGCTGACCTCTCGATGAGATCTTAGCCGTCAAAGACCTCCTCCTTCGGATCTCACCGCCCAGACCTCCTCCGATTAGATCTTTAACTTGAGGACCTCCACAGTAGCTCGGATCGTTGGATTTCCATCTAACGGCCTAGACCTCCGGAAATCTTGGCCATTAAGACCTCCTCGAAAAATTTCAACCGCCCAAGACCTCCCCAAAGAAATCCCAACCGCCTAAGACCTCCTCCGTAGACCTCCACCTCAAGGACCTCCTTCGTCGATCTGACCATCAAGTGCGGATCTAACGGCTAAGACCTCCCTAGGCGCGATGAGGTCTTGGCGCCAGTGCTCGTGGTGGAGTTCGCGCGCTTGCTCGTGTGCCGTGTGATTTTTGATCAACGGCCCACGACCTCCCCAGTTTGAGTCGGTTTTCCAGATTAAGTCCCGAAAGCTTTTATTTGCACTTTATTAATTGTTTTAAACTTCAAAAATGCGTATCCTTTTCTCTGTAGCTCCAAATTTATCAAACTAAAGTTCTATAAATGCATCTGTTAAAGTACTTTAGCATAACCCATGTTTTAAAGTAGTCTTTAATTCTGAGATTAACCATGCCTTAGATTTATAACTTAGAAATATCATAATAAATTCAATTTAACTCCAAATACAGTAAACTCAATTTTGCTAACCTTAGAATACTAGTATCTACCTAGCATAAAAATTTCAAGTTCCAGATATTTCTAGAAATTTATGCTATGAACAGTAACAGATAGGAATTAAATTGAATTGATAGGCTGAGGAAAATTGTTTTAGTCATAACTTTTTCATACCTAATCCAAATGACTTGATTCTTGTTCCTAAATTTGTCTAAAATCTTAATCTTGCTGCTGTATAAATTTCATGGTATTTGGAGAACTTTTGCCGTGGAGTTTTCTTTGGAGTTCTTGTTCTTATTTGGTTATCGCCTTTTCGCGTTAGGTTCCGAAGGAATTATTGAGTACGTGAGTGAATCCTTTGCAGCAAGAAAGTGATCTACAGCTAGGCAAGCAGTTTGATCATGTTAATCCCTGTATTTTTAAGTAATTATGTTGTTTACCAATTCTATGTATGCATTGCTAGTTTGTGTTAAACTATTGTCGTTAGTTGACCTACTAGATGCATTTCCTTAAGCAAATGATCATCCTTTACTACCATTAGCCTAGGTTATTGCTGTGATTAGAGCTCGTTGGATGAACTCTTGTCACTTAGTAGTTGCGAATTAATTGCTTAGCCATGCTTAGCTTCCGGTAGAAATGGGCGGTTATCGACTTGTCGATAACCTTGATCACATAAAACTATTTATCACTTATGATTTCAGCCTTGTGCCATGTTTACTTGTGAAAACTAAAAACTGAAACAAAATGATTTAGACTTGGGCACAATGGTATGTTGGTGTGCTTCGGTGTGACCGAATGGTGCCCAAGTCAATTAAGGACCGAACTTCTTGTGAGTACCGTTATCCGCATTTTGTGCATGCTAACCACGCTAGAGGGTATGGGACCTCTCTTGAATTAGTACTTTGGGAGGCATTAATTAATGAGTCGTTGTCAGTAGTTTATAGAGAAAAGGATCACAAAGGCGTGACCGGGTGGTTCCTTTCTAGGTCCTCCACCCCGACCGGGGTCTTGCAAATGTCCGGCTAGCTTTACACTGAATGGCTAATGACTCCCGGCTTTGCTTGACTCCACCACAACGTGTGGTCCTAGTGGCCCATTTTGCCGGCTGGTCACTAAGGGTTAACCCCATACGTGCAGCTCTTAACTAACGCATTCCATTGGAAACGTCTCGTAGGACTTAGCCGTACCGGCATACCAAAGGAAGTGTGCTTAATAGCTTGGCAAAAAGGCGGTCTGAAGTGTGGGTACATTGGTACACCCTGCGCAGGTTAAAACTATTCGAATAGCCTCGTCCTAGGTTATGGACACGCTTGGGTAAGCTTTTCAATAGTTAGACTACAACATTTTAATTAAAACTTGATGGGTGGTACGAATCTGGGATTCGTGCTATGTGTGGTGGCTATTGGGTTAGTCACCAATAGGTGGTTACTCTTGTACTTATTGTATCTCGTGTTATTTCATTCAATAAAAACTGATTGCAAACTTGCTTTTGAAATGTACTACATTATTACAAATAAAGTTGGCTTTGTGCAAAATGAGACATATAACCTCCACTTAAAAAGCCTGCATGTAGCATATTGATAGGTCTGCTATTCCACACGTCAGTCTTGCGAGTACATTTTTGTACTCATTTGCTTTGCTTATTTGTTGCAGAGGAAGAAGTTGATCCCAAAGGATCGACTTTTGTGAGAATTGTCGGTATGGACGACTAGCTTGGCGGCCTGGTCGGTTGCCTTGTGGGTTATGGCTAACCGGTTGGATTTTGTTTATAGCCATCTTATGGCACTTTTGCTTCCGCTGTTAATATTACTTTGATGTCGTTTGGCCGGTCGGCCTTCTTGTGTAATAACTCTGTTATGTATGTCTTTTGTTGGGATTAATGTTATGTGATGTATGGAATTGATGCGTGATTTTGTAACGGGGTGTGTATACTGCATTTTTGGGAAGTATACATGTTTTGGGGTTTGGTTTATTTGATTTGTGATGCTAGAGTCAATGGAAGACTAAGCATTACAAGCCAAATAAATCGGGGTCCTCACAGCGGGTGTAACTGCGTTGGGATGGTGCATTGTAAAGTGTTTGTGATGATTTTTCTTAGTCTCACGCCTACGGTAGCGTGTTGACATTACAAGATGGTCATCTCTTGTAGGTAAAGTTGTAAACCTCTGCAGAGTGAAAACTATTTAGACAGTCGTGCCTAAGGTCATGGGCGATGTGCCAGAGCTTTCTTGGTTAGCCTTGGTTTTACAAAAACTATTTGTAAGTGGGATAAAACTGTCGGGCGGAGGAAGCCCTGGAGTTGTCGGGTGGAGGTAGCCTTGGAGATGATATAGCATAAGGTGCATGGAACCATTATCTACTCGTGGGTGGTTGGAACCTTTGGGAACCATTCTCCGCTAGCAAGTAGATAGAACATTCACTAGTATTATACAACATTACTGAATTTCATTAAAACTGGTTTATGTCGAAATGCTAGGTCTCAGACCTTCTACTTAATCTAATTCAAATGTGGCTTTCTGCAAATAAAAGAACCTCAAGCCTTCTGTTGTTTAGATTTGCATCTATTATAATTGCATTATGTGTGGTGGCTTGATGGGTACCTTCGTACTCACTGTTGCTCAATTACTATTATTCAGTAAGTGAAAAAGAAGATGGCTCTGTGAGCGGTTAATCGCGTTTGACAAGACCGAAAATCGAAGAGGCTAAGAACTAGGTCGCGAGCCCTCGTCAATTGCCTGTGGGTATATCCTGAGGGTTCCACTTGAATGTTGTTTCCGTTACCGCTTCCGCTGCAAATATTTAAGGTATTTGGCCTGATCGACCCATGTGTAAGTCAATCGAACACACGGTCTATTTATGTACTGTCTAATATTATGTAATAGCTTTACGTTCGCGACATATATGTTTGATATTCAAAGATATAACTGTGTGCACTGGTTACTAATCTAGAGACTAATACTGATATACAACGAGAGTTCCAGACGGTAAATCCAGGTCCCAACGCATGGGCATGTCGTCGTCCATTGCCTTCGCACTGGTGGCTCCCCCCACCAAATAAACTTTCCAGTTGTGCTTGTGGAGTCTATCCCCTCGCTGATCGGCGCACCGTCTCCTCCAAACACTGTATTTCTCTCTCTTCGCTTAAAAATCCTCTGAATTGTTTCTCGCAGAGTACAAAAATCCTTTACCCGAGCTCAATTCCTGCTTTACCCCTTCTCGCCCAACAGCATCGGCTTCTTCCATCCCGGCGGCGAGGACAGGAGATCAGCCCCTTCTAACCGACGGCCACTAGGCGGCTCGTTTCGAGCGACGCCACCCGTCGGCCCTTTCGACCGACGACTGCTAGGCAGCTCGATCCGAGCAACGCCACACGTTGGTCCAATCCTCCCACGGCTGCCAGGCGGCTCTTTCTGAGCGACGCCACCCGTCGACTCACAGGTCCGAGCCGGCCGTTATAATACATCTCCGGTGAGTTACTTGAAAGGATATAGTCGGTCGTTACATACATACATACTAGGCACGGTAGGCGTAGCGTAAGCTACGCTTACGCTACGCCTGTGTAGGCCAGTGTGGACCAAGGAAGGAGTAAGGGTCTGATCCAAGAAAATTATGCTACACAGTTCAAATAACCATGAAATGAATAGAGTAACAGCAGCATGGTAAAAAATTTACCCAATAGCGTGCACTCGGTCTACATGAAAAGTTCAATGAAGACAAAGAAGAAACATGGCAAAGAAAAGTTCTTTATATTATTTATTGGCCATACAGAAGTACAATTCACTTTGTATACCAAATTACAGTTTACTTTCTATGAGATCACAAAAAAAAAAAGATAATGTAAAATATCAAAATCCGAGACGAAAGTACTTTATAATGGTATCAGTGAACTCATGCAGAAACAAAAGACAGTAAAAAATTGTAAGATAGAATTACAGAAGAATAGATAGGCCAAAAATCCTAGGACTAGTGGACTTCAGCAAAGACAAACATGACGAATAAAATAGTTTTAAGTAGACAAATAACGGCTATGATCGCTTAACCCCTACAGAGACAGAAGACAATTTGGATGATTCAAAGACGCGGTTTTAATACATCAGCTGCTCTTCAGAATATTTGTGTGTAGCTCACAGCATTTGTTCCGGGACTTGAACCCATTCACGGTGCACTGAGCAATGTAGGTGGCAGCCAACGGCCGCATTGATGGCCGGAATTTGAGCATCTCATAATCGACAAGGATCAGCTCAATTATGAAGAAAGATAGGAGCTCGAGCTGAGTCAATAGTTGATGAGCACGTCACTACCGGACACAGCTGATTTGCCGAGTGCAAAAAGATTTGCCGAGTGCCAAATAGCGGACACTCGGTAAAGAGATCTTTGCAGCGGCGACGCGGCGCGCGAGGCGGCGCGCGCGGGCGCGGCGGCGGCGCGGCGGCGGCGGCGCGCGAGGCGCGGCGGCGGCGGGCGGCGCTGGCGGGCGGCGGCGGCGGCGCGGCGTCGCGTCGAGCGCGCGCAACGTGTGTGCGTGTGTGTGTGCGACAAAAGTATAAGTGTTGAAGGTTTGCCGAGTGCCCGCGATCCGCACTCGGTAAACAATTTTAATTTTTTTTTAATTTCTTTGCCGAGTGCGAGATCCGCACTTTCGGCAAAGAGTATTTTTTTAAAAAAATTTAATTTTTTTGCCTCCAAATTTGTTTTTGCAAATCGTAACATCTCACTTTCCGAGTGCCATGCCCGCACTCTCGGCAATTGTTTTTAAAATTTTTTTTATTTTGTTTGCCGAAAGTGCGAGTTATGGCACTCTTCGGCAGGATTTTTTTAAAAAAATTTAAAATTTTTTAATTTTTTTCCTCCAATTTTTTTAAAAACAGACCTCTCCCATCTTTGCCGAAAGTGCCGTCAGGTGGCACTCGGCAAAGACCCCTTTGCCGAGTGTCGTGCCCGGCACTCGGCAAACATTTTTTTTTGCCTCCAAATTTTTTGGCAGCCCTCCTCTGATGCACTGTGTACTCTATGTTAGGATTTGGTACATTTTTGTGGCTTTTTGTTATACTTAGTTAATTTATTTCATTTACTACAATTATTTCGGAAAATGCAAATTTGAATTGCACGTGCATCGAATAATGGAATTTAATGATTCAAAAAATGATAGTCATGTTATTGAGTGTAGTGTGAGGCCGTATGCAGGAACGGACCCGAAATTTCGAACATCTTGTTGACGAAATATGATCGTGAACTTGCGGGCAAAGTGTTTTTAAATTCTATAAAAAGCAAACAACGTCCGAAAATTATGAAACCCGTGGAGATGTCATGATATCATATGTGGAGGCTGTGATAAAAATTTGAGAATGTTTCGTGCATGTTGTCACGTACGATGCTTTCAAACCAGGACATCCCCAAACAGCCAATGGGCCGAAACCCCTGATCATCGCCGCGTCCATCACGGCCCTTTCTTTCCTTTCTCTCGCCGCGAATCCCCGATTTTGCTCCGTCACGCCGCACGGACCCTCTTATGCCCTACGAAGCTCCGGCCACGCCCGCGCCCTATAAATAGGACCGCCAGGACCGCCTTGACCTCCACAAGCCGTAACCACCACCCACAATTCGCCTCCGTCACCGTAGCGCCCTAATTTTGAAGTTCCCCACCGGCGAAACCCTTCGGGTCTTCTCCGTTTCCGGCGCCACCGGAGCCCCTCCGTCCCCGCCGACCACCCCATCGTCACCGCCGCATCAACGCGAAGCCGGAGCCACCATCCACTCCCTCGGAGGATCGCCGGAACCACTACTTCGTCGACGACCGAAGTTCATCGCCGCCAATCCTCACCGCCGACGACCATCCGGCCATGCTCCGCCGCTACTAGGGTAACCCACGTGTTCGCACTGATCTCAGCTTCATTATGCGCGCACCCATTTCGCTCGCTGTGGCGTAGAACGCCGGCGAGGTCCCTCACCGGAGCACCGTCAGGCTCGGTCCTACGTGGCCTTGCCACGCACGCGCAACCACGGCCACGCAGCGCGCACGTCGCCGCTTCGCTCACGTGGCGCCACGTCACACACGCACAGCCGCGTCAGCTCAGTCCTCCCGAGCCAAAAGTCCGTAGACTTGGTTCACATGGACCGTGTCTATGACACGTAGGGCCCACCCGTCAGAGAATTGTTTTAAACCCTTTAAATCCCGGAAATTCGTTGCTGATGTCAGCCTTGCGCAATAAATAGAGTTTTCAGTAGAAAAGTAATTCGGGAAATTAAATTAAATTCCAGATTTAGGTTTAAACTTCAAAAATTCATATCTTTTGCATCTGAACTCCAAATTGGGTGGTTCAAGTTGCAAAATTTGTATAAAATCATAATCTAGCTATATAAACCAAAATATTTCAATTTGGAGTTAATTTGAATTGTCTTTTTGAATTTATTTGAATTTGAAGTTAATTTATCGTATTTTCGCGTATAAACCTCGACGACTCCGGAGAGTTAGATCCTTCTGACGATTTAGAGTTTCAAGACTTCAACGAAGGCAAGTTACACTATTGATCATATTGTTCCCAGTATTTTAAAGTATTTAATTTCTGTTTTCAAAGTATTATTGCATGCATATGTTTATATAAATGTTTGAATGTCCTGTTTTTGTATATAGTTATTCCAACTTTCATGGTATGGCCAATTTGATTATTGAATATGAATGTCTTGTCACTCTTAGGTAAAATTTGTCATATGCTTAGCCATGCTTAGATCATATTTATAAATTTGTGAAGGTTTAGCCAAATCATTTAAAATTTGATTTAAAATTTGATTATGTGGTATTGTTTTACCACGAAATGTTTATAAAGAGGTTTTTACTCTAAATAAAATAAAATAGGTTTGGACTTGGGCGAGATGGATGGATGGTGGGTGCAGGTTTATGCACGGGCTTAATCTGGATAGGATTAAGACCCAGGGTTTTAATTGGAAGTCGCCCGAGTCAGTTAATGATCGGCCTTTGAGCCGCTTTTTGCTACGCCTTACCGTACCACCACATGTCCTGTATGGGCAGGATTTGGCTAAATAATTTGTGGTGTCTTAGGGTTATTTGTGCTATGTTGTATGTGTGGGTGTTGGTTAGACATTAGTCCCACCTGGCGCAAGAGGGGGCTCTCGGAGGATGGTTAGTCTAATGGTAGAGAAACCTTAGCAGGCACAAATACGTTAAGATACTGCATTGTAACGGCCTCATGATAATTGCTTAGTCACACGCCTTCGAAAGCGTGCTTTGGCCGACATTAAAAGCATATTATCTCGTGTGGGTAAAGCTGTACAAACTCTGCAGAGTAGAAAATATTCGAATAGCCGCGTCCGCGGTCATGGACATGCTAGCAAGGCCACTCTAAGTTAGACTTGTTTTTGGTTTATAAAATGATTTCCACGGATGATTTTAGGATGGATAATCCTATGGTAAAAATTGGGCGGTCAGCCAAGTGATAGGAGGGTATCCTTCACCATTCAATCAATGGAAGTTACCCACTATTAATTGTCATCTTAAACATTGATTTTAGTCATACTATAAAAACTGGCCTTAGAAATTATTATTGGTATTTAACCTGGAAATGATGTTTATGCAAAACAACCCTGCCATTATCCTTTGTTTACCTTACGCATGCATTATCTTTCAATATTGGGTGTAACTTGCAAGCACGGAATTTGTGCTTACTCTTGCTGAATAATCTTTATTCAGGAGAAGACCTCTATCAAGACGGTGAGGATCTTGACGACTAGGCTACACCCCCAGACGATTGCCTGTGGCAAGTCGTGTGGTCTACTACTATTCCATCTTCCGCTGTGTTATTTCTTTTCTATTTGGCCTCATGCCCATTTGTAATAAACTCTGAGTTATCATTAATAAAAGGCGTGATATGATTGTGCTATCACTTTTGTTTAACTGTGTACACTAGAAATCCTGGACTAGTGTATGAACACAGAGAATTTGGGATCCTTCGTTCCCGGGTTCGACAGTCAAGAGGCGCCTCATCATTTCATATAACGGGCGCATTGATGGTAGTAATCACCGGAGTAGTAACTCCTCAACGTCGTCTGGCAGTTACTTGTTAGAGATAGTGGAGCATTACGTGCAGTTACTCCAGAGAATAACAGCGTATATTGACTTCTTAGATTCCCTAATCAATTGGGCCCACTCGTCTGTAGGTTCTATTGATTATAGGGTGGTCGTAACTGACCTAGTCGTAGAAGAGTTTACGACCATAAGGTGGTCGTAGAAGAACTTACGACTGGGTACTGGTTGTAGAAGAACTTACGACCAGAAGATAATCGTAGAAAAACTTACGATCAGGTGGTAGTCGTAGAAGAATTTACGACTACGAGGGTGGTCATAGAAAGACTTACGACTACCTGGTTAGCTTCTCCCTTATGTACATTAAAGGGTATACTCAAGAACCATACAAAGACATATTTACCTATAATAAGAATTACAGATAAATAATTAAATGAGAATTATTAGATCATCGTCAATAGGTTTCTGACCTTCTTGATGGGCCATGTCTGAAATCTCAGGGGACTAGGATCACGGGATCAAAAGTTGAGTCGATTTGTGGAAAAGTTGAATACCGCATGAGAAAAAAAGGTGGCTCTTATTCAACCCCTCTGGCCGCTATTTCGGTCCATCATTTTTCCTCGAAGCATTGTGTTTTTTTTTTGTGCTATATAAGCATTAACATCAAAGTTTCATGAAAATTAGTGAAAAAACACCTCTGTGCGGCCGGTATGAAACCTACAGGTTCAAGCCGGTAGATCGAGCCGGTTACTATTGGGTTTTTTTATCCCTGCCTGTCAGCAGGATTAAATAACTTTATGAGATATACCCATGCTAGCTTCCTAACCTACTAAAGGAAATTTCCAATAATGCTACCCAAAAAACCAAAAGAACCATAAAAAATCATACTACAAGCTTGTCCCTGTGCTACTTAGCAGCATCCAATGTGCCTTTGTCCTTGCCGATTGTTTCTACCATGTGAATATCGTTAACAAATGCCAACTAGATGTTTATTAATTCAAATCATTTGCATTAGCGCTCATGTACGAAGTACTCTTCTTTCAACATATGACTCCCCTCAACGCGCCGGCCAAGCCGCGCCGTTGTTCTTAATTAACTATGACATTGCCGTACACCTCGAGTTCTCCCTATATATGACTAGCAAATTCTATGGGGAGGGTTTTACCGTGAGGCCTCTCTTTCCACCGTTCGATCCTCTGTCTCTCTCTTCTGATGAACAACAGATGTATAGGATCATTCCCGAAGCCTTCCTCCATATAATTTATTTTCATATGACTACCGCTGCTAAGTAGTTTCGCATAGTAGATATTCAAAGGAGTGACCTAGAACTAGAAGAAATGATGCTCATCAAGAGGCTTCTCCTCGCCTATCTCCTTTTCCTAGCCCTTCTAGTGTTGGAGCCAAGAGAAGCGTGCAGTGACAGTAGCAACGACGACCCAAACAAGCTTGAGGGCTTTGTTCGTGACGAGCTTCCGTTTGCCCAAGGCTTGCGCCTCCCTAGCATGGCCTCCTTTCATGGCGACATCGCCGGTGGCGCGCAGGTGAATAGCTATTTTCATCGCTACACCATTGCTGTAGTATCGCCACAGCACTGTTGCCTCAATATTTTCATCGCTACAACATTTTCTATACCTAACATACGAACCTGATCAAAATCCTAAGGGTATATTTTCTATACAATTAATAGTCAAGAAGCAACTGCACGGCACTGTAGCTTGTGCAGCCGATCCGCCCCGTCATCTGCTTGAACCAAGTTTTTGTTTCCTTTTATTTCTTCTAGCTAGAAGACTGATCAAAGCAGATCCGAGGTAATAAAAAATGTGCATACATCATTGCATCTTGCTGTGTATTGACAGAATGGTAATGTGGCCGACGTTGTGCGAGCATGGTACATGGACGACGACGCCGATGAAGACCAGAGGCTTCCCCATCACCATCAGCCTAATTATACTGCTCCTCTTTCAAAACTACTTGGTATTTACATAGAAAAAAGTCTATTTTTCAACCCTAAACTTTTCAAAAAGTCCGAAAATCAACTCTAAACTGCAAAATCGGACGTCCTACACCATTAACTATCAAAACCGTTCATTCTACCCCCCTCAATCCAAACAGAGGCAGTTTTAGGTGACGTGGCACCACGTGGACATCCACATCACATTTTTCTTCGTCCTATTTCTTCCTCCCTCTCTCTCTCTCTCTCTCTCTCTCTCTCTCTCTCTCTCCCAGTCTCACTTCCTCGCAGCCCTCCCCCCGACCCAGCGCCACCCCCAACCTCGCCAGCTCCGGCCTCCCTCAGCTGCTCCTCCTCCTCTCCCTCCGCCCTCCGCACGCCCCCTCCGGCTCCAGCTCCGGTTCCGCTTCGGCCTTGCCCTCTCGGCTCCGCCTCCGCCTCCACTTCCTCCTCCCGCTATCCACGCCTCCACCTACGCGCCATGGCCGCCGCCGGTGCCAGCACGCCTCAGGCCACCTTGGGCCAAGCCGAGGCGACCACCAGTTTCACCATGCCGAGGCCGTGCTCGTGCGTGCGTCATCTTTCCCTCCCCGTTGTTGGAGCTCGCCATCACCATTGAGCCCGTGCCGTTCTGCTCACCGCCGTCACACTCCTGGAGGAGGTCGTTGAGGCCAGCCCCGGCCTCCCTCGGCCACGCCACCCGCCCGCCAGAGCTCCAAGACGAGGCGACCGTTGCGGGACGCGACCGAGCGGGAGTAATCCAAGAGACCATCATCCGTGCCCGTGCCCGCGCCGTCGATGCAGGTACGTCGGTAGCCAAGGAAGCCGCCACCGGAGGCCGTCGCGATGCAATGCAGTGTAGCGCTAACGCGTTGCCCGATTTGGGGGATTTGGGGATTTGGAGGCTCTCATCCGTGGAGGTGGCGGCATAGCTCTGGGAGCACTGCCCCCAACGAGCTCGTCGCCGCCGCCGACATGCGTGTGCTCCGCCTCGTCGCCTCCACACTCCTCTATCCACTCTCATCCGCGGAGGTGGCGGCACAGCTCTGGGAGAAGATGGCGCACAGAGGAGAAGGGGAGGTCGAGCCAAGGTGGCGCAGCTAGAGGGAGGAGCAGGGGTCGGGACTGAGCCAAGCAGTGGGCGGGCCAAGGCGGTGGCGCCGGTAGCCGGGAGCGGCGTCGGGACCAAGCCGTGCAGGAGGAGGTAGCACCGTGGAACCCAATAACCACCGGGAGATGAAGCAATGGGGAATGGGGATAAAAGAAGAAGCCGTGCAGGAGGAGGCAGCACTGTTCGGCTGTGAGTGGAAAGAAAGGAATGAGAGGATAACATGTGGGCCCCGTAAATAGATTTTTTTTTTGTTTTATTTGCTAAGTGGCATCCATATCATCGAAAAGAATAACACGTGTCAAAACCATTGACACGTCAGCGTCATGTCACCCAAAACCGCCCCTGTTTAGGTCAAAGGGGTAAAGTAAACGGTTTTGAGAGTTGGAGGTTGGCTTGTACCCGGTTTTGTAATTTAGGGTTGAAATTCAGACTTTTCGAAGAGTTCAAGGTTGAAAAGTAGACTTTACCCTATTTACATATGTGTTTGATTCTTCTTGTTATGCTCGGCCTCACAAAGCTCGCCCTTCCAAAATGGCTAGTCACTTATTTTTTGACTCTTCTCTTCCAATATGCAGACCTCGGAATCGTTGCGTTGCGATGCGACTAGATGCAGATAACCATGAGCATGATGAGAACCTTAAGATAATGCGTGAGCAAAGGGGCTACCTGCACATGGTCAGTCTTCTCATTAGGTCAAGTAATAATAAGGATGCTTACATTCTAATTTTGTTTTTAAAAGGGTAGAAGAAGCCTAGAAGCTCACCTTTAAAAGCTCAGTATTCTTAATGGTTTAACGATTGCCGTTGGAATTTGTCAAGTTTACCTTGTCGTTTCCATGAAGGGTACTTCGATGTGAGAGATGAGGATGACCGGTGGGTCAGGGTGTCAGTGAAAAAAGGGGCGCTTATGGTCGTGCCAGCTGGGATTTATCATCGTTTCACGCTAGACGCCAACACCTACATAAAGGTACGTGCTTGAAATCAACATGCTAAGCCAAGCTAAACTTGCATCTATTGATCTCAGATATATTCCTCTATGATTTAGCTTTGCTTTTGGAGGTTGTTTGACGAAATACTTCGTCACAGTCTGAAAAAAGGGCAAACCAAATACATATATAGAAGTGTGAGGACCCCGGTTTATTCGGCTTGTACTGTTTAACCCTCCACTTGATCCTAACAGTACAAATCAAATAAACCAAGCCTCGAGATATGTATACTTCCCAGAATTGCAGTATACACACCCCGTTACAAAATCATGCATCAATTCCATTCATACACATAGAACCGAAGCACAACAATAACTTAAAGACATACATAATATAAAGAGAGTTATTACAAAAGAGAGGTCAACCGGCCAAATGACACATAAGCAACTAAATTAAACAATGGAAGCAAATGGCCATAAGATGGCGATAAACAAAAGCCAATCGGCGTGCCTTTACCCACAAGGCAACCAACCGGACCGCCAAGCTAATCGTCCCAAACAGCGCCGCAACGCAACTCACAAAAGTGAGGCCCTTGGGGCTCACCTTCTTCCTCTGCAACAATTAATATTAAGCCAAGCAGATGAGTACAAAACTTGTTTTTGTACTCGCAAGACTGACGTGTGAGATAACGGAACTATAATTAACTACATGCAAGCTTTATTTAAGTGGATGAGGCTCGACTTATTTTCAAAGATAAAGCAAGTTTTCATTTGCAATAAGGTAATAGATTCAAAGCAAGTTTGCAATTAACTTTTATTGTTCAAATAAAGAGAGGCAATAATAACAATAGATAGAGAACAACACCAACCTAGAAGTGACTAACCCATAGCCACCACAACAATAGCATGAAGTACCCCTTCATACCACCCATGTCAAGTTTAAGTTTTTAAAAGGTTGTAGTCTAGTTCTTGCACGACCTTACCAAGCATGTCCATAACCTAGGACGAGGCTATTCGAATAGTTTTAACCCTGCAGGGGTGTACCAATGTACCCACACGATAGACCGCCTTTCCACCAGCCACGGTTAGCACACTTCCTTTGGTATGCAGGCATGGCTAAGTCTAACAAGACGCTTTCCAATGGACGATGCTAATTAAGAGCCGCAACCCACGGGAGAAGGACACATTAGACAGCCTAACCGGTCTGCTAATGCTCCCCTCCAAACACCACACACAAGAACACACCCACCAACCACTCATAATTAACACCTCCCAAAGTACTTAGTCAAGAGAGGTTCCATATCCCCTCGTGTGGTTAGCACGCAATAAGCGCTGGCTTAGTGACACAAGTAACTCGGTCCTTGGGGACTTAGGCACCATTCCAACACACCCAACAGATCACATCAACATACCATTGTGCCCAAGTCAAGATATAGTTTTGTTTTCAGTTTTTGATTTGTAAATCAATAAAACACAAGGGTTGGACATAATGGAGTAGTATAAGTAGTTGTGTGATCAAGATCACCGACTAAGTCGATGATCGCCCAATACTACCGATAACTAGACATGGCTAAGCAATATTCATTCGTGATCTACTAAGTGATAAGAGTTCATCCATCGAACTCTAACCACAAAGAAATAACCTAGGCTCAGGTAGTAGAGGATAACCATTTACCTACAGATTATGCAACTAGAGGTCTAACTAATCAATTTAACAACAAAATAGCAATGCATACATAGAAGTTAAACAAAATATTAGACTTTAAAAGTAATGGGATCAATGGGAAATGATCAAACTGCTTGCACGCTTGTCGTTGCTCAATTTGTTGTGGAGGGTCGTTCTCGGGGTTACCGCAAATATCGAATCCTAAGCGAAAGAGCGAAAACAACCAATAAGACGAGCAACACTTAACAAAAGAGCAAGCAAAAATTACCCAAATGCGACGAAATTTATACACAAGGTAAAATACTAATATACCTAGTCATAGAAACTGGAAAAACTTAATTTGGATTTGTGGTGCAAAAGATATTCCCTAAAAACATATTTTCGGCCATAATTAGCACTGTAGCAAAAATATTTTCTAGAAAGATTTTGGAGCTGAAATTTTTAGGGTAGCTACCTACTGGTGTGGGGATAACCCATATAAAATTTCAGGTCATTTGAAGTTACAACGAATTAGTTATGATTTTTCTAAGTTCTAAAACTAGGACATCATTTATATCAGTAGCAAAGACCACTAGCAAACTGGTCCTTCACTAAAGTTCATCCCTAAAGGAAATTAACAAAATTTAGTTCGCTCTATTTGGACTTACAGAGAACAAGTTATGGATTTTCTAAGTTTTACAATATTTTGGAATATTTAATAAAAATTTGAAAAGGCTAAAATCGATTCCCAACATTTCCTTCTTAACAGGCCTGAAACATTTCTAGATTAATCTCTAGCCTAAAAGAAAATTAACACTCATGAAATCACCCAAAAGGATCTATAATGAAAAGATATTAATTTCTAAAGTTTTAACAACATTTCTCAGTAGAAAGATAAAGCTCACCGAGGAATTTTATATCCCTCAACCGAAAAGAAAAGGCGTGGCTCAACGTGGGCCGCTGATTAAAGATCCGACGGCCCACGCGCACGGCCGACTCACAAAGACGCGCGCGCACCGCTGGATTTGATTCCAACGGTTCGATCATTGTGACCTTGGACGGTCAATTGCTCGCACAACCTGGACCGTTGATCAAGCGATGAAGGGCTGGGATTGAGGGAGCCTTCGGACAGTCCAATTGCTCCCACGATCCCGGCCACAGATCCAATATCGAACGGCTGAGGTTGATTGGGCCGTTTATGATTTGAGCAGACTCGCGACAATGGGGCCCACCGTCGACGCAAGTCACATGCGGGTTTAAACGCACGCGCACGCGAGGGGTTTGAAATGACGGGCCCATGTGTCGGCGATGGGCCACGCACACGCGGTTTAGCGCGCGGGGTGATTAAAATGTGCGGGCCCACATGCAAGCGACTGAGGAGGTGGGTTTAGGACAGCTAATGATTACTAACTCATGATTAACAATGATTATCATTAATGAACGCCATTATCGTGTCCGAACGATATTACGGCACCGCCGTTTCGTCCGACAACAAAACCGAGGCACCTCGGCTTGTCGCCGCGACCCAAGGCACGGCGGCGGAGCTAAGTGCCAAATGGAACCGCAATAGCATTGCGCACCCATCGGGACCATCCACACCATTGGCGGTGTCCCGAGCGCGGCTAGCCGACGATGAGCGGCGGCGACCAAAACGGCGAAATGCATAATGACCAAAGCTCGCAATAAACCATTCCAATGGTGCCCAAGCTTCTAGGGGCTACTAGAAGGGTACCGAGGGTAGGGAGGTCCAGGATGGACGAGTTGCTCGGCGACGAAGAAGGTTGCGGACTTGGAGAAGACAACTTCGGAGAAGGTGCTCGAGCAAAGATAACACGACACACGTCATCGGGTTAGCTCGACCAAGCTCAAAGAAGCCCCAGAGTAAAGAATTGAAGAATAGAGCTTCTTCCGGTGATGAGGAAGAAGGGGTGCTCACGGCCGAAAGAACAATTCCCAAAATTGAGCCGCTCTGTGAAAAGCAACTACAATTAAGTTAGGGTTTTGTTCCGGAGGTGAGAGGCACACACCAAACGAAAGAGAGGAAGAAACGCCACTGGAGCACGGTTGCGCCGAGGAGCTCCCAGCTCAACAATGGCGGTTTTAGGTGATTTTGGTGTTTTGAGCTCACAAAGCACCAAGGATGCTTGGCAAGACTACTGGGTTTTGAAAGGGAACTGAGGGAGAGCCAGGGAGCTACTTATAGCTCAAGGAGCTCAAACTAGGGTTAAGCCCAAGCTCTCGGGTGGACTGGGTTCATGCCCCTGCCATGGGCATCGTGAGTGACGGGAGCAGGTAGGAGACGACTTTGGGAGGAGGAGCGGTGTGCATTTAATGCATGGCAAGATTTAGCCGTTTAAAGGGCTCAAGGAGGTGACAAGTCACCTCCTCTCTCGCCATGGCGCATGTGCGCATGCGCTCGGTGGGAGGAGGAAGATGACCACCGACGCGGCGGGCCCACCACGGCACAAAGCGCTCGAGTCCAAAGTGTTTTAGTGGGTTGAGCCCAACCTCTTAGATGCCGGCCGCGGATGAGATTTGAACGCCACGATGCGATCGCTAATCGTAAGACCGGTGAACCGCAGACGGCCGCGACGGTTGGATCGGATCCAACGGTGAGAATCGATGGCAACCGAGTTGTCAGAATGCTTACGAATGAGAGCCGTTCGATGAAAATCCAACGGTGATAAGCGCCGCGACGGTTGAACCGGCGCGGGCGCGGTTAGTTGGCTCGGTCGAGTCAAGTGACTCGAGCCCGAGCCCGACTCGAGTCCAATGAACAGTACAAACCAGTTAGGGTTTGATTTTTAAACTTGGAACTTTGGGGATTTAATTGAGGCATCAAATCAACTCCAAAATTTATGAAATTTTAACTGGAGCTTCCTGACTTAAGGATTAACCCTCCATAAAATTTTTAGAAATTTTTGTGCACTGAAATTTTCTCCAGAAATTCCAGAAGGTGATTTCAGAGGTTTGACCAAGGTTTGACTTGCCTCTAAAATATTTCAAATAATTTCCAAAAATTATGAAATAATTCAGAGGTGTTACCAAGCAACCCTAGAACCCAGGAAAAATTATTACCAAGGGTTTGACACAAGATTTCACCCAGAAGGTTTTGACTTGAGATAAATGAGGATTTTGATTTTGAATTTCCCAAAATTCCTTTACAAGAATTTCAGAAAAGTTTCAAGAGTAAAAGGATGAAGGAAAAGTTTTAATTTACCCTCATTTTATTACATTTGAAACACAAGCCAAAATGGGGATGTTACAAACCTCCCCCCCTTACAAAAATCTCGTCCCGAGATTTGGTTCACTCGGAAAAGAACGAGGGGTAGTCTGCACGAAGACGATCTTCTCGCTCCCAAGTAGCCTCGTCCTCGGAATGGTTTGACCACTGAACTTTAAGGAACTTGATGGTCTTGTTCCTTGTTCTTCGCTCGATCTCCTCGAGTATGCGAGCAGGTGCTCGCGATAGGTCAAATCCCGAACATCAAGGGTTTCAACGAGCTTCCTCGCTTGGAACACGGAGGCACTTCTTTAGCTGGGACACATGGAACACATCATGTACCCCCGCAAGGGCAGCAGGCAACTCCAACTTGTAGGCAACAACTCCCTTCTTTTCGATGACACGGTATGGACCGACATATCGAGGAGCTAACTTGCCCTTGACACCAAAACGCTGGTGACCTTTCAGAGGAGAAACCTTGAGATAAACGAAGTCATTGGGCTCAAAGCTCAACTCACGACGACGGCGATCCGCATAGCTCTTTTGCCTGGATTGAGCTGTGCGTAAGCGATCACGAATGAGCTGGACTTGCCCCTCGGCCTCATTAATCGAGTCCGGGCCAAAGAAAGGTCTCTCACCGGTCTCGGACCAGTTCAACGGGGTTCTACACTTTCTCCCGTATAAGGCCTCAAATGGTGCCATGCCGAGACTGGCTTGGAAGCTGTTGTTATAAGAAAACTCGGCGAATGGCAAGCACTTCTCCCAATGCTTCCCATAGGAAAGAACACAAGCTCGCAGCATGTCCTCCAAAACTTGGTTGACTCTCTCGGTCTGACCATCTGTTTGGGGGTGAAATGCTGAGCTGAAAGAAAGGCGAGTTCCCATAGCCTCTTGCAGGCTATGCCAAAATCGAGACGTGAACAACGAACCACGATCTGACACAATCGTCTTTGGCACACCATGCAAACTCACGATGCGGGCTAGGTAGAGCTCCGCCAGAAGACCTACTCGAAGGTCAGTCTTGACAGGAAGAAAATGAGCCACCTTAGTCAATCGATCGATGGCGACCGGATGGCATCATTCTTCTTTGGAGACCGGTAGACCGGTGATAAAGTCCATCCCGACCGAATCCCACTTCCACTCCGGAATTGGTAAGGGTGAAGCAATCCAATGGACGGACGATGCTCGGCCTTGACACGACGACATCGTCGCGCTCGAACGAACCTTGCGATCTCCTCTTCATTCGGGTCCACCAAAATCTCGCGGAGATCATGATACATCTTCGTGGCCCGGATGAATGGATAACGGAGAATCGTGAGCTTCGCGGAGGATCAAATCCCGCAACTCCATGTCCTTTGGAACCACGGCGTTGCGAACCTCACGACACCAAGCTCATCTACGGAGAAGCACTTGGTCGTTCCATTCTTGACATTTTCCTTGATGCGGTTCACTCCAACATCCGATCACGAGCGGACTTGATCCGATCCACCAAGGTTGGTCAGTACAACCAAGGCGGCGAGGAACCATGCTCAACCAAACCCAAGTTGAGACGCAAACTCCTCTAGAAGAGGGGCCGATGCTCTGAAGCAACAATGCATTGCAATGCGCTGCGACTAAGTGCATCTGCAACGACATTGGCCTTGCCGGATGGTAGTGAATACCCATGTCATAGTCCTTGATCAACTCCAACCATCTCCTTTGCCTGAGGTTCAGATCTGGTTGAGTGAACAAATACTTTAAGCTTTTGTGATCCGAATACACTTCGCAACGATTACCGATTAGGTAATGTCGCCAAATCTTAAGTGCATGGATCACGCCGCCAACTCCAAGTCATGGGTAGGATAGTTGAGTTCATGAGGTCTCAATTGCCTTGATGCATAGGCCACTACCTTGCCTTCTTGCATAAGGACACAACCGAGGCCTCGGAGAAGCGTCACAAAAGATATCGAAGCTTCGACGGACATCGGGAGAACAAGAACGGGAGCGGTGGTCAATCGCTTCTTAAGCGCTTGGAAACTTTCCTCGCAATCAGCGGACCACGAGAACTTCTTGTCCTTCTTGAGCAACTCCGTCATCGGCTTTGCTATCTTGGAGAAGTTCTCGATAAAGCGACGATAATATCCCGCTAAACCAAGAAAACTCGAACCGGTGGCCGGTGGTGACTCGAGAAAGCACGTCGATCTTGCTAGGATCCACGCCTCGCCTCCGCCGAAAGAATATGGCCTAAGAAGGCTACTTCCTTCAACCGAACGCACACTTGTGAACTTCGATACACCGGTGCTCACGGCTTGCCCAACTAAAGCCTCAAATGCTCGGTGTGTTCTTCATCGCTCTTGGAGTAGATAAGGATATCATCGATGAAGACCACAATGAACCTATCCAAATACTCCATGAACACCGAATTCATGAGGTTCATGAACAAGTGGAGCATTGGTTAAGCCGAATGACATGACGGTATACTCGCACAAGCCATAACGAGTAGAAAAAGCGTCTTTGGAATATCCTCGTCGAATCCAACACGATGATATCCCACTCGAGATCAATCTTGGAGAAAACTCGAGCTCGGTTAATTGATCGAAAAGGTCATCGATACGGGCAAAGGGTACTTGTTCTTTACCGTTACTTCATTAAGTGGACGGTAATCAACGCATACGCAGCGTCTTGTCCTTTTTCGGACAAAGATTGCCGAGCATCCCCAAGGAGATGAGTTAGGGCGGATGAAACCCTTCTCTTGAAGCTCACCCACCGCTTCTTCAACTCCACTAACTCAATTGGGTCCATCCGTAAGGCCTCTTCGAGATCGGGCGATGCAGGAACCAACTCAATGACAAACTCGAGGTCTCGAATCGGTGGCATCCCCGGAAGGTCGTCGGGAAGACATCAACAAAGTCAAATACCACCGGGACTTCACTAATATCTAGAGTCGGCTTCGCCGAGCGCGAAGAGATGCGGACCTGCAGCTTCCGGCGGGCGAACTCGCCGCGGAAGGATCGTGAGGTAGATGAGTCTCCTAGCGCAATCAATTTGTCCCATGTCTTTGAGACAACCAATCCATGCCTAGGATTACATCTAAGCTCGCCGATCGAAGGAGGATAAGGTTTGCCAAGAATCCTACCCTTCTATCTCAACAGGACATCCCTACACCTGGACTCGGCTCTCAACTCCGAACCGGAGAGCGAATGAGCAATGGACCAACAATGGAGTAAAGGAGACCCCACAGCAAAGAAAAGGCTCGAAACAAGCGAATGAGATGCGCTGAATCAAACAAAGCAGTAGCGGGAAGGAGTTAACAGAAGGGTACCCAACACGACGTCGGTGCCTCCTGTGCCTCCTCCGCGGAGATGAGGTTGACGCGCCACTACCCACGCCTTGGGTAGCGGGACAACCTTCCGATCTGGGAAGAACCACCTCCTGCCGCGTCCTCCATTAGGACGAGGGCTGCTCCATCTGTTAGGGCAAGTATTTGCATAATGCCCTTCGGTTACACGAAAAGCAAGTGACCCCGCGGCCGGATTGCGGGGCCACCTGCTGGTTCGCAGCGCACGTGGCCGGGCACGGCTGCGGAGGGCGAGGAGTCGCGCCGCGGCCTCGGTGGTAGCGGCCACGAGCGGGCCTCGGAGTAGGCCCGACACGAGGACGGAGAGGCCGCTGTGCGGATCGCCGGGCCTCCCACTTGCGCTGCGGGACTCCGCCGCCTTCGCCTTGTGCTCGGCAACAATGGCCTTGTCCACCAAAGCACGGAAGTCGGCAAAGTCCACAATGGAGAGCCTGTCTTGCGCTTCCTCGACAAACCCTCCATGAACTTCTCCCGCTGGCCTCATCGGTGGCCACCTCGGATGGAGCATAACGAGCCAAGTGGTTGAACTCGTACAGGTACTTCATCACCGACTTACGCCCTTGCTTGAGCGCGAGAAACTCCTTCTTCTTCAGCTTCATCAAGCCGGTAGGGATGTGAGCTCGATGGAACGCCGTCCGGAACTCATCCCAAGAGACGGTGTGGCGGCGGGCTGCATGGCCAAAAGTTCTCCCACCAGAGAGTGCCGCCCCGGCGGATGGGAGGCAAAGAGTGCCTGTCTGGTCCAGCATCGAGCAACGCCGAGCTTACGCTCAACTTTGCGCAGCCACATCTGCGTCCAATGGGTCCTCGGACACGGAGAACATGGGGGTTGAGTGCGAAGAAACTCACCAAACCCCACGAGATCGATGTCCACCCTTGCCGGATCACGAGGCACCGGAAGGGCGGAGGTGTTGCGCGCAATAACATCCAGCAGACCCTCCCGTCCTCCGAGCGGTTGCGCTCGATCCAAGAAGGACCTCACCATGGTTGGAGGAGGCGAGCTCCTCATCCAAACCAGTCACGACCACGGCCGCTACGAGTACCTCCACCATCCTCGCTTTAAGAAACTTAGGTTAGAAACCAAAGCACTAACACTAGAAGTTGATGAAAGCGAAAGCTAGCGATTAGGGAATGAGACATCACCCTAACCAAAGCCAAAAACAGCAAGTAACAACTTTAAATATTTCCAAGGAAACTCCAAAACAGCAAGGAAACTCCAAACCAAGCTCAACTTCTCAATGCCATTCACCGTATTGATGAGCAGTAATAGTGTGAGAAGATAAAAATTTCAGCACACTACAACAATCTAACACTACTCAAGAACAAGGTTAAGGCGATAAAAATAACGTTAGATACTTAGCTAACTAGTATCACATCTTACCCTTTTATTCCCACAAGTTTTACTTGATTAACCTCTCATTTTCTACTCGGTTAGAACCTCTGAGCTTGCTGTCCAGAACCGAATGATCGCTGTCCGATTTTGCATCCAAGCCTCCTAATTGAAATCTTCAACTTCGGAAGCTTCAAAACCTTGTAGAGGGCAGCTAACACTTCAATTTGCCAAACTCATTGGTTCCCAAAACCCAATTTAAACGATAATGACTATCTTTTGAGAGAAGGAAAGGGAAAAACTCTTTAAAACTCAATTTAGAGCAAGATGAGAGAAGAAAGCTAAGATAGGTAAGGAATAAAATCGGAGAACTTACTTAAGCTTTTGTAAATCATTTGATACTTTGAAAATAAGGTTTTCAAAATATCATAAGGACGACCAAGCTCGGGTTACTACGGTCGGAATGGCTCTGATACCAACTTTGTGAGGACCCTGTTTATTAGAACTTGTACTGCTTAACCCTCCACTTGGTCCTAACGGTACAAATCAAATAAACTAAGCCTCGAGATATGTATACTTCCTGAGTGCAGTATACACACCCGTTACAAAATCATGCATCAATTCCATTCATACACATAGAACCAAGCACAACAATAACTTAAAGACATACATAATATAAAGAGAGTTATTACAAAAGAGAGGCCAACCGCCAAATGACACATAAGCAACTAAATTAAGCAATGGAAGCAAAATGGCCATAAGATGGCGATAAACAAAAGCCAATCGGCGTGCCTTTACCCACAAGGCAACCAACCGGACCGCCAAGCTAATCGTCCCAAACAGCGCATAGCGCAACTCACAAAAGTGAGGCCCTTGGGGCTCACCTTCTTCCTCTGCAACAATTAATATTAAGCCAGCGGATGAGTACAAAACTTGTTTTTGTACTCGCAAGACCGACGTGTGAGATAACGGAACTATAATTAACTACATGCAAGCTTTATTTAAGTGGATGAGGCTCTGGACTTATTTTCAAAGATAAAGCAAGTTTTCATTTGCAATAAGGTAATAGATTCAAAGCAAGTTTGCAATTAACTTTTATTGTTCAAATAAAGAGAGGCAATAATAACAATAGATAGAGAACAACACCAACCTAGAAGTGACTAACCCATAGCCACCACAACAATAGCATGAAGTACCCTTCATACCACCCATGTCAAGTTTAAGTTTTTAAAAGGTTGTAGTCTAGTTCTTGCACGACCTTACCAAGCATGTCCATAACCTAGGGCGAGGCTATTCGAATAGTTTTAACCTGCGGGGTGTACCAATGTACCCACACGATAGACCGCCTTTCCACCACCACGGTTAGCACACTTCCTTTGGTATGCGAGCATGGCTAAGTCTAACAAGACGCTTTCCAATGGACGATGCTAATTAAGAGCCGCAACCCACGGAGAAGGACACATTAGATGACCTAACCGGTCCGCTAATGCTCCTCCAAACACCACACACAAGAACACACCCACCAACCAGCTCATAATTAACACCTCCCAAAGTACTTAGTCAAGAGAGGTTCCATATCCCCTCGTGTGGTTAGCACGCAATAAGCGCTGGCTTAGTGACACAAGTAACTCGGTCCTTGGGGACTTAGGCACCATTCCAACACACCCAACAGATCACATCAACATACCATTGTGCCCAAGTCAAGATATAGTTTTGTTTTCAGTTTTTGATTTGTAAATCAATAAAACACAAGGGTTGGACATAATGGAGTAGTATAAGTAGTTGTGTGATCAAGATCACCGACTAAGTCGATGATCGCCCAATACTACCGATAACTAGGCATGGCTAAGCAATATTCATTCGTGATCTACTAAGTGATAAGAGTTCATCCATCGAACTCTAACCACAAAGAAATAACCTAGGCTCAGGTAGTAGAGGATAACCATTTACCTACAGATTATGCAACTAGAGGTCTAACTAATCAATTTAACAACAAAATAGCAATGCATACATAGAAGTTAAACAAAATATTAGACTTTAAAAGTAATGGGATCAATGGGAAATGATCAAACTGCTTGCTGTTGCTCAATTTGTTGCGGAGGGTCGTTCTCGGGGTTACCGCAAATATCGAATCCTAAGCGAAAGAGCGAAAACAACCAATAAGACGAGCAACACTTAACAAAAGAGCAAGCAAAAATTACCCAAATGCGACGAAATTTATACACAAGGTAAAATACTAATATACCTAGTCATAGAAACTGGAAAAACTTAATTTGGATTTGTGGTGCAAAAGATATTCCCTAAAAACCTATTTTCGGCCATAATTAGCACTGTAGCAAAAATATTTTCTAGAAAGATTTTGGAGCTGAAATTTTTAGGGTGGCTACCTACTGGTGTGGGGATAACCCATATAAAATTTCAGGTCATTTGAAGTTACAACGAATTAGTTATGATTTTTCTAAGTTCTAAAACTAGGACATCATTTATATCAGTAGCAAAGACCACTAGCAAACTGGTCCTTCACTAAAGTTCATCCCTAAAGGAAATTAACAAAATTTAGTTCGCTCTATTTGGACTTACAGAGAACAAGTTATGGATTTTCTAAGTTTTTACAATATTTTTGGAATATTTAATAAAGGCTGAAAAGGCTAAAATCGATTCCCAACATTTCCGGTTCTTAACAGAGCCTGGAAACATTTCTAGATTAATCTCTAGCCTAAAAGAAAATTAACACTACTGAAATCACCCAAAAGGATCTATAATGAAAAGATATGAATTTCTAAAGTTTTAACAACATTTCTCGGTAGAAAGATAAAGCTCACCGAGGAATTTTATATCCTCAACCGAAAAGAAAAGGCGTGGCTCAACGTGGGCCGCTGATTAAAGATCCGACGGCCCACGCGCACGGCCGACTCAACAGCGCGCGCGCAAGCACCGCTGGATTTGATTCCAACCGCTCGAGATCATTGTGACCTTCGGACAGTCCAATTGCTCGCACAACCTGGACCGTTGATCAAGCGATGAAGGGCTGGGATTGAGGGAGCCTTCGGACAGTCCAATTGCTCCCACGATCCCGGCCACAGATCCAATATCGAACGGCTGAGGTTGATTGGGCCGTTTATGATTTGAACAGGGCTACTGACAATGGGGCCCACTGGTCAGCGACGCAAGTCACATGCCGGGTTTAAACGCACGCGCACAGGGAGGGGTTTGGAAATGACGGGCCCACAGGTCAGCGACCGTGGGCCACGCACACGTGGTTTAGCGCACGGGGTGATTAAAATGTGCGGGCCCACATGCAAGCGACTGAGGAGGTGGGTTTAGGACAGCTAATGATTACTAACTCATGATTAACAATGATTATCATTAATGAACGCCATTACTGTGTCCGAACGATATTACGGCACCGCCGTTTTCGTCCGACAACAAAACCGAGGGCACCCTCCGGCTTGTCGCCGGCGACCCAAGGCACGGCGGCGGGAGCTAAGTGCCAAAATGGAACCGCAATAGCATTGCGCACCCATCGGGACCATCCACACCATTGGCGGTGTCCCAGAACGGCGGCTAGCCGACGATGAGCGGCGGCGACCAAAACGGCCGAAATGCATAATGACCAAAAGCTCCGCAATAAACCATTCCAATGGTGCCCAAGCTTCTAGGGGCTACTAGAAGGGTACCTGAGGGTAGGGGAGGTCCAGGGATGGACAGAGTTGCTCCGGCGACGAAGAAGGTTGCCGGACTTGGAGAAGACAACTCGGAGAAGGTGCTCTGAGCAAAGATAACACGACCGCGTCATCGGGTTAGCTCCGACCAAGCTCAAAGAAGCCCCCAGAGTAAAGAATTGAAGAATAGAGCTTCTTACCGGTGATGAGGAAGAAGGGGGTGCTCACGGCCGAAAAGAACAATTCCCCAAAATTGAGCTGCTCCTGTGAAAAGCAACTACAATTAAGTTAGGGGTTTTGTTCCAGGAGGTGAGAGGCACACACTGAAACGAAAAGAGAGGAAGAAACGCCACTGGAGCACGGTTGCGCCGAGGAGCTCCCAGCTCAACAATGGCGGTTTTAGGTGATTTTGGTGTTTTGAGCTCACAAAGCACCAAGGATGCTTGGCAAGACTACTGGGTTTTGAAAGGGAACTGAGGGAGAGCCAGGGAGCTACTTATAGCTCAAGGAGCTCAAACTAGGGTTAAGCCCAAGCTCTCGGGTGGACTGGGTTCATGCCCCTGCCATGGGCATCGTGAGTGACGGAGCGGTAGGAGACGACTTTGGGGAGGAGGAGCAGTGTGCATTTAATGCATGACAGCATTTAGCCGTTTAAAGGGCTCAAGGAGGTGACAAGTCACCTCCTCTCTCTGCCATGGCGCACAGGCGGGCATGCGCTCGGTGGGAGGAGGAAGATGACCAGCGACGCGAGCGGGCCCACCAGTCAGCGGCACAAAGCGGCTCGAGTCCAAAGTGTTTTAGTGGGTTGAGCCCAACCTCTTAGATCTTGGCGCCGGATGAGATTTGAACGCCACGATGCGATCGCTAATCGTAAGACCGGCGAACCGGACGCCGCGACGGTTGGATCAGGATCCAACGGCTGAGAATCAGATGGCAACCGGAGTTGTCCGAATGCTTACACGAATGAGAGCCGTTCGATGGAAATCCAACGGCTGATAGCGCGCGCACGGTTGAACTGGCGCGGGGCGCGGTTAGTTGGCTCGGTCGAGTCAAGTGACTCGAGCCCGAGCCCGACTCGAGTCCAATGAACAGTACAAACCAGTTAGGGTTTGATTTTTAAACCTGGAACTTTGGGGATTTAATTGAGGCATCAAATCAACTCCAAAATTTATGAAATTTTAACTGGAGCTTCCTGACTTAAGGATTAACCCTCCATAAAATTTTTAGAGATTTTTGTGCACTGAAATTTTCTCCAGAAATTCCAGAAGGTGATTTCAGAGGTTTGACCAAGGTTTGACTTGCCTCTAAAATATTTCAAATAATTTCCAAAAATTATGAAATAATTCAGAGGTGTTACCAAGCAACCCTAGAACCCAGGAAAAATTATTACCAAGGGTTTGACACAAGATTTCACCCAGAAGGTTTTGACTTGAGATAAATGAGGATTTTGATTTTGAATTTCCCAAAATTCCTTTACAAGAATTTCAGAAAAGTTTCAAGAGTAAAAGGATGAAGGAAAAGTTTTAATTTACCCTCATTTTATTACATTTGAAACACAAGCCAAAATGGGGATGTTACAAGAAGACCACGTGCTGCTTCGCAAAAATAATTTGCCAGGGCATGCTCCAAATAGGGATATGTACTCGATATGCTATACTAAAATAAACGTGAATCTTAAGGCAGATTTAGTTTGTCAGCGAACTGACAATACAATCTTCACTTGGCACTTGTTTTCACTCTAGAATATGATCAGGACAAGGTCTTCGTTTGTATTCTATCTGATCCCCAAAAAAGTTCTGCTCAGTAAGCAATGAACTGATGATTGGGCCTTGGGCCTTATGTCTGGGTATTGCATGCAGGCAATCCGCCTCTTTACAGGCGGCCGAGACTGCACTGCTTATAACCGTCCTCACGATCATCTCCCGGCAAGGTTGCATTATCTGGTAGCATTGCACAACCGGAGAGAAGCACAGCAAGACGAGGGTGGTGTCTGTTGTTAGATAGTCTGCAATATTTGATCTCTCGATCAAGCCACTAAAGATATATGTAAACCAACTGTCTTTCTTTGCCTGGATTGGAATACAAGTGCTCAAGTTTCACCTATATATGGAGGAGGCTGCAAGAATGTGTAATTTACTAGCAATCTGTTAGAATTAGGCACTTATGTGTAAATGCCCTTTTTTTCATTCCTGAAATTCCAAAGTATGCAGGGTTTAGTTTTTCTTTTGATAACCGTGTTTTTCTAACTGAGTGGTCGAAACTGAGTGGTCGAAGTCAGGCTTAGACCAGTGTGATCGAAATCAGACTTAGACTAGAGTGGTCTAAGTTAGACCAGGGTGGTCTATGCCTTAGACTAATGTGGTCGGATCTAAAGATCAGTGTGGTCGTAATACACTAGTCGAAACTATAGATCAGTGATCGAAGCTGTAGACCAGTGTGTAATCAGGATCTGATAAAACACTGCTTAATTACCATTAATTGACTTTGAATTAGCAGTTATCAATGGTTATTATGAGCTTTATTATTCAATTACTAGAGAGTAATTGACTCAACCTTAAAAAGAGCAGGAGACGGCTAGACCAACAACGATTTTGAAAAATATTTCCATTCTTCCATCTTCCCCTCGATTCTTCTGTGCTGAAGAGTTGTACTGTTAAACCGAAGCCATTCCTTCTCCTCGGCGTGCACCGGGAATGAGAGTGAGTGGATATTTCCGAACCATTGTCGCAGAGTTCACTTGCACGGGACGACAAATAAGGTTTCTGGGCAGCGCATCTGCGCGACCGCTCGCTGCGCTGCATCATCTACGATCTGCACTGCTTCAAGACTATGTTGTTTCCTGTCCTTTATCGAACCCGACTGTAAATTGGTCGTAAGACCATTCTATTCTTTTATAGTTCTATTTTGTGTATATTTAGAAGTGCAATGAGTTGTCTGCTGTTGATATCGTTTTATGTATATCTAATTATTTATGATCTTTGTTTCGTACTAAAATCTGGAATTAAAATATTGTCCATATTTCCAACAATCTTCATTCTTCATTTGTGCTCCAACGGATACGCATGGACTGATGCAAGAAGAAAGGAAAATTTAAAGAAGCTAGAACCGAAACTCTATGTGACATATATGCAAATCAGTGATGAAACCAGATGTATGCATGCACAGTGTTATGTACACGTACACGGTACACCCTATTGATTCTGCACATCGCGCGCATTCCAAGCCTCGATCGGCTAGGCCTTGCCGTAGTAGTGCTCCAGGAAGAAGCGCGTGCGCATCGTCACCGCGCGCCGCCACCTCACGTACCCGGCGAACGCCGCCCCTCCGTCCACCCGCGGCCTCGGCACGACGACCTCCGTCACCCACGACCCCTTCCTCGGCCACGGCCAGTGGTACCCCTCCATCCCGGGCGGCACGTCGTCGTCGCCGAGCTGGTGCAGCGCACACAGCAGCGCCGTGTCCTCACCCTCCTCCTCGTCCGGCCAGGGCCAGCCGCGGCAGGTGCACCGCAGCATCTTGATCATCCGTGATTCGTCCGCCGTCGCGTCTGCGTACCCGTTGTTCCGGCAGAAGATCTCCATCGCTGCCCTCGACACGTAGTCACACTCACGTACGTCGTCGGCCATCGCGTGCGTGCGTCGTGCAAGTCGGAGAATCTCACGTGCCGGTTAAAAGGAAGGCCGTAGTATTGATGCGTTGCTTAGAAGTAGGTGAATTTAACGTGTCGTAGGTGGAGTCAGGGTCGGGTTGTGACTGAAATCCAGTTCACCCGTGAGAATAGGAGAATAAGACCCCGAAACGCTGACCCGACCACTCCGACTCCGACGCGGTCGTCGCGCCGTGCCGTGCCGACCCGACGAGAAAGGGCAGCGAGTTAAGTAGCGGAAAAACCCCCGTAATTCGTCCTGATTTCTCGACCAAAAACCCAGCACGCACCGGCGCACGCGGCCGGGGTCACGGGCGTTTTTACTTCCCTCGTCGCCTCCCCCTCCCGGCGTCGCGAGACGGGGCGAGGCGCGCGTCGGATCGGATGGCGCGGTCGCGGGCGCGGCGCCTCCTGCCGCTGCTCACCTTCGTCGCCCTCGGCATGATCCTAGGTGCGCCCCCTGCTCCCACTTCCCTTGCCCTCTCGCTTGGTTGATTCGGCCTCGGGCCCCGCGGAACCCTTGTTGATTTGGATCAGGGTGTGCTGTTGCCGTGTTTGTTGGTTAGGACTTGGGAGTCCGAATCTTGAGCTTGCGTGGTGTTGGCTCGATGCTGTCGAATTGGCTCGATGCGGTGTTCCGTTTCTTGATTTGGGCACGGCAAGTAGATGCTGTTCAGATGCAAAGAAACTGGTTGGTGCGGCTAAATTTGACGCATTTGGGCTCAAATGGTGATAAGCGTGGCTTCCTGGGGGAAATAACCGAAAATTCGGTAGTGTATGTGGCTGCATTGGGAACTATTATCCGAATCGGGTTGCTTAGGTTTCGTCCGATACTTAGATTGGACTCGATTTGACTGATCTAAGATCAGTTGGAGGGAATTGAACTTGGTGTGGAAAGCATGGTTTGTTTCGGCATCATGACATCCATGACGCTTTAGTGCCCGTTGCTTCCACACGCATGAACCGTGCAACAATGTAGTGATGTCTGAGTCATTGAGTGAGACCATGTGTATCGTGAATTTTGTTGGACTAGGTTTTGGTGAGACTCAGGCTCATAGCTGAAAACCCTCTGGGCATGCGTAAGCTCAAACACATACTAGTAAGGAGATAAACTCATTCCGGTGTCCAAAGTCTTAAGTTGCTGGTGTGCCCAATATGGCGCAGTGTGACCCAGCATATTCCAACTAAAACCGTATCAGATGTATATTAGATATATATTGTGCCATGTGTATTTTGTATATTTGTACAACACTGTTGTATTCCGAAATATTCTCCGGATCCCATCTGGAACTATATATACTCCAATAATGTAAAGGTTGGATATCTCCTTTAATTTATCAGATCTGAATTAAGATTAGACTCATTGCTTCAACCATCATATTTTAGGTTCATGCTGCCATCTTCTCCACAATGACTCTTCAATTAGTATTTTCATTTATTTGTATACAGATGAGATGTGCTGCTTCAACAATTATATTTTGGTTTCATCTTGCTTTCTTTTCCACAAATGCAGGCTCTTTGCTTCAGTTAGCATTTTTCCGCCGGCTAGATGACCACTCCCGTATGTCTATCCTCCCTATCTTTGCTGCATACCATTTTCCTATATAGGACGTCTGTTTCGTACTCCCAGGAGTATGTACCCCCACTTCTAATATACCACTTAAACGAATATATTATACTTCTTTATCACTTTCAGTATACTTGAATACCAATTATGAGATACTCCAATGTGACTTGATCAGATCCAATGTGACTTGATCAGAAAATTTTCATTGGAGCCCTTTATTTTTGCTATATACCATTTTTCATACATAAAATAAGTATATACACGGATTTTGGTATAAAAAGTGGATTTTCATAAAAAAATTCATGGAACTCACTTTGGAGTATCTTATAATCATTATTGGAGTATACTCAAATTGATAAAGAGGTATAATCATACAATTTAAGTGGTATATGAGAGGTGGGAGTACGTACTCCTAGGAGTACCATACCATTTTCCTATATATATATATATATATATATATATATATATATATGCCATTTTCTCTTCGCCCTACTTCCGATATAACTGGAAGGATTGGCATCCTCTGCCATTCCATTGGGAATGGCACAGGGCTACAGTGCCGTGACATTCGGCAGATCTGAGCCGTTCGATTTGGGAAGAACGGCTCAGATTAATCGATACAGTGATGTCATAGTGTTCAGAAACAGTGCAATGCTGAGTATTTCTGCTACAGTAAAAAAATCTCGATCTCATCCTTTGCTTTATGATCCGACAGATGCTACGCAATATCACAGTACTGTAGCACCGTGGCATTGCATAGCAATGTCAGGATGTGCGTCCATAACTGGAAAGCCTTATACTTATCTTCTGCAGCATTGTGTTTTTTACTGGAAATTCCTGTCCTTTTTTTCATGTCAAATCAAATACCTGTTAATCCCAGATATTCAGTTTAGCATAGGATTGCATCCTAGTAAATCCTGTTCCATAAAGCCCTCAAGTGGAAGGAACAGATTTTACTCATCAGTGAGTATGTGTAACCAAACATTAAGTGTTCTGCATGGCAGATACGATGCATTTGGATAATGATCAAGAAGTGGTTGTTCTTCGACTTGGTTACGTAAGTTCTGCTATTATTTACAGGCTTTAGCTGTATGCCTTCTCCATAATTTTGTACTAATTTAGACTTTGCTTTTGGCTTACGTTCTTGCAATCCACCCTAAGTGGCTTCATTAATCTAGTCTATATTCATGGGACATCGTCAGATGAACTATCATTTTTTTTTCTCCAGAAATATCAAATAAATTTTAGAAGAGAGATTAGCAATTCAGCATAGTCACTATGCAAGTTTGACAAATAAATGGACAAACAGATGAAAGCTAATCTTATGTTTTATTTTCTATTTTGTGATCTATTTTATCTATTTGCACAAGTGACTAGTTGTAACTATCTTGATTAATTTGCCACATCAGTATTTATTGAAAAGTCACGGTGTGTGATGTTTGATTCAAAGCATAAATTGCACATTTTTTGGTAGTTATTGTACCATAATTTGGTCTGTATGAAGTTTATTTTTCATGTGCACAAAGTGGCTTAGTAGAGTTTTCTAATTTATCAATACCACTTTGTGGATACTTTTCTGACATTTAACTAGATGTTGATCATGTTGCATGATGCATGGTTCAAAAGAAACTTATCTATCAAATGCACCACATGCAAAATGTCTAGCAAGTTAATTTTGATTCACGTGCAAATGGCTGGATAATAGTGACAGCATGTCAAGTCTGACTATGCCTCTATTGATTATGCAAGCATCTTTTTCAATTATGAACTAACTAAACGCTGTGTTATGGATTAGTTTTTTTAGAACTTTCTTTTATCGATACAATAGATGTACAATTTTGAATTTTAGATAAAAAAAAAACATATAGCTTCAGATGTAAGAACTAGGAACATTGTAAAGCTTGGCTCTGAACAAGGGTTTGGAATATTCTGAAATGGAACTGATGTTGCACTTCCTTGGAAGATTGTAACTTTCCGGCCTTGACCAGTGAACATACATGCATGATGTGGTGTGTTTTGTTAGGTGCACTATGGGCAATTGGGTATGCTAATTTTTACCTTGTGCTGTCTTCTGTGGCAAACTTCATTTAATTTGCCCTCAAACTGAAAAGTCCAAATGAGCACATTTTGGTAGCATTCACACCTCCTTCTGTTTCTCTTACTTAGCAAATCAATTTGTTTATAATGTGTAGGTGAAGCCTGAAATTCTCAGCTGGACACCACGAATCATTCTTTTCCATAATTTTCTTAGTTCAGAGGTTCGGCCCTCTCTCTGGTAATTGGGTTGAGTGTAAGCTATATGAGTCTCCTCAACTTTTGTATTACATGATTCAGTCATTTATTGTGGTTATAGTTTTTTTAAGCCGCATACTGTCCTTGCCATTTCCGAAGCAAAACTGTAAGCCCGAGGCAGTAACATTATGCACATATACCACCTATACAATGGAAAATATGCAAAACCATTGTTGCTGAGGGTTTTTTTTGGCTATTCTTTACAGGAATGTGATTATCTAAGAGCAATTGCTAGACCAAGACTCCAGATTTCCACTGTAGTGGATGTCGCAACAGGAAAAGTATGTGGTTTGGCCTCTAATTTATAGCACATGTCATTTTCTCTGTCTCTCAGTACTGAGTAGGCATTTTCTCCATTTAATCAGCAAGCCAGCAAAGTTCAAATCTTAGTTGGCAACGTAGAAGGCTTCTGTCTTCATTTCTGTTTCTTAATTTTGTGTCCAACTTATACACTTCTACACCTGATAATACTATTAAGGGGGAAACATGACAGCAAAATCTAACTCACTCCATTTCTTAACATGACCTCGGTATACTAGGAATATTTTACTTGTGAGGTTGGAAGTCTTGCATGGATTCCTGTCAACACTATTCTCTTGCTTCTTCAAGCTTTAGCATTAATATGACCTATTTTGTCTGTTTCCATTATATGCTATTCTCTGTGATTTAGTTACGATTCGATTTATTTGACTCTTTCTTACATGTTTATTAAAGGTTTTGAGCATCTGTTTTTGACATGCTCTCGTGTATGGTTCCTTTATATGTTTATTAAATGATTAATTATAATACTGGAAGTGTTTTGAGGAATTTGTGGTGGTAGATCTCTCATTTGTTGGGTTTTTCACTTCTCTGTGGTTCTCCATTTCTGAAACTGCATATATATGCTTTTCTTGTCTTTTCTATATTTATAATGTTGCTGTTGTTATGTTCTCCAGGGTGTAAAAAGTGATGTTCGCACAAGTTCTGGTATGTTTGTGAATTCTAAAGAAAGAAAATTTCCAGTCATTCAGGTCCGTTCACCATACTTGACTCCTGGTTCCTTACCATTTATTGTTCAATATCCCTTTAATCTATGAAAATTCAACTGATGCCCTTCAGATATGTCTGTTCTGCAACAAATAACTTTGTAAGAACTTCTGTTTGTGTTGCATAAGATGAGTTTAATCTTTTCTGTTTGTTGTCAACTTGTCATTCTGTGACACAGAAGAGTACACGCATATGTTTGCTGTGTGACTGGTAAGGAGACATGTTCCGCTTATAAGTTACATGCCAAAATAAGATTTGCTTCGCATGTTGGTTGCATCTTTGTAAACAACATTATCTGAAATAATCCACCACTAGATTGTCATTTAACTACTTGTCCTTTTATTTTATCTGTTAGGTCGAAAGAACATGATGAATGTATGAGATTATCTTCACTTCTAATTTTAGTTTGAAACTAAGGTACTAATGCATCCTATTAGAAGTGGAACCAAGATTTGATATAGATATAATTTTGAGATTATTTTATTGTTTTGTGGATTGAATTAGAGAAAATCATGCTACCAAAAGGTAACACTCTCTACAATTAACATGTTTAGATCGATGGAAAAACTAGGCTATATAATTTGTAGCTTATGTTGGCAGGATGCCAAAAATGTCAGCAGTGGCACTTTTTAGTAACATATATTTAGTAACATTGTGGATGGTAGATAAACAATGATCCTTCACATTACAGATCATGTAGTGTAGTGTCTATTTATGTAAAGGTGCCTTGTAACAGCTTGGTCTAAAATCCGCTCAATGTCAGCCCACCGTGGGACGGATCGTGCACACATAGCACCTCATTTACATTTTTTACGTCGCTTTGTGTAAAATGGTTAACCCAGAGGTGCTACGTTTGGACTCAATAGGCATTATATACTACTACAACTTACTTTAGACAAACAATATGAAACTAATCCCACCACACAACTCCATATAGGCCACATGAGCCGCACAACGAGCAGGCCGAGGTATTAATTCACCCCCCAAATGGCTGACCCCCTCGGCAGCATACCGCATACGCGGTAAATGCCTAGAACCATCTCTCGGTATATATCCGTGCGTCCAGTATCAGCACATATGCCATACCGTGTGTCCACTCCGAGCCCACACGCGTCATGCGCCATATGCCCGCGCCCTTGTCCCGCATGCTCCCGTGCAGCGAAGGTTAATGATCTGGCCCAAAATCCGCTCAATGCACAGCCCACCGTGGGCGGACCCGTGCACACATAGCACCTCACTTACATTTTCGTCCACGCTTCGTGTAAAAGGATTAACCCAGAGATATTACGTTTGGACCCAACAGACATTATATACTACTACAACTCACTTTAGAGAAGCAATGTGAGACTAATCACACCACACAACTCCACATGGGTCACATGATCCGCACTACGAGCAGGCCGGGGTATTACATGCCTCTGATTTAAAATGTGGTTTGTGTGCCGTAATATATATTACTTTATTTACTTTATGTCTGATGCGTCCCTACTGAACTTTGTAGTTCAGCAATGTGGACTTTGTCAAGTCTAAAAGCTTCCATGAGCTTTTCCAAAACATCAGTAGCATATACCAGAATTATGTTTATGTGGTTTATCCTGGCACTATATTTTGGCTATTGCCGACACTGTTACGGACTTATAATCAGTCAAACTATCCAACCATGCATCATGCATTACATGATATCTACCCTTTATCACATGTTAGATTGACATTTGAGACTTTTTTAAACTTAATTAGTTTAATACTGTCTTCTCCTATTAACTTTTGCTTTGCGTTGTCCAGGCTATAGAGAAGCGAATTTCTGTATTCTCTCAGATACCTGAAGAAAATGGGGAACTCATCCAAGTATTGCGGTACTAGATTGAATTCTGACAGTAATTTTCTGAAGTTCTTTGACTTGACTATTGTTGTGAAGTTAACTTTAAGAACTACAGGTATGAACCAAGCCAATATTATAGGCCACATCATGATTACTTTGCTGATACTGTAAGTTGAACTCCCTGTATGGAAAGTTATACCTTATTATTCATCACCAGACTAGTCATAACATATTATTATTAGTCATTTCAGTACTAATCAATTATATGAATCAATAAAACTGTGAATGGTCGATCTGCAGTTCAACCTCAAACGTGGGGGGCAGCGTGTTGCTACAATGTTGATGTATTTGACTGATGGTGTTGAAGGCGGTGAAACCCACTTTCCTCAGGTTAGCTGAATTTATACCAACTTGTTATTATATCAAACACACTGTAAATGTGCCTTTTGTTTCTGTCACCTTATGTTTGATCATTGTACACCAGTTTTTTTTCAAGTACCTGCCGGAAATATGGTTGGCCATTGTAGTTATCGCTTCATTATGTGGCACATCCATGCATATTTTGTTCCATAGTTCACAAAATATAATGTGTAAAAATGGTGAAACAATATGTTTCCCATGCATATTTGGTTATCTTTTGATGTTATGTGATTGGTGGTGTGCGTTGTGTGTCATGTGTTGTGCCCAGGGATTAGAATACCGTTTCCGGAGGGAATCCTGCTAGGCGGTCGGTAACGGTTACTGGCCAGTAACCGGAATTCCCAAAAAAAAATAACTCGGTCAAAATTCGTCCAAATAAATTTGAATTTGAGATGTTTATGTCGGAATTTTGAATTTGAATTTGAAGTTCTCTAGCTGGTATTTCGAATCCCGGTTCCCATCGGTAAATCCGGTTACTGCCGGTGACCGGCGAACCGGCCGGGTTTTTCACCCCTTCTTGTGCCTACCTGATATTCTGCAACTCTTACCTCTGTTCCAGGCAGGAGATAGTGAATGCAGCTGTGGAGGAAAGATGGTCAGAGGACTATGTGTTAAGCCAAACAAAGGAGATGCTGTGCTCTTTTGGAGCACGGTGCGTTGTTCCCTCTCTAGTTTTAGACATCTAGCACAAAACGTACATCAAAGCATGAGGCAAAAGATCAAATATTTTTCCCCTAAAGAAAGATATAATATTTCCTTGTTATTAGTTGCAATCATTTTCTTAAATATTCAATGATTCATTACGCAAATGTTTGCTCCTACTATCATGCTAATTTTTTGGGCTTGTTCCAGGGACTCGATGGTAACACAGACTCCAACAGTCTTCACAGTGGGTGCCCTGTTCTGAAAGGGGAAAAATGGTCAGCTACGAAATGGATGAGGCAAAAGATGACTTTCTGATTATTTGGTTTGGCAGATAGGAGGGTGATTCTGTTCTTTCTAATATGTAATACAAATATACAACATTCCAATAATCTTATAAGTAAATGAATAGTGAAATGGACTTACTACCTGAGGCTCACATTAGATCTCGTGATACAAAAGGGTTAAGGTGGTCCAGGACCACTCAGGAAGATGAGAATTGGATCGAAACCATGAGAAATTTTTATTCTTTCAGATTTTTTAGTGTTTTCTTGTTCTCGCGTAAGTAGATGTAGAGGTAAGCAACCTCTGCAATAAAAACATTTGTGAAGCTAAGCAGGTATAACAAAGTCGACGTATATATAAAAACGATAACGGTTACTGGATTGATTACCTATGGTCGGTGTTGTGAAAAACGACCGAGGTGGCTGATAGATAGCCCGATTAGACGGTGGCGGTGACTAAACCTCGGGAATAGTATAATCGGTACGCTATTAACGTTTTATCGAACGATTAATCAGCTGTTTTCCGATTAATCGACCCTTTTCCCGTTTAAAAACTAAAACAGCTTATTATTACTCACTAATTACAATGCATCAGTTTATAACGTTGTGTTCATGTCTGTCCCACATAGATGAAGTATAAACTATGAAATGCAAATCATGGAACACGATGATTTGAAGAGTAATAATTTACGTTCTTTCAGGAAAAAAAGTTATAATTTACCAAATTTTTGGGGTAAATAAAATGTTTTTGTAATCATTTTTTAATATAAATAAAATATATTATTAAGAACTCACAATGGTCTGTCAACTTCCTTAATCGGTCGTGCCACGATTAATCGCTTAGCGGTACACTATTCATCGGATGAGTGCATACTATTTTTTCACAACACTGATTATAATAGCACTTAATTGGTCTATTATAATACCTGGGCGATAGTGAGTCAGCTTAATCAGGCAAACCCATCGAATCAATCTCACCTTGAGGTTTGATCCTCATCAGTTGCACCGCCCCTAAACCTTGTCATGCTCCCCTACGACAATCACAACCTCTCATATGCCTCCCTCACCCATCATCGTCAACTCCCATTTGCTACTGCCCCGTTGCCCCCACCTTATCGACAACTGCACCTTTGGGGACATCTACTTGCCTCCCTCTTATTGCCATCATTGGCGCACCTTTGCACCTATCGTGGTCTCCAACATTTTCGCCGTCAGCAATGACCACACCTCCTTGACCACCTCTATCAGCGACCTGCGTCCTGAACTCTAACTCAAACGGATTCCTGTTTTCTTGGTTGTCAAGCTTATTATTCTAAGAATTCATATTAGCTAAAATCATAGATGTCTTGCCTTAAACCTATGTGATGAGGACATCCCTACTACTACCACTTCCACGTCTTCTACAAGTATTGATGAAGCATCACCAGGTCCAATGACTAGAGCCCGAGCAAGGTTTTTAAATAAACAGGTGAATTTGTTTCTTAATACATTGCCTTTTATTGATGAGAACAATATACTACCTTATGCTAGTTTTTTTGTGCATTCTTACGTGTGAAGGATATGACAGCTTTGGAACCGAGAGGGGGTAAGGGAGTCCTGGCTCAAAGCATTGGAAGAGCAGGGAGAACAAGTCCATTCGGTCAGCACTTAGGAGTTCTATTCGGCCACAAGCAAAGAACCCATGCTGCAAGAATATAGGAGGGAATCTGCATGGTGTGCTGCATGTGATCTTCATGGAAAGAAACTTTCTTGCATGGCAGTTTCGGGTGGAATTAAGGAGGCCGCATTCATGACTGATTCAGTGGAGAGTTAAAAGGAAGGTTAATGTGGTGTCGCTGCATGCAAGGAAGGATTGATTGGTGGCCTGGTGCATGTGCGTGGAATTTGCATGCACTTGACTGAATCAAATCAATGTGATTGGTTGTAACCTTTTAGGCATGTTTTCTATTTTTAGTAGTTGGCAAAGAATTGGAAACCCACTTGATTCCATGCCATCAGCTAGCACATGGACAGTATCCTGTTCGGTTGGAACGGAATTGTCTTGGTCCATTAAAAGCTAGCAGATGGCAATGTTATAGGGAGAACCAATATTTTGAGATTAAATAAAAAAACAGATTACTTTTCTTCTTGATAGCCGAGGGTATCAATGGGGAAAATTGAGAGTTCTTGCTAATTGAGATCGTTCAACCTTTCCGTTGGGAATTGGGAGCGCGATAGGGCTTCGCTTGGTGGTCGTGAAGTCCAGTGCGTGTGTTCTTGCGAATTAAAGAGTGTTCGTTCTTACATTGGCAACGGAGGATCACTACGATTTGAGAGGCCACACGTGAGTATCTTGATCCTACATCGAGAAGATCGGGCGACCCCGTATCATCTTGGTATCAGAGCGCGGTTGACTCGGTAGGATTACTTATCCTTAGTTTAGATTGATGTTATTTCTTTGTTCTTAATACCTAGAGTCCATAAACTGAAATTTGCAACACAAAAATTCCAAACCCTAATTTTGGCATCTGTTATTTCCTGTGAGTTTAGTTAGGTTTTAATTCATTAGAATTTTTTGTTTAGTGCTGATCATAGTGTTCTTTGTGTTGCTTAATCTTTATTTCCAATCAAATAAAAAAATTGTTGGTTCGTCTTTGCTACGATGTGCACTTTGCTACCGCCGAACGATCATTACTGACACAATTGCTACGATGATCCGAGAGGACGAATTCGTGACGCCTGCGGTGTTTCGTTTTGTTGCGAGACAACGCGTTTTGCTCATGGTGCTACAGATTGCGAATCGCTCTCGTAGCATCACGTCTCCGAACAACAAGCGATGCAGATGCTGCAACATCTCGCAGCGACTCTGATCGAATTTGCTACAAGATTCGAGGTTGCTACGATTGCCCAAGTCAGAAACAAGTGAAAAAACCACTGATTTTTTCCTTTCGTCTTCGAGACTAGTCTTTTATAATTGCTTAGGGCTGTTCACTGAATTATTTACACTTGCTGAAATTTAGAACTTGCGTGGGGAACTTTAAACCCTAGTTTCGGCAAAAAAAAAACACGAAAGAAAGAAAAGACAAGCCACAAGTCAAAAAAAGAAAATCATGGCTATGAAGTAAAAAGAAAAAGAAAAAAAAGAGAAAGATATTGGTCGAAACTTGGGAAAAGGATAACCTTCGTTTATAATTTCAGATTGTGTATTTAATTTCGTTGAGCAATCTTGTGCCCTTATATTTCATATTATTGCAATTGGCTAGCGTCTCTCCTAGTACTTGGTGCAAAACGAGCTAGTTTTCATCTTAATTTCAGATTGCATCTCACTAGCTCATTCCTTTGTTTGCATTGAGTCACATTTATCTTTGCGTGTGCGTCATACACTTCGCTTAAATACTTTGGATCAGGACTTAAGCAAAATATTCTAGCTTGGATTATTACTTAGCTTTACAACATCAAGAATTTCAGATTACTAGGATATACACCTCCATACCAAGCTCCACTAAATAACCGTTGTTATGCAATTGTGAGCACTTTTAAATTCGCCTGATCATCACTTTGCTATTGTAACTTCCACCAAGTATAAGTTTCTTTTGGCCTTAATTCACTTCGGAAGGGTAAGAACTTTACTTGGGAGAGAAAAGAGAGATTGAGTGATTTTGACTAATCATCCATATACACTCTGTTTGTGTTTTCTTTTGCACAATCTAACCATGTCAGGTGGAGAAGATAATTATGGTGAGGAGCATGCTGTTGATCTCAATGCCCCGGTGACTCGCTTCCAACATCAGGCATTGAGGAGTACATTGCAACAAGAATTTGTAGCTGGCACCACTGCAATGGGGGAAGAACTCAAGGCGGATATGCAGGATCTCCGCATTGACATCAATCAACAAATGAATGTGTTGCGTACGGGCATCGTGAATGATGTCATACGGGCACTTCGTCGGCAGCAAGAGGAAGATAGTGTGCATCTACCGGCTCGCATACCTCCACGAGATGAGGAGGTCGTTGCACGAGTCGCCCAGGATGCTCAACAACGGCGAGACGGTGTGGTGGCACAAGCCATACGGCCACCTCCACCTGGGAGAGGAGGTGGGGAGGCGCCCAAGGACCCGGGAGGGGCCGTGGGCATGGAGGCCGAGGTGGGGGAGCACCTCACTTCGACGATGATGACTTGTACCACTACGATGATGGATACCACCGTCGACACCGCCACGGCAATGAACGGCCTCATGAAGAGAAATTTGGTAAGCTTAAATTTACTATACCAACATTTTCAGGAACACATGATCCCGAAGATTACCTCACTTGGGAGCTCAAGGTGGACAAGGTGTTCCGTATGCACAATTACTCTGAAGAAAAGAAAATACACATGGCTGCACTTGAATTTGACAAGTATGCGCTCATATGGTGGGAACAAGTTCAAAACCAAAGGAGAGAGTACAATGAACCTCCTATCACGACATGGGAAGAGATGAAGTATCACATGAGAGCGAGGTTTGTTCCTAAACATTACAAACATGATTTATTTGATAAATTGCAGCAAATAAAGCAAGGCACTCTCACGGTGGAAGAGTATTATAAAGAGATGGAGATGACCATGATTCGAGCTAGTATATTTGAGCAAGAAGAACAAACAATGGCTCGCTTCCTTGCTGGTTTGCACCCTCCCATCAAGCGCATCACCGAATTTCAGCCCTACAACAACATGGTAGAGTTGGTGCATCAAGCAACCAAGGCTGAAAGGCAAGTGCAACAAGATATGAGAGCAACAAGAATATCATCATATACACCCCGTTCCGCACCTACAGGAGGTAAATCCACAACCCGTTTCAATTCTTTTAAAACTAATCCATCTAGTGGAAGTTTTGCTCCTAGTTCCAGTGCTGCACCAGGCGGGAAAAATGCAACAACACCCATTGCCAAGAAAGTTCCAACACCTTCTAGTTCGTCTTCAGTGGGTTCTACAGCAAGAAGTAGTGCCATCCAATGCTTCAAATGCCTTGGACGAGGTCATATGCAAAAAGATTGCCCAAATAACAAGGTTATGTTGCTATTGGAGAATGGAGAGTATGACTCTACTAGCGAGGAAGAAGGTGAGGCCCTTGCTGATTTGGGAAGATTTGGAGATGTACATGAGGAAGGACACGAGAGGGAGGCGCATGAGGATGGTTTTTGTGACCCCGAGGCTGGGCCTATCCTTGTGTGTACACCGACTGTGTTGAGTGTGCAAGCAAAACCTACTCATGAGCAGCGCTGCAATCTTTTTCAAACACGAGCTCAGGTGAGTAAAGATGGTAAATGTTGCAAAGTCATTATTGATGGTGGAAGTTGTCACAATTTAGCTAGTAAAGAACTTTGCACTAAACTTGGGTTGAAATACAAGAAACGTCCACATCCATATCAAATTCAATGGTTGAATAATGATGGTTCTATGAAGGTTGGATACACTGTTGATGTTAGTTTTCAGATTGGGAATTATCGAGATACTGTGGAGTGTGATGTTGTTCCCATGGATGTATGTCACTTACTTTTAGGAAGACCATGGCAATATGATAGATCTGTGATTCATGATGGTAGAACAAATCAATATAAGTTTACATGGAATGACAAAGAAATAACATTGCGACCTTTAACTCCTTCTCAAATTGTGATTGATAACATGCAAAAGATTGAGATGAAAGTAGAGAATGAGAGAGGGAAGGAGCAAAAGAGTGTGACTCCATAAAGGGTGATTGAGAGACACAAGCTACAACTGAATGGAAAAAGAAAGAATGAGGGAGAGAAAAAGTTAGTCATGATAGCCACTAAATCTGATTTGAGAGAGATGAGAGATGATCCCACTTTGATGCACTTTGTATTGCTATACAAAGATGTTTTGCTTTCTACTAATGACTTAACCTCTCTTCCTAGCGTGGTTTCTCAAGTTTTGCAGGCTTATGAGGATGTCTTTCGGAGGAAGTACCACTGCCTACCGCCTATTCGAGGCATTGAACATCAAATTGACTTGGTGCCGGAGCTCCACTTCCCAACCGCCCGCACTGCACTGCACAAACTGGAGGAGACAAAAGAAATTCAGTGACAAGTGCAAACGCTCATGGAAAAAGGGTATGTACACGAAAGTCTTAGTCCTTGTGCCGTTCCTGTCATTCTTGTTCATAAGAAAGATGGTACATGGAGAATGTGCGTAGACTGTAGAGCTATCAATAATATTATCATTCGATATCGTCATCCTATTCCTAGGTTAGATGATATGCTTGATGAATTGAGTGGCTCTACTATCTTTTCTAAGATTGATTTGCGTAGTGGATATCATTAAATACGAATGAAACATGGTGATGAATGAAAAACTGCTTTTAAAACGAAATTTGGCTTGTATGAATGGTTAGTGATGCCTTTTGGTTTATCTAATACTCCTAGTACATTCATGCATTTAATGAACCATGTTTTGAGACACTTCATTGGAAAATTTGTGGTAGTCTATTTTGATGATATTTTGATATATAGCCGCTCATTGGAAGAACATGTTGAACACGTTAGACAAGTGCTAGACGTGCTAAGAACTGAACAATTGTATGCTAATCTTGAGAAGTGTACTTTTTGCACAAACAAAGTGGTGTTCTTAGGCTATGTTGTTTCAACTTATGGAATTGAAGTAGATGACTCTAAAGTTGAAGCTATTCGAAATTGGCCTACTCCTGTCAATGTTAGCCAAATTCGTAGCTTTCATGGGTTTGCTGGTTTTTACCGTCGTTTTGTGAAAGATTTTAGCACCATTGCTGCCCATTAAATGAATTAACTAAAAAGGGAGTTGCTTTTGAATGGGGAGAATCACAAGATAAAGCATTTGCTGAATTAAAGAAATGTTTGACTGAAGCACCATTGCTCGTTTTACCTGATTTCACTAAAACTTTTGAGATTGAATGTGATGGTAGTGGGATAGGTATTGGTGGTGTTTTGATGCAAGACAGAAAACCTGTTGCATACTTTAGTGAGAAACTTAGCGGTGCATAATTGAATTATCCTGTTTATGACAAAGAATTATATGCTCTTGTGCGTGCTTTAGAGACTTGACAACATTATCTTTGGCCTAAGGAATTCATCATTCATTCTGATCATGAAGCTTTGAAATACTTGAAAGGCCAAGCTAAACTGAATCGTAGACATGCTAAGTGGGTTGAATTCATTGAAACTTTTCCATACATTGTTAAATACAAGAAAGGCAAAGAGAATGTGGTAGCTGACGCATTGTCTAGAAAGAATGTGCTTTTTAAATCATTTGGAAATTAAGGTTCCTGGATTAGAGAGTTTGAAAGAATTATATGCTTCTGATCATGAATTTTCAACACCATATTCTAAATGCAAAGATGGGAAAGGATGGGACAAGTATCATATCCATGATGGTTTTCTATTTCGAACTAACAAGCTATGTGTTCCAGATTCTTCTGTGCGTTTGTTATTGTTGCAGGAATCTCATGCAGAGGGGGCTTATGGGACATTTTGGTAGAGAGAAGACCTTCATGATGTTGGCCGATGACTTTTATTGGCCAAAGATGATGCGTGATGTTGAGAGGTTTGTTCAGCGTTGTGTTACATGTCATAAAGCTAAGTCTAAACTTAATCCACATGGTTTGTATACTCCACTTCTAGTTCCTAGTGCTCCTTGGGAAGATATTAGCATGGACTTTGTTTTGGGACTGCCTAGGACTAAGAGGGGGAGGGATTCTGTTTTTGTAGTTGTGGATAGGTTTTCTAAGATGGCACACTTTATTCATTGTCATAAGAGCGACGATGCGTCGCATGTAGCTGACTTGTTTTTTAGGGAAATTGTGCGATTGTATGGCGTGCCTCGCACCATTATTTCAGATCGTGATGTGAAATTTATGAGCTATTTCTGGAAGACTTTGTGGGCTAAGCATGGGACAAAGTTACTCTTTTCGACAGCCTGTCACCCACAAACCGATGGACAAACAGAGGTGGTGAACCGTACACTCTCAATGTTGTTGCGGACAATGATAAAAAAGAACTTAAAAGAGTGGGAGGATTGTCTACCGCATGTTGAATTTGCATATAATAGGGCGGTGCATTCTACTACTCAATTGTGTCCATTTGAGGTGGTGTATGGCTTCAAACCGACCACGCCACTTGATTTGATGTCACTTCCATTACAAGAACGTGATAATATGGAGGCTTCGACGCGTGCTGATTTTGTGAAAAAGCTCCACGAACAGACTAAAGAGGTAATTGAAAAGAAGGTACGTGCGTATGCTTCTAAAGCTAACAAGTCTAGAAAGAAATTGCTATTTGAACCAGGTGACTTAGTATGGGTACACCTTCGCAAAGAACGCTTTCCGGAGAAGCGTAAATCAAAGTTGATGCCCCGTGGTGATGGCCCTTTTAGAGTACTTGCCAAGATCAATGATAATGCATACAAGATAGAGCTTCCGGGAGATGATTATGGTGTAAGTACTACTTTTAATGTTGCTGATTTGTCACCATTCTTTGGGCAAGACGACACAGAGTCGAGCACGACTCCTTTTCAAGAGGGAGGGGATGATGAGGACATCCCTACTACTACCACTTCCACGTCTTCTACAGGTATTGATGAAGCATCACCAGGTCCAATGACTAGAGCCCGAGCAAGGCTTTTAAATAAACAGGTGAATTTGTTTCTTAATACATTGCCTTTTATTGATGAGAACAATATACTACCTTATGCTAGTTTTTTTGTGCATTCTTACGTGTGAAGGATATGACAGCTTTGGAACCGAGAGGGGGGTAAGGGAGTCCTGGCTCAAAGCATTGGAAGAGCACCGGGAGAACAAGTCCATTCGGTCAGCACTTAGGAGTTCTATTCGGCCACAAGCAAAGAACCCATGCTGCAAGAATATAGGAGGGAATCTGCATGGTGTGCTGCATGTGATCTTCATGGAAAGAAACTTTCTTGCATGGCAGTTTCGGGTGGAATTAAGGAGGCCGCATTCATGACTGATTCAGTGGAGAGTTAAAAGGAAGGTTAATGTGGTGTCGCTGCATGCAAGGAAGGATTGATTGGTGGCCTGGTGCATGTGCGTGGAATTTGCATGCACTTGACTGAATCAAATCAATGTGATTGGTTGTAACCTTTTAGGCATGTTTTCTATTTTTAGTAGTTGGCAAAGAATTGGAAACCCACTTGATTCCATGCCATCAGCTAGCACATGGACAGTATCCTGTTCGGTTGGAACGGAATTGTCTTGGTCCATTAAAAGCTAGCAGATGGCAATGTTATAGGGAGAACCAATATTTTGAGATTAAATAAAAAAACAGATTACTTTTCTTCTTGATAGCCGAGGGTATCAATGGGGAAAATTGAGAGTTCTTGCTAATTGAGATCGTTCAACCTTTCCGTTGGGAATTGGGAGCGCGATAGGGCTTCGCTTGGTGGTCGTGAAGTCTAGTGCGTGTGTTCTTGCGAATTAAAGAGTGTTCGTTCTTACATTGGCAACGGAGGATCACTACGATTTGAGAGGCCACACGTGAGTATCTTGATCCTACATCGAGAAGATCGGGCGACCCCGTATCATCTTGGTATCAGAGCGCGGTTGACTCGGTAGGATTACTTATCCTTAGTTTAGATTGATGTTATTTGCTGTTCTTAATACCTAGAGTCCATAAACTGAAATTTGCAACACAAAAATTCCAAACCCTAATGTTGGCATCTGTTATTTCCTGTGAGTTTAGTTAGGTTTTAATTCATTAGAATTTTTTGTTTAGTGCTGATCATAGTGTTCTTTGTGTTGCTTAATCTTTATTTCCAATCAAATAAAAAAAATTGTTGGTTCGTGCTGCTACAGTGTGCACTTTGCTACCGCCGAACGACTGTTACAGCACACGAATTGCTACAGTGATCCGAGAGGACGAATTCGTGACGCTGCAGTGTTTCTGTTTTGTTGCGAGACAACGCGTTTTGCTCATGGTGCTACAGTGCACGAATCGCTACTGTAGCATCACGTCTCCGAACAACAAAGCGATGCAGCTGCAAAGATCTCGCGCAGCTCGATGCCGAATTTGCTACGATATTCGAGGTTGCTACGATTGCCCAAGTCGTAAATGATGAAAAAACCACTGATTTTTTCCTTTCGTCTTCGAGACTAGTCTTTTATAATTGCTTAGGGCTGTTCACTGAATTATTTACACTTGCTGAAATTTAGAACTTGCGTGGGGAACTTTAAACCCTAGTTTCGGCAAAAAAAAAAACACGAAAGAAAGAAAAGACAAGCCACAAGTCAAAAAAAGAAAATCGTGGCTATGAAGTAAAAAGAAAAAGAAAAAAAAAGAGAAAGATATTGGTCGAAACTTGGGAAAAGGATAACCTTCGTTTATAATTTCAGATTGTGTATTTAATTTCGTTGAGCAATCTTGTGCCCTTATATTTCATATTATTGCAATTGGCTAGCGTCTCTCCTAGTACTTGGTGCAAAACGAGCTAGTTTTCATCTTAATTTCAGATTGCATCTCACTAGCTCATTCCTTTGTTTGCATTGAGTCACATTTATCTTTGCGTGTGCGTCATACACTTCGCTTAAATATTTTGGATCAGCACTTAAGCAAAATATTCTAGCTTGGATTATTACTTAGCTTTACAACATCAAGAATTTCAGATTACTAGGATATACACCTCCATACCAAGCTCCACTAAATAACCGTTGTTATGCAATTGTGAGCACTTTTAAATTCGCCTGATCATCACTTTGCTATTGTAACTTCCACCAAGTTCTTGCATTGGCAACGGAGGATCACTACGATTTGAGAGGTCACACGTGAGTATCTTGATCCTACATCGAGAAGATCGGGCGACCCCGTATCACTATGCCAATGGAACCCTAGTGAGCCAAAATTTAATCTTAACACAATGTCTAAGTTTTTCTTTCCTTTTTCTTGTCTGTGCGAAATCAAAAATTCTTTTTTAGATGTGAAATCATAAATTGTGAAAAATAGAATATAATAATAGAAAGAGAAAAATTGAGCGAAGCTGCAGTGACACGCGGCCGCAGGTGGGTGGGAGGTCACATAGCTACACTGAGAGTGGCTACGGGCCTCGAGCTGCAGGAGGGCTCGAGTAGGTAGGTGGCGAGTGAGCTTGACCAAGGGCGCAACCGGGGCGACGCCGATGGAGGACACGTGCGAGTGGCGGCAGGGGCAGAGACAAGGTATGCCCAGGGGTCTGGCCCCTCTCATGATTTTTTTTACTACCTTTCATTAGCATGTAGCAGTATTGGAATTTTACTAGGACTAAGCCCTTACTAATTTAATTTATGTGATTAAGTAACAATTAGGATGAAACTAAAAAGCCTAGAAGTTAATTTGTGACACGTGAAACCATCTTATGTAGTATCTAGATTCTATTTTGTTTGCAAATTTTTAAGCTAGTATTGAGTCTAATTTGTACTGTACAAGCATATGATATTTCATCTCCCTGCATGTTTAGAGTTTGATCAAACAGTTCTTCCTCATATTTGACTTCTACCACACCTTTCACGGCTCGGTGAAGTGCGCGTGTGCACTAAACTCCACCAAACTCAAGTTTTATCATATCATTATTTATTATTTATTGCTTTTTCATATAAAAGTTTCTCATGTGAAAACTTCTATTTTTTGTAAGGAAAAATTGAGGAGTTACCACTCCTAAGCATCTTGATTTAGGATTTGACACATTTAAGTTTCTTTTTGAATAGGGAGGGGTAAATGCATCTTTTCACAGTGGATTTTGGTGCAAAATAAAAACAAAAATACTGGAATACGCTCGGGGTGTCAAATCATAGGTATTTAGTGCTTAGGAGCGGCAGATTATCAAGAAAAAACTGAAAGGTGGCAAATACTAAATCAAAGAGCTTAGGAGTGATAAATCATGAATTTCCCTTTCATAAGTAGCTTAAACTAGACGATAACAAATTCATGTCTCTCCTCGAGCTATCCACCCTTAATCCTGGCTCCGCCCCCGAGTGGCAGGAAGGGTAGGACTTGCGACGGGCATAGCGGGCACCCGCGATCGTGACCTAGCTGCGGCTCGAAGGTTGCATCTCTGTATGTTGCTGAAATCTTTGAAACTTTTGTGATTTCTTATGAACCTTGAAAAACTTTTGCTGGAACTCGCTCATATTTTTGAAACTTGCTTCTACTAGTTTGAATCTTGCATAAAACTTGTTTGAAACTCACGTTTAGTTTTTTTTATTCTTGAAACTTAAAGTTTCGTTTTTGAAACTCATGAAACATTAAGTTTCAATTTTTTCTCAAAACTTTGAAACAACTTGAAATAGAAACGTGAAGTTTCATGGTGTCATGTTTGTTTTGATCAGAAACTTATTAAAACTTACTTGAAACTATTTCTGAAAGAGAATCAAACCTTACGTGGGTGGCTAGTGGAGGTGATTATACCCCCAGCTCACCAGGGTTCAAACCCCACGTTTGGTCTTGCGTGTCTCATTTAGGAGGATTTTCTTTCAGTGGGAAGCGACGTGTTCGTCGCAAGCGAGACGTCGATAGTGACTTCGTCATTTCTTCGTCAAGTTCCACTCGTCTAGTCTCTATTGTAGACGTTGTGTGTGAGCATATATGTGTTGTTCTGCGTGTTTCTCAAAAAAAAACTATTTCTGAAACTTGTTGAAATGTGTTGAAACTAATACGAAATTTTCATGAAATACGCAGAAACTTGCTTGAAACATCAAACTCGAAATCTAAAACCCTTCGTAAACCTTTCACGAAAAGCACACTGAAACCTATTCTGAAACTTCAAACCTGAAACCTTCGTGAACTTTTATACAACTAAACATCATGAAACTGTGAAACTGCGCGTCGTCGGCTAGCTGCTCCCGCATAGGAAAACACCTCGCGTACAAAATCGGCTTGCCAACTCCACAGAAGGCCCAGATGAAACGACCACTCGGATGGACGCCTCAGATTCACCACATCCACATATAAAATGGCCACCTCCCCTCTCTCGAACTCCCTTCCAGCCCTAGCCCCTTCTCTCCGCGCCGCTACCTCGCGCTTGCCCCTCTCCCCTCCATCGCAAGAACGCCAAATACCACCGCATCTCCAAGATGGTACGGTGATTCGATTGTGCCTTTTTTTTTAACCTATTTTGTTGAATTTATTTTCTTGTTTGCTCGTTCGATCCGAGATTATTCATGGCGCGTGACTTCTTTTCTTGATTCTGTTTGGTGTTTTGGGTTGGGAATCGGAGCAGGTGCTGCAGAACGACATCGATCTGCTCAACCCGCCGGCGGAGCTCGAGAAGCTCAAGCACAAGAAGAAGCGCCTCGTCCAGTCCCCCAACTCATTCTTCATGGTACGTGCACATCAGCAAATCTCTCTCTCTCTCTCTCTCGTCATGATTGAATGGTGCACATCACGTAGGATCTGTAGGAGATAGTCCTTTATTGTGCCGTCTAATGGGTGTCCTGGGCTCTAATTGTGTGTTACCTTTGTGTTCATGTGTGCAGGATGTCAAGTGCCAGGGTTGCTTTAACATGTAAGAGCTCTTGATCTTTTCCCCCCTTTTAGAGTACTGTACCTGCTGCTTGATGTCGGTTGGTTGCTTGATGTGTGAAATTTACATAAATTACAGCATGTGTGCTGTGTTTAAAAATGGTCTGCAACCTATGGCTAGGCAAGTTATATCTTCCAGTGGTTATTTGACAGAGGTTGAAGTGTTGTGGTTTTGAGAGATTGCGTCCATCTAGCAAGTTTACGAGCTTGTACACTCTTAACGGCTGATTTAGTTCGCTGATATGCTATCGGTTTTTTCATGAGTAGTTATGTTGCTCAATTTGCGATGGATCAGTGTTTGGAAAACTGTTGATATTTATGAAGATGGAAATTGTTATTGGTATGCCATTTCTGTTTCGTTAGTTTCCAGCAAGGCAGTTAAAGTTGCAAGGCGCTAGGTTCGTAAACTGCTGTAAGCGGAAGGTGCACGCCTGACAATTGTTAGGCACAATGATAATAACAGAAATAGTTCCCTATTATCTAGAGAGTAGAGGGCAAATATCAGGTGGAATCCACCCTACATATGTAAACTCCGTGGAAACCATTTGTACAAGTTTACAAAAATTCTTAAAAAATTACCATATGTAGGGGAGTAGATATTCTATAACCATGTAAAATTTTAATATCAAACTCAGTCGCATTCAAAAGATATGAGATATTGACTGCACCACGTCTAAGAGCCTGGGCACGCCCTTTTTTTTATAGCATTGGTTTCTAGTTTGCAACTTGGTTGCAACTTGGAAGTGTTTTGGAAAATTATTGATAGCTATGTAGATGGAAACTGTTGTTGTGCCATGTCTGTTTTTCTTAGTTTCCAGTTTGACTGAGACTGAAAGCGTTCTTATTCATCAGCTTAAACTTTAGTGTTTATGTAGACGACGCCAGTAATGTTGAGAATTCCATAGTGTTATGTCCAGTAGCTTGTTATTGTTTCTGACTCGAATTGTATTTATGTACTATCTACTAATTCTACCAAATTAGGATATTCTTGTCATCTAGCCTTAGCTTCGCTTCACGACATTGAAAACTTTGAGATACATCCTGTCTCTGTTTTATGACATGTTGGTCTAACGGTGGATGTGTTAAACTTTCTGTTGCTGTGATTGCAGAACGACTGTGTTCAGCCACTCTCAGACTGTGGTGGTGTGCCCGGGCTGCCAAACCGTGCTCTGCCAACCTACTGGGGGGAAGGCAAGGCTCACTGAGGGTTGCTCCTTCCGTCGGAAGGGCGACTAGGTCATGTGGTTGGTTATGGGAAAATGATGCCCTGATGAACAATACTATCTACTGCTTTTCCCTGATATGTACTGGTCAAATTTTGTTAATTATGCCCGCCTGTTTACCACCCTGAACGTTGTATCAACGCGTTATATATCCTACCCGTTTTTTAATAAGAAATCCTCGTCGTTCCATTGTTCAAGGCAGCAGCAGAATCGCTTGCTACCACAGAATTACCGCTGCTGGGATTGAATCCAGCCAAAACATGGACATGCCCGGATCCATTGCAGCACCAAAACCAGCCAACACACTGAGGAGCAAATAGTACTCTAAATTCTAGAAAGTTACAACGCAAACAATACTTAGCTTTCCTAAACAAAACACCAATATTTGAAAGATCACGATTTGTGTTATCCAGAGTAGCTTTCAAATTTATAGCATCAATTTCTTCTTTAATTCTTCCCATACCTGTCATTGCAGCAAAATACAAAGCTTGAAGACAGGCCTCCGCCTCGCAATGAAGAAGCATCTTGAACATTTTGTAAATTACTTACACCTGCTCCATGCACCTGGCAATCTACGTCCTGTATGACAAACCCCGACATGAAGGATCGTGGGAATACTACGATAGCACAAAACAAATTTTTTGCCACGCAACCAAGGACCTCTGCAGTAGTAGTTGTGCTCCCCGCACGTCTTCTCCTTCTGCTCCTGGGATCGTCACGAGTTGCGGATCGTCCTAATACTGATGCTTTGCAACAACACCTCTAATATATCCATACATACGGGGCAGGGATACCACACGCTAAAGTACTAGCATCGGCGGCATAATTGAGGAAGGCGCGGTGGCTATTAGGGTTTTGGGAGTTCTTCAAAAGCTTATCTTACCCCAAGCCATCGCCCCTCTATATATAGGCATCCATGACGGGTCTTCAACTTGAGATCCATTAGGAACTCGAGGCTTATAAGAATTCGGATCACAATTTAAATCAAATCCTTACTCTTTAAGTGTGTGACCCTATAGGTTCATGCGTGATCGATTGTGACTCGGAAACTCTTTTTCGACCAAGAGTCATTAGCGGTACCTAGTAGCACATAACGATTCCCGAATACACAAAGAATATATCGGACGAATCTTAATGTAATATGATCTACGACCAAGTCCTCATCACTTACGACCAGGTCCTATCTCTATACGACCAGTTTGTATTCGGTCACGACCAGTTCGCAACTTCTTACGACCAAGTTTCGACCACTCTGTGATTACGTTCGACCAGTCTACGACCAGCTCGTATCTCCATACGACCAGTTTACGACCAGCTTGGAGACCTCGAGGACCTCTCCCCGCGGAGGAGGTCCTAGAAAGCGGTTGTCCGTCTGGTCGAACTAGACTACCTGTTTGTGTATTATCCCTTTGCCTCACGACGTCTGGTTGAACTCCAGGTGAGATTATTTGTCATCCATGGAATGTTCAATTCTTTCTCGATCAAATGTCGAATAACTTCATGTGGTCGACGCTTCGACCACTAGTGGTATGACCATGCACTTTCTTTATCCGACCACAACGAGGGGGCCAGAGACATATCTCCTGTTATGTTAGGAGAACAAATCTCATATCTAACTAGTCATATTTCTTCCCATGTTTCATAGCATACTCGAAAGCTACCTTTATAACTACCCAGTTACGAGCAGCGTTTGGCAACCCCTAAGAGTGCTATTACACATGTAGAAAACCATGCTGATCTCAGGTCTAAGAATTATATATCATCATTGCTTGAGACCAACTAATGAAATATAGAAACATAACAATCTCAATAGTATTTCAAGGTGGGTCTTATCCAACACCATATTCTCTATTATGTGTCCATATGTAATACTCCAGAGTAGAATTTGAGAGAAAGCCAATTATTCGAAGAAAAAAACTATTTAGAACTTGATCCAAGAGAAGAATCAAATAAAAAATACTTAATTAAACAGATAACAGAGGGGTTTGCAGCATTATTTGGGCAATTTGGGCCTGGGTTTTGGCCCAAGAGGGCAGCATGACCGACCAAAAAGGGGGGAGGCGCCACCCTGCCTCAAACCCTAGCCGCCCCTCCTCTTCCCCCCTTGGCCGCACCCCCTCCCTCTCCCCCCTTGGCCGCCCCCATTCCCCTCTTTCCCCCTGCGCCTCCCCATGTCCAGCAGCACTTCCTCCAACATTGAAGCCCCTTGCTGCTGGCCAAGAAGGTGTTCCTCCTTGTCGGTGTCGAGGAGGAAGAAGGAGGATTGTCCGGGAGATAGATCGGCCAAGAAGAGGAAGGAGAAGAAGAAGAGGAAAGGGGAAGGGGAAGGGAGAGATCGTGACCTGGGGTGAGTGTTCATCACGTTCGGTGGTGGTTCTTCAAGGGTAAGACCCCATCCCCTTCGATTAGAAGCATACTTAATTATTGTAGCAAAGTCGGTAATTAGGTCTGCTCAGGACAGTTCGTGTTAGATCGACATTTTGATATAGTTATGGGCAGATTCAGCTCTGGACATCTCCTCGAGTTTTGTAGAGGACGTCAGTAGCTTTCGATGAAGTGCTAGATCGCATTATTTGGACCTCTGTAGAAAAAGTTATGAATTTATTAGTATAATTGTTCTGCGAATCTGTCAACTCTCTGACAGGTTTTAGTAATCTGATTGGAGCAAACAGTTAAAGGAAAAAAATAGAGGAACTCAGTATAACTAAAGTTGTAGATAATTGTCATAGCTTTCAGGGAAGCCCAAGAACGCGAAATTTGGACAAACGAGTCGAAAGTTATGGTCGTTTTAGCGTACTGTCCAGAGAACCTGACGTGAAAATGACGTTCTGATAATTAGCATAACAAGGTTATTATATGGCTGAATCAGGAGGGTCCACCAACTAGGTTTATTTGGGGAAATTGATAACCTTTCAACGAAGTCCAAGAACACCTCATTTGGACTCCTGTACTAAAAGATATGAATTTTAGAATGCATCTGTCCACAGAAGGGACAGAACGACGTTTAGGAATTGGAGTTGGGCTCACGATAAAAGAACTATTGCAAGTTCGTGTTTACTTTTATAGTTTGTTTGGTCTATTATTGTTGTCTTAGTATGATTTTAAATGAATCTAGGTGGGGGACTGGTCCCGGAGGCAGCACCTTCTTCCCATCCTCCGTTCTCACGCGGTTGAGGCAAGTACCCTGTTTGGTATAGTAGTTATGGATGGTTTGACAATACTTGCTAGTATTTGATATTTAGCAGCTGTGGTTGATTGATAGTGTGTATGCTGGTTAAAGATGATGAATGCTTATGATACATGCTAGTATTTGGTATATATTAGCTGTGGTTGATTGATGGTATGATATGCTGGCTATAGATGATGTATGCTTATGATATGAATGGTTATTATTCATGTATAGTGTTGATGTTGTTCATGCTTATTGCAAAACTGTTATTGTTCATGTGCACTGTGAGAGCATACATAAGGCCTGGTCACGCGGTGATCAGGAATGCACGATTGAGGTCCCCACATTCGTGGAATGTGGGTAATGAGGAGAGGTCCCCGTCATGTAAACGATGGGCTTATGGTCCCCACACTTGTGGAGTGTGGGCTTGAGGTCCCCTTTACTTGTGGAGTAATTGATAATTGGTCCTTGCGCTTGCGAGTATAGGCATGGGTATGCAGCGACGGTTGCATATCCCGCATTACCAGTGTAATGCACAAAAGAGTGAAAAAGAGAAAAGATGCATTGCACACATGCATTCATACATCATGAGACATGGTTTCCGAGCAAAGTTTAGAACTGGATGTTGATGCTGTAATTGTGAAGTTAGTGTTTCTTTTTGTGGTACTAGCTGAGTTCTTGAACTCACTCTTGCTTTTGTTGTGTTTTAGGTACCGTTGCAGGAACGTCATGCATGGGAGGAAGTAGACCTGAGTTGGATTCACACACTGTCACACATCATAAATAGTTGATTAAATTTTAGAATGTCAATTAATAAATAAGCAAACTGCTCAAATTTTGATTATGGATAAGCTTCATGCATTGAGTTTCGTAATAATGATGAGTAGCATACTTTAGATATCTTTGATTATGTTCTAGCTGTTTATCATGATTCTAATGCTTAGTGAGGATTTTGGATGAAGGAATATTGAGTTATGATTCTCTTTTATCTGTTGGAACCTCCGTATAACTAGCTATACAAAAGAGGTTCTGCCGAAATTTAGTAAATTGTCCTAGTTTAGTTTTGTTTAATGTTTCTTTAGTAGCATTCCAGGCTCACGTTGGGCTGAGGTGTTACAGTTGGTATCAGAGCGGGCTTTAGGTCTATGGTGAATAGATTAAAAACTTAGGTAACTTAGTTTGTTAAAATTTGTTAATGGTTAGTTAACTTAAAACTTGACACATTGGTGCACAGTAGGATGGGATTGGTCAAGCATTGCATTTATATTCTGTTATGTTGTATTGATGGTTTCTGATATGGGATGATCTTATATACCTATAATATGATTCTATGATCATTATGAGTAATGGTAGAGTATGTCGAGGGGTCGAGGTCGTGGTTGTGGCTCTGGGCTTTGCTAGGTTACACCACCGTTCGTAGTATGAGATTAGCGAAGTGATTACCCCGAGTACCATAGCTACAGGTACTATGGGTGAATTCCTTTAGAAAAGTTGTTCTCTTCTTGAGTTTGATTTAGACTAATTCTGGGTATAGATGCGGATGGTGAAAATTGGTTGGGATTTCACTTGGTCTCTATTTGTATTCTGGGAGTTCTGCCCTTCTTATTGGAGAATTTGATTCTTTTATTCGCTTGGTATTCAGGATACTGAAAGTTTTCTTTTGCAAGTTCTTTATCATGCGAAAGCTTTGGTTTTGTGTATTTCTTTTGGATTATTTCGAGTTTTGAAGTTAATGTCACTTTTTCCAAAGGGAGTTAAAGTTCTTTTGTGAGGTCTTGATATGTTTAAGCGAGAGGTGTTAATCATAGAAGTTCATTGATAAGGTTTGAGTTATCAGGTCGGAACTGCAGCGTCGTGCCTGATTGGTCTTAACCCATATCTTTGGAATTGGAGTTGATTAATGAGATGTTGTTATAGAGTAATTACTTGATAAGAAGGTTGATCAATAAAATTGTTTAGGTTGCTAAATCGGTTGGATCACTTGATCTCAATAGATAAATTTAATTGTGTAGGAAGGGAGAGATAAGGTTGTATTTGACTGTTGCCTTAGAGGATATCAATCTGGAATTTTTCATAAACTGGTTACTTGATCGACATACATAATTGCTAGATTGAAACATGTATGTCGGATTAGATGAATGTTGAGGTAGCATCTTGTGAAACCCTGTTCTACAGGAGATGATAGTACAGAATGTCTAGTTATACTTTGCCCTAAACTCTGAGCATAAAGTGGAATGTTGACTTTGTGTTTATAGATGGTTATGTGACTGCAAATAGAAGTAGGACCCTATTTGCATACGTGATAAATACAATTATCAGTTGTTAATGATAGTTGGAGTGTGTGTTGAGCAACACTAATGGTCGAGTGGATGAGTGAATAAATAGTCTCTGATAGCATGATCTTGTTAAAAGAGATTTGTTTCAACCTCGTAGTTTGTGTTTCTTTTGGAGAGGTTTATGATGGGATTTTAATAGGAGACCCGTGTTTGCATGATGGTAAAGTTGTTGGATTATAGTATACCTTTGATGAAAGGGTCTTGGTATAACCTTTAAAGTTGGGTAGTAAATTCCCTCTAAAAAAATATAAAGTGGTTGATGTAGTGAGGTTGAAGATTTTGATATACTCTCAATTGAGAATGAGATGATAAAGTGGTATGTAACAATTTGGTGAGCCTTTGGGAGCTTATAATGGAAGAGTAGACGATAGCGATTCGTGTTAAGAATGTATTATTCTTGATGTTAATAAGATTGTCTACAAGGGATTGTGACTTGTGGGAATGTTGATGATTCTGTTAGAAAGAAGGTAATTTGACCACCCCCCGCAATATCGGTTAAATGGAAAGTTTAGAGTTTTGCAATTGTAAACTTTTGGTAGTTCATGCTTAATGTGGTAGCTGAAATTGTTGAGAAAGGCAATACGTGAGAATGTTCTAATGAGTTCTTAAGTGATTAATATGAATTGTTTTAAAAGTACTGCTTCTTTGGGTTGGCAAGTGGTGATGTAATCAAAGGAAACTGTTTTCTCTGTTAAAGAAAAAAAAAGTATACTATAAGTATTTGAGGTTGGAGTTCAGAATTGTAACCTGCAACTTTTCTATCGTTGCCACTTAAATGTTTCTTGAGTTTCAAAAGCAATGTTTTATTGTGTTTTATTGATGTTTCAAACTCCCTTCTTATGGAATATGTGCCCCTCAATTGTGGTCTCGTCTTTTGTTTTTCGAGATCAATGCTATTTGACTATTTCTCTTGGTCTCATGCTCACTATGAGGAGTAGGGTTTTCTCGTGTGTTAAAACTTGTATTTGTTTGCTCTTTTCTATTAAGAAAAGATTAACCGACTTGGGTTGCAAGGCCTTATAGAGTGTAATGGGGCAATTGATTGGTGGTGGTCAAGTAAATGATCACAGTGAGAATTATAGGGGCCAAGCTATTTGAAGATCAGTAGAAAGTGATTTGATTTTGTCCTATAACTCTTAGAAAGAATTGGATTTAAATGGAATGATTGTCGTTGAAATAAAGCAGATTAGTGTTACAACTAGTGGAATCCATAGCGAATTATTATCCAAGAACCTTCATTCATATTGGAATGTTGGGATTATCGAAAGTCTGGAAGCTTGATCAATGTGTTAGAGTATCGCGATTGGGTAATTTTGCAAGGTTGGGTAGATAATCTATGTCGGTGTAGTTTAATGAGAGTAGGAATAACGAAGTAATCTACTTGTAATATCAATTGATGGGATAGTAGGAATTCACGTAAAAGTGACACAATCAATTTGATGCTGATTTTGGTGCATCACGCCACATGCCACACGCCGGACTTCACGCCACAAGACAGACTTCACACTACACGCCGCTCGGACAGACAGAAAGCAACACAACGGCAAGAGGACTCACGCCAATCGAGAGGAAGTTGTTTGCTCGCACTTGAAAGCGTTGGTGGAGCGCCGATTGAGGAAAACGCTGGCTGTGACTTCTATGCAGCATCCACGAATCCGAGACGGGATGCAAGCGGGCGTCCAGATGACAGCGACACCACCCGAAAGCAACGTCCACCAATCCAAGGACGCGGACGACGAGATCGTTTCAGACGTGAACTTCCGTCGTGCGCGTCGCCAACCTTGCTCTGATACCAATGTTAGAATTTTAGCAAACCCTAGATTGGTTTGGTGGAGACTTTTCGATCTACCCTCTATTTCTCTGCCTTTTTGTGGTGCCTCTCACAATTGCATTATGAGGCTAGAGGGTAGGGACCTATTTATAGACTCCACTTTCAGGTGTTATAATTAACCCAGCTGTTTCTGGTACACCGTGAGACTCCTAAGCCATGTCACCAACCACGATCAGACATGCCAGTTTTATGAGTCTAAAATATATTAGTCTCTAGCACACATGTGTGAGTCATGTGTCATGATTAGATTGTTCACGAGATCAATTCCAATCTGATCATGTGGGTCAACAGCCTGCAGAGCTGATCCTGCAAAATAAGCCCAGCTATTCCGCCCTGTGCTGTATCTAGATTAATCACATGCATGCATATTAAATTCCAGTGGACTCGATGTCAATAAATATGTCTACCATATTCAAGCACAGCCGTCCTCAGCACCTCGAGTATTAATTCCTCAAGTTAGATTCCATATCAAATAATTCCCTATCACATATATCAATATTCCACATTGAGTTAAAGCAGATAATAACCACAATAAATATTGAAAGCCACATAAAAATCCAACAACATCCCACCAACAGCCTTAGCCTCAAGAACTAGCCCATCTGGTAAGTGTCAGAGAAAGCTACTAAGTCTTGCCTCGTCCAATTTTCTTGGCCTCCAACATTCATCTTTTGTTTTAGTATTTTGTTGCTCCTGAGTGTAACACCTTGGCTATTCGGAAGTCAAAATGCTACCTAAAGGCCTGACATACAACAATACTGCAGAAGGATTTCAACAAAACTCAACAACTAATATAAAAAGATCAATATCTTTTAGAACCTAAGCAGGTATTTAAACTGATGCCAACATCAGTTCGCAAATTCTAAATATTTAAGCCTACTGAATCCATTAAGACAATCATATCAAACGATTGATTAGGGAACATAAGCATCTATTTAAACAATCTTAATGTAGAGACAGATATCATCCACATCTAAGTTTATTTATTACAGCCCATCACTTGTTGAAAGAAAAACAGAATCTAATTCTTTTATTGAAGCTGGTGTAAGGTGAAGTGAATGAGTAGTGCGTGTCTACTCCCTCCCAAGAGGAACATCTTCATCGATCATCTAAAATAAATAAATAAATAAACAAACAAGAGTGAGTCCGAGACTCAGCAAGTACAATCAATAGTTATGAACAGGACAATAACTCCACAAAGTGTGATCGTACAATGAATAAATATATGAATGCATGAAATGAATGAAATTAATGAATTGGAAGGACTGCACACGTGCTTATACCGGTATAGCTAGTGACACACCCGTCGGTGTTCACTTAAGCCCGCACCTTAACAAAAGTGCGGGGATCCAAGTCCCGTATGAAGAACGTTTCATATAGGTGTCCAAATCTGCCCATACTGGAATTGATGGGTCTTACGTGCCCATACTGAAATTGATGGGTCTTTCTATCCACTCCCATGGACAAGACATGACAATGTCCAAATCTACCCACATTGGAATGGTGGGACTTACAATCTACTCCCGTGGAGGAAACATGAGTTATGGATGCATGGAATGAAATATGAACAATAAAAGACATCATCTCTAAACATGGAGTCAACATATATGAACGAACATAGACTTTTCACCTTCTCATGTATCATAAGATACCACAACATGAACATTTAAGCATTCATCAATCACAATCATTAATATTAGCAAAGTACTTGCCTTCCGCGTTGCGACGCGTTAGTAGGCGACGACGGTGCTCCTAAACCCGAAGCTTCGCCGCCTAAACAATTAAGTAATTGAAATAAGAACACATTGCACACGGCACTTCTAAACAACGTTCTACAACGCTTCCCCAGTGACTCAAGATTCAACTAAAAACTTCAATATGAAAACTGACAACTCAGGCACAAACCGAAACTGGACAGCAGCACGGTAAAAATCATATCTATTGATCTGGAACTCGGAATTAGGTGAGACCAGTTTCTATGGATTATTAACTGACATATCTACAATATTCTAGTTGAAAAGATAACCCAATTCGGCCAATTTAATTTACTAACAGTTAGATGAAATAACAGAACAGAAACTGCCTAAACAATTAAGACAATAGTACTAAATAGATCATAACTTTTAATGTACAACTCCGAATTGAGAGTTCTTTAACAATCTGAAAAGGTTATGGAATTCTCTACAATAACCTAGTTGAGTGAAAACCCTGAATCGTTCATTATCATAAACATATTTTAGGAGACAACTTGGAAGGTAAATCTCGTCAGAATTCTGGACAGCAGAAACTAAAACGATCATAACTTTTGATCCGTACGTCAGAATCAGGTGTTCTTGGTGGCCATTGAAAGCTAAGAACATTTTATAAATATCTCTTGGAGATCAAAACTCCTAATTCAGCTTCTAAGCACCCGAAACGGACCATGCAACAATCTAGACAGAATTGAATCTTCGACAGACCGAAAGAGCAGTTGGATCAAAATGGTCATAACTTTTATTCTACAACTCCAAATTGGATGTTATTTATCAATCTGGAAAGATAAGACCAAAGCCTACAAATTTTATAATATGGAGAAGTTGTGACTCGGACCGTAACAATAATCAATATACTAATTTAATTAACTACTGATAATTAACCACAATTCTGGATAGCAGTAAAGAATTGGTCGTAACTTCCAAACCACAACTCGGATTCACGTGAACTAAGTGGCTATGGAAACTAGACGAAAAATCCTACAACTCTCTAGGAGATCCCAAGTAATAATTCGGCCTTGAACTGTGCGAAAACTGGCGCACAACAAAGAACAGAAATTTGCTCTTAATCGCAGCACTAATGACGAATCGCAAAACGACTTCTAAACAGGAACAAATTGAACCAACAGCGGGGAAACAAGGTGCTAACCCTCGACGACACGTGACCCGCTGGACCTTGCAAGGATCTCCAATGGACGATGGCAACCCGGCTCTTCCTCCTGGTTTTGGCCTGCGGCACCAATGGAGAAGGGGGAAGGGGCTTCTATGGAGAACAAAGGAGAGGGAGGGCACTGTAGCACCGCGTACTGTAGTGGCTGCTACTGTAGCTACAGTGCTGGCCTAGGGTTTTCCCCTTCTTTTATAGGTGGCCGGCCCCTCCTAGGCCAAGGTCCGAGGCCCAGGATGCCGAAGAAAAGCGAAAAACCCCTCTTTCTTAATTCTATTCTTCTCTTTTGAATGATTTCTTCCTTAGAATAAATCGGGATATTACACTGAGCCTGATCACTTTCGCTCCAATCTGCTTGGTGAGCTTTTGAAGTTGTGTTATGGAACCTGCTGTGATTTTTTTATGGCATATGCTATTCATTCATGTTCAATAGCTTTGTTTTCCTGCTTCACCTGGTGTGTACTCTTACACCATATTTAGCCTAGAAATGAAGTAATCTTCTGCATTTCTCTTATTTCTATGCTCGGCTCTTGTCCATACGTACATAGCCGTTGTCTTCAAAGCTTGTTCGATGGGCCTTGGGGGTGTCATCCTACAGTTGCACCTTCTATTCTAATGCTTAAACTGAGACATAAATGTTATCTTGTTAAGGTTCAATGTTTTTTTATTACAAAGAAGATGTGTGCACACGAGTGTGTCCCTTAGCACTTGTCCAGAAAGACGGTGGTCGGAGATAAATATGTAATCTCACAACATTTATACTTAAAGTGCACTTGTGTGAGAGTAAAGATTCGGTGGTTGAATTGTTTCATTTCTTTGAGAAGAGTGGCTACACGTAGTTATTTTCATATGCCTAGTATGCGGCGCTAGACGGGCATGAGATGGTCGAATTTTGGCATAAATATCACATTTACGATGTTTTATTACGGAAGTAGCGCTTGTCGCAACAAAATAGCAAATCTGAAGCCTCGTCCACACAAACACTGGCCAGACACGATGTCCACGCGACACGTCGCCTCATCCGGCCGGTCACTGGCCGGATACCCCTCCACGTCCGTCGTCCGACCGGTCACGGGCCGGCGACCTCCATGTCGCCTCCACTGTCCCCTCACCAGTCGGACGACGTGTCATTAGCGAAATTAACTAGCAACCGTAATTAGCAGTCGCGTTCGGCCCGTGGCCGACCGAACGCGCCGAAGGCCCCGACCGCAGCACACGCTCATCCCCTCAACCCTCTAATTTGTCACCTCCGTCGCGTCGTTGTCCATATGTGCATGTGCATGCATGCAAGAGATTGGCACCAGAGGGAATCTGATTCCCTCCGCAACACTCTCTCGACGTCTATTTAATCGCATGAGAGTGCGATTTCACTTCACACTCTCGCTGCTCTCGCTCACTGTCTCGCTTTCTCGTTCTTTCGGTTTCGGTTTTCCGGTGACTTATTATTATTTGCTACCGCCATTAGCAGTCATTTCAGCAGGTATGTTTCTCGTCGTACCTTATTAATTTTTTTAATTTTGTGGTTACTAAATTATTCATAGCAAAATTAATCTTACTTAATTTATTAGTTGTAATGTTTAGGCATAGTTAATTAGTTACCAATTAATTAATTAGTTGTAAGTATATTGTTTTACTCAATTCATTAGTCTAAAATAGTTAATCGGAATTAAGTATTAATAAATTAGCAGTCATTAATTAGTCGCTAATACTTTAGTCGTATTTATACGACATGATTAATTTGATTTCATCAATCAGTGGTAATTAATTTAGTACTAATAAATTAGCAATAAAGGACTGCAGAATAGAGAACAGCAAGATGTGCCAAATCTATTAACTACTTGCACTAGTAGAAATTAATACAAGTAGTGCTGTGATTCAGAGACTTGTTTATCCATGAAATGACAAACTTGAAGCAACCTTCTGAACAATGAAGTTTTGACTTTGACATAAAATTAACCTTAATTGCGGAGCAATATGTTTTGACTTTGACATAAAATTAACCTTAACTGTGGAGCTTAGACTTGAAGCATTGATTTACCACAATGCATCTAGGTTGTGAGTTGGGATATGAGATTCCATGTGATTGTGAGAACTAACCCCGTTTGTCTTACTACAAATGCCATAAAACCTAGAACAATGAAGTTTTTTTTGGTCCAAGAAAAATGGAGGGACTAAAAGGTGATTGCTGTTGGGGTTTTTTCACTGAATGGTTTGGATTAGGATTTTTTCCTTACAGTGAACTATTGTACACAGTAATGAATTGGTTGAACAGTATTCAGATTTAATGCATCTAGGGGGCAAATTCTCATTTTATTTAGTACGGACCGCATTATAAGCAGATGCAAATGGTTTTAGAATATGCAAATACAAGTGCTGACAACATAATTAAGGCATGTTTACTTAAATTCGAAATGATCTGGACATAATTTTTTCATAGTATCATGTCAAAAAGTTACCTTTACACCCATCCTCTCATCCCCCGTAATCAGTCACCTCCATCACTTCCTTGTCCATTCATGCAAGAGATTAGCCTTAATTATTTTAGTGGCCTTTGTTAGCCCTAATAATTTATTTGTTTTTAATCTGTGGTAAAAATTTTGGTAGCCTAAGTTAGCCGTAATATATATTTTTGTAACATGGGGTAATAAATTTGGCATAATTATTTTAGTGCTATTTTGGTCATCGTAATTAATTCTGTCATGACTAATGTAGATGTCATTATGTAACACATGTTCTCTGTATTTATGTGGAGTTGGAAGCACTTTCCCGTTGGGCGGTTGTCCTTCCATAGAGCAGTCCACCCGTACCCTGAGTTGCAGGGCCTAATAGACGAGCACACCATGGGCTACTGGTGGATTGCCGCTGTCCTACGCTGGGCGAAGGATAGACTGACGAGGAGCTACTTGTTGTTCCATAACGAGTTTGAGTCGTTGCATGACAACGATATCATTTGGGCTACATGGACCCCATACTTCGTGGCCTTGGTAGCGCCACACGGGCTGTCTTTGCAATGCACGCAGGACTCCAGACTTTGGGCGACGACATGCCACTTGGTGTTTACGCATATGGTGGAGCCTTATGCGCCGCAGCGCGTAATGCGGTAGTTCGGTTTGTACCAGGTCGTGCCCCCTCCCAACGGCAGGATGTTGCAGCGAGTCATTCACTTGTGAGTCCAACTCCGTCCGAGTAATGTTTACACTTTATACCTATATCCTCTTCTAACATCAATCCTTTCGGAAGGCAATCGAGGGCAGACCAACATGCTGAGGACTGGCAAGCAGTCCAACACGAGTGGATTATGGTCTGGATGGAGACGACGCATATCGAGGTCTTGCTGGAGCAGCGACCGTACAACATACGGACATGCATGTGAGTACATGCAGTGGAATGTACCACGGTCGCGCACCAAACTCACCCGTACTCCGCCAGAGCGTCCAGAGCATGTGACGCACCAGGAGAGCCTCGGCCACTCGTACGATCGATACGACGCTTCGCGGTGTGATGTCACTGTGAGATACTTATAATCTCCTGTCATTTCATTGATGATATTTGTAGTCTTCGTTACTGAACCTATTTTGTATCTCACTTCAGTTGGAGCGGGTGCAATGCATCGCAAGTGCATCGGAGACTATCATCCACAGCCCACACACAACACCGGGGATGCTGAAAACTTTGTAGTACATCTTCGCGGAATCAAAAAACATAATAAAGAACTTGAGCTGCGGTTGATCGACGGATGACATCCTGCGCATCGGCCACCAAGTAGGGGGACCGTGCTCATATGCTAGGTCATCACGACCCAGTGAGACCGATCGGCGTCGTAGCGCTCCCCATTGGTCATCCGCAGGACAGATCGGTGGGGAGGCAAGTTATGTACAAATCTATGTTCTTTTTTTTTTGTTATGCCTTACGTTCCACTAACATCATGTCGTTCTCCCGTCGCAGGTCCGTCGGGATACAACACTTCTGCTGTCTACACCCCATACACAGACTAGCACTCCCCCTCGGTCATCTGCACTGCATATTCGGGAGGTACGAGATTCTCAGTTTATATCTAGGCTATTTATTTTGACTAACATCATTCCATCTTACAGCCTTTGGTTGATCGTAGTGGTGACAACATCCGTCCATTAATGAGGATATGGGACTCTCAACTCCTGCAAGGTGGCAGTACACAGGGTTTGGACCGTCCGCGGGGTTTGGAGAGTACGCAGGGCAGGACTCCTTCGAGTTCGCTGGCACATCAGACGTTCAAGGTCAGAGCTCCTCCACACGACCGGAGTTGCAGACATCGTACCTTAGGGGCAGAAAATTCGGGAGTGCATTTATTCACTCCATCGTTCATGACTTCATTGCAGTTGGCCCCCAGTTCGGCATGTCTCAGTAGGACGACATCGACGCTTACCAGACTCAGCTTGCTAGTGCACCTCCGCCCACTCAACAGATACAATGGTCTCCGTACCCCCCTTCGATCCGACAGGCGCTCTCCGGACCGGCTGACGTATCACACGGGACATGCTTGATGCAAATCAAAGACGTGGACGCAGACGCAACAAGCAGTGGCTCAGACAAGTGAGCCATATTGTATCCAGTGTACCCCGATCAAATAGGGCAATCTTTGTTAATTTATCAGTTTAATGTGCATAATATTTTTTAACACTGTATTATACCACATGCTAGATTATATATTAATTAATCTGTCTCTATCTATCTTTACTCTTTGACTCGAGCTAGAGAAGGAGGCTACATGACTAGCTAACTTTGTACATACTTGAGTATTTTATGGAGAATGATGGGTGAGTTTGTTGTTGTTTCTCTTGGGTTGGTTCCATGTATGAACAGATGTGTTAACTATTTAATGTAATTTGCGGTTGCTAACTATTTAATTTGCTAACATCTCACGCGGTTAATCTAGATTAATTTTTTGTGGCATTATGTTTTCATGTCTATTTGCATAACCTACAGAGCCACAAGAACCAGCAAAAATAATACTTCATCACCAAACTCTCAAGTGTTCACTGCTCACCAATTTTTTACGCGTCGTCCGGCCAGTGAGGGGCCGGACGAGGGACGTGGAGGGGCGTCCGACCCGTGATCGGCCGAACAAGGGATGTGGAGGGGCGTTCGGCCCGTGACCGGCCGAACGAGGCGACGTATCGGGTGGACATCGCGTTCGGCCGGTGACCGTGTGAACGAGGCTTCAGATTTTCTATTTCGTTGCGACGGGTGCTACTTTTGTAATAAAACATCGTAAACGTACTATTTGCACCAAAAAAATCTGAGATGGTCGACATGGCAGTGGCACGGCGTCGGATGGTTAGGTTTTATACTTTTTTCCGAGGTTGCATGTTATGCTTTCTCGTTATTATATCTTGGGTATTAAGTAGCGTGGTCACTACCCCTCTCCTTATGTCGATTGGGACCTTTTAATATCTACGCTAGTCGCGTTGACATACATAGTTTCAGGGCTATCTTGAACGCTTTTTAGCAAACAACGTGCGGTTGTAGCTGCTCGCTACTTAGAACACTAAATATAGAAATTCAGTAAGCACTATGTGTCGCCGATGACTCGATGACTCGAGTTTGATTTTCACCGGTTATTTACGTGGATCTTCTACTGTGATTTTTCCTAACCTCTTTGAAAATAATAATAATGATGTATGCTTCAGCTTTTCAAAAGTGGTAGCGTGTATATGTAGTGTGTGTGTGTATATGTTGTTTTAAGTAAAGCTATTTCCGATTCTCCTCCGCAATAGCGGCCCGTTAGCCCCGCTGAACACGGCCCGGTCAGGCCCAAATTTGTACGCCTCCTCTTCCCAAATAAGCAAGCATTCCACAGACCCACCCTTTCCTCTCCAATCGCCTCTTCCCTTTCGTGTACCTCGTGATAAGGGTGTAAATAGAGCGTATAAATCGAGCGAATGTGAGATGGATAAATGGGTATCCGATACTATTCGTGTTCAACTCTGACATAGAGGAAAAAAAATACGAAATATGATACATAATGAACAATATCCGTCCGTATGTGTCCGTATGTCAGGTGGTATGAGGAAAATCTGTTGTGGTTTCACTTAGGAACGAGATAATATATAGGTGCATCTGAGTACGTAGGTGATACTGAGTGTTTTTCATTCAATATCTCAGCGATTAGTCTCTCCGTGTTCGCTCTGATTGCGCTCCTACTGACTAATGTCCTGTGTAGGGATGCAAAAGATCAAATAATTTTCGTTCGGCCGATCGACCGAAGGCTCGGGAAAGAATACAGGATGGACAAATGGGTATCCAACACTACCCGTGTTCAATATTTACAAATTTACACAAGCAAATATACTGTGTCGGAGCCTCCATCTAAAATTTTATAATTTTTTGAACCTATTTATTATATTTTAAAATTCCTAAAAATAGCTCGAAAACCCTAATTCGGACTAAACCCTAATTCGCCAACATGTGGTGGGCGGGCAGGCCACCGCACGGCGACCGGCAACATCAACGTGGCGGCCGTCTGGTATGTAGCTAATTTTGTAAAAAAAAAAGTATATGTTTATTTGTGTAAATACGATCGAAATAAATACCAATTCGACCAAAAATTCCCGTTTGCAGCCCTACTCTCTCATGTGAATCCATTAAATCTTTCAAGCTGCCCCCTCCTACCCTCTCCTCCTTCCTTATAAAGCCGCCTTCTCTTCCTTTCTACCACTGCTCCTCCATTGCACCGACAACTTCTTTTCAGGGAGATAGAGAGAGATGAACGGAATGAGGTTGGAGGAGACGGGCAAGGGTGGTGGCGAGGCGGCGGTGACGCTGGAGGAGCTGAGGAAGAGGATGGCCGACTTCGCCAGGGAGAGGGACTGGGAGCAGTTCCACAGCCCAAGGAACCTCCTCCTTGCTCTGGTTTGCCCTCCTAATCCCTACCTTGATTTCTTTCCCTTGAACCTATCTAGGTCATTCAGCCATTTTCTTGGTTCTTGTTAGATTCTTTTGGGGCAATTTTTCTTGGTGGGCTAGTTTGGGGGGTGGGGGGGTGCTGTCCTTCTTGTTCATGATCCTTATTCTTGGCATCTTGTTTGGGTCCTCTTTGCATCTGATTTTGTTTGCTCTAGGGACAGCCAGGGGGTCAAAATTGGCCTGGAGTTATTTCCTTTCTTGTTCATGAGGGAAGGAAATGATTGTGTGTAGGTAAAGATTTGTCTTCTTTTGGCAGCTCCTTTTTGCCTTTCCCTGTTCTTGTTTTTGCTTTGCAAGGATGATGAGTTTTTTTTTCCTTTTTCGGAGGAGCTAGTATTGAGATTTTGCTTGTTCACGTTACATAGAGAGATGGGGTAAAAGGAAATTAGATCATACTAGAAGTAATCTTTGTGATTGGAAGCTCTTTGGTCTTCTTTTCACCTACCAATTCAGCTAATCTCCCTTGTTTGTATGTGACTAATTGACTATGTCTAATTCATCATGTCTGGACTTCACAATGAAAAATGTGTAATTATTGCACAATTGGTGATAATTTGATCTGAAAGGAACATAGGGAGACCCCACTGTATATGGTTATACCTTTCAAAGCTACATAAATTATGATCACCGACCAGTCCTGAGTTCTGACACAGGTCCCATGGCCATGGTGAGTACTGTGCAAATTGTATTAGAGAGTAGAGACAAGAAAGCAACTGCAAAGAAACAAAAACACTGCAGTCATATGTTGTTGAAATGTCCTCATTTTATTGTTATGTGTATGCACCCATACTTCTGACATTTTGGATTTGCTGTTTTGTTTGTTTGTCCTTGTTTCCCTGAAGAAAAAATTCATAATGCAGTAAAGTATCTTTAGATCCCTCTGTTCCTATTGTACTATAGAGCTGTGCTGGAGAAAGCAAACAAAAGCCTACCAAAAGCAACATGAGCCATCCTCATTTTTTTACCATGGTTTGATAACATGAGGAGCCCATAAAAAGCAGATGTGACTGTCTAAGTAAGCTGTCCCTGTAGCTTGTCTAAATGGCACCTACAGGATGTAGCTCATCATCCATTTTTGTGCATTTCAATCACGTGGTGTGATTGTTGCTGGTGCAATTTGCATGCAGGTAGGTGAGGTGGGGGAGCTCTCGGAGATATTCCAGTGGAAGGGGGAGGTGCCCAAGGGGCTGCCAGGGTGGGAGGAGAGGGAGATGGAGCACCTCGGCGAGGAGCTCGCCGACGTCCTCCTCTACCTTGTCCGCCTCTCCGACATGTGCGGCGTCGACCTGGGCAAGGCCGCGCTGCGCAAGATGAAGCTCAATGCGCGTAAGTACCCTGTCGGGCAGTGCAGGGGCTCATCCAAGAAGGACACCCAGTACTCCTCCGACAACAACAACGTCGACACCGGCAATGACGGTTGCAGTGCGGGTGCCAACACTAGCGAGGAGGAGCATTGCTAGCAATGGACCATGAAGCATTTAGCTTCCTTAAAATGGTGGTCTGGTTTGTTCTTTTGATTTTGTTATTCTCAGGGTCACAGGGTGTGTGATCATACAGTTTGCTCTGTGGAATGGAAAGAAACCAGTTTGTCATCTATACTGGATGTCCTGAAGAACCTACTAGCTTAGCTTTTGTAGCTACATGGCTGATAGCTAATGTAATGGTCTTTAATCTGTTCTCATTTACCTGTTCCATCTATTGAAGCTGCAACTTACGCAATGCTTGGCAAACTGGCAAGTGAGCACTGAGCAGCAAGATATTAGCATTGGCTTGTAGTAGGATGCATCAGGGTTCACAATTATCGGCGAAATTTCTGTAAATTTGTTACCCTCTAAATAAATACGTTTCGTTCAAAAAAAATTGGAAACATTTGAATTTGGACTAATTACGTCCTAAATTTGGCAACATTTAAATTTGGACAAAATTCGTCCAAATTTCGAGCACCTGTTTGAAAACTTGCCGAAAGTATAACCGAAATTTCGGGCATTTCGCCGCCTAACAAAATAAATTTGAAAACGAAACAGTTTTCCCTGGGACGCATAGCTCATAGCTAATTAATCAATGCATTATGTACTGGTCTTCTAACACTCACATAAGCTGCAACTTACGCAATGCTTGGCAAAACGGCAACTGTGTCCATTGAGCAATGACCTCTCACTTCCGCTGTTGGTACTGTGCAGGCCGCAGTGTTTGGTGCTATGCCAAGGCTATAGAACAGCGCATGCCTCCTTTCCTTTGGATCACGCCGTTGCACTGCGTGGATGGTGTGCTGCACAGTTTTCAGCATGTGCTGCTGTGTGGCCAATCTGTACTGTCAACTGGCAGGGCCGGGCGAAGAAGAACGGGAGGGGGACCGGATGGAGGAGAGCTGCGTGTGGGCCTGTGGGGGACTCTCCAAAGCTTTCATTGCTGTCGGCTTGTCTGGCTCCGGCTGTGGTTGGAACGGCTTCTTCTTAGCTGATGTTGACGAGGAGGCTTTTGACAGGTGAGATTGATCTCGATGGATGCGCGTCCCTGTGCACACCGCACCTATCCGGAAAGGTTCCACTCGTGGATGGTTCGACAGGGGATCTTGTTTGGATGGGCTTAAGCTTACCAACCGGGTGGAGCTGGTCACGATCAAGTATCAGGCTAGCACAACTGTTTTTTACTGTAAAGTCGTATTTTATTAATTTTTTAAGAATTTTTATATGAATTTTTGATCCTAGACTTTGGACTATTACCCTAGAGACCCTAGACCTACTGCACCCTGGCTATAGAATCTTCTCCCAGGATTTTTATACTCGCATATAAACATCTCTGGAACTGTTCGTTTTGGCTTACTGATAACATGGGTCGTCTTAATGGTACCTGCGAACGTCGAAACAGCCTAGTAGAGGATACGCCGGATACGACGAGGACACCATCTGTAGTTCGATTCATTGGCGTATTAACTTGAAACAGGATTATTTCTATTTTCTTTGTGTAGTGTTAGGTGTCATGCTGAATGATATAATTAAACAACTAGATGCCAAGATTATCTGCCATCCGTACCCATTGGGATACAACGTTTGGTCAAATTAGTCAGGCATGCGTGAAATCAACTGTAGCAAATACTGTAGCTGTTGATATGCATTTTGTCCTTAAATGCAGAGGGTCCTGTTCCATGGTGCCATGATCTCCGTGAGCAAATAGATCATTATAATGTCAACGCACAATTTTAATTGTTGTTACTGTACAATTAAATTCGGTTAAGGTTTAGCTTTACGGCGGAAGCTAGCCTATGGCTAGATGGTTAGACGTGTGGGTGTGTACCTAGCCTATTAGAATTGATGTCTTAGACTTGACGTTGGTATCCACTGATTTTAGCTCAGGATGTTCATTCATTCTCCTTAATGGAGTACCTGGCAATAGGTTTTTTTTTGTTTTTTGTTTTTTTGTAAAAGAGTAGTTCGGCGAGGTGATCCTTTATCACCACTCCTCTTTGTTTTAGTAGCCGATCTTCTCTAATCCATTATTAATGAAGCCTGTCGTAGAGGTATACTAATCACTCTATTGCCACAAGAGGCTCAAAGGGATTTTCCAATCATCCAGTATGCTAATGGCACTCTTATGATCACGCCAGTAGAGGCTAGACGACTAATTTGTTTGAAGGGACTGCTTCACACTTTTGCTGAATCGACTAGTTTGAAAGTTAATTAGAGTAAGTTCATGATGATTTCAATCAATGTTTCTCATGGAAAGCTAGATATATTGGCTGCAACTTTTGATTGCAAAAAGGGAACCTTGCCTTTTACATATCTCGGTCTACCTTTGGGAACCACAAAACCAAGAGTGCAGGATTTCTCTCCAATGTTGGACAGAATAGAAAGGAGATTAGTTGCTTGTTTCTCTTTTCTTTCGTACGGGGCAGACTTACTTTGATCAATTCGGTGCTGTCTTCCTTGCCTACATACTACATGTGCACTCTTAAATTACCGGTCAAAGTAATTGAACATATTGATAGGGCTCAAAGGCATTGTTTATGGAGAGGAAATGTGTTGGGCTATCCCTCCATATGAAGACTCATCTCAGCCCACAAGCCCAAAAAATGACAACCATTGATCACCCTAAGAATGAAGGGTGGAGATACCTCCTAGTGTAGGGATGAAACAATAAAACCCTAAACATCCCTTCAGTAGCCAGAGGGAGAGAGAGAAGTAGCAGCAATCAAAAAGGAAATACAACAACAAGAAAGGAGAGGAAGGAGTGTTGTTCCAGCTTGAGTGCACTTGCGCGATCTTCATCAAGTGGGCAATCAAAGTAGCAAACATGGTCGGATCTACCTCCAATTTGGTTTGTGAGCTCCTGACGCGTAGCTCTTTGATATGTGCGGTTGGATTAGAGGAGCTTCAGGTTTTAGAGGGTTTTTGTCAATTCAGGTAGTAGCAGAATCAGCACTGAGCAGATTTGGTAGAAGTTCTGTTTGAGTGGTGAAACATTGTCCGATTTGGTTGAAATTTGGACAGCTTGTTGGGAACTCGTGGATTCACATTCCTGCCAAGTTTCATGCAGTTTGGATCTGTAGTTTGCTAGATATGAACTGAAATCCGAAGGGGACAGAGGATATGTTTTGTTCAGCCTATTGGTTACTTCTTAATCTTGTGTTATTGTTATTGTTGATGTGCCAAGGTTTTAGCTTGACGGTGGTATTGTTGCTGCTGTAATTTCTCTAGTGTAATCTAGAGAAGACTCCATTGTACCCATTATTGATATAGTGGAAGATTTGGGAGTGGACCGTTTGGTCCTGTGGTTTTTTGCTCCTCACGTTGAGGAGATTTTTCCACGTTAAAATCCTTGTGTCAATGTGCATGTGACCTTATTGATTATTCCGCTGCATATCTGCTAGTTGTAATTTTCTCACAGGTCATCACGAGAAAGAAAAGAGGTTGCTTGGACTACTGTCTGGTCATGTAAACCTCAACAAAGTGGTATCAGAGCTTTGTGTGTTTGCCTTGTGGTGAAAGATGGAACTGAATACTAGCAGAATGACCTCACTAAATGGTACAAATTACCAACCTTGGAAGGGCAAGATGGAGGATTTACTCTATGTAAAGGAGTATTACAAGCCGATATTTGCACTTGAGAAACCGGATGACAAAACCGATGATGAATGGAAGATACTTCATCGCCAAGCTTGTGAGTTCATTCGACAATGGGTTGATGACAATGTATTGAACCATATTAGTGATGAGACACATGCACGTTCCTTATGGCAGAAGTTGGAAGAGTTGTATGTCTGGAAAGAAGGTACAAATAAAATGTTCTTGATCAAGAAATTGATGCACTTGAGGTACCGAGAGGGCACTCCTGTGGCTGATCATGTGAATATATTTGAAGGCATTATAAATCAGCTCTCCTCCATGGGAATCACATTTGATGATGAGGTCTGTGCCTTGCTACTACTTGGGTCATTGCCGAACTCTTGGGAAACTCTTAAAGTTACTTTGTGCAATTCAGCTCCAAATGGTGCTGTCATTTGGAACCATGTGAAGACCAAGGTGATAAATGAGGAGACAAGAAAGATTGCTAAAAAGGAGAGTTCCTCGTCACATTCAGAAGTGTTAATCACTGAGTCAAGGGGAGAAGTAGGAGCCAAGGTCCAAAGAAAAGTATATTTGAAAGTAGAAGCAAGTCAAGAGAAAAGTATGCAAATGTGGAATGTTATCATTGCCATGAGAAAGGACACCTCAAGAAGTTCTGCCGAAAGCTGAAGTGGGAGAACAAGAAAAAGAAGAAGGCATATAAACATGGCAGTGACAGCGACAGTGAGGTTGACCGTATTACTTCTGTTGTTGAGGATATGATGATTCTTGTTGGTGAAGACAACAAAACTAATGTTGGTGAGAATGTTTTAACTGTTGAGGAAAAGGTGACTGTAGTTTATGATGATGCGACCATCAACTTTGTGGGTGATGATGAGATGGTTTGGATACCTGACAGCGGTGCTACAATTCATGCTACATCTCATAGGGAGTTCTTCACAAACTACATCCCAGAACTTTGGAATTGTGAAGATGGGTAACAATGATTGTGCTCAAATCATTGGAAATGGAGATGTGCATTTGGAGACTGCAAATGGTACAAGGTTAACTCTCAAGTTTGTGAGGCATGTTGCAGTGCTTCGGCTCAACATAATTTCAGTTGGATTGCTTGATGAAGACAACTACAACAGTAGTTTTGGAGATGGACAATACAAGCTCATCAAGGGAAGCATGGTGGTTGCAAGAGGTAAAATTGTTTCTGCCTTGTATCATGTTCATGCTAAAGTTTCTAGTGTTTCTGTCAATGCACTAGAGAAAGAGGATCCTTGTGTTCTATGGCACAAGAGGCTCGGGCACATGAGTGAGAAGGGAATGACCATGCTAGTCAAGAAAGATCTCCTATCAAGGATGAAGAGTGTACACTTGGGAAAGTGTGAAGATTGCCTAGTGGGGAAGCATCACTGGGTTGCTTTCAAAAGTCAGCCTCCTCACAAGAAGCTAGAGTTGCTGGATTTGGTGCATTCCGATGTGTGCAAGATGTCGGTTAGTTCCATCGGTGGTGCTATGTACTTTGTCACTTTTATTGATGATTTCTCTAGGAAAGTTTGGGCTTATCCCTTGAAGTCCAAAGATCAAGTGTTGAGTGTATTCAAGTAATTTCAAGCCTCTATTGAAAGAGAGACTGAGAAGAAGATAAAGTGCATCCGTACTGATAATGGAGGAGAATACATTGGTCCATTTGATGCATATTGCAAGGAGCAAGGAATTAGGCATCAATTTACTCCACCTAAGACACCACAACTAAATGGTGTTGCTGAGAGGATGAACAGGACATTAGTGGAGAGAGTTCGATGCATGTTGTCACATGCAAAGCTACCAAAGCACTACTGGGGTGAGGCTTTGATGACTGCAGTTTATCTTATTAATCTCTCACCATGTTATCCTTTGCAGGGAGATGTTCCTAATAGGGTTTGGTACGATAAGGATGTGTCATATGACCACCTAAAGGTGTTTGGGTGCAAAGCTTTTGTTCATATTCCTCAAGATGAGAGGTTAAAGCTTGATGCAAAAACACGTCAGTGCATATTCCTTGGTTATGATTTGGATGAATTTGGTTACAAGTTATTTGATCCTATAGCAAAGAAGGTTGTGAGAAGTCGTGGCGTTGTGTTTGTTGAAGACCAAACTATTGAGGATATTGTGAAGGCAAAGGTGCAAGTTCCTCAACAGCAAGACATGGTTGATTTAGACCCAGTTCCTGCAGCTCCAGCTCCACAACAAGCTGAAGGTGATGTTGCAGATGATGCACAAGACGATGTGCAAGGTACAGGTGATGATGGTGCTCCCCAAGAACAACAAGTCGATGCTGATACGCATGACATGCAACCACCAGTACTAGAAGCTCCACCAGCAGTTCCACTCAAACGATCTGCTAGAGATTGCAGGGCCTCTACCAGGTATTCCTCAGATGATTATGTGGTGTTATTATCTGATGATTTAGAACCTGAGTGTTTTGCATAAGCAAAAGAGGATGAGCATAAGAAAGAGTGGATGAAGGCTATGCAAGACGAGATGAATTCCTTGCATAAGAATCACACATATGAGTTGGTAAAGTTGCCTAAGGGCAAGAAAACATTGAAGAACAAGTGGGTCTACAGAATTAAGTAAGAAGAGCACAATGTACATTCAAGGTACAAGGCCAGGCTGGTTGTGAAAGGTTTCAGTCAAAGGAAAGGGATAGACTTTGATGAGATCTTTTCTCCAGTGGTGAAGATGACATCCATTCGGGTGGTTCTTGGCTTGGCAGCTAGTTTCAATTTGGAGATTGAGCAGATGGATGTGAAGACAACGTTCCTTCACGGGGACTTGGAGGAAGAGATATACATGGAGCAACCTGACGGGTTTGTTAAGAAAAGCAAGGAAGACTTTGTGTGCAAGTTGAAGAAAAGTCTTTATAGCCTGAAACAAGCACCAAGGCAATGGTACATGAAGTTTGATTCTGTTATGGGGGAGCAAGGCTACAAGAGGTGTACCTCAGACCATTGCGTGTTTATTCAGAGGTTTGCTAATGATGATTTTATCATCTTATTGCTGTATGTTGATGATATCTTACTTGTTGGCAAGAATGTCTCTAGGATTGCAGAGCTGAAGAAGTTGAGCAAGTCCTTTGCCATGAAAGACTTGGGGCCAGCAAAGCAGATTCTTGGTATAAAAATTGAGAGAGATAGAAGTTGCAACAAGTTATATCTGTCCCAAGAGAAGTATATTGAGAAGATACTTTTGAAGTTTCACATGGACAATGCAAGATCTATGAGCTGTCCACTCTCAGCTCATTTCAAGTTAAGCACCAAACAGTACCCTTCTACTGATGAGATGAAGAGGGAAATGCATAACATTCCATATGCCTCAGCAATTGGAAGTTTAATGTATGCTATGGTATGTACAAGGCCTGATATTGCTCATGCAGTTAGTACAGTGAGTAGATTCATGTCTAATCCTGGAAGACCGCATTGGGAAGCCGTGAAGTGGATTTTGAGATATCTTTGGAGCAGTACTAAGCTGAAGCTTTGCTTTGGTAAAGGTGAGCCTGTGTTGGTCGGATACACAGATTCTGATATGGCCGGGGATGTTGATAGCAGGAAGTCTACTTCAGGGTATTTGATTACCTATTCAGGGGGAGCTGTGTCATGGAAAAGCAAGTTGCAGAAATATATGGCATTGTCTACAACTGAAGCTGAGTTCATTGCAGCGACTGAGGCGAGCAAGGAACTATTGTGGCTGAAAAGGTTGACTAGTGAGCTTGGGCTTGATCAAGATAAGTATGTGTTGTTTTGTGACAACCAAAGTGCTATCCACTTGAGCAAAAATTCCAATTTCCACTCAAGGTCGAAGCATATTGATGTTCGATACCATTGGATTCGAGAGGTGTTGAATTCTAAGCAAATGCAGCTTGAGAAGGTTCACACTGACGACAATGGGGCTGATATGTTGACCAAGGTAATGACAAGAGAGAAACTCGAGGTATGCCGACAAATTGCTAGCATGATTGAGATGAGGTGTTAATTCCTTCATAATGTTAGGAGGGGGAGTTTGTTGGGCTATCCCTCCATATGAAGACCCATCTCAGCCCATAAGCCCAAGAAATGACAACCATTGATCACCCTAAGAATAAAGGGTGGAGATACCTCCTCCTAGTGTGGGGATGAAACAACAAAACTCTAAGCCTCCCTTCAGTAGCCAGAGGGAGAGAGAGTAGTAGCAATCAAAAAGGAAATACAACAACAAGAAAGGAGAGGAAGAAGTACTGTTCCAGCTTGAGTGCACCTGTGCGGTCTTCATCAAGTGGGTGATCAAAGTAGCAAACATGGTCAGATCTACCTCCAATTTGGTTTGTGAGCTCCTGACGCGTAGATCTTTGATATGTGCGGTTGGATTGAGGATTGGATTAGAGGAGCTTCAGGTTTTAGAGGGTTTTTGTCAATTCAGGTAGTAGCAGATTCAGCACTGAGCAGATTTGGTATAAGTTCTGTTTGAGTGGTGAAACATTGTCCGATTTGGCTGAAATTTGGACAGCTTGTTGAGAACTCGTGGATTCACATTCCTGCCAAGTTTCATGCAGTTTGGATCTGTAGTTTGCTAGATATGAACTGAAATCCGAAGGGGACAGAGGATAGGTTTTGTTCAGCCTATTGGTTACTTCTTAATCTTATGTTATTGTTATTGTTGATGTGCCAAGGTTTTAGCTTGACGGTGGTATTGTTGATGCTGTAATTTCTCTAGTGTAATCTAGAGAAGACTCCATTGTACCCATTATTGATATAGTGAAAGATTTGGGAGTGGACCGTTTGGTCCCGTGGTTTTTTGCTCCTCACCTTGAGGAGATTTTTCCACGTTAAAATCCTTGTGTCAATGTGCATGTGACCTTATTGATTATTCCGCTGCATATCTGCTAGTTGCAATTTTCTCACAGGTCATCACGAGAAAGAAAAGAGGTTGCTTGGACTACTGTCTGGTCATGTAAACCTCAACAAAATGATCTCAATGCCAAGAAGAATTCCCTAGCTGCCTGGAGCCCTGGACCAAAGTCTGTAAACCAAAGAATAGAGGGGGTCTTGGTATCATCAATATACAGCTTCAAAATGAAGGCCTGCTTATGAAAAATCTTCACATGTTTTATAATAAAAAGGATTTGCCTTGGGTCCGACTCATTTGGTCCTCTTATTATCAAAATGAAGTTCCACATGCGACGAAAGAGATTGGTTCTTTTTGGTGGAAGGATATTATGAGGCTCAACATCATCTTGAGAGGTATAGCACAGTGCAAAGTGCCAAAGGGAGACTCAACACTTTTTTGGTTGGATAATTGGGATGGAAACAATCTTGCTCATAGTAATTCCATGCTCTACTCCTTTGCCAAAGATATGAAGATATCAGTAGAAGAGTTTGTTTTAGAGCTTGAAATTCAAAACTTGTTTAATAATCCACTGTCAGAGCAAGCTTTTTAAGAATATTCCCAGCAGCAAGATCAACTACAAGGTTTGCATCTAGAACCAAATAATAAGGATAAATGGACTTACGTTTGGGGTAATGACAACTATTCTTCACAAAGATTCTATAGATTCTGCTATCAAGGAATGATTACTCCTGTCACTTTCGGATGGATATGGAAGAGTAAGCGTGTCATGAAATTGAAGGTTTTTGCCTGGCTCTTGCTGAGTGATCGACTCAATACTAAGAATATGCTACAGAGGCGTCATTATGTGCCAAACAGGGGTAATAATTGTGTCTTGTGTCTCCATTAAACACGGCTTCATCTTTTCTTTGAATGCTCGTTTAGCATGCAATGTTGGCAATCTCTTGGCATTCAATGGGGGGCACTGGAGAAGAATTCCATCACATGATTCAATTGGCTAAGCGAAATTTTCATAGGTATTTCTTTATGGAATTTTTGTTATTGGTACTTGGCATATCTGGAAGCAGCGCAATGGCATGGTTTTCGTGAGCAAAAATGCAAATTTGAGGACGGCATGTGCATCGAGTGAAGGAGGATCTAAAATCTCATATTTTTAGCTGGCTAGACTCTATTAGTTAACTTCTCTCCCTTGTTGGGAGATGTACATCCTTTTTCCTTGTTCTTGTACATACCTTCTTCTTTTATTTATAACTTTTTTTTTCTATAGGGGCTTCCCTTATAGTATTCCTTCAAAAAAATGGTAAAACGCGTGCCGACACTTCATGAGGCCTTGGATGACTATAATAAATTCCAAGCGTGTGTAGGGATGCACACACATGTGTGTCTGTGAGGTGGTGTGTGTTGAGTGTGTGCGTCGACCTTGTACTAACAAAAGATTTAGCCTTATACTAATAAAAGGTGATGTGGATCCAACTAGCAAACTAGCGGGATTGCGTTGTTTTGGCCCGATCTTTCACGGTACGACTTAATGATAGCTTCCTTTGGTCGTTAGCTCTTGCACAGCACAAGAACAACAAGAACTTCTGGATAAATCTGGATAAACCTTCTCTCACGCACACCGCAACACGTGAACAAAGGGTAGTAGAACCGAAGTTCCAGCGAGTAAAAATCCAACACCTTAATTGGATTCAACACACCAAAGAGTAATCCCTCTCGGAAATCTCAAGAACACGATAACCTTGCCACCAAAATCATGGTGATTTTCTGGTATCTATTTCTTAACTCGTAACATAACTTTCGACTCCTCTCGTCGAGTACTATTCGTAGACCCGATCGTGGAATTGGTCATAGATTTAGTGGAGCTGGTCGTAGACCTCGTAAAACTGGTCGTAGACCCCCTGGAATTGGTTGTGGACCTTCTAGAACTGGTCGTGGACCTTACTCTCTTCTCCCTTGGCCATGGATTGAAACAGCACTCAAAGTAATAATGCTACTTAGTGCTGCATCAAAAGGTTTAGCTTGATGTCAAAGGAGTTGTTGAAGATTTGCTTTGTTTTGACTTTTTGCCAACCAATATATACATGGGCGGAGCGAGGAATTGGACATAGGGGGGCCAAGTTAAAAAGTTAAAATTTTACATAGTGAATGATACATACTATTCAGATTAATGTAAGTGATTATGTAGGCATTTTTTTGTGGGCAGCGTATTCGATGAAAATGCGAATTGGTGAAAATTCTATGAAAAATTAAACCTAGAAGTTTTCAAACATTTTAGAAAATTATGAGATGTAGAGGGAGATTATGTTCTATATCTTTACAAAATTTCAAAATCAAACTCAAACGTATTTGCTATACACAAAAAAGATAAATGCAAGTGTGATTGAGTTTGATGTTAAAATTTTGAAAAGATATAAACCCCCTACATTTGTTTTTTTTTTGTTTTGAGAATTTTTAGAACTTATGTGTTTGGAATTCGTATTTTTCATGTGATATCGCTTGTTTGTGGTGGTGGAGTGTGAGTGTACGACGCCACTCACCAGGGTTCAAATCCTGATGCCCACTTTTGCGAGGTTGTGGATTTATCTCTGCCCTCCATTTGTCTAGGTGTATGCTAAGGGGGCGCGCTCGCGCGTGTGTGTGTGGTGTGCATGCGTGGTAGTGTGAGTGTGTGTGCATCTTCCTTATAATAGCAAAAAAAAAATATGCACCCATAACATAACATCATTAATATTATGAAGAAACTAAAAATTACTGATATATACATATAAGCAAGTGCACGTGTTACATAATTGAATGAAAAAAATCATTTTATGCCATCGAATAACTCTCTTCTTCACGATATGCCACCGAACAACTCCTTCACAATATGTCATCAGATTCCAAATTTTCTTCACAATATGCCATCGTCACTTGTCTGTCCAAGACCCTCTGTTAAGCCCTGAGAAAAGACCATTTTGCCCTCGGTTGTCATATTTTATTGCACCTAATGTGTTTTAAATTGCCATCGAGTGGCGATGGCATCCAATTCACTTGTAGACTTTGGATTGGAATTTCTTAGGGATTAACGGAGGGGCTTGAATGGAGAAGTAGCGACGATGTCATATTGTGAAGAAAATTTGAAACTCGATGGCATATTGTGAAGAATGAGTTATTCGATGGCATATCATGGAGAAGGGAGTTATTTGGTGGCATATAATGAATTTTCTCTAATTGAAATGATGCTTGTACATAGTAAAAGGTATATTAACACCACCAAGGAGAATAAAAAAAGAACAATAGCAGAGCAGCCTACTAACTGTTATGAAACCTACAGTTTATATGGGCAATTACCAAAATACCCTCTTGAAGGGTTCCACTTGTCTACTCTATAAGTAGGGCTTCATTATGTAAAAGAAAGATTGATTGATCAATGAAAGATCTATGTCCCTATACTCTGTTTCTCCTTTTGGTGTGATTGGATTGATTGTCTCCCGACTACGACATCGATTATTCAACACGTTATCAGCACAAATCGTTCTTTCGGCCAATCAGTATGTCGTTCGGGATCTCTCTTTTCCAATCTCCATGATCTATAATTTAATCTGACAGATTAAATTTTAGAAACCTAGATTAGATTGGATTAATCGACTAATCATCTACAGTTCATTGTTCCTGTTCTTAAGATTACTGTTCATACAACAAAATGAAAATTGGCACTCCCCACCTCAGCCAGCTGCACCCACGCGCTGTCGTGCATCGCCGCACCCCCACGCCTCTACGCCTGGAGTGTCCCGCCTCCGCGCCACAGCGTGCTACACATCGCACCACGTCGTGCCCGAGATAGTCGAGCCGCCCCACCGGGCGCTGCCGCTGCCTCGCTAGTCCCTGCCACGCACCAGGCCCGCCGCACCACTACGCCGTCGGCTGCAGCCGCTTTTGCGCCGTCATCGCCGCCAAAGGGGTGCTAGGGTTGGAAACACTAGTGCCGCACCCCTTTTATTCCGGGCACGTTGGGCCGAGTGGGTGGCCTGACCCATCAGATTGTTCAGGAAAAGTAAAAAAAATAAATCCTAAAATATTTGCAAAAAGGCCATCGGAGTTCTAAAAATTATGAGGAAATTTTTGCGAGAAGAAAATTTTACAAAAAATCCCCTGTGGAGTTTCGGGAAATTAGGGTAAATTTTAGATTTTCATATATTTTTGCATAATACCCCTTTGGAATTTTTTTTTGCGATGAGTCAGTATGTTATAAGGTTATTTTATAACCTAGACCCTTGGCTTTTGGTTATTTGCTTTAACAATATTTATTTTTATACAATAACTTTAAATAACCTTAGAAACTGAATTTTTAGGTATATAAGCTTCCATAATTTTGTGAAACATTGGACCTAGTACACCATGGAAGCATCATATTTTTATGGTTTATTTTTCCTAGTGTTGTGTTTTATGGGAAATTAATTAATGCGTTTAGTAATTCTCAAAAATGCTTCCGGACGTTAAAAAATTATAAAAAAAAATCCCAAAAATGCTCCCAAAATTATGGGAAATTTATAAAATTATCTACTAAATAGATAAAATTGATATATAGTATTTTGCACTCATTTAATGCATTTAAAATGATTTACCAGCTGTAAACATATAGAAAGTTGGATAGATTATGTGGGATATGTTATACATCACTAAAGGGAAATTTGTTTGCCCTGATGGCAGCAACTATATCACCTTGGTTTTTCTCCATGTCATACCATTGCCGAGTTTACCGCTGGCAGACCTGAACCTGTTGTCGTTGGAAAGGCAAAGACTTTGCAGTTTATGAGTTACCACCTCTACTCTGCCCTTAAGAATGACTACATGGTGATTAAGTGTGATCTGTTGGCTCTATGGTTGTAATATCCTATTTTAATATCAAGAAAAAGGAAATAGCAAATTTGAAAATACTAATTAAAAATTTAGGATTTTGGGGGGCTTTAGGAAAGATAATGGGCCACCGGCCCATAGCCCAAGGGGGCTGGCCAGCTATATCAAGGCATGGGTCGGTGGCATGCGTGTGCATGCTAGCTTCACTAGTTTCCTACATTGCATGTATGCAACTCCTACAGCTAGTTAGTTCTTGCACTACTTGCTTTACATAGGTTCATGACTTTTGGACCAGTGAGGTAGAAAGAGAGAGAGAGGGTGCTGCATGTATTTGGTGGTGTTACAGTTGGGATCCTCTGTGCTGCTCTGCAAGGGGGATATCAAGAGCAAGAAGGGTGGAATAAAAGAGAAGAAGGGAAGAAGAGAAGGGTTGCACGGGATTTCATGATCGTCTTCTTGTTCCTCAAGGGGAACGATCTGAAAGCCTCAATATGGCCCTAGATTAGTTGCTGTTCATTCATAGATCGTTTGGGTAATGGGAAGAGTCAATTTCAGTATGCCCTAGTTCGTCGAGTTTTGACACAGAACGTTTCAGGGGCAATTCGAGGTATTTAGGCTCAGATTTAGGGTTTCATCCAATTAGAATAGTTGTAGTTATTCTCATTAGCTTTTCAGGAAGGTTTGAATCATTAGAATCGAAGTAGCGAGTGAAATGTAATGGCCTCGGGAAGGTCGCTATCCAAAATTTGGACGTAGCTGGTAGATGTTGTGAAGATGAGTCAGTTTCATCTAGTAGATGGTAAAATTAAAATGTGGTGATAACTTAAATAAGTTACAAAATTTTGTGTAGTTTTCATAACTGGTATCGTTCATACTTTTCAAGTTTTAGAATTAAAGATATAAAATTGTGAAACGGACTATCTTGGCAGATTCTGGGATGGTCTTCGAGAAAGGAAACAAGGAAGAAAACAGCAGAATCAGAAGTTCATCATAACTAGGAAGCTGTAGGATTTTTTGTGAGGATTCCAAAAAGTCTTGGTTGGTTGAATTGGAAGTTTAGATGAATAAGTTAGAGTGTTTTTACTACTAGGACAGCAAGTGGTGCCTCTAGTAGAATTGGGTTAATTGTGTCGTCTTGGCGTAGACATGCGAGGGTGATTAGTGTAATGTTTTGGTACTATGATGATATGGTTTTGAGATTGTTTTAACTTACTTGTTCAGGGACTGTGGCCTCATGCGCCATTCCACAATTTCGTTACCCGGATTCTAAAGACTAAGAGACAAGTACATGGTAGAGTGGTGAATAACGGGTTGTTCACCATTATCATTAATATTGCTTATCATGCTATTTATTATGCTTTCATTAAGCTTATTCTTATACGTGATATTGATGACATTGAGTAAATAAGAATATGATATTGAGTTAATGAGAATGAGGTATTGAGTTAATGAGATGAATTATGTTGATGAATAATTAAAGATGTTGCATCATTTAGATTCATCACGATAAGAGTGCACTAGCCAGGTCAGTGAGAAAGTCATGTAACTATTCCGGTAAGGTCGGTGAGAAAAATACATGACTAGTCCAGAGTGCTCTAGATAAAGTCTTACATTTGTAGGGACTAGTTAAAGTTCGACAATATAGGGACCCCATCCTAATGAAGATGGGGAAGAGTGTGTCATCAACGGGTGAACACTCCGCTATACCGGTATCAGCTAATGAGATGCATATGAGCATGAGCATGATGGTGCATTCGCATATATGAGTAAATGGTTAAATTGTGCAAATTTACCTATATGGAATATGATTTGTTTATTTGAGTACGAGAATGACATTAAATAGATAGATGATGATGATAACATTGATTACGGTTGATAAACTATTGTTTATAGTTTTATTATGTATTTGCTGAGTCTTAGACTCACTCTTGCTTTATTGTTGTTTTTATGTGACCGTTGACGACATTTCACTTGGGAAGGGCTAGTGCACTTGGAACCACAAACCCACACTCAATTACTTGATTCATTGGACATGAGAACCTTTATTATATAGTGGTGGATTATATTTATGACTTGTTAGTTTTGAATGGTTTTAGATGATAGGTTGGAGTTGATTATTCATTCAATAGACTTTGTTCGATTGGTTTTATGTTGTTATTGCATTATGATCTTGCTATGCTTTCTAGAGATTAATTATCCATGATTGTTATATCATTATACTTATTTTAATGTGACCTGGGGATGTGTTTTTATCATTGAGATGCTTGTTGTAATTTATTGTAAAATGATGTTAAAATTGATAGTTAGTGTAGTTTGTGGCATTTTGGGTCCCGTGTTGGGTTGGGGTGTTGAAATGGTTTTCTCTAAAAGAAAGCTAATTGTGCCCCTGGAGGCACATGTACCTAGTACTATAAGTCCGTAAACGAGTGTAACTCTGCCGTGCACCGTGTTATCTCTCGACTATGGTTGTGTAATCAGAAGTTACTAAATGCTGGTTTGATTGATAAGTAGGTGCAATCAAAGGCAACGATAAGCCCTTAGTATGTTCTATGTATACCTATAGAAATCTCCTAGTTATCCCTTAGCTTTGTAAAGATGTCGCTTTCCTGCGCGAGTCACATTAGTAGTATAGATTTGTAACATCCTAAATTTCTAGAGTTTTTGAAAATTTTCAAAATAAAATAACCATTTGCTTTTTCCTGTTTTGTTAAAGCTTAAATTGAAATTTAGAAATCAAAAACCCTTTAAATTGAAATAATCCAACTTCAATTAAACCAAAAAGTTAGTTTATTGAATTTTTCTGGATTTTATTTGGATTTTGAGCTTTTATTGCATTTTCTGGATTTTAATTTGGTTTTCCTTTTTGTTTGAAGCCAAAACCTATTTTGTTTGCAAAATTTAAAAACTAAAGTATAGCTAAAAGTATTTTTATTAAGTTATAAATAATTCAAGGGACTTCTGTGAATTTTTTTAGAATTTTTAGACTTTATTAGCTAATTTCTAAAAAGTCTTTTGCTTTTTTCGGGATTTCTTTAATCGGAAATCATTTGAAAATCCTTTTTCGGCTTTGGGCCGAATCTCCTCCCTCGGTCCGCTCCTTCGGCCCGTTTCCTGCGCACACGCGCCGCACCTCCCTCGGGCACCGTCCGATCTAAATCGGACGGCCCCCAAACCTCCGTGTGCACCCACCCCCCGACCGTCCGATCTAAATCGCGCGGTCCCGATCTCTTGACTCATTTGGAGGGCCGAACGCCCCGTTCCTTGAGAACCGTCCGATCAAAATCGGACGGCATCCCCGCAGCCACGCTGTCGAACCCGGGAACGAAGGATCCCAAATTCTCTGTGTTCATACACTAGTCCAGGAGTTCTAGTGTACACAGTTAAACGAAAAGTGATAGCACAATCATATCACGCATTTATTGATAATAATTCAGAGTTTATTACAAAAAGGGCCTGCGGCCAAAAGAAAAGAAATATCACGGTGAAGTAAAGCGTATAGGCCACACGACTTGCCACGGGCAATCGTGCGGGACGCAGCCTATTCGTCAAGATCCTCACCGTCGGGGAAAACGTCTTCTCCTGAATAAGATTTATTCAGCAAGAGTGAGCACAACTTCCGTGCTCGCAAGTTACACCCAATATGAAAAAAAATTAATGCATGCATAAGGTGAACAAAGGATAATGGCAAGGTTGTTTTGCATAATCAGCATTTTCAGATTATATATTATTAATAATTTTCTAAGCGGTTTAATATTGTAATCAAATCGATGTGAAAATGATGATGAATGGTGGATGACCTCCACTAGTTGAATGGTGAAGGATATCCTCCTAACACTTGGCTAACCGCCCAATTTTTACCATAGGATTATCCATCCTAAAACATCTGTTGAACACATTTTATAAATCAAAAACAATTCTAACTTAGAGTGGCTTTGCTAGCATGTCCATGACCGCGGACGCGGCTATTCGAATAGTTTTACACTCTGCAAAGTTTGTACAGCTTTACCCACACGAGATAATATGCTTATAATGTCGGCCAATACACGCTTCCGAGGGCGTGCGACTAAGCAATTACCATGAGGCCTTTACAAAGTAGTGTCTTAATGTATTCATGCCCGCTAAGGTTTCGCTACCATTGGACTAACCATCCTCCGGGAGCCCCCTCTTGCGCCAGGTGGGACTAATGTCTAACCAACACCCACACATACAACATAGCACAAATAACACTAAGACCCACAAATTATTTAGCCAAATCCTGCCCATACAGGACATGTGGTGGTACGGTAAGGCGTAGCAAAATACGCTCAAAGACCGGTCCTTAACTGACTCGGGCGACTTCCAATTAAAACCCTGGGTCGTAATCATAACCAGATTAGACCCGTGCATGAACCTGCACCCACCATCCATCCATCTCGCCCAAGTCCAAACCCATTTCATTTTATTTAGAGTAAAAACCTCTTTATAAACCTTTCGTGATAAAACAATACCAAATAAACACATTTTAAATTAAGTTGTAAAGATTTGACTAAATTCTCCTCAATTTGTAAATGTTATCTAAGCAAGGCTAAGCATTTGACAAATTTTATCTAAGGTGTCAAGGTATTCAGGTTTGATAATCAAATTGGCCATACCAAGGTGTTTGGAACAACTATATACGAAATCAGGATATTCAGCATTTTTTATAAACATATGCATGCAATAGTAATTGGTAAATAGTAAATAAATTCTTTAAAACAATAGGAACAATATGATCCATAGTGTAACTTGCCTTCGTTGAAGTCTTGAAACTCTAAATCGACGGAAGGATCTAACTCTCCGGAGTCGTCGAAGTCTATACGCAAAAATACGACAAATTCAAATTCAAATCCAAATACATTCAAAAACTCAGCTCAAATGAACTCTAAACTGAAATATTTTGGTTTAAACAGCTAGAAAATGATTTTAAACAAATTTTGCAACTTGAATCACCCAATTTGGAGTTAGTATGCAAAAGTTATGAATTTTAGAAGTTTTAAACTAAATTATGAAATTTATTGAATTTACTGAATTATTTTTCTACTGGAAATTCCATTTATTTCGCAATCTTGGCCTTGTGAGAATTTCCGGGAATTAAAAGAAATAACTTAATTTTTCTGACATGCGGGCTCCACTGGTCAGTGACTCGGTCCACGTGAACTGAGTCCACGGTTTCGGCTCCAGAGGGGGGTGGACGTGGCTGAGGTGGCCACCACGTGGGCAGCCACGCGGCTTTTGGCGCCGAGGTAGCGCTGACCTGGCGTACTCGTGGCAAGGCCACGTCGGCGCAAAACCGGCGGAGCTCCGGAGATGGCCTCGCCGGCGTTCTACGCCGCGGCGGGACATATGGTTGTGCGCAAAAGGTAGAGGAGAGCCGTGCGATCTCGTGGGTTACCAAAGTGGCAGCGGAGAGTGGCGAAAAGGTCACCGGCGACGAAGATTGGCGGCGACAAACTTCGGTCGTCGACGAAGTAGTGGTTCCAGCGGTCCTCCGGTAGAGTGGGTGGTGGCTGCGGCTTCGCACGGGTGCGGTGATGAAGATGGCGTCGACGGCGAGGACGGAGGAGGTCTGATGGCACCGGAAACGGAGAAGAGGCTCTCGAGGTCACCGGCGAAGAAACGCAAAAATCGGGCGCTCGGCGAGGTGAAGGGTACCGGTGGTGGCGGCGTGTTGGTGAGTCGAGGCACCTCGTGCTCCCTTTATAGGGCGAGAGGCGGGTGGTGGAGATCGTGTGCGCGGGCGCGGCGGCGGTAGTGGCGAAGTTCCGGCGATCGTGGGCGCTAGGAAGGGGAAAACGGCCGGAAGTGGGGTGGCGTGATGAGGGGTCTTCAATGCGCATGATGGCGAGGGAAGTGGGGAAGAGAAACGGGCGGAGGGGAAGCTCGGGTGTGAGCTTAATGGCGGCGGTTACTGGCGCGGCTGCGCGGAGACGAAGGTGAGGAAGACGATGATGCTGGGCCGTCCGATTTTGATCGGACGGTGGAGATAGAACATGCGAACCGGTAAGTTGGGGTCGGCCGTAGCCGTTGGATTTAGATCTGACGGCTATTGTCCTCTGGAGTTAATAACGTGCGGTGAACGTCGGTCGTTGGATCTGAATCCAACGGTCGAAGGTGATGGCGCGGCGGAGCGGGCCTAGCGCGCGCGGGAGGGATGTGGGCCGAGCTGGGTTTCGGCCCAATCACTGTTTGCGAATTTTCTTTTGATTTTCCATTTGATTTAATTCTGGTAAATCAATTAAGCTTTAGAAAATAGCAAATTAATTCCAAAAATTATGAGAAAATTCACATAAATTCTCTGAGGTATTTAGGATTTAAATAAAATGTTTCCAGCTATTTTGTGGTAATAGATTTTGCACATAAATTCGTTTAGCTTTAATTTAATTAAGGAAAAGCTTTTGAAAATTCCAGAAAATCCACAAAATGAACAAATTTTAATTTCTTCAAAATTTGGGCTGTTACAAACCTACCCCCCTTAAAGGGAATCTCGACCAGAGATTCAGCTTGAATTAACAAAAGATCAGGGTAGTTGGCCTTGAGTTCGTCTTCGTTCTCCCATGTAGCTTCACTTTCTGGATGATGACTCCATTGCACTTTGTATGATCTGATGATTCTGCTTCTGGTAACACGTTCTGCGACATCCGAATTTTAATTGGTCGCTCCACGTGGTGAGATCTTCTTGAAGGTCAAAGCTCTCGAGAAAAGGTATGGTCTTCTGCGCTCATGCAGCATTTCTTTAATTGCGATCGTGGAAGACATTATGCATCGTTGACAAAGCTTACGCACTCGAGTTGATAAGCTACTTCACCTCTCTTGGCTAGAATATTATATGGTCCAATGTATCTGGGTGCGAGTTTTCCCTTCATCTGGAATCTTCTTACTCCTCGAGTGGAGTAACTCGAGATATCTGAGTCTCCTACCTCAAAGCTCAACTCCTCCGATGGGTATCGGCATAACTCTTTTGTCGGGATTGAGCTACCTTCAAACGTTCTTGTATAGTCTTAACTTTTCCTTGGCTTCTTTGATTAAATCAGTCAGAAGAGTTGATGTTCCCCACGATCCCAAAGAAGTGGGGTTCGGCATTTTCTACCATACGAGCTTCAAAGGAGCCATCCGCAAACTAGCTTGGTAGCTATTATTGTATGAGAAGTCGGCATATGGCGATCCTTATCCCAACCTTTTCCAAGTCTAATGCACAAGCTCGAAGCATATCTTCAAGAACTTTGGTTGGTGCGTTACGTCGACCATCGATGCAGGGTGATCTGCCGTCTTTGAAATTGAGTCAGTTCCCAAGGCTTCATGCGGACTTTTCCAAAATCGAGAGGTGGCGAGAACCTCGGTCAGACACAATTTTTGGGTACTCCATGCAGTCAGACGATCCTGGCCATGTACAATTCTGCTAGCTTGCTGCTCTGGTAGGTGGTCTTGACAGGAATAAAGTGAGCTACTTTAGTTAACCGGTCAATTACCACCCAGATGGAGTCATATCCCGATTGGGTCCTGGGAAGTCCGGTGATGAAATCCATACCAACTTCTTCCCACTTCCACTCGGGAATTGGTAAGGGCTGCAACAGACCAACGGGTCTTTGGTGCTCTACCTTGACTCTTTGGCAAACATCACAACGAGCGACGAAATCAGCAATTTCACGCTTCATGCTGACCCACCAATATTTTTTCTTTTAGATCCTGGTACATTTTGGTGCTGCCAGGATGAATAGATTATGGCGACTCATGAGCTTCTTTCAAGATCGAATTCTTTATCTCCTACTGGTTAGGTACACAGATGTGGTTTCCAAACCACACTGTTCCTTCCTCATCCTCGGAGAAACCTGAAGCTTTGCCTCTTCTCATATTCTTCTTGATTTCTTGGATGTCTTCATCTTCTAATTGTGTTGTTCTGATCTGATCTTGAAGAGTCGGTTGAATCTCTAAGGCGTATACACAACCTTGATTGACAATTTCTAGGTTCAGGCGCTGCAATTCCTCATACAGCTCTGGTTGATTTCGTTGTACCGTGATGGTGTTGCAATAGGCCTTCCTGCTCAAGGCGTCTGCCACAACATTGGCTTTGCCCGGATGATAATGGATTAGAGGTCATAATCCTTTATTAACTCCACCATCTTCTTTGTCGGAGGTTGAGCTCGGATCGCGTGAAAATGTATTTGAGCTTTTATGGTGCGTGAAAATATCACGTGTTACCAATGAGATAATGTCGCGATTTTGAGCATGCACAATTGCGGCTAACTCCAAATCATGAGTCGGATAATTCCCTTCATGCGGCCTCAACTGCCGAGATGCATAAGCTACAACCTTGCCTTCCTGCATCAGTACACAACCGAGGCCTTGATGGGATGCGTCACAGAATATCTCAAAATCCTTGCGGATGTCCGGTAATATTAACACCGGTGCTGAGACTAGCCTCTTTTTCAGCTCTTGGAAGCTTTCTTCACAGGCGCTTGACCATTCAAACTTCTTTTCTTTCTTTAGAAGTTGAGTCATGGGTTTTGCAAGTTTAGAAAACCCTCGATGAACCGACGATAATAGCTGCCGGTCCCGAAAACTTCTCACCTCGGTGGTGATTTGGTTGTTTCACCCATTCTTGCCTCAACCTTGGCGGGGTCTCGCAATTCCTCCTGCGGATACAATATGTCCAAGGAATGCAACTTGACTTAGCCAGAATTCACTCTTGCTGAATTTGGCATAAAGTTGGTGCTCCCTGAGCTTGTCTAGGATCATCCGAGATGCTCTTCATGCTCTTCTTCATCCTTCGAATAGATGAGGATGTCGTCAATGAAGACGACTACGAACTTATCTAGGAATTCCATGAACACCTTATTCATCATATTCATAAAGTAGCGGGGCGTTTGTCAACCCAAAGGACATTCTCGTGAACTCGCATACCCATATCGGTGGTGAAGGTAGTTTTGAATATCTTCCGTCGATCTTCAATTGGTGATAAGCGGATCTCGGATCGATTTTTGAGAAAATACTTGCTCCTTTAACCGATCAAGCAGATCATCAATTCTGGGCAACGGGTATTTGTTCTTGATTGTCACCTCCTTGAGTGATCTGTAATCAATGCACATTCTCATACTATTGTCTTTTTTTTTACGAAGAGTATTGGTGCTCCCCATGGCGAGGAACTGGGTCGAATGTACCCTTTGCTTCGACTCTTGATTTGCTTCTTGATTCGCTAACTCGTTAGCCGGCATCCTGTAGGGCCGCTTCGAGATCGGAGCCATCCCGGGGACTAGATCAATTAGGAACATGATGTCCCTATCCGGTGGCATGCCGGGTAGATCATTCGGAAAGATATCAGGATATTCCCGTGCCACGGGGATGTTTTCCAGTTTTACTTCCTTCAAACTGGTGAGTATGGAACTTCCTCCGATGCGGGTCTCGGGTTTGAATTCGACCGATATGCCTTGCTCATTGGTGAGGGTGATGGATCTATTGGCGCAGTCTATTTGACCATGGTTTTTGGCTAGCCAGTCCATTCCAATTATTACATCCATACCTTGGGAGTATAAGACTATCAGATCTGCTAGAAAAGATACTCCGGATATCTCAAGAGTGAGATTAGGGCATAGACAACTGGTTCTCATTTCCGATCCCGGGGAATGAATTATCATGGGAGTAACTAAGGAGGATATCGGTAACCCATATTTTCCCACAAACTTATATGACACAAAAGAGTGTGAAGCTCCAGAATCAAATAGGACAGATGTTGGTATCGAATTAACGAGGAACGTACCGAGAACAACATCTGGCGCTGCCTGAGCTTCCTCGGCGGTGACATGGTTCACCCGTCCCTTAGTGAACCGCTCTTTGATGCGGTGATGCCAGTGCGGGACTCTGAGGTTGGCCTTGCTTGTGCCATACCTTGTTGCTTCTTTGGGCATTTATTGGCATAATGCCCTGTCTCGTTGCAGTGGAAGCACGTGACTCCGGAAGCTGAGGAGGTAGAGTGCTTCTGCGGAAACTGTCCTCCCGATGAAGTGCCACGGAAGTTGGAGGGGTTGGAGCGCTGTGGCGGTGCCGGAGTGCGTGACGTGGAAGATTGAAACTTCCCACGTTGCTGCGGTTGCGGTGTGGAGATGCGAGGTTTGGGCAGACCTCCTGCGTTGAACCTCTGAGCAGCCATTCTCCGCTTGCGGTTCTCCATTTCCATGTGCTTGGCCTCCTGCCTGATTGCTTTATCCACCAACTGCTGGAAGTCGGTGAAATTCTGAGAAATAAGTTGGACAGAGATATCGTCATTCAATCCCTCCAGGAACCTTTCTTGTCTTTCCTCATCTCTGGCTACGTCGGCTGGGGCGTAGCGGGCGAGTTGATTGAAACGGTGAAGATACTCATTCACCGAACGGTTGCCCTGGCGGAGCGCGTGGAATTCCTTTTTCTTTAATGTCATCATCCCTGCCGGAATGTGTGCATGACGGAAGGCTTGCACAAAGTTGTCCCATGAAATGGTTTGAGCATCATTATGGCCGATGCAGTAATTATCCCACCATTCGGATGCGGGACCATGGAGTTGGTGAGAGGCAAACAAAACCCTCTCACGATCGGAACACTGCATGATGTCCAACTTCTTTCCGATGGCTTGGAGCCAGTCATCGGCATCCATCGGTTCAGTACTGCTTGAGAAAGTCGGCGGACGCATCCTTATAAACTCCGACATGGTCAACCTCTGGTTGTGCGGGGTGGGGCGAGCTCTGCTGCCAGAGCGGCTGGCGTTCGAGCGTTACGCGGTGGCGGGCAAGAAGGTCAATCAGATGGGTCTGATTTGCCATCATCTGCGCCGATCGGGTCCTACGCGGCGGTGGTGGCGGCTGCGGAACGTGGTTATCCTGGTGATCCGCATGATCGTTTCCTTGTCTGTTGGCGCTGCTGCTGCCATTGCCGTTCCTGCGGGTGGTCACCATCTGCGGGATCCTCCAAGGATTTAGAAGAGATAGCAAGGAATTCTAAGGGGGATAAATATAAAATAGCTCAAGAACCAATAAACACACAACAAAGAATCAACTTTTCAAAATAATTCCTTTATTCATTTATTTTATTAATGTATTATGGCTATCACATGGGTATTTGATAGCTCATAATTCGCAGCTAAGTTACGGACTAAAGAAAAAGTAAATATCTATGGGGTGGATGGGGTGTATTCGGGGGAATTGCTAGTACTGCCTTGGCCTGATTTGTAGCTAGCCAGCTCCTCTTCGATCGCCTTGATCTCGCTCAGTATACTCTAAACTATCCTGGGTGGTACGCAAGTCGTCCAAGGCGTTTCAGAGCGTAGTCCGATGTCTTCGTCGAGTCCACAGTGCGTCGCCACCGAGAATCCTCTTCTTTGGCGATCACGGAAGACGCTGTCAAGTCTGGTCGGAAGGTGCATCGGGTAATAGTGGAACCCGGTGCCGTTGAGGTAGAGATCGTAGGTGTGGCGGAGTCGACGGACTGCCTCTCTCGCTGCATCCTGAATACCATCGGCGAAGGTGTCGCGTCTGATTGGAGCGTGGAAGGTGTGGAATACGGTGTTTGGCGAGAGGTCGGAGTAAATCAGTACTTCCACCCTCCAGAGACGTCATTCTCCCACCTTGTACCGATAGCCCTGGAATGTTGGCCTCTTCTTGTAGTCCAAATGTTGCATCATTTCCCAGAGCAGTTCAACCCAGTGTCCAGCAACGACTCCGTGTGAGATAGCGTCTGGTACCTCGGCCATCTACAATTTTTGAAAAAGAGATGAGTCAATAACCGTTTTAAAGAGAAGGGTTGAGAGATGACTCTGGATAGACTCAAAATAGTTTTAGTTTTTGAAAATAAGTCCTTAGGACATTTGTGGGGCCACGACCTACAGTCGATATGGCTCTGATACCACTTTTTAGTCGAACTCGGAGCGAAGGATCCCAAATTCTCGTGTTCATACACTAGTCGGATTTCTAGTGTACGATTAAGCAAAAGTAATAGCACAATCATATCACGCATTTATTGATAATAATTGAGTTTATTACAAAAGGGCTGCGGCCAAAGAAAAGAAATATCACGATGGAAGTAAAGCGGTAGGCCACGACTTGCCACGAGGCAATGCGTGCGGGGGCGCGATCTATTCGTCAAGATCCTCACCGTGCGGGAAAACGTTATTCAAAGAAGAGATGTTTTCCCGGCGGTGAGGATCTTGACGAATAGGTCTGCGTCTGCACGATTGCCCGTGGCAAGTCGTGTGGCCTACTGCTTTTACTCACTGTGATATTTCTTTCTTTGGCCGCAGCCCTTTTATAATAAACTCGAATTATTATCAATAAATGTGTGATATGATTGTGCTATCACTTTTCGCTTAATCTGTACACTAAAACCCTGACTAGTGTATGAACACGAGAATTTGGGATCCTTCGTTCCCGGGTTCGACACACGCCCTCCTCCACCTCCCACCGTCCGATCGAAATCGGACGGCCCTCGCTCGTCATCCTCCTCCGGACCCCCCCTTCTTCCTCGTGCGGCCGTGCGCAGCAGCCCGCCGCGAATCCCGTCGGTCCTCGCCGCCTCCCTCGCCTGGCCCTAGCGCCTGCCATGCGCCGTCCACCTCCGCCTCTGCCGCGCCCGTGCGCCCCGCCTTTTCTCCCCCTTTTCCCCCTTCTCCGCGCGGACGAGCCACCCGACAGTCCCCTCCCCTTCCTCCTCCTCTGGGCCTCCCCGAGCCCTTTAAAGGAGAGCCCCGGGATCGCCTCCCCCTCCTCTCCCGATTCCCCCTTCTCCCTCCTCCTCCCTCGCCCTCCTTCGCCCCCTTCTCGCGTTTCTTCGCCGCCGGCCACCGAAGGCCGCCGCCTCCGAGCACCCTCAGCCGCCGCCGCCACCTCCACCTTCGACATCGCCGCACCGAGGGCCACCCCGTGCGCGCTGTCACTCCTCCCGGAGCCCACCGGAGCGCCGTCGCCGCCGTAGCCCTCTTCTCACCTCCGCCTTTCTCGCTCACCGCTGACCTTCTGGTGACGCCACGTCCTTGAGCCGGTGAGCATCGGGTTCGTCGTGCCCTCCTCTAGCCACTGGTCCCCTCGCCGCCGCCCGTCGCCCAGCCAAACGCCGGCGACCTTCGGGCCCCGAGCGCCGCCGGCTCGGGTACGACGTGGTAGCCTACGTGGCGCCCGCGTCAGCGCCACCGGAGCGCCCCGTCACCCCTCTGGCCTACGTGGTCATCCGCGTGGCCAGCCCACGTGGCGCTCCAGCCCCCCCTTTCTTAAAACCTCAGTGGACCTAGTCCACGTGCACCCTCTCACTGACAGTAGGCCCCACATGTCAGTTTCTTTTTCTTTTATTTTTCTTTCGGCCCAATTTCCTCTGCTGACGTCAGCTGATGTCATATTTACCTTTTCCTTTACGAAAATAATTCCAGAAAATCAGAAAATCCCCAAATCCTTCATTTCATGTGTTTTCCAACTTCGGAAGGCCATAACTTCTTCGTTCGAACTCCGATTTGAGTTATTCAAATTTCTAAATTCATCTAAAATCCCCCTCTTGCTGTTAGTGCTAGTTTGGTATTTATTTGGAATTTATTTGGAGTTGTTTTATTTATTTTGCTCTTTTCGCACGTGTAGAAACCGACTTTTCGGAAGACTTCTCGGATCCGACGACCGAAGGACCTCAACTCTTCAACGAAGGCAAGTCATAGACCTTTGATCATGTTGAACCCATTTTATAAAACTATGTTGTTTGATATAAACATGTATTGCTAGTTTTATATTAAATGGTTTCGGGAATAGATAATTGCCCAATTGATGTATACCTCCTTGATAAATTGCAAGCGACATGTACCCTTGAATGACTTGAGCCCTTGGACACCTTAGGAGGGTTCATATTAGTTGGACATTGATAAAATTACCAACACGGATATCGTATTATGCTTAGCCATGCTATAGTTGTACGCCGAGACTCATGATCACATGCTCGTATGAATAAACATGACTAAATGAATTATGGAATCGTGGCGCGGCCACTATTGTTAAAAGATGTTGTGCCAAGGCTAGGGTGGTCTTCGACCGAGTTGAACGAAAAATATTTTATGCTCGGGCGAGTGGGTGGTGGTAAGTGTGGGTGCCGTAACGCACATCGAGACGTGGATTAGTCTCGCCTGAGCAGCCAACTAAGGACTTAACCTTGAACCATTGATCTGGGTCATATCGTGCAACCACATGTCTAGACTGGGATAGTCCTGGCCAACTAATTAGCAATGCTTTGAGTCGGTTCTGTTTGGGTTGATGAGCGGCGCAACAGGGGGCTCGTAACGGCGAATACTTAGCGAGTAGAACCGAGTCAAAACAGAACTTTGTAAAGGCCTTATCACGTGCTCTAGACCGCTTACCCAAGGTAGTGAGCGGTGGTATCGACGGATGCCAAACAAACTAGAGAAGTCGTGTCTTGTGGGTAAAGCTGTACAACCTCTGCAGAGTGTATAAAAACTATTCAAATAGCCGTGTCCCCGGTTATGGACATGCCCGGAGATTTCACGCAAGGGGTAGATGTTTTCTTAAAATGGTGGGATTGATGGTTTGGGTGGAATGGTTGGAAAGATCTCTAGTTGTTTCAAAGAACTAACATACTTATGTATTAATCTTTTAAATTACGCTTTTAATCTACTTACTGTATTTACTGTTAAATGTGGCTTTCTGCAAAAGTAAACATAAAGCTATCCTTGTCAAGCCTAGCATGAATAATAATTGTATACTGTTCCCTATGACTTGTTGAGTACATTCAAAGTACTCACGGCTTGCGCCCTGTGTGATTAATCCCCACAGAAGAACTAGGGAACCCTGAGTTTCATGAAGAGGATAACCTCGAAGACCTTGTGATCTAGGTCGCGTCCTCCACTCGATTGCCTGTGGGCATGTCGTGTGGCCACCATGAGACATTTTGTTTCCGCTGCAAGTTACCTTTTGGTGTTGAGCCCTGCGTGGCAACTCTGTAAGACTTGACCATAAGGTCTTTTGCTGCTATTAATATTAATTTGTCCTCTTCATCGTTACTTTGTTGTATGGCTATGATTACATCTTTGTTGTAACTGTGCGAGCTAGCTACTGATCATGGGACTAGTTCGGAATGCACAGAGAGTCCTGGGGTTGCATACCCGGGGCGCCGACAAGATTCATCTCCTGCCGAGCTTGGTTTTGCTCACAATGAGCATATCTTATATTTTGTTTTAGGTTGAAAACTTATGCATTAGATTGCTATTTCCCAAATGCCATAAATAAAATAATGGTCTAAGTTATTCTATTAAAGCCCTATCCCCTGATGAATAGTTGATTAAACCTGTTTAATAGAATATATTGTCAGTAGCATATCTTACCTATAGTAAAATAATTAATCTTGTATGTAATAAAATTTACAAACTGTATGCCTAAAATTGAACATACTTTGCCATGCCTTGCTAACAAAATATTGGACATATGCTATTGATATCTACCTAGCCTCAATTTACTAGCTTGTAGTGCACAGATGCTTAGATGGCAAAAGGGAAACAATTTTTCATGGTGGCGCTAGAACAAAACTAGTCATATGCTGATCTCTGATGGATTAATTTGGGTAGAAAACTCCATATTCCTTAAATAAGTACAGAATAACTTAGGCCCTAAGACTTGAAGTCTATATAACACTATCCTCTACCACAATAATTTCTTAATTGAAAAACTTTGTAAGTAGAATGTTACAAAGTATATCTTGGTTTCATGCTAATAAAATTATACTCCTGTTGAAGTATCATTACAAATATTTGCTGAAACTCCGAGTTGATTTTAAGCAAATGCCTCATGCACACACTATCAATCTTTGTGTGGGATATTAGAACCTAAGAGGCATAGGAGAAATGTCAAAAACAAGAGTCATCATAGGCGTTGTGCCATATCCTAGGCCAAAGCTAGAAGCAAATTAACCCGAAGCAATAAATTAATCTACTTTATTTTAGGAGATAATTAAAGTAAATTGCATGATTATTATCCTTATCCAGTTGATATGAAAAATGACATTTACACCATTGCTGACATCCATGTTGGTGGAAACCTGTAACATCCCAATTTCCTGAGCTTTAAAAATCTTTTGAATAGTTAGTAGGGAGAAAATTCACCATTTGATTTTATTTGAATTTAATTCAAAAGCTTAATATGGACTTTCAGTATCAACATAATTTAATATGAATAATTTCAACATGAACTATTTTTAAAACAATTTTAATTAGATTCTATGAGATTGGATATATTTTCTAGAATTTTTCTGAGTTCATTTGCTATTTTCTATTGCTTATTTGAATTTCCTGTATTTTCTAAAATAGAAAATGTATTTAAAATCTCAAAAGAAGATTTGGGCCAAAACCCAGCCCCGTTCCTCTGTCAGCCTAGCACTGTGCAGCCTAGGAGCCTGCGTTCGCGCCCACCGTCACTGATAGGTGGTCCCCACCTGTTAGTCCCTCTCTCTCTCTCTCTCTTGCGCCCGCGCCGCCTTGGCCCCACCTGTCATTATTCTCTACGGTGTTGTTTGCACGCACACGCGTTTGAGCCGTCGTCGCTAACATGTGGGCCCCTCCTGTTACTGTTCATCATCCCTAACTGTTTTCGTCTCCGATTCTCTCGCGTGCGCGCGCTGCCATATTCGACAGGGACACCACCGTTCCTCGACCCTATTTAAAGCCGTGATCGCGTCACGAGGTTTGCATCCACCTCCACCGCCTTTTGCCCAAAGCCAGAAACCCTAGCTCGTCGTAGCTTTGCGTGAATCAGAGGAAGAACCCTAGCACCGCTGAGGATCTCTTCGCTGGATTGCGCCACCGTAGGTGAGCCCTAGCCGCCATCGAGCCCAGCTTCGAGTCCGCCGTGTCACGACCTACATGATGCGCGCGCCATCTTTGTCGGAGAAACCCTAGTTCGTTGTCGCCTCCTCAATCTGTGACGCTCCGTCGCTCTTCGCGTCGCCTCTGTCGATTTGGTCGCCACCAGCGAGTTTCGACCGCGTCATCTTGTTCGCCATGTCACGTTCGTCCAGGTGAGCACTTCCACCACCGTCTTTCGCCGAAACGGTGTTCACCGGAGCTCCGCCGTCGTTGAGTCGACGTGCCGTGCCACGTGGCCGTCCACGTTAGCCATCTAGCTCAGCCTCTATGCATGTGGGTCCCGCAAACCAGTGACTCATTTACTAAACATGTTTTAAATTAGATTTTTTAATTATCTTTTCAGCCGGTCCCACATGTCATTGATTAGTTTCACTTAACCACTGTCATTAGTGTTAAGCTAATACTCATCCCGAGTGGGACCCACTATCAGCGACAAAAAAAGATAAGGGAACAGAACTGCTCGAGGCTGAGCACAGTGGTGATCTCGCTGGTGGCGAACGATGCGATGAGCGGCAACATTAAGCGATGGAATGGAAAGAGGGCAGCAAGGTGAGGCTATGGGTGGTGGTGGCGACAAAGGAGATGGCCAGAGGCGACGTCATGGCGGCGAGGAGCGGCAGAAGCTCTCGGGTCTGCGATGGTCTTCATGTAGGAGGCATCCTCTGGGCTAAAGAAGTGACGCACTGGACTCAATAAGTCCAGGCGTTGCTAATGGACCGGGCGCGAGGACCTAGGGTCACTGGAGACAAGCTGACGACATGCAGAAGCGACGACGTCATGGGTGGCTACGGGCTCTGCTGTGCAAGCTAGTCGCCCGAGGCGAACTACCCAGCGCATAAGGTTCAAGAGCTCACCACGATCACTACGGTGCATACGGTGAGGTCAGAGATGGCTTGGGGTGGCTGGACGGTGATGAATAGTGGCGGCGGTGTCAAGCTTTACGGTGATCGAGCTCCTCGACGGAATCAGGCTGAAATGAAGCATAGGGATAGCTTTAGGGGGTACAAGGATGGATAAAATTACCTTGATGAGGTCAAGGGCTCACCGGAGAGGCTTGTCAATGTTGAGCAGCAGTGGCGCAGGGGAGGTTCACGGTGATGGCGCGTTTTGGTGTTGAAAGTGCTACAAGAAGGTGCACAATAGCTCAAAGACATGCTGACAATGGTGATGACGGAAGGAATTGAACGGGGACTCACCGAGTCGGCAGAGATAAATGAAAATGGCAGCGACGACCGGAAATGGGGAAAAGGGCATGAGGGCTTGATTCACTGCGAGATAGACAATGTTAACTAGGGGGATATCATCAATAGGAGATGGAACGCATTGTGATGCACTCGGGTTGAGGTCAAACTCATCGAAGATCTAGACGCACGCCGGAGATGAAGAAGACTACAACGCAATCACGCTACGGGGCTCTAGAAGCAACATTGAGCAAAGAAAGAGCATGAGTGAAGCTCAGGGATCACAACGATGCGTGCATCGTGGAAGAAGGAGCTTACCAAAGTGAAAAAACCGCAAAAGTGTGCTCACCGGCGTCGAGAATGACGCACACGTTCCCATGAAAACACTGAGTGAGAAGCTCAGTTTTGTGCGAAAATGGAACGGGGGCGAGCTGAGGAAGACAACGCATGCTCTGACGCTTATGTGGCTAGGAGAATTGTGCGAGAAGAGCGGTGTGATGGCAGCGGTTGTGCGAGAATCTCGTGGCTTGTTCTGGTCTCACCGTCCAAGTGGGAAAAGGGCACCGTCAGTGGGGTTGCTAGCATGGGTGTGGTACAGGTGGAGGCGATGTGAGCAGGTGAAGCGAGGAAACTGTGGGCGACGGTCGCGAAACGGGGGTGGAGCAGGCGTGGGCACGACTCACTAGATCACAAGACATGAAGCTGTCAAGGAAGCATCGTCATCGAAGACCGTAAACCGAAGATCGCGATGTCAGCCCAACCATATAGCTTAAGTTTGCCAAGGCTCATTCTGTGTACTGAGTCGCTTCACCAGATTAAGAATCTCGATCGATAGAACGTTTTGTAAAGTTGTTCTGAAAAGCTTTTCTGTTGGTTCTTTTGTTTGGGAGTGTTGTTTCGCTCTATTTCCTTAGTTCTTCTTCTTTGCTTCTTTCCAATCCTTTGTCTCATTCTCTAAAACTTCTGGGATAACCGGCAGATGAAGAACACCCGTCGTTCTGAAGATGATACCAACACCAACAAGGATGTCCCTGCTGAAGGCAACCAACAACTGATAGCAGAAACCCTTCGGAATTTGAACCAATTTTTCGTCACCCAGACTCAACTAATGCAACAGTTGATGCAACAAATGAGCAACAACAATGTTTTCTCAGCCACTGCTCCTACGACACAAGAACAACATTACTGCACCAAGGGTTCCAAGAGGAAGATGGTGGATCAAGGGCAACATGATGCAAGAAACCCCAAGGCTCGTGTGATTCAACCCCAACCCAACCAAGCACCAATGACGACCGCACTTAGGACTCCAGGATCAGCATCACGTCCACCGATGCAGACATTCCGCAACATCAATGGTGGCCAATCTCAGCAGAACAAAACATCAAGGGCAGGAGTACAATGCCTCAATTGTCGGGATATGGGACATTATGCCAATCGATACCCAAAAAGACGCTTAGCACTCACCTTCGACAACATTCCAGAGGCTACTCTGATCGCAACAATAACACCAGAAGCAGGAGGTAAAAACAACAGAAGATACATGTCCCAGTTGCAGAAATACATAAGTTTAGGTCTACCAATGCCTCAAGAAGCGACCATGGACCAACCGAACAGCTTGTTGCTCCCCAACACCTCTGTTGGAGGCCAATCACAGAAAGAACCATCTCATGTTGCAGGCATCACGTGTTTCCACTGCCAAGAGAAAGGACATTATGCCAACAAATGTCCAAAGAAGCAGCAGGCAGCAACTCTGAAGCTCCAAGGTGCAATGCTACGCAAGAAAAACAAGAAGCCGTAGAATTCTGAAAGAGGATGTCTGAACCCAGGCTCTGTCCAATAAGGAGTAGGATGCAGACGATGATAACTCTAGTTGAAAACTTTGTATTCCCAGCTTTGTATTCCCAACTTCTTTCTAGTCTCTCCGAATCTCGGAGACGAGATTCCTATTAAGGGGGGTAGTTTGTAACATCCCAAGGTTATGTTACCAAAATAAAATAAATAAAGTTATTGTTTTGTTGGTTTTTCTGAAATTTGAAAGAGTTACATTGCTTTAATTGAATCTTTGAAGTTTTAAAAAGGCAAAAGTAAAAATTTATTTGAAATCCTTGAAATTTTATTTGATTTAAACTGAAAAACAAAATTTCAATTAATTTCTAGAATTTTCTGGAAATTTAAAAGCTTTTTACTATTTATTTTAAAACAAAAATAATTACTGTTCAAAAATAAAGGTCAACTTTAGGTTGGAATTATTTTTATTAAGATCAAAATGATTCAAGGTATTTTTGTGTTTTTTTCTAGAATTTTTGGACTCTATTTGTTATTTTCTAAAAATCTATTTGATTTATTGATTTATTTAAAATCCGAAAATCAGAAATTGTTCAAACAGTGATTTGTGGCTGTTCGGACTGTCCGATTAATTTTGAAATTAAAATAAAAAAATAAAAAAATTGTAATTGAATCCCATTCAGTCACCCATCCTAGATTTCTCCAAAGCAAGCTCACTTAACGTGAAGGCATCTGCATGCATGCAGCCAACGCAGGCTTTTGCTTTCAATTGTTAGTATACCCCCCTCCAACTGTTTTATATCTACTTGCTTCCACCTTTCCCAAAAAGCTTTCTTCCTCCCAGCATTCTTCCATGTTGGTTTTTCTCTAACCGAAGGCATGGTGGCCACCATTGTCTTCCATGGCCGAACCACCAGGGGCTACCAACTCCGATCACCTCACCGCCGGCAGCACCGCCCTGGTCCCACTCCACGGCGCCATCTTGCCTTCTCCTCTCCCTTGCATTCCCTCCCTTTTCTTTTTGCTTTGTCCAGAGAGCTCAAAACAGCCCAACCGCCATTGTTGGTGCCACCGGAGCTTTCAAAACCCCGTGATTTCCTCCCCATTCTTCACGAAATTGATTGCATTCAATTCCCTGATCATCACCTCCTCCATCCTCAGCCATAAATGCTTTCCTTAATCACCCAATTTCGCGATTCGCGCTGTTGACCGGCCGTGACACACGCACGCGGTTCTTCCTCCTCGGCTCCTCTCCGGCCCTATAAAAAGGAGCACCGGGTGCCCCATCTCAACCTCATTCCACCTCTGAAATATCAAGCCCTCTCCTCTCCTCTCCAACTCGCAATAGCCATTTTTCTACCACTGGCCAATCGCCGTCTTTCGCCTCTAGCGTCGCCTCCGGTGGGTCTCGACCACCCTCGTCACCACCGCCGGCTTCGCAACATCGTGATCTACGTGGTGCACCCTCCCTCACCGCCGGAGCATCACCTCCCTCCATGGCCGCCACCACCACCACCGTGCACGGTTGAGGTCGCCGCCGCCGTCACCGGTCACCGTTCGCCGCACCGCCACCTCCTACGGCATCGTCGCGGGGTAAGCAACCCATTTTCGTTATTTGTCGGACACCTCTCCCTTTTCCTTCACCGGTGCCACCATTTTTCTTTTTCTTCCATGCGTTCTGCAGTGGCTGCCAATTGAAGAAGACGATGAACAGTGATTTTATTTATCTAGTCAACTATGTGCTTGGTACATGCACATTTTAATTCTTTCAAAAATCCGTTCTCTCTCATGCAAGCTTCAAATCCGTTGATTCTTCTTTCTAAATTCATCTACTATTTTTAGTATTTATTTTGTAATTTTTAGATTTTATTTATTTTCTGTCATTTATTTTGGTCCATTATTTATCTCTCCTCCGTTCTCTCTCCTCGATCACTCATTTACCGAGCCGACCGTATCGCGGCGTGCCCCTCGGCTTCTTCTTCATATCCCTGGAATTCGCCCCACTATCTCGACTCGAGCAAAAGTTTTCCGCGAGCGACCGAACCACATTCTATCGTCATTTTCGGTGCCGTTTTTGATTCCCCGACGACATCGTCCACACCGTTGGCTTCGCCTGCAACGTTCTACGCGATGCTCCCTTCGTTCCTCAAAATACCCGGCTCATCGGTGCTACTATTCATCCGACAACCTTTGTTTTGCGTCGCCGCCACACCGGACCTTCGCCGACGACGCGACCACCACCAGTGGGTCCGTCTTGCTCCCGGGATTCCATTTTTGTGGTTCACCGGCCATCTATCCTTTCCTCTCGCCCGGCATCGCCATTTCTCCATGAATTTTGCATTGTGAGCTACTGTTCACGTGCATGCAAGCTACAGTGCCATGCAGCATAGTGTTCTAGGCATGCATCTCATTTTCTACAATTTCGTTCTCCCTCATACGAACTCCGATTCCATCGATTCAACTTCATAAATTCATATAAAGTCAATACCTTCCTCCCAGTATTTATTTTGGATTTTATTTGCATTTTATTTGAGTATTATTTGAATTCGGATCGTTTACGCGTATAGATTTCGACGACTTCGGACGACCGGATTTCAACACCGTTTGAGAGCATCGAGTAATCAAGCAAGGCAAGTTATACCCTTGATCATATCGATCCCATTATTTCAAAATATTTATATTCTGTTTTAAATTATTACTGCATGCTTATTTATATCAGTAATTTAAATTCCTGCTTTAAATGTATAGTTATGTCTAAAATCTTTTGTATGGCCAACTTTGATAATTGAAGCAAACATATTGTCACCATAGATAAAACCTAGTTGATACGATAGTATGAACTAGAATATTTTGAGAAAAATCATGCTTAGCCATGCTTATAGACCAAACATGTTTATTTTGGGAACTTCAGCCAAAAATCAATTGTTGTTTAGATGGTATCCATGGCATCGGTATGTTATGGAAGTTTATGACTTTGAAAAATGAAATAAATGAAAATGGTTTGTACTTGGGCATAATGGATGTTCGGTGGGTGCAAGTTTATGCACGGGCTCAATCGGGTATGGTTGAGGCCTATGGGTTTTGTTGGAAAGTTGTCCAAGTCAGTTAAGGACCGATCTTCGAGTGTATGAAGCTATGCCATACCGTACCACCACATGTCCTCAGTGTGGGGAGTAGGACCTGGCTAATTAATCTGCAATGTTCCACCATGGTCGTTCCCTACAGATGTAATGAGTAGTCATGTTACGACTTATGTTAGTCCCACTTAGCGCAAGAGGGGGCCCGAACCCGGAGGTCTTTATTCCAAAGGGGTGGTGAAACCTTAGCGAGGGGTAACTACGGTGGAATGGCACTTTGTAAAGGCCTTGGCACGTGCTCTAGACTGCTTACCAAAGGTAGTGAGCGGTGGCATAGATATATGCCGGACAAACTAGAGAAGTCTTGTCATGTGGGTAAAGCTGTACAACCTCTGCAGAGTGTAAAACTATTCGAATAGTCGTGTCCATGGTTATGGACATCTTGTGAACTGCTCAAAGTTAGACTTTGGTTTTGTTTGAAAATAAACTTCTTTAAAACTGGTTTATCCAGATGGGAATTGGGCAGGCAACCTTGTGATAGGAAGGTATCCTTCACCATTCATGTGTGAATGTTATCTGACTATAAAAGTGAGAATTTATAAAATGATTTTTAGTTATAGAATAACGGCTTTAGAATCTAGTACCAGTATTTAAAGAAAATGCTGCTTTATGCAAATAACCCTATAAGCCACCCTTTGTTACATCCATATAAGCATGTCATTCTGTTATTTGACGGGTGTAACTTGCGAGCACGGAAGTTGTGCTCATTCTTGCTTATGCAAACAAAATTTCAGAGGAGAAGAACTTTGCTACCGATGTGGATCTCGACGACTAGGCCGCTTCCCTAGTCGATTGCATGTGGCAGATTAACTGGACCCTACTACTTCTTCGTCTTCCGCTGTGTTTATTTTATTGTGGGCCTGTAAGTCTCTTTTGTAATTAACTCTGTCATTATTTATTAATAAAGTTGTGATATGAATTTGTTATCATTTTGTTTACTGTGTGGACTAGCTGTTGATCATGGGACTAGTCCAGAAATGCACAGAGGATCTGGGTGTATTAATACCCGGGTCTGACATCTATTCACTAAGCCTCTACTTGCGTCCAGTTTCCAATTATGTGTTTGTGGCATTGGAATAAAGCAGCTTAAGAGAGTTGTAGGACCAGGGGAGAAATCCCTGAATCATAGCCTACTTAAGGTTATGAAGTTTTACCTTAATCCTAAATATTAAATCTAGAAGGTAGAGATGTTGCACACTTTTTCCCTTAGCAAGTTTTTTCCATTGGGTTTCTCACATGAAGGTTTTTAACGAGGCAACCAATGTAATACAACTTAACGTGTGCTATGACTCTTTTCTCTATTCCTTTTTTTCCACTGGGTTTTTGGAAGGAGTTTTCAACAAGCATATGAGCTACGTGATATTTGCCCAAGGGGGAGTGTTATGAAACCTATAGTATATATGGGCAATTACCAAAATACCCCTTTGGAGGGTTCTCCTCGTTTACTCTATAAATTGGGCTTCTTTATGTAAAAGAAAGAGTGATTGATGAATCCCCTATGATCTGTGTCTCCTTTTGGTGTAATTGAATTTATTGTCTCCCCACTACGATATCGATTATTCAACACTAACATTATATTTTATTGGATGTCTTAGGGAGAAATCATTAGAGGGACAATTTGATTAATTACTGAGGACCAATACTTAGTAATCACACAACCATAGGTGGGCTGCCAGCCCCTTCCCTCCGCCCCTGGTTAGCCCCCTTCCCTCCACCCCTGGTTATGGGCCTATTTGGTTCGTGACCCTAGAAAACTATACCAAAATTTTAGTAACGATAAAACCGGGCAGTCCCAAAACCAGGGCAAAAATAAAGTGTTTGAATTACAGCCATGCCAAACCAAAATTGGGGTTAGCAATTTGGCCACCCAAAAGAAGCCTAGCAAATGTGAAGAAAAAAATTAGTATTACCAAAATTTATAGAGCATTACAAAAATTTGGAACTGAATCAAATGCTAACCAAATTTCTAAAATATTACCAAAATTTGATTTGACTCCATTGAACCAAACAGACGCTTATATAGTCAACCAATGTGGCGTCTTTGATTTATAGCCTGCGACTCGACGGTCGGTGTCCCCTTCTTGGCTTCTTGCTACCAGCTGCCAGGCCTCCATCTGGCACGGAGGGGGGGACACATGGGCCATCCACGTCTCCTCTTCATTTCTTCTTCTGCCCAACAGGCAACACCGCGTCAAATGGCCGGTGTCGCGACGGCGCGTGGGGACCCGGTGCTCGAAGAAGCGTGTCTGGTGCCATTGCGAAGCCCACAATTTAGCTTCCGTCTAAGACGCTGAAAAATGGAAATCTTATTGCAACCGTGTTATGAATTGTATTGTTTTCTATATAATTGATACGAAAAATCATACATTCCATTATTTTGACGAAGCTTTTAAGCACAACTTTTTTATTCTTCTAGACTGAGCCATATTGAGACTGGGCGAGGCCTGATGTTCAAGGGTCGACCTACTTATGTTTTGTATCTTTCAAAAAAAAAGCCTACTTACTGGGATGTGTAAAGTGGCTCAGGGCCCATGCTATCTGAAAAACATGGCCCAATAGTGGCCGAACTTACTGGCATATGCATCTACTAGCGTCAGGCTAAGCTTTCGGTCTACTAGGGAAGTGGAGGCATGCACGATGGTGGTGGTGGATCGGTGAGGCGCCAATGGCTCCGCTAGCCGTAGGTCGGAGGCGGGGCGGTGGGCAGGGGGCAATGAAAACCAATGGATTAGGAGGAGGGAGGAGGTCAACCATGGTGGCTCTGGAGGTGATGGCACCACCGTATCTGGGGATGGCACTGCCTTCGGTGGAGGCGACAAAGGTGGAAGCTGGTGGACCTCCCTAGCGCTGGAGGTGGGCAGCGACAGCACGTGGGGTAGGTGAGGGGTGGTGATGGCTGGAGTGGTGAGAGAGGAGAGGAGACTTAGGTTGGTGAGTGAGAATATATAGTGGAGAGGAGATGGGTTGGATTTATATTCAACGGTGAAAAAATTGACTAATGTTATGCAACAAAATAAGTGTTGTATAGGCAGACTATAAAGAAGCTCCTAGGTCCGTATGTATTTCGTTTAGGTCTACCTCATCATTTATTGGCAAAAAAATGGATTTGCAAGTGACATGCCAAGACCAAGCCATAGCCCTTAGGGTGCGATTAACCGGCTCGCTCGGCCACCCTCCCCCTCCCAACGGGATCTTTTCTGTGTCAAACTCCTAAGAGCATCTACAATAGTCCATGTCATTTGTTACTAAGGGATGAACACATCAGCATTTAGGTGATGTGGAGAAGAGATGGTGAGGAGAGAAGGTGTACTTGTTACTAGATGAAAAAATAAGCAAGTTGTTGATACCAAGACACAAGAAACAAGAAAATACTCTGTTGGAGACTTGCTTGTTACCTAAAAACTCATTTTGTGGGTCTCACTGTCTCCAAGCACACTTATAGCAATTAAAGTCTTAGATACAAACTCAAGAAATAATCCATTAAAGGTCTTGTTTCTTTTTGTTAGATTAAGTACTTTCTCTCCTCTTAAGAACAAGCTACGAAACAAACCACTGTAAATGCTCTAAAAGGTGCCTCCTGGGTTGATTTAACGGTGCTTGGCTTGGTTATGCTCTTACAGCATTTGATGGAGGAGTTTCTTGGTGTGCAGATTCTGTGGCAGTTTGTCCCCCCCCGCCCCTCAAATCATCTCGCGTGTTACTGATTTGTTGTGTGTCTTGTGCGTTGTTGCTCGGTGCTTCCGTGTGGATTTGGTGACGGGATCCTATTTTATGGGGTTGTGATGAGGTTTAGCGAGGGATTAGGTGCTTGTTTTGGGCATCAGAAACTTTTGAATTAGTTTGCTTAATTTAGGTGGTTTTGGGTCTCCGAATTGGCCGTTCAGCAATGAGATTTTAATACCTCATTGAATTATGAAAAGACACATTTGATTTGGTTCCAAAGATTAAACTGGCCATTATTGAGATTTTTTTTTTAGTTCGGTATAGTGTTTTCTCAAGTATGTGATCTTGTAGGATCGTATAATGCCATCAGAGGGGGATGGTGAATGATTGTACCGATTTTCTTCCCAACAAGACCGAATAACTCGTACGTGGTGACTCCTCGTAGCCGTGCGTTGATCGCCTCTGATCTACCGATGCTGTTGACGACGATCAGACGAAACTACGCAACACGTGAACGTAGAATGTGAAGTCGATGAACAAGTGCTATCCTGCCGCGCACTGCTTGGAACAAGAACGCGTCGAAATCGATGCTCAGAGAAACACCCCGCCGGCAAAGACTATTTGAAATAGATCTGAGCTTTATTTCTCAATCTTGTTCTGTGGCTACAAAGCGCCCTTCACAGTACCCCTCAAAACTTCCTCCCGAAAGCCGTCTCCAAATCCCCCAAGCCACACAGAAACTCTTAACCTCTACCTCCTTTTATAGGCTAGAGTCCTAATCTGTGTCCGTAACAAACACGACATAAAATCTTATCTCTTCCGAAAATCAAGGAACCGGAAACTCTTCCAAACTCGGGTTTTCCAATATCTCTAAACCTTCCAGATATGAAATGCCTTCCATATCTCCTCACGCGTCGTAAGCCTTCAGGATTTCACCTCCCAAAGCTTCTCCGCGCATCATGCATCCACCTTCGATCTCCACGTGCCCCAGCGTGAGCCCGACCACCTCGTGAGATCCTCGACCGCCTGAACCTCAGATTTCCCTATCCTAGTCCCGGTCCTCCTCGTCATCGACCATGATCGTCTCCACGCCAAACCTGCACATGCAAAGACCAAAGAACATTTTTCCTGGCACAAGTTCTCCAACTTGACCAATATAAGTTCACACACTCATATCACACCCACATCTATCCATAAACATGAACCAGATCATCCATGATGTCTATGACCAGTCCTACTAGGTCCACGACCATTTCTAAGATGTCTACGACCAGTCCTACTAGGTCCACGACCAGTTCCTGTAGCCTTCGACCACTGACCACGCACTATAGCTTTTGACCTTCGACCAATTACTGTAGCACTCGAAGCCTACAACCATGCACTTTAGCTTCGACCTCTGACCGGTCCATCGACCAGTCACTGTAGCACTCGAAGCCTACGATCATGCACTGTAGCTTCGACCACCAACCACATTCTACGACCACGAGCAGTCAAAACCTCTCACGACCATGCAGTCGAAACATTCTACAACCATGTTCAGCTATGACCACATTCAGCTATGACCACATTCAGCTGAAACCTTCTACGATCACATTCAGCTACGACCACATGTAGCTGAAGTCTCCCACGATCACGCAGTACTCGTGATGAACAATACTCATGATGAATAGTTCTCGTAAAGAATAGTGCTCGAAAAGGACATCACTCGTAGTGAACAATACTCGTGATGAATAGTGCTCATAGTTACAGTACTTGAAATCAGGCGGAACGACCGAAAAACCAAGCGGAACGACCGAAACTTTCACAAATGCAAAATCCAATACAACCCAAATGTCAATTATTCATCATCAAAATTCACGAGCCATACGCATGGTCTAACAGATCTCTATACCAGGGAATACTGTTTCTATCTGATGTGAGGATGCTTTACAGATATTTTTGATCGCTTGTTCATTGGATGGCCAAAAGTTCCTTAGTTCAAACATTTTAGAATTTCCATGTAGTGATTGAACTGGTTGCAAGGAGCTATTGTATTTTAATTGTGAATGGGATATCTGTTTTGCAATCCAGTAGGAATGTGCTCTCTACTACCTGAACTGTCAGTCTACTTTAGCATCTGCTGAACTAGAGAAGAGCCTGCACTTGGGCCATGCCAACTATTTGCTGCTTCTCTCTAGATCATCTTATTTTCTTTTGGATTTTGCATGCATTGTTGATTCTATGTCACTGACCAAGTTATCTCAATTATATGAAAATTGGCCAAGTCCATATTTAGCCTAATGTTGCATCCTTGGTCCAGTCCGAATTTAGCCTAATGTGGTATCGGGACATGGTTTTAATGAACATAGAGCCATTTTTCTAATCATTGACGTTCCATCCATTGGCTATAAGGTGTACTTAGCAGGTAACATTTTTATATTGGGATGATTTTGCATGTGCACATGAATCCGTCCGAAGCGAAAAAAGTTATAAGCACACTGCATTCATCTCTGATGCCTTAACAAACATGCATATTCATTCTTGGTATGTTGTTATATAGTTGTGTCTCAATGAAGAACTGGAATTGATTCTCAATAGGGCTTAAGATATGCTTAATGTTGATGCGAACTGATGAGTAGGATTTAAGGCTGCTCCTATTAGTAGAAATGGATGACTATGTAATCTTTGTACTGTACAGTTATTCTTTCTGATAAGACACTGATTTCCTTTTGATCTGATATTTTATCTACTTGTATTCGTTGTTTTTTTGTTCCGTCTCACTTTGACTTGGTTAATATAGTTTAGTAAGGATGAGAGCAAAAAAAAATTGATTCTGCATTTTTAAGAACATCTAGTATACTCATAACTATAAAATGAAACAAATGAACACACTACATCATCTTGATATGTGTATTTCCTATCCTATCGACTCTAGAATGACATAAACATATTGCCCTTTGGAGACCTTCAGCAAACAATAATTAACTACGCCCAGCTGAATATAGAGCATCCGATTTATCTCCTTCTGTAAGTCTTTTCTTCACCTATTGTAGTTTTTCTTGTGTTGTATCCAGTCCGTTGTACCTGTACAGTTTGGCAGCTCTCTTGCCCTTTCTAACTTTGAAATGTGAGCAATGTGTTAATTATGCTGGTTTCTTTCTATTTCTGTTTTCTCAGCCATGGAACACTGGGTTTGTTTTTAAAAACTCCAACAGAGAGCACAAAATCATTAAGAAGGTATTGCTAATACTTTTCCTTAGTATGTTTGAATCTACTTTCTGATGTTCGTAGTGATGTGTAGTTAGATGTCTTAGCACTGCACAGAGATAACCAAAAGGAAACCAAATTTCCTTTATTTTACAAACTTTTTGTGTTTTGCAGGTGGGAGAGGCGTGGGCAAGTTAAGGTGCTTCTGGAGATAGAAAGTGAGGAAGATATGCATGTTTTATAGGTAAATAATCTACCTTATTGCATACTGGCTTACTAATCTTTAAACTATTTTGGGGGATACCAATAGATAGTAACACATAAAAAGAAAGCACATGTGCAAAAACAGGTTAGAAAATATTTTTCTATTAGCAATTAAATAGCAATGAGTACTAAAAAGCTCCTTTCATGCAGTAGTTAGATGTAAGAGTGGTAGGACTATCAATATATTACTGTTTCAAATAACTAGAAAGTTTGATGGGAGCATACGTCATGTTCTGAACACAGCTGCAGGAATTTCATTCTTTTCCCCCCTTTTTAGAAAAGGGAGCATGTGATTCTCGCTTTGCTTTATCCCCTATGTTATCCTTTTAGAGCAATTTTATAGCTCACATCTTATGGTCTTACCATACACAGACCAAAAGTACAATAAGGTTTCAATTTCCCTACACATGCTTACCCTTAGTTGTAATTTTTTGTTGTCATGCATACTACTTATGTTCCTTATCCCATCACATGTAAATTCGCTTTCGGATGCAGGGCAGGGCAAAGTCTTTCAATCTGCCAACTCACATAACCATTGATGCTGGAAGAACACAGATTGCACCAAGTGAGTTTTTCAATCTTCGTTTATATTATTATCTTGACACTAGTTTAATTCCTTCTGTTGTTGGCTTGGATCAATTATCCTTTTGTCTTGTCCTCTTTTATTCAGTGGAATCATTAACAGTTGGTGAATGTGAATAAAGGATAACATAGTTAATGTAGGATCCAAGATTTTGAAAAAAAAATGGGAAGGTACCTTCGTACCTTTGTTAATGATTAACATATTATTGATACACTCACAGAAGGAATTAGATCTGTGTTGTCCTCTTTTAAGATCTTACATTAACTGACAGTGGAATCACAAAAGGAATTAGATCTGCTAATGAACCTTTGTACACTCACAGATTCCATGTTGAGATAGAATCATTAATAACTCTAATCTTGAAACTATTTTTGGGGATACCAATAGATAGTAACACAGAAAAAGAAAACACATGTGCAAAAACAAGGTGAGAAAATATTTTTATATTAGCAATTAGATAGCAATGAGTACTAAAATGCTCCTTTCCTACAGTAGTCAGATGTAAGAGTGCTTGGACTATTAATATATTACTGTTTCAAATAGATGGAAAGTTTGATGGGAGCATACGTCATTTCATCCCCCCCCCGGCGAAAAGAGAGCATTTCATTCTCGCTTGGCCTTATCCCCTATGTTATCCTTTTAGAGCAATTTGTTGCTTCCATCTTGCGGTCTTACCATACACAGACCAAAAGAACAATAACGTTTCAATTTCCCTAGACATGCTTATCCTTAGTTGTAATTTTTTGTTGTGATGCATACTACTTATGTTCCTTATCCCATCACATGTGGATTCGCTTTCGGATGCACGGCAGTGCAAAGTCTTTCAATCTGCCAACTCACATAACCATTGATGCTGGAAGAACACATATTACACCAAGTGTGTTTTTCGATCTTCATTTATATGATTATCTTGATACCAATTTAATTCCTTCTGTTGTTGGCTTGGATCAATTATCCTTTTGTCTTGTTCTCTTTTATTCAGTGGAATCATTAACAGTTGATGAACGTGAATAAAGGATAACATAGTTAATGTAAGATCCAAGCCTTTGAAAAAAATGGGAAGGTACCTTTGTACTTTTTTTAGTGATAAACAGATTATTGAAACATTCACATAAGGAATTAGATCTATCTTGTCCTCTTTTAAAATCTTACATTAACTCACAGTGTGTAACACCCCCTTCTTCCTCCACTCTTCTCTCTTCCCCCTGCCAGCGTTGACGCCGGCCGACAACCCCGTGTGCGCCGTCGCCTCCCCATCTACTCGTCCTCGCCGGGACCCATGCGCCAGTACATCGTCCTCGCTGCTCGCGCCGCTCCCGCGCCGTGCCTCGCCCACGACCGCCCCTGCCACGCGCCGTCACCTCCCCCACCTACTCCACTACACGAGTGCGCGTCTCCTCACCTCGTCGCCCGTCGTGCGCATCTCTTCCCAGCTCCCCCGGCTTTGCCCCCGCCGGCGCCCCATGCTCCCCCGGTCCCCTTGTCCCCCTCCCCCTCCGGCATCTCCCTTGCTCTACCCCCATCCCCTTCTTCCCCCGAGCAAGAAACCCGAGAGCAAGAAGATCAACAAGCAAGGAAGAAGAAGAGAGGCCGAAGCCGAAGGACTTACCTCCGTCGTCGCCGTCGCCGCGCCACCGCCGTTGCTTCGGTGGCCCTCCTCGCCGTATCCATCGCCACCGGTAGAGCCTCCCCGGCCCGCTTCCTCCCCACCGCCAACGTTGTGAGCTCCCACCGACGCCGCCCCAGGGCCATCCCCGTCGCCGCCGTCATACGTCCCGAGCCCCTCCCGTCCCGCGTGTCGCCGCAGCCGCCCCGTTCCCTCTCCCCCTTTTGCCGCCCGAGCCCCCCCCCCACACACACACTTCTTTAGGGAAGGCCGCGCCCCCGCCTGGGCCGCGCCCCTCGCCCGTGGGCCGCCTCTACCTTGGGCTGGGCCGTTTCTTGCCCCATGGGCCGCCGATCTTTTTCTTTTTGTTGGATTTTCTTTTCCTTTTTCGATTTTTAATTCAAAAGTGAGGCTTTAAAAATTAGTATCGTCCCTATTTTAGCTCCAAAAATTGTGAAATAAATTTCTAAAAATTTGTTAATTCAAGACCTTGCTAATGGCAGTGGTTTTGATTTATTTGGAGTCCTTTTGTTATTCGTTGTGTACTTATCTATTCTATTTGCTCATTTGTTCTTTTTCCGGTACGATCGTTTGCGTAGAGTTCGAAGACACCGGAAACCTTCACTTCGATCAAGTTCAAGATCATCAGGACCCTCTTACCTTTAATCCAGGCGAGTCAACACTTTGATCATATTGAGCCTACATTTTATGCAAATTATATTCTTTAAAAAATAGCAAATTGTATGCTTTAATTCTTTAATCAAACATATGTTAAAGCATAAGGTAGTTAATACCCATTTGATGATTAACTAATTATTATGCCATCCTTGACAACTTGAATCCCTTAATTCCATTGTCACCCTAGTAACTATATGGTAATACTAGTTATAGGTTGTACTTAAGCGACATGCTAGACTTGCTTAAGTACTGGGACATTAAAATGTCCTAATCATCATCATTTCAAACATAAAATTGTGGGTAAATGACTGAGACGGTTGAATTGTGGTATTTTACTTCTCAAAAACCCTAAACTGCTAATACCCCGTCTGGGCGGATGGTAAGATGGTGGGTGCGGACGGAGCACGAGAATGGCAGGAATGTGGTTGAACCGCCCAGACAACCCTAAGGACTTAATCTTGTCACGACCTCCTGTGTATAACAAGTACAACTATAAGTCTGCAACAAACTGCGACTTGGCTTAGTAAATCTATCAAACCTGGAATGCACCTCACTGGCGGTTTGGGCACGTGCAAGCCTGCGGTAAATACGGCTTGAAAGGGACACCGAGGCAAGGGTGAAGCCACCTACCGCTGTGGGTAGTCCAATCCAACTACACCAGCAGCGGAGGTGAACATCCCGCATGAACGTATGGGCGCAACCCCATATAGGTGAGATGTCTGGAAGGGCGAGATATTTAGAAAGGTCATTGTGACAACCTCTCGACTACACGACTACGGAATCATGTAGGGTAACGAATTAATTGTCTCTTGTGGGTAAAGTGTACAATCTCTGGAGAGTTATAAACTGTTTAAATAGTCGTGCCTGCGGTGAAAGGCGGATATGGGAACTTAACTTGAGTTAGTTCTATTTCAAAAATCTTTGTGGGTGGTATGAAAATTGTAGCGGGCTCACCTAGCCCTGAGATTAGTTTTTCCTGGGTCTTTGTACCCAGTGTTGTTTAGTGGTGAATGTAACCACAATTAAAATAAGCATGAAGGTGGAGGTAACCTCTATTGATACAAATATTGCACAATTACTCTCTTTAATAAAATAAAATTTGGTTAAAATGCTAAGTGATAGGAATTTTGTAATTATGATAATTAAAAACATTGCTTTAAGAAAATAAAAGAACCCGAGCCATCCTTGTTAAGCCTTGCATGTATAATATTGCATTGTGTGTTGGCTCGCGAGCACGGTAGTAGTGCTCATCCTCGCTCTTTTCCCCACAACCTTCAGAGGATGCAGATGAAGGAGATTATGTGTACTATGAGGATCCAGATGTCAACGAGCAAGGAATTGATGAAGAATAGTATAGTTCTGTAGTCCAGGCCACGTCCCAGTCTAGCGGACTCGTCGGCATTTGCACGCCACCGATATTATCCAGGCCCTTGGTTAATATCAGTCGTACACAGGTTGCCCCAGTCGCTTGCCTATGGAGAGTTGAGCTCTATCCCTTTTGCTTCTGCAGTAGTCGAAGTTGCTTTTATGTAATGTAATCAATTTGGCCTGGTCGGCCCTTTTTGTAAAACTCGACCCGACGTAGTCTATGTCACTCTGATGGTTGTAATAAATTTGGTATTGTAGTTCACACCATGTATGAATGATTCAGCAATGTACCTGTGAGTGCTATCTACTGACCCAGGGAATAGCACAATGTTTTCACAGAGGATTCGGGATTAGAAAATCCGGGTCCGACAGAGATGGTATCAGAGCATACGACTGTAGGAGTCTTAGTTAGATTGGTCGTTGCCTTAAGGACTTGGATCTTATTTTTGAAAACTAAGAAAAAGCTTTAACAAAATATTGAGTATCTATTGCTTCTACTCATCATTCCTAATTATGTACTTATCCTTATTTCATTAAGTTTTACTAACCCTTTTCTCCTGTTTCAAAAATTGTAGATGGCTACCCCGTCATCCGATGGACCTTGGGATCTCCTTTCTCATGGAAAAAACGATGGAGGGTTTGTGGAAATACTCTGCACCCTGATGCAGTACCTGGGCTTTCGCCACCCGCCTATCTTCCGATGCTGGAAGATGACAATCGAGGCCCGGGATTTATGGACCATGGAGGTCTACCTCTCCGCCAGGATTGGAGAGTTTACCACTTACACCTTCCAGGCCGAGGCACCTTGACGTAGCTGCCTGGATGTTGTTCAGTATGTTGCCTACCTCGCCTGCATTTGCTTGTGCGGAACGTACGAGGACCTTCTGCGGGAGTCATCGTTCTGTTTCTTTTCGTATGTCCGCAGCATAGAACGTATGCCGGCGATCTTCAATGCCAAGGACGACGACCCCCGCCTAACCCACCAGGTGGAGCTTACACAAGCAATGGCCGCTACCATCTACTCCAACACATTCGAGATCAGACAGCTTCGGACGCTCCTCACCGGCAGCTATGCCCACTCCGACACCCTCCATAGCAACATGATCGGGGTGATGCGGCTCCTCAACTGCGATGCAGAGAGAGGATCTTTGCGGTGCGGAGAGGATCTTGCCCTTGAGATTTGGCACGCCTCGAGCTACATTGCGATCCACCGCCCACCTGTTGCGTTAAGAGTAGTAATGTAGTAGTCATGTATGGGTTAGGGGTAGTAATGTAATTGTAGTAGTCTAGGGTTTCTAGTCTAGGGTTTCACTTGTACACTATATATTGCCCCCTTGGGCTCTTGCAATACAATGAACAATTCAGCCTCAATTTCACTCTTCTCTCCAAAATCTAACATGGTATCAAAGCCTAGATCCAAACACTAGTCTTCATCCTCCTCCACCACTGCAGCCCCCGGGGAAGAAATCTTCGATCCTGGGGGCAGCACCGAATCTTGTTTTTATCTTTGTAGTTTGTCACTATCAAGTAGCAGCTAGCAGTCTCGGTCTTTGTTTCTTCAAGTAGTAGCATCAGCACCGCCAATCGTCGCCCGTCGCAGCCTCATCTGGATTCGCGAGCGCGGGGTCGTCCTCTCCACCGTCGCCTCATCCGAATCCACGAGCGCGAGATCCGGCGTCGCTCCTCGGCCGCCTCGTCTTCATCGACTCCTCTCCTTCGCTGGCTCGCAAATCCGCACCGCACGTCTCCTCGAGCTATGGATCTGCGCCGTCGGCTTGAGGATCCGCGACATTGCACCTCCTCAAGTTCGTCTGGCGATGTCCCTCCTCTCGATCCGTGTAGCAGTGCCACCTCGAGCTCGTCTGGCGGAAGAGGATGGTGGCGACGCCAAGGTGGCGGTCAAGGCCTGCTCGGATCTGGCAGGGGAGCCCTCGATGCAGCACTTGGAACTGAGGCCGCGGCCCCCGTCGCCTCCGCCGTCGCTGGGCTTTCCCTGGCTCAGATCTGCTCAGATCTGGTCTGCACCAGTGTCTCCATGTATTCTCCGTCGAATCCGAGCTCGGGATGGTCTTCCCCGACAGAAGCTTCTTCATCGTCTACGTCGTCCCCAAGCTCCTCCATCACAGACTCTTTGCACCTCCGTCGCCGTGGCCATCACCGCCGGTCTGCAGCTCCTTCGCCGGGTCATTTGGATCGGGGCCGCCGTCGCCCCGAGTTGCTCTGCCTCCGAGGGGCGCCGCTGGCCTGCACCTCCTTCGCCGGGTCATATGGATCAGTTAGCCACTCCATCGCAGCACCAAGTCGTCGTGGTCGTCGTGCTCTTCGTCGCCAGCTCTACCCCGGCTAGATCCGGCCGGATCCATTGATGTCGGCCGCGGATCCGGCCTTCCTCTTCATTGCCGGTCATTTTCTTCGCCTCGTCATCAAGCAGCGAAACCTGCTCTGTGGCTGTTGCACATTTGGTTTTGGTTTGCATGCTCCACGCCTCTACTCTGCCTTCTGCAGTGCTGGTGGTGCTCTACAGCAAGCTTTGTTTTGCTGGCGCTGTTGTTACTAGTATCTAAATCTATTATCCTTTTATTTCCATCGAGTCCATCCAAGTCCGTTGCATCTCTTTGAGTTCATCGAAGTCGTGCCAGTTTATCATATCCTTTGTCGATCAGCCAATTGCTTCTTCCTTTTCGGGTTGCCGCGGTCCGTCCATTGGATCGAATGCGGTTACCCTCATCATCGTTGTTGATGCGACTTTGCCCTCTTGGTCCTCTCTAGTAGCCATCTTGCTACACATCTTCGCATCATTACGACTCTTGACCAATGGCCTTCTTTGTCGTTATCATCAACTGTCTCTCCTTCGTTGGGCGCCAGATTCTACACCGTCACCTCACATCTTGGGTGGGCGGATGTGGACCGTCGTCTTTGTTTTCGTCGGGTGCCAGATTCGACACCATCACCTCACATCTTGGGTGGGCGGATCTGGACCGTCGTCTTTGCCTTCGTCGAGCACCAGATTCGACACCGTCACCTCACATCTTGGGTGGGCGGATTTGGTTCATCGTCTTCATCTCTATCTCTCTCATTGGCTTGATTCGACATATCTCTCTGTTCCTATCCGTTTCAACATCTCCAAATCAAGACATTCGTGTGAAGAGCCGAAGGACAATTTTTGTTCAAGAGTGGCATGCTTCGGCGACATCTTCAAGCTCGGATTTCGGATTTATCTTTTTGTTTAGTGTTATCCTTTTCAAACTCAATGCTATTGCATACACATTGAGTTTGAGTGGGGGTGTTAAGAGTAGTAATGTAGTAGTCATGTATGGGTTAGGGGTAGTAATGTAATTGTAGTAGTCTAGGGTTTCTAGTCTAGGGTTTCACTTGTACACTATATATTGCCCCCTTGGGCTCTTGCAATACAATGAACAATTCAGCCTCAATTTCACTCTTCCCTCCAAAATCTAACAGCACACACCGTCGTCGTCTCCCCCGTCCTCCCGGTGCCAGGCTGACATTCCCCATCCAGAGGACCCCATCTCCGTCTCACATCACGCAAGAAGGTACGCCCACCGCCGTCCGGCCGTCGCCTGGGAGTGTCCAGCTGTGGACGCAGCCCCAGCCGTTCCCGCTCCAGCTCGCCCAGCCTCAGGAGCGATTGCTCCCGCTCCCGCTCGCCGAGCTTCAATCGGAGCTGTTCTTGTTCCCGCTCCCCGGGCAACTGTACCACCTGTGGTCAGTCCTCGGTGGAGTAGTTGTCAGATTAGACTAGGTTAGCTAGCAGTGCTTGCTAAGCAGTCTTTTGGGTTGCAAGCACTTTTGTTTCTTTCTTTTGTAGACGATGTGTTTGTATTCTGTGTCATGACTTAGCTTAGCGTATAAGCTTTGTTCGAGAGTCATGTAACACTTAACCCCTTAATATAGTGCAGCCGCTCTAGGCTTTGTATTGTACTTGTTTCGATCTTTTTGTTGGTTTGGTTCTTGTCTGTGTGTGCTTTAGAGGGCTAGTGAACCCTCATATATCCCCTCTTGTTATTAACCTCTTCTGTTCGCCTGAGATGGCACCCAAAAGAGCAGCAGTCCAAGACAGTGGTGCCAGTTGCAAGAAGATGACAGCACAGAGGCCACAAGATAGCTGCCCCCAACAGTCAGCATTTCTCGGTAGCTCACCCTTCAATCAGTCAGCAGCCCAACCACCAAGAGCTCCAGCTCTGCATTCCAGTGGAAATGGTCTCCACACTCTTCGCCCCGCCGGGCAACCAGTAGCAACCAATCCCGCAGCAAACCTTTGCTGTTTCGCCTGTGGAGAAAAAGGTCACTTCGCTAACCGGTGCCCTCAACGTCATAACACTGCTGCGAAATTCAACTCGAAAGCCATTCCAATCCAAGGCTGGACCTCGGCTCCAAGCAAGAATCATCAGGCTTCGCAAGCTTCAAGATCTACACAGACACCAAGCCACGACCAAGTGGACAAATATCCCCAACAAAATTTTGGAGAACTAGCAAGGAATATCATCGCCACCAACCTCAGCCATGGCAAAGAAGAACTCGTCAAGAGCTCTAGTAAAAAGCAAGTTGTATCTATCAATGTTCTATTAGACCCAAAAGCTCCACCAAATGCTTGCTTTGAATGTGGCAAGATAGGACATGCTGCCCAATTATGTCCTCCAATACGACAAGATGCAGGAGGAGCATGCTTCACATGTGGGCAATATGGACACTATTGCTACACGTGCCCAATCCTCTATTGTCCCCGCTGTGAGGAACACCATCAATCCGAAGATTGCCTAATGAGCCAAGTAGACTGCACACGTTGTGGAGAAAAAGGACACCAGGCAGACCAATGCCATGTAAACTGTCCCAACTGCGAGGAGGACCATCAACCAGGTGAATGCCTGAAGCTTAAAGTTACGTGCTTTCTCTACGAAGGACAAGACCACTGCCCCAAAGACTGCTCCCTATGTCTGATCCTGACCAAAGCAGTCGAGTTGCAGCGGACAAGCTTTCAAGCCGCTGTGAGAATCATCGGGAATGAAGTTGACCAGGACAACCAATGTCAGATTTTAAAGGAGAGTAGCCAGATTGCACCGAAGTGTCAGAATACCTCGGTAGAAATGAGAAGAAATAGGAATGTTCGTCGCACTGGCCACCCCACGGAACCATCTGCAGTGCGCAACCCGATAGCACACCTTCACTGCTTCAAGTGGTGAAAAAGGACACTTTGCCAAACGGTGCCCTCAACGCCAAAACACATCTGCGAAGTTCAACTCGGGAGCCACACCAGCTCGAGGCCATATCTCAGTTCTAGGTAAAAGTCATGAAACCTCACAGGCATCCCAAACCACTTCTGCGCGAAGCCAAGGTCAAGGCCATATCAACCATGTCATCGCCGTAGAAGCCCAAACAACATCAAGAGTAATACGAGGTACGTTCTCTGTCTTCCTCCTTTGTTCTCTCTCGCTAGTGTGCTTTTCCCTCTCGTCTATCGTGCTTCTTCCTCTCATCTATGAAACCGGTGAAGACTGTTCAAATAGGTAAGTCGCAAGGAAGCTATTCTTGTTGGGATTAACTAGTGTATCGGGATGCCAAGCTAGATAGTTTTGGAAAAATCATTGATAGGACTGATTTCGGGAATTGAAGATTTTAAGATTTGTCGATGTTATAAAAAGTCCCTGTGAATGCTAAAGTATGATGATGAATAAGCCTTGATTATGAATGGTTAAATAATAGCAGATTGGTGAATTATATAAATTATGGAGAAAGAAAATGATCATGGAAGAAAATTTTGATTGATCAGAAAAGATATAGAAATCTGAAGTACCAATCAAATTATCAGGAGAAATTGGATTATCATCGAATCTTAAGTTGATTATGATGTTAGTTGGAAATTTGGAATTGAGATATGTGTGCGTTAAAGGTAGAGAGTAAAATACAAAAAGAATTGGATTTCCTTTAATCGATTCGTGATGTTAATTTTGGTAGAGTTGGTTAAATCTTGGATGGATTGAAGGAATACATGATTCTTGAAAAGTGAATTATTAGAGATTGGATTCTGGGATTACATGGTTATTGTGGTTGGATCATGGAGGAACTGATGAAATGGTGGACTTAACTAAATAAAAGTGTTTGGATGATTTGTAATTGTTGATATCGAATAATTAAACATTGGATTATATACTGATAATTGACAGAAGATTGGATTATGGGATTACCAGTTCATGATGTTGATTTTGATGGATTAGGTTAAATCAAGAAAATATAGAATTATTTGGGCATATTGGTAACATTGGATTCAACTAGATATGAGTGAATAGAGAACTTGAAATTTTAATAGGAATTTCGGTTATAAGATTGTATAATTGTGGGACGTTTAGTTATAAGAATACCTTACTATTGGAGTATAGCATTACCTGATTGGTGAAAAGATTGAATTGTAGGAATGTGTGATTTTCGAAGAGTGATTATAGATTTTTACAATTGTTGATTGTTGGAGGTTGAATCATAGGAATAAGCTATTAGTGAATATTGGATAATAGATCTATAATCGTTGGTGATTGAATTATAGAAATTAGATTATTGCTGAGAGTTGGATATTCGACGTACCTGATTATTAACTATTGGATTGTTGGGTATTGAAGTACGATTCTTATATTGACGGAAATCTCACTGGTATTAAAGTTGGACTTCCCGTACCTGTTCCCAGAGCAGCATGAATCTCAGGGTCGAGATTCCGTTTAAGGTGGGTAGGTTTGTAACAACCCTTCTTTCTCCCCTCTTCTCTCTTCCCCCTGCCAACGTTGACGCCGACCGACAACCCCGTGTGCGCCGTCGCCTCCCCATCTACTCGTCCTCACCGGGACCCACGCGCCAGTACATCGTCCTCGCCGCTCGCACCGCTCCCGCGCCGTGCCTCGCCCGCGACTGCCCCTGCCACGCCGTCACCTCCCCCACCTACTCCACTACGCGAGTGCGCGTCTCCTCACCCCGTCGCCCATCGTGCGCATCTCTTCCCGGCTCCCCCGGCTTCGCCCCCGCCGGTGCCCCACGCTCCCCCGGTCCCCCTCCCCCTCCGGCTATAAAGCCCCCCCTCCGGCATCTCCCTTGCTCTACCCCCATCCCCTTCTTCCCCCAAGCAAGAAACCCGAGAGCAAGAAGATCAAGAAGCAAGGAAGAAGAAGAGAGGCCGAAGCCGAAGGACTTACCTCCGTCGTCGCCATCGCCGCGCCACCGCTGTTGCTTCAGTGGCCCTCCTCGCCGTCTCCATCGCCACCGGTAGAGCCTCCCCGGCCCGCTTCCTCCCCATCGCCGGCGCTGTGAGCTCCCGCCGACGCCGCCCCAGGGCCATCCCCGTCGCCGCTGCCATACGCCCTGAGCCCCTCCCCTCCCGCGTGTCGCCATCGCCGCCCCTTCCTCCCTCTCCGCGCCCCGAGCCGCCCCACTTCTTGAGCGGGCGCGCCCGCTGGCGCGCCCCTCGCCGTGGGCGCCTCTGCGCCACAAGCATCGTGATTGGGCCCAAGCCTTGGGCTGGGCCGTTTCTGTAACATCCCAAAGTGTTGTTACCAAAATAAAATAAAATAAAGTTATTGTTTTATTGGATTTTCTGAGAATTTGCGAGAGTTTGATTGCTTTATTTGAATTTATGAAGTTTTAAAAGTCAAAATTCAAAATTATTTGAAGTTCTTGAAGTATCATTTGGTTTTATCTAAAAAAATAAAAATTTAATTAATTTCTGGAATTTTTCTGAATTGTTAAAAACTTTTTCCTAATATTTTAAAGCCAAAATAAATTTATTTGCAAAATCTATAGCCAACTTTAAGTTGGAAATATTTTAATTAAATCCAAAATGCCTCAGGGAATTTCTGTGAATTTTTCCTTAATTTGTGGATTTATTTTGCTATGTTCTAAAGCCCCTTTTAATTATCTGGATTAAATCAATTAATAAATCAATCTAAAAACTCAAAACCCTTTTGGGCCGAATCTCACCAGCCCATCTCTCTCTCTCTCCCGCACCAGCCCGAGCCAGCCCACACCAGCCCACACGGCCTCCCTCCGCTGCGCCCGCTCTCATCCCCTTTCTCCCCGTCCGATTCGCATGACACGATCCATAATCATCCACGCCAGCTCACTCCTCCCCACCGTCGGATCGAAATCCGACGATCACGCCCTCTTCTTCTCCCCGCGTCTTCTTCCTCGCAGCCGCGCCCGAGCCGCCGCCATTGCCGCACGCTCGGAGCTACTCAATTCCGGGATTCTCGCCTCCTTTCCACAAATGGACGCGCGCATTAAAACCCCTGCATTGCGTCGCCCCATTTCCGGTCATCTTCCCCCAATCTCGCGTGCGTGTTCGCCGGAACCCCGAAATCACCGCCGTGACCTCCGCCACCGATCTCCTCATCCCGGCTTCCTCCGCCCCTATAAAAGGGAGCATGAGGTGCCCCTCAACTCACTCAACCTCGCCCCGCCACTCACCTTCTCTCCCTCCCCGTGAGTTCGCCGGAATTTGCGATCTTCTCGCCATCGGCCGCAAGCATGCCGCCACCTCTAGCGCCGCCACCGTCGACGCTCTCGCCTCGCCTCCACCACCATCGGCTTCACCACCTCACCACGCACTCCGCCGCCGCCTCCGTTTCACGAGCACCACCGAACCTCTTCGCGCCGTCAAGCCGCACGCGCCGCCAAAGTCCTCGTGCCGGCGATTCTTCGTGCTCGAACGCTGCTGTGGTAAGCCTTGAGTTCCTCGCGACCTCCTCTACTCTCGGTGTCTCGCCGGTCACTTCATCGTGCCTCGATCGTCGGCGACCATCGGTCACCGTCGCGTCGCCGCCGACCTCGTCTTTGGCGTGGCGACCACCTCGGCGCCACGTGGCGCCACGTCGACCAACCCCGCCTAGTCACCATCCGGTCCACCGCCACGTGAGCGCCGCGTGGTCGGTCCACCGCATCGCCTAGCCCTCGGCTCGGTGGAATTGGTCCACCGTGGGCCGAGTCAATGACGCGTGGGACCCACCTGTCAGAAATTCATTTTAAATCGTTAATTCTGAAATTCCCAGGGCTGACGTCAGCCTTGCGCAATAAATCGATTTTCCTTTAGAAAAATAATTCGGGAAATTCAATAAAATCTGAAAATTAGGGTTTTTGATATTTAAAACTTCCCGGGGTTCGTTCTCCCTCATACGAACTCCGATTTCGTCAATTCAAATTCCTAAATTCCTATAAAATCAAGATCTAGCCATATAAACCAAAATCATTTGATTTTGAGTTCATTTGATCAATAATTCCTTTAAACCCTAATTTATTATTTCATGTAAATTCAAACTTAGAAAATCCATATCTTTTGAATCCCAGCTCCGATTTAGTCTATTCAAATTTGTAAATTCATATAAAATTATTATCTAGCTATTTAATCCAAAATTATTTGGAGTTCATTTGAATTGTTATTTGAATTTAGGTTGAATTTGGCTTATTTTCACGTTAGATTTCGACGACTTCGGAAAGTCAGATTTCGACGCCGTTTGAAGAGCAACCTAAGTGGATTAATTTTGACTGTATGATCATCGTGATCATACACTTGGACTTCCTAAAGAAAGTAATTGTTAGTACTAGGTGACCTGTTGAGGAAAACAACATCACCTCGGTATCAGGTGATCTGCATCACCTCAAGCAAGGCAAGTTATACCCTTGATCATATTGATCCCATTATTTTAAACTATTTATATTTCATCTTAAATTATCACTGCATGCTTATGTTTATGCAATTATTTTAATTCCCTGTTTTAATTGCCTAGTTAATCCAATTCTCCTTGTATGGCCAATTTGAATTTTGTACGTGAATACCTTGTCACCATTAGGTAAAATGACATTAAAATTTGCCTTATGCTTAGCCAATGCTTAGATCAAATCTTGTATTTGGGAAAAGTTTAGCCAAATCCTTCAAATTTGATTTAAATTGGTTCTATGGTATTGTTTTACCATAGAAGGTTTATAAATACTTTTACCTGGAAAATAAAATAAAAATGGATTTGGACTTGGGCATAATGGATGTTTGGTGGGTGCATGTTCCTGCACGGGCTCAATCGGGTATGGTTGAGGCCCATGGGTTTTGTTGGAAAGTTGCCCAAATCAGTTAAGGACCGGTCTTCGAGCGCATGATGCTATGCCTTATCGTACCACCACATGTCCTGTGTGGGCGGGACCTGGCCAACTAATTTGCAATGTTTCACCGTGGTCGTTCCCTACAGATGCAATGGGTAGTCATGTTACGACTCATGTTAGACCCACCTAGCGCAAGAGGGGGGACGATCCCGGAGGTCTTTATTCCAAAGGGGGTGGCGAAACCTTAGCGAGGGGTAACTGCGGTGGAATGGCGTATTGTAAAGGCCTCGTGATAATCACTTAGTCGCACACCTTCGGAAGTGTGTCAGACGGACATTAAAAGTCGATTATCTCTTGTGGGTAAAGCTGTACAACCTCTGCAGAGTGTAAAACTATTCGAATAGCCGTGTCCACGGTTACGGACATGCTAGCAGAACTACTCAAAGTTAGACTTTGGTTTTGTTTGAAAATAAACTTCTTCAAAACTGGTTTATCCAGATGGGAATTTGGGCAGGAAGCCATGTGATAGGAAGGTATCCTTCACCATTCATGTGTGAATGTTATCTGACTATAAAACTGAGAATTTACAAAAAGATTTGTAGTATAGAATATCCGCTTTGGAACTTAGTACAAGTATTTAAAGAAAATGCTGCTTTATGCAAATAACCCTATAAGCCATCCTTTGTTACATCCATATGCATGTCATTCTGTTACTTGACGGGTGTAACTTGCGAGCACGGAAGTTGTGCTCATTCTTGCTTATGCAACAAAATTTCAGAGGAGAAGGACTTTGCTACCGATGTGGATCTCGACGACTAGGCCGCTTCCCCAGTCGATTGCCTGTGGCAGATTAACTGGACCTTACTGGTTCTTCGTATTCCGCTGTGTTTATTTTATTGTTGGCCTGTAAGCCTCCTTTGTAATAAACTCTGTTGATTATTAATAAAGTTGTGATATGAATTTGTTGCCATATTTGTTTACTGTGTGAACTAGCGACTGATCATGGGACTAGTTCAGAAATGCACAGAGGATCTGGGATATTTATCTCGGGTTCTGACAAATTGGTATCAGAGCCATATCGACTGTAGGTCGTGACCTAGTTAGAATGGCCGTTATTCGAAAACTTCAAAACTTATTTTATAGTAAGAAAAACAAATTGTTCTCTCCTCATCTTGGTCATCTATCTATACCTTCTTTATAGAAATTCTTCCTCACCCAATTCTATCTTCACCATTTTATAAGCTAAATGGATCCTCTTTTCTTTGAAAATTTCTATAGATGGTCAACACGTTCTTAACCCTTATGTTCAAGATCACAAGACATGGGGCTGTCAAGGAAATGTCATCATCGAAGACCGCGAGCAGAAGATACAATGTCAGCCCAGCCATATAGTATAAGTTTGCCAAGACTCATTCTGTGCATTGAGTCGCTTCACCAATTAAAAAGTCTCGATCGATAGAACGTCGTGTTAAGTTCTTTGAAAGCTTTTTTCAGTTGGTTCTTTCGTTTGAGAGTCTTGTTTCGCTCTATCCCCTTAGTCCCTCATATTTGCCTCTTCCCTATCCTTTGTCTCCTTTCCTGATCCTCTGGAATAACTGGCAGATGAAGAACACCCGTCGTCCTGGAAATGATACCAACACCAACAAGGATATCCCTACTGAAGGCAACCAACAACTGATAGCAGAAACCCTTCAGAATCTGAACCAGTCTATCATCACCCAGACTCAACTAATGCAACAGTGGATTCAACAAATGAGCAACAACAATGTTTTCTCAAACACTGCCCCTACAACACAAGAACAACATGACTGCACCAAGTGTTCCAAGAGGAAGATCGTGGATCAAGGGCAACATGATGCAAGAAACTCCAAGGCTCGTGTGAATCAACCCCAACCCAACCAAACCCCAACGATGACTGTACTCATGAATCCAGGATTAGCACTGCGACCCCCAATGCAGACGTTCCACAACATCAAGGGTGGCCAATCTCAGCAGAACAAAACATCAAGGGCAGGAGTACAATGCCTCAATTGTCGGGATATGGGGCATTATGCCAATCGATGCCCAAAAAGACGCTTAGCACTCACCTTCGATAACATTCCAGAGGCTACTCTGATTGCAACAATAACACCAGAAGCAGGAGGTAAAAACAACAGAAGATACATGTCCCAGTTGCAAAAATACATAAGTCTAGGCCTGCCAATGCCTCAAGAAACGACCAGGGACCAGCCGGCCAGCTTGTTGCTCCCCAACATCTCTGTTGGAGGCCAATCACAGAAAGACCCATCTCATGTTGCAAGCATCACAAGCTTCAACTGTCATGAGGTTGGGCATTTTGCCAGAAAATGTTCAGAGAAGTATCAGGCAGCAAATCCATCCAACTCTGAAGTCCCAAAAGACAACATCATATGCAAGCAAACAAGAAGCTGCAGAATTCAGGAAGAGCACGTCTGTACAATGTCACAACACAAATTCTGTCAGATGATGAGCAGGATGTAGACGACAACAACTCCAGTTGAAAACCTTGTATCCCTAGCTTTCTTTCTAGCCACTCCGAATCTCGGGGACGAGATTCCTTTTAAGTGGGGTAGTTTGTAACATCCCAAAGTGTTGTTACCAAAATAAAATAAAATAAAGTTATTGTTTTATTGGATTTTCTGAGAATTTGCCAGAGTTTGATTGCTTTATTTGAATTTCTAAAGTTTTAAAAGTCAAAATTCAAAATTATTTGAAGTTCTTGAAGTATCATTTGGTTTTATCTAAAAAAATAAAAATTTAATTAATTTCTGGAATTTTTCTGAGTTGTTAAAAACTTTTTCCTAATATTTTAAAGCCAAAATAAATTTATTTGCAAAAACTATAGCCAACTTTAAGTTGGAAATATTTTAATTAAATCCAAAATGCCTCAGGGATTTTCTGTGAATTTTTCCTTAATTTTTGGATTTATTTTGCTATTTTCTAAAGCCCTTTTTAATTATCTGGATTAAATCAATTAATAAATCAATCTAAAAACTCAAAACCCTTTTGGGCCGAATCTCAGCAGCCCATCTCTCTCTCTCTCTCTCCCGCGCCGGCCCGAGCCAGCCCACACCAGCCCACACGGCCTCCTCCTCACGCGCGCTCTCATCCCTTTTCCCGTCCGTCAGGTCGCATCGGGCGATCCATAATCATCCACGCCACCACTCCTCCCCACCGTCGGATCGAAATCCGACGATCACGCCCTCTTCTTCTCCCCGCGTCTTCTTCCTCGCAGCCGCGCCCGAGCCGCCGCCATTGCCGCGCGCTCGGAGCTCCTCAATTCCGGGATTCTCGTCTCCTTTCCACAAATGGACGCGCGCATTAAAACCCCTGCATCGCGCCGCCCCATTTCCGGTCATCTTCCCCCAATCTCTCGTGCGTGTTCGCCGGAACCCCGAAATCACCGCCGTGACCTCCGCCATAGATCTCCTCATCCCGGCCTCCTCCGCCCCTATAAAAGGGAGCATGAGGTGCCCCTCAACTCACTCAACCTCGCCCCGCCACTCACCTTCTCTCCCTCCCTGTGAGTTCGCCGGAATTCGCGATCTTCTTGCCGTATGCCGCAAGCACGCCGCCGCCTCTAGCGCCGCCACCGTCGACGCTCTCGCCTCGCCTCCACCACCATCGGCTTCACCACCTCACCACGCATCCGCTGCTCGCCTCCGTTTTGCCGAAGCACCACCGGAACCTCTTCGCCGCCGTCAAGCCGCACACGCCGCCGCCAAAGTCCTCGTCGCCGGCGATTCCTTCGTGCCCAAACGCTGTCGTGGTAAGCCTTGAGTTCCTCGCGACCTCCTCTACTCTCTGGTGTCCTCGCCGGTCACTGTCGTGCCTCCGATCGCCGGCGACCATCGATCACCGTGCGTCGCCGCCGGCCTCGTGCTGGCGTGGCAGCCACCTCGGCGCCACGTGAGCGCCACTTCGGCCAACCCCGCCTAGTCACCATCCCGGTCACCGCCACGTGAGCGCCGCGTGGTCGGTCCACCGCATCGCCTAGCCCTCGGCTCGGTGGAATCGGTCCACCGTGGGCCGAGTCAATGACGCGTGGGACCCACCTGTCAGAAATTCATTTTAAATCGTTAATTCTGAAATTCCCAGGGCTGACGTCAGCCTTGCGCAATAAATTGATTTTCCTTTAGAAAAATAATTCGGGAAATTCAATAAAATCTGAAAATTAGGGTTTTTGATATTTAAAACTTCCCGGGGTTCGTTCTCCCTCATACGAACTCCGATTTCGTCAATTCAAATTCCTAAATTCCTATAAAATCAAGATCTAACCATCTAAACCAAAATCATTTGATTTTGAGTTCATTTGATCAATAATTCCTTTAAACCCTAATTTATTATTTCATGTAAATTCAAACTTAGAAAATCCATATCTTTTGAATCCCAGCTCCGATTTAGTCCATTCAAATTTGTAAATTCATATAAAATTATTATCTAGCTATTTAATCCAAAATTATTTGGAGTTCATTTGAATTGTTTTTTGAATTTAGGTTGAATTTGGCTTATTTTCACGTTAGATTTCGATGACTTCGGAAAGTCAGATTTCGACGTCGTTTGAAGAGCAACCTAAGTGGATTGATTTTGACTGTATGATCATCGTGATCATACACTTGGACTTCCTGAAGAAAGTAATTGTGAGTACTAGGTGACCTGTTGAGGAAAACAACATCACCTCGGTATCAGGTGATCTGCATCACCTCAAGCAAGGCAAGTTATACCCTTGATCATATTGATCCCATTATTTTAAACTATTTATATTTCATCTTAAATTATCACTGCTTGCCTATGTTTATGCAATTATTTTAATTCCCTGTTTTAATTGCCTAGTTAATCCAATTCTCCTTGTATGGCCAATTTGAATTTTGTACGTGAATACCTTGTCACCATTAGGTAAAATGACATTAAAATTTGCCTTATGCTTAGCCAATGCTTAGATCAAATCTTGTATTTGGGAAAAGTTTAGCCAAATCCTTCAAATTTGATTTAAATTGGTTCTATGGTATTGTTTTACCATAGAAGGTTTATAAATACTTTTACCTGGAAAATAAAATAAAAATGGATTTGGACTTGGGCATAATGGATGTTTGGTGGGTGCATGTTCCTGCACGGGCTCAATCGGGTATGGTTGAGGCCCATGGGTTTTGTTGGAAAGTTGCCCAAGTCAGTTAAGGACCGGTCTTCGAGCGCATGATGCTATGCCTTATCGTACCACCACATGTCCTGTGTGGGCGGGACCTGGCCAACTAATTTGCAATGTTTCACCGTGGTCGTTCCCTACAGATCCAATGGGTAGTCATGTTACGACTTATGTTAGACCCACCTAGCGCAAGAGGGGGCCGATCCCGGAGGTCTTTATTCCAAATTGGTGGCGAAACCTTAGCGAGGGGTAACTGCGGTGGAATGGCGCATTGTAAAGGTCTCGTGATAATCACTTAGTCGCACACCTTCGGAAGTGTGTCAGACGGACATTAAAAGTCGATTATCTCTTGTGGGTAAAGCTGTACAACCTCTGTAGAGTGTAAAACCATTCGAATAGCCGTGTCCACGGTTACGGACATGCTAGCAGAACTACTCAAAGTTAGACTTTGGTTTTGTTTGAAAATAAACTTCTTCAAAACTGGTTTATCCAGATGGGAATTTGGGCAGGAAGCCATGTGATAGGAAGGTATCCTTCACCATTCATGTGTGAATGTTATCTGACTATAAAACTGAGAATTTACAAAAAGATTTGTAGTATAGAATATCTGCTTTGGAACTTAGTACAAGTATTTAAAGAAAATGCTGCTTTATGCAAATAACCCTATAAGCCATCCTTTGTTACATCCATATGCATGTCATTCTGTTACTTGACGGGTGTAACTTGCGAGCACGGAAGTTGTGCTTATTCTTGCTTATGCAACAAAATTTCAGAGGAGAAGGACTTTGCTACCGATGTGGATCTCGACGACTAGGTCGCTTCCCCAGTCGATTGCCTATGGCAGATTAACTGGACCTTACTACTTCTTCGTCTTCTGCTGTGTTTATTTTATTGTTGGCCTGTAAGCATCCTTTGTAATAAACTCTGTTGATTATTAATAAAGTTGTGATATGAATTTGTTGCCATATTTGTTTACTGTGTGAACTAGCGACTGATCATGGGACTAGTTCAGAAATGCACAGAGGATCTGGGATATTAATCCCGGGTTCTGACAGTTTCTTGCCCCATTGGCCGTCGACCTTTTTCTTTTTGTTGGATTTTATTTTCCTTTTTCGATTTTTAATTCAAAAGTGAGGCTTTAAAAATTAGTATCTTCCCCATTTTAGCTCCAAAAATTGTGAAATAAATTTCTAAAAATTTGTTAATTCAAGACCTTGCTAATGGCAGTAGTTTTGATTTATTTGGAGTCCTTTTGTTATTCGTTGTGTACTTATCTGTTCTATTTGCTCATTTGTTCTTTTTTTGGTACGATCGTTCGCGTAGAGTTCGAAGACACCGGGAACCTTCACTTCGATCAAGTTCAAGATCATCAGGACCCTCTTACCTTTAATCCAGGCGAGTCAACATTTTGATCATATTGAGCCTACATTTTATGCAAATTATATTCTTTAAAAAATAGCAAATTGCATGCTTTAATTCTTTAATCAAACATATGTTAAAGCATAAGGTAGTTAATACCCATTTGATGATTAACTAATTATTATGTCATCCTTGACAACTTGAATCCCTTAATTCCATTGTCACCCTAGTAACTATATGGTAATACTAGTTATAGGTTGTACTTAAGCGACATGCTAGACTCGCTTAAGTACCGGGACATTAAAATGTCCTAATTATCATCATTTCAAACATAAAATGATTTGGGAAGTCATTGCGGGTAAATGACTGAGATGGTTGAATTATGGTATTTTACTTCTCAAAAACCCTAAACTGCTAATACCCCGTCTAGGCGGATGGTAAGATGGTGGGTGCGGATGGAGCACGAGAATGGCAGGAATGTGGTTGAACCACCCAGACAACCCTAAGGACTTAATCTTGTCACGACCTCCTGTGTATAACAAGTACAACCACAAGTCTGCAACAAACTGCGACTTGGCTTAGTAAATCTATCAAACCTGGAATGCACCTCGCTAGCGGTTTGGGCACGTGCAAGCCTGCGGTAAATACGGCTTGAAAGGGACACCGAGGCAAGGGTGAAGTCACCTACCGCTGTGGGTAGTCCAATCCAACTACACCAGCAGCGGGGGTGAACATCCCGAACGAACGTATGGGCGCAACCCCATATAGGTGAGATGTTTGGAAGGGCGAGATATTTAGAAAGGTCATTGTGACAACCTCTCGACTACACGACTACGGAATCATGTAGGGCAACGAGTTAATTGTCTCTTGTGGGTAAAGTGTACAATCTCTGCAGAGTTATAAACTGTTAAACAGTCGTGCCTACGGTCAAAGGCGGACATGGGAACTTAACTTGAGTTAGTTCTATTTCAAAAACCTTTGTGGGTGGTATGAAAAATTGTGGCGGGCTCACCTAGCCCTGAGATTGGTTTTTCCAGGGTCTTTGTACCCAGTGTTGTTTAGTGGTGAATGTAACCACAATCAAAATAAGCATTAAGGTGGAGGTAACATTTGCTGATACAAATATTGCACAATTACTCTCTTTAATAAAATGCAATTTGGTTAAAATGCTAAGTGATAGGAATTTTATAATTATGATAATTAAAAACATTGCTTTAAGCAAATAAAAGAACCCGAACCATCCTTGTTAAGCCTTGCATGTATAATATTGCATTGTGTGTTGGCTCGCGAGCACAGTAGTAGTGCTCATCCTCACTCTTTTCCCTAAAACCTTCAGAGGATGCAGATGAAGGAGATTATGCGTACTATGAGGATCCAGATGTCAACGAGCAAGGAATTGACGAAGAATAGTCTAGTTCTGTAGTCTAGACCCCGTCCCAGTCTAGCGGACTTGTCGGCATTTGCGCACCACCGATATTATCCAGGCCCTTGGTTAATATCAGTCGTACACAAGTTGCCCCAGTCGCTTGCCTCTGGAGAGTTGAGCTCTACCCCTTTTGCTTCCACTGTAGTCGATGTTGCTTTTATGTAATGTAATCAATTTGGTCTGGTCAGCCCCTTTTGTAAAACTCGACCCGACGTGGTCTATGTCACTCTGATGGTTGTAATAAATTTGGTACTGTAGTTCACATCATGTATGAATGATTCAGCAATGTACCTGTGAGTGCTATCTACTGATCCAGGGAATAGCACAGTGTTTTCACAGAGGATTTGGGATTAGAAAATCCGGGTCCGACACAGTGGAATCATAAAAGGAATTAAATTTGTTAATGAACCTTTGTACACTCATAGATTCCATGCTGAGATAGAATCCTTAATAACTACATTATATTGTGATAGACAGTATCTGGTGGCTATATAAATATGGAAAAGCTCCTAAGTATTGAATGTGACTACACTTTTCTGAAATATTACGTGACTTAGATATTTGCATCTTGTGTTATTTCTGAGCTGTAGTTGTCAGGTTAACCATGCCATTGGGGCTGAGGGCATTATTAGCATAGAATTCATAGAAGTAGTGCGCCACTACGGAGAGATGATCCTTAGCTTGCTAATAGCACAGGTTGGCTACTTGCTGCATTTCTCAACTTTTGTTGAAGCTCCCAGGTATGGAAGAGATTTTGTGTGATGATTGTGTTCTATGAATTAATCTTGAACTCTAGTGATTTGGTAATGCTTTGCCTCTGAATAGACAGATCCGCAGAATGTTGCTAACGCTATTTTGTGGACCTTGCTGATTCCTCTTTTCGTTGCTTAATTTATGTTGCCTACTTCGTCTTGAGAATTTCATTTTGTCTAATACAAATCTTGTTTTTTTAAAAGGTTTTCTTTTCAGTCTTGTGCTTTTTTTTGTTAAGCTTGCTTATCTGTATGGAGTATAGTGTTCATGGTACTTTGTTAGCCCAGTAGTTGATGTAGTATTTATGTTTCACCATGTGCACATATTAACCGAATCATGAGCTTCCACAAAACATTTAGATCATCGGCATTCCTACTGGCAGTACAGATGTATGTCGAAGCTTTTATGATGTTGCTTTGTACTTATGAAGAAATCACTAATCCCTTAGCATTCCATTTGTGTTTTTAGGAATTTAAGCCTTCTCGTCCATATGCAGTTACTTATTTGGGATGTTCATGCCCGGCCAGGTAGACATGTTGTCGTAGGAGCAACTAAATCTCGGCCTGATTTGGTATGTTTTCTTATTTTAGTTCTGAACCTACATCATTTCATAAAGCTGCCAATTATAGTTTTGTAGGCAGGATTTTGCAAAGATGCATTGCACAACATTAATACACATAATAGAGTTTAATAGAATAGATCAGAGGTTTTTCAATGTAACAACTATGTCCATTTCAAACATAATACTTATTAGCCTCAGTTGTATGTTTTAGACTTATATTATATTGTTCCTTCATATCTTCATAATGACCCCTCTTACTCATCCTTTCCTAATTAACATTAGCATCCATAGATAGAATGTAATCGTCAACTCTCGCGTTTCTCTATACGTTCTATCCTCATCATTTTCTTTCTCCTGATCAGAGTCACATTTGTTCAACTCCGCGCGCCTTGGCGTGCATTGGTTTCTAGTCCTCCGGTTTAAATGGAGGCATTTTTTAGGCCAGGCGAGCTTGGCCACGTCGCCTTTTTCTTGTGCGCCGTGCGATCTTTTTTCCTCTGTTTCTCGGGCGTCTGGTTTTCCTTTGCATTGTATCTTTGCGCTTGTAGAAAAAAAGCCAAGGGAGATGCGCGCACGTGGTTCCGGTGAAAGCGCCAAAGTTAACAGGGATGGATGGAAACCAGCGGCCCAGAATTTATTGCTACGCACTACAGTGTTCGGCGACGCCGCCTCTCTTTTTTTGCTCGTGCGCTGTTGCCACTTTGGATCGTCGCATTTCCTTGCGTGCCATTCGATCGCGCCGTGCGTGGCGCTCGTGAATCCGTTCGCGAGCTTGACGTCCGCCTGTACGCCTCGGTTCCAGTGCCCCTTCACCTACGCTGACTGCCGATACCCTCCCTCCCTTCCTCCTCCCCCCTAGCCGTTATCGAGTTTAACCTTCGCCCCCTCAGATCCAGCCTCGCCATCCCTGGGCTCCTCTGCCGAGGTCTCGCATCACGGGCCCCAAAATGAGGAGGGTGAAGATGGAGGAGCCTGCACTGGACTTCCGGAGCTGCCAAAGATGGAGACGAACTTGCCGCCATTGTCACGTAGCCATGATGATGAAACTGAAGATGACAGCGACAACAGCGGTGGTGAAGATTGTAGGAACTAACTTCCCGTGGATGCACACTTTCACGGGGAAGACGATAAACTCAGAGAGATAGCGACGCTGCCGTTGTTAAGCGTCTTTTTTCTCTATTCTTTTTTTTTGCCTCAATCATCCTGCGTAGGATCGGTTTCTATTTATACAATAAATGAGTACATGACAAGTTTTACAACAGATCAACACATTGTTAAACTGACGCTATGTCGGGACCCAGAATTACGATTCTGAAACCCTCTGTGTATACTGCACTAGTCCAGGATCACGCTAGTGCACACAGTGTCAACATAGGTAAATATCGATCCACACAAACGATAAATAAAGTAAACGATTAGTTTGAATAACAAATAAGGGTTTTAACCTCATGGTTGAGTTTACACTTATTAAGCCAGGCAGGGCTAACAGAGAATAAAGCAGCAGCAGAACAGAAATAACTCCAGTGTAGATCCCACCAATTCACCACAGGCAACCGACTAGGATCTAGACCTTAACGATCAACAACCTTCGGCGAACTCCTCCTCGAAAGCAGGCGTAGACTCCTCCTCTTCTGTAGGTTTGGGCGCAAGTTTTACAACAAGCGTGAGTACACAACCGTACTCGCAAATCATACCACAGAATGCAATTTATAGATGCAGGCTTATTCCAAAGAAAAGGCTTTTGTGGTTCTTTTGTATAAAAACAACATTTGCAATTGAATTCGAATAATAGATTGAAAGCATAATTCAAAACAAATAGACAATATTAATTTAACAGTTGTTTCCACAAAGACACACAGCTAAACAGATTATTTCACATAGCCATATGATTGAGGTCACACAGCTCCCATCCCAAACATTTTATGAAAACTACCCCTCGTGTGAAATCCCCGAGCATGTCCATGATCATGACGCGCTATTCGAATAGATTGATTTAACACTCTGCAGAGGTTGTACACTTTACCCACAAGATACAACTAGTGTAGCAAGCACTAATCGTAACAAAACAGTTCGGAAACTTCATCTCAAACATTGACATTCCCGATGTGCTTTCCCGCTATACCAGCTCACATAGAATTAGTATAACACACACCGCTGGACAGGGATTAATTAGCCAGGTCCTACTCCCCACACTGAGGACATGTGGTGGTACGGTATGGCTTAGCATCATACACTCGAAGACCGGTCCTTAACTGACTTGGGCAACTTTCCAACAAAACCCATGGGCCTCAACCATACCCGATTGAGCCCGTGCATAAACTTGCACCCACCGAACATCCATTATGCCCAAGTCCAAACTATTTTCATTTATTTCATTTTTCAAAGTCATAAACTTCCATAACATACCGATGCTATGGATGCCATTTAAACAACAATTGATTTCTGGCTGAAATTCCCCAAAATAAACATGTTTGGTCTATAAGCATGGCTAAGCATATGATTACTTTAGTATTATTTTGTCCAATGGTGACAAGGTATTCACGTTCAATATTCAAATTGGCCATACAAGGAAAATTGGAATAACTAGGGAATTAAAAACAAGGAATTAAAATAATTGTATTAACATATGCATGCAGTAATAATTTAAAACTGAATATAAATAATTTAAAATAGTGGGGTCAATATGATCAAGGGTATAACTTGCCTTGCTTGCGGTGATGTTGTTTTTCTTAACAGGTCACCTAGTACTCACAAGTACTTTCTTCAGGTAGTCCAAGTGTACAATCACGATGATCATACAGTCAAAGTCAATCCTCTTAGGTTGCTCTTCAAACGGCGTCGAAATCCGACTCTTCGAAGTCGTCGAAAACTAACGTGAAAAGAAGCCAAATTCAAACTAAATTTAAATAACAATTCAAATGAACTCCAAATTAAATAATTTTAGTTTAGGTAGCTAGATTATAATTTTATAAAGATTTTGCAACTTGAACCACCCAATTTGGGGTTCAAATGCAAAAGATATGAATTTTGGAAGTTTGAATTTACATGAAATAATGAATTAGGTTTTAAAGGAATTATTGGTCAAATGAACCCAAAATTAAATAATTTTGGTTTAGATGGCTAGATCTTGATTTTATATGAATTTAGGAATTTGAATCGACGAAATCGGAGTTCGTATGAGGGAGAACGAACCCTGGGAAGTTCTAAATCTAAATAAACCCTAGAATCAGATTTTATTGAATTTCCCAAATTATTTTTCTAAAGGAAATTTGGTTTATTGCGCAAGCTGGCATCAGCGAGAGATTTTCCAGAATTAAAGGAATTAAAATAATTCCTTGACATGCGGGCCCCACGTGTCATGGACACGGTCCACGTGAACCAATCCTACGGGCTTTTGGTTTGGAGGGACGGGGTGGACGCGGCTGTGCGTGGCGCCACGCTAGCAAATCTGGTGATGTGGTGCCCAGGTGGCGATGAGCTGGCGCGTGCGTGGCAAGGCCACGTAGGACCGAGCCTGGCGGAGCTCCGGTGAGGGACCTCGTCGGCGTTTTACGCTGCGGCGAGACTAATGGTTGTGCGCAAAATGTAGAGAAGAGCAGTGCGAACTTGTGGGTTACCAGAACGGCAGCGGAGCGGGACGGGAAGGTCGTCGGCGACGGCGTTTGGCGGCGGCGGCGTGCGGTCGTCGACGAAGAAGATGATCCCGAGGTCCTCCGGCGAAGTGGATGGCGGAAACAACTTCACAACGACGAGACGGTGCTGATGGTGCGGTCGGAGTGGCCGAGGTGTCGGTGACGGCGCTGGAAACGGAGAAGATACGAAGTTTCACCGCCGGCGAAAACTTCGAATCTAGGGCGCTAGGAGCGAGGAGGGGGACGGTGGTTGGCGGCGTTGAGGTGTGGTGAAGGAGGCGCTCCCGGCGTACCTATTTATAGGGCGCGGGCGCGACCGAGGCGGCGTGTACCGCAAGAAGGTCCGTGCGGTGACCAGGGTTAAAAAACCCGCGAATCGCCGATTCGGCCGAATCGATCCCTGGGGTGGCGTAAAAAAACGGCCGAAATTTTTTTGAAAATTGATTTTGTTTTTTTGACTTCTCGGGTGTTTTGCATGTGATTTCCTCCCCTACCCTCGCTTTGCGCTTGGTGAGAATCAAACCGGCCCCAAGCATAGGATTCCCAAAATCCCAATGCATGTGCATGCAGCCTGCCTTTGTTTTCTTGTGCTTGCAGCTTGCCCCAATACATGTGCTCATTCCCTGTAGGCTACAGGTGGATGTCACTCTCTTGTCCCCCTCCTTCTTGTGCATGATTGCCTGTAGCTCCTCCTCCCTCCCTCCCTCACGCCCTCCATTTGCTGCTGGCTCCTCTTGCCTCCCTCCCTCCCTTCCTCCATTTTCAGCAGCACCAAGCGTACAAACTAGCAAGTGTAGCAGCGGCGGTAGTGGCAGTAGCAGCCTTAGCAGGTATGTGCTCAAGTTATCAAGTACTAGCATGTATATGCTCAAGTTTTTTCAAGTTTCTACATTGGTAGTACTCATGTTAACAAGATTTTCGTTGATGAGCACACTTGAAGTACCATATCATTGGCTAGGACTTAGGATTAGTGCTTGCTGTAGATTAGGAAATGCCATTGACATGACAAATAATTGGTTGGCATGGCTAGCTTTTATTTGGTTCAAGTTCACATCAAGCCGTACGGGTTGCAAAGTAATAGTAGTGTACTCATGGTAGCTAAGGGAGACTAATATGTGGCACACATGGTTGGGTTCTCTTCTCTGGACCATTTAATTCATCTATTGGGTTGCAAACTGAAAGTGACAAAGGTAAGTGAAGAAGGAGACATACATGTGACATGCATAATAACATAGTGTATCTATAGATTTAATAATAACTGACTCCATGAAGATAACATTATTTACAATATTGACCCATTTTTCATCCTATATGGATTATGGTAGGTGATGACTTCTAAATCTATCAATGTTTGGGAACATGGAGAGAGACTAGGAGGTGCTGGTTGGAAGTGCAGATATTGTAATCTAACAAAATCAGGCGGAGGTGTCACCCGCCTAAAAGAACATCTTGCTGGGAGACACGGAGATGTTGTTGCTTGCAGCGGGGTTCCGGCGCAAGTCCGCAGGCTCATGCTGGCAAGTCTTGATGAAGCGAAGGCAAGAAAGAAAGCTATTAAAGAAGAACGACTCCGAATGGAGCAAGTTGCAAGAGAACCTGTAGCTCGTGGCCCTTCATCTCAAAATGTCTTCGATGATGACGAGGAAATGCAGATGGAATGGGCTCGCCGAGAGTCGTTGGAGGTACACCAGCTCGAACAAAGGGCAAAAGCCAGGGGTGCAACGTTTGAACATGGTGGTGGCAGTGCAAGTGGTAGGGGAAGTGGCAGGAGAGGTGGTGCCATTTCTGCGATGTTTGGCAGGTCACAGTCTATGAGAGTTGATTCTGATATTTTGGCAGCCCGGGCATCCCGACAAACCCGCATTGATACAACAATACGTGGAGGCTCTAGGTCGAAACTTGGGAAAATTTGGTCTAAGTGGTTTCATAGTAATGACATTCCTGGGACAAAGGCAGAGTGTCCTTATTTTTGTGCTGCTATCAAAGAGACACAGAATCTTGGTGAAGGCGTGGCGGTACCAAGAGGCCATGAAATTGATGGGGAATATCTTGATGCTAACGAACAAGAAATAAAGGAGTATGTGGCAGAGTTCAAAGATGACTGGGGTATATATGGAGTCTCTATCATGTGTGATTCATGGACAGGACCTACACAGATGAGTATTATTAACTTCATGTTGTATTGCAATGGAAGAATGTTTTTCCATAAGTTAGTGAATGCAACTGGTGAGATGCAAAATGCTGACTTTTTGTATCGTGAGATACGTAAAGTTGTGGAAGAAGTTGGAGTTCGACATATTATGCAGATTGTGACTGACAATGGTTCAAACTACAAAAAAGCATGTGAACTCGTCATTGAAGAGTATCCATCTTTAGTATGGCAGCCGTGTGCGGCACATACCATCAACCTCATGTTGAAGGATATTAGCAAGTTCAACGAGGTTGCTAGTGTCGTGAAGGCGGCGAAGAGGATTTGTCGGTTCCTATACAGCCACGGTCGCCTCCATAATGAAATGCGAGAACAGATTGGAGGAGAGATAGTTCGTCCAAATGCCACAAGGTTTGGAACGACATTTGTGTTCTTGAAAAGTTTTTCGGATAGAAAAGACAAGTTTATGAAGTGGATGGTGTCAGATTTGTGGACCTCCAATCATTTGTCCACGACTGAAGAAGGAGAATACATGTATTCTTGTCTCACATGTAGGCAATGGTGGACCTCTATGCATTGGGTAATTAAATTAGTAGAACCGGTTTATCGACTACTAAGATTTGCAGACCAGCAGAAACCGCAATCGTGGCGGGGATCAAGTTGCAAAAACATATGAACTGAAGCACGAACTTGACGTCGCATTTGCAGATGATGATGCTAGCTGTGATCGTGTTATGATGATAGTTAATAAAAGAATTGCAATGCTCAAGCAGCGCACCTATATACTTGCAGGTAAGTAGATAGTTTCGTAAATCCTAACACATATTTGTTTTATTTTTTCTAACATTGTAAGTGTGTTGAATTTCAAACAGCGGGGGTGCTAAACCCACAGAGCCACAACGTATATGGTTTGGGGAAGAATCCATCCCTCACCGTTTCCGTCACAACGGCAATTCAAAGAATAGTTGATACACCCGAGGAGGCAGTGCAGGCTCTAGGCGAGCTCGAATACTATCGTAATCGACGTGACCTATTTGCTTCAAATGAGGCTCACATTAGTGCATCTCGTCTTACTGCAGGTATGTTGTTGTTATCAACTTAGATATACATAGAAAATCAACCATCACTATGAGTTCAATATAATTTTCATGTTACTTGTAGCTACATGGTGGATGACTTTTGGAGCAGAGACACCAACACTACAAAAATATGCCTCGCGGATTGTCTCACAATGTGTTTCCTCTAGTGGATGTGAACGTAATTAGAGTACATTTGCTTTGGTGCATACACAATTGAGGAACCGTCTTGGGTACAAGAAACTGCATAAGCTTGTATATATCCACTACAATCTAAGGCTGCGATTGCAAGAGCATGAGACTAGAAATGAGGATAGAGATGTAGATCCTTTTGGCGATCTAATTAACGCCACTATGTACGACAGGGATAACCCAATCCATGAGTGGCTTGATAGCTCCATGATAGAATCGGATCCCGTACTAGACGAGGAAGGCGAGCCCCCTATTCCATCCAAGATTGTAGTTGATTCCATCCCTGAGGAGGAACTGGAAAAAGCACTAGATGATCAACCGTTGAAGGAATGGACGAAGACAACTGTTGGCAAGAGTCATCTTGGGAAAAGAAAATATTGTAGCTAACAGACTGCAAAATTGGCTGCAGACTTTGCCTCTCTTACACAACCAAAAAAACGAGAGGCTGATAAGAAGAAAAAGAAAATTCAGGAGGACATTGTGGAAAGCGACGACGAAACAGAAACTCCACCATCTGATGAAGTGCAGTACCAAGAGTCTGCTGACAGTAGCTCTCCGTCGTCTGATGATAGCACTGATGGTGGGAAAATGCATGATGCAACACAAGACAAACCATTGGAATTCACCTGTGAGCAAGATTTCGCGCATGCTACCCAGGATGAAGATCATGGTTGTCATCAGACTCAAGCTCGGAAAACAATTCGTAAGACTTATGAACGTAAGAGTCGCAAACAAGATCGTTCTCAGCCACATGACTCTTCTTCCTATGAATCCCATGCTAGCTCAACGACTTATGGACGTCGAGATGCCAACCTATTACCTTCTGGTGATGATTCTCATTCTTCAGAAACTTCTTCTTATCCTACTCACCATTACGGTCTTGTACCCCTCGACAACAATTCAAGAATGGTTTATCAGTGGGTGGAACCCGAATATTACCAACAAGTTTATAATCATTGGCTACAATATGCCCATGAAACATACACTTGGGATCAATACAAAGCCCACCTTGCTCAATATAGCGGACTTGTACTCATTGATAATAATGAGTATATTGCACAACCTTCGCGCTTCTCGACAATGTATTGGTACGACTTGCTAGTTTCCTACACCATAATTGTTTATATTGTTTTTAGTATGCTAGTCAAGTTATTATTCATTAGTCATTACCATTATCTTATGTTTTTCTTATTTTAGATGCTGTTGAGTCCTTCGGGAGGAGAGAGGTACGCCAGAGAGTGAAGCTAGGAAGGTTTTCTTTGCAATTGCTACTTCATTAAATACTCTACAATTGGTATTAAACAATTTTCCTCCATTTCCGGTTTCACCGGTTTTTCCGGTATTTTCCCCGGTTTTTTCCGGTTCCCGGCCGGTTACCGGTCCGGTTACCGGTTGGGCCAGATTTGAATTTAAATTGTGTTCGGAGAAATTTGGCGATTTTTCCGGTATTCTGATTCTGAAGCGAGAATCATACGCCCCGAGCGGGATTTTGCCCGGTAACGGTTACATGAACCATGGCGGTGACCTCGGCGGATTCACGGGGATTTGGGGCGCTGGATTGGAAGGTGATGGCCGTGTCGGGGGTGGAGGGGATCAAGGGTTTAAATGCGCACGTCAATCTTGGAGATGCGGCCTGATTCGCTCGGTTTTGGAAGGTCCCGAACTGGCATCCATGGCGGAATCGCGGGGGAAAGAAGATGGAAAGGAAGACGACGATGCCGGGCCGTCCGATTTGATCGGACGGTGGACAATAGATGGGGCGAAACGGTAAGTGGGGGTCGGGCGTAGCCGTTAGATTTTAATCCAACGGTCACGATAGATCGAGGGGGAACGCGAGAGTAGTTAAGTGCTAGGTCTTATGAGAGCCGTCAGATTTGGATCTAACGGTCATCATTGAGTGGGACGTTCGGAACTCGCGATTGATTCATTAAAATCTGGCCGTTGGATTTAGATCCAACGGTGGACAACGCCGGCGCGCGCGAGTGTCCGAGAGAGGAGAGACCGACGGTGGTCCCTCGCCGCGGTGCGAGAAGGAAGAGGAAGCGTGGCTGGGCTGGCGCGGGCTGCGCGCGCGCGGGGATAGGCTGGGCCAAGTGGGTTTCGGCCCATTGGCTGTTTAGGATTTTATTTTGACTTCCGATTTTAAATAATTGTTGGTAATTCAATTAGGCTTTAGAATATAGCAAATTAAGTCCAAAAATTTTGAGAAAATCCACAAAAATTCTCTGAAGTGTTTTGGACTTAATAAAAATAGTTCCAACTTAAAGTTGGCTATAGTTTTTGCAAATAAATTATTTTAGCTTTGAAATATTTAGGAAAAAGCTTTTAAAAACTCAAAAAATTCTAGAAATTAATTTAAATTTTATTTTTCAAATAAAGCCAAATGAAACTTCAAGAACTTCAAATAAATTTTACTTTTGACTTTTAAACTAAAAAAATAAAGCAATTAAACTCTGGCAAATTCTCAGAGAATCCAATAAACAATAACTTTATTTTATTTTATTTTGGTAACAGCACTTTGGGATGTTACAGTACTGGTCTTGATCTTGGGGTGCTCCTTCTTCAACGAAATTCCCTGACGAATCGACGTCTACTCGCAAACAAAACAAATAAAAAAACAAATAAATAACAGAGGCAAAACAAGCTCCAAAAATTAAATAAAAATCTCAGATAAATAGAGCTCGAATTTACATAAATTTAGAAATTTGAATGGGCTCAATCGGAGTTAGGATGCAAAAGTTATGGCCTATGGAAGTTTTAAATCTAAAAAGAAACCCTAATTTGGATTTTCCAGAATTTCCGAAATATTTCTCTGAAGAAAAATCAGATTATTGCGCAATGCTGACGTCAGCGAAGGAATTTCGGGAATTAAAAGAAATAAATGAAAATTCTGACATGTGGGACCCATATGTCAGAGACACGGCTCACGGTAGACTAGGTCTACCGAGCCGGTTGGATCTGGAACCGGTGGACCATGCCACGCATGTGCTGACAAGACGGCCACGCGGGATGACACGCAGGCGCGGCTGCTGAGGTGGCTGCCGACGTGGACGGCCATGTCGGCTTCGGCAGCGGCGGCGCTCGAGAACCGGCGTCCCGCGAACGCGCGATTCACCGGCGGGGAGTGGTTCCGGGAGGTAGAGGGTGCGACGGCGAATCCACTGAGGTGCTCACTGGTGCACAAGGACGACTGTGGTGACCGACGGCGAGGTTTAGGCGGCGGAGGGCCCACGGGCTCGACGGAAACGGGGCTACGGCGACGCTCCGGCGACACGAAGGCGACCACGAGGTAGCCCCGCCCGCGCGATCTTGGCGACGTAGACCACGACGCCAGCGACATCGACGGCGATACGAGCTCGTCGGAGTTGGCGGCGGCGTAGATCGGTCTTCGAGCTCCTGCGGTGGCTAGGGTTCAGCGCGAGGGCGGTGGCGGCTATGGTTGGGGTGCGGACACCGAGGGCTACCTCCCTTTATATAGGCGGCGGCTCGAGAGAGTCCAGGGCATGAACGCCCAAAACGGGATAGCGCGGCGGCGGCGAATCCCTAACAGATTCGGAGACGACGATGACGTGGCGGGGTGGGTCCCACCCATCGCCTAGGAGGCTCGAGCGCGCGCGCGGCGAACGCACGGCCGCGAAACCAACTCAGAGATCTGACCGTCAATGCAAGATCGAACAGTCCACAATCAAAGGGACGATCGGAACCTCCGGTTATATCGTGCGCATCCAGCCGTTCATCCTTGATCAAACGGCGGAGGGTGAGCGAGGCATCCGGAGAGAGAGAGAAGGGCAGAGAGATCGACAGTGGGGTCCACTGCGGCGGAGGCGATGGCATGCAAGCAGCGGGGCACATGGAGTTGGGCCATGCGAAGCAGGATCGGCCGAGGTTAGGGAATTCAGCCCAATTGATTTCTGAGATTTTTAATTAGCTTTTTCTTTTTAGAAAATACCAGAAATTCAAATAAGCGATAGAAAATAGCAAATGAACTCAGAAAAATTATAGAAAAATCTAGAAAATATAACTGAGCACATAGAACCCAAATAAAATAGTTTTGGCTAATGTTCATGTTGGGATTATTCACATTAAATGTTTTTTATTGTAAAGTCCAATATTAAGCTTTTGAATTTAAATCCAAATGGTGAATTTTCTCCCTACTAACTATTAAAAGATTTTTGAACTCAGAAAATTGGGATGTTACACGCTAACAGGAATGACTACAGTATCGCTAGGATCAATCAGAATCCTAACCAATTGATCCCTTCTAGTTTACACTGATTAATCCCTTCCTGGTTTACACTGATTAATCTTTTCCTATTTTACACACACTAACAAATTTGATCCGGTCACTGACCAACTAACGTGTAAAAGCATATATGCAAATACTACTTGTCAAGATTAAGTCCAACAATTTCTCCCCTAATCTTGACATGCCGACTCACCGTTGCGGATCGCCCGCAACCTCTTACCGACCATGCCACGCAGTTGCTGCCCATGAACAGAGGGTACTGGAGGGACGCATTTCCCTTCTCTTCCTCCATTCGCGGCCATCTCTTGCCGCCGGTGACACGACTTGCCGGCAACTCTGACCTTGACGACTTGGGCATTCAACAACATGGCTCTTCTTGCGATGATGGACTCAACTACATCACCGCTACCTGTTTGTAGCCAGGGACACAACTTGCTGGCAAACTCAACCTCGATCTCAGCTCCAATTGTCCTTAGCCAGTGACACAACTCGACGACAACAGGTACTCAGATCAGAACTTACACATGTGAGAACTTGGACACGCACTTATAAGAACTCACACATCATGGCATCACGCTCGTGGACACAACTCACACGACACACGCAAACACAAGATACACTAGTTTCGCGAGACTGAACTCAACTGGGTCTCCTTTTCTATGGATCGGAGATCCTATTAACTTGCGGCCATACTGCCGCAATTAAAGCCGCAAGACTCGGATTCCACACAACTCAACTAACTAACCTCACGGCTGCCACTAACTACATGCAACTAATTATCTCAAGCATGCGCATGCATCACCCAACTTTAACAAATTAAAATGCATACAACAAGATTAGTTCCAACAATCACCCCCCTAATCTTGTTGTCGTTATTTGAGCACCTTCTCGCTGAGCTTCAAAGTAGCGTCGGTTCATCATCGGCATCCGCCATAACAAGATGTACCTCCTCCTTCTTCGGCGTGCGACACTCTTTAGCGTAGTGCCCGTACTCTTGGCAGTTGTAGCAGCGCACCTTCGCCTTGTCAAAGGTGCTCTTCTTCTTACCGGAGCCGGAGCCGCCTTCCTTGTTCTTGGCCCTGGACTCCCATTGGGCGCGGGTGAGCAACAAGTGCTCACCTTCCTCCTCACCAACCATGTGGCGCTCCTCGAACGCCTTTAGCTGCCCGAACACTTCTTCGATCGACATCACATCCAAGTCCTCGTGGTTCTCGAGGGAGCAAACAATCGGCAGAAACTTCGGTGTCAAGACCCGAAGCACCTTATCCACCACAAAAGAGTCTTCAACCCTCTCTCCCAGCGTCCACATCTTGCTGAGAGTGAGGGTGACCCTCATGGCAAAAGCATCAATTTACTCACCGTCGCGCATATGAAGGTTGTCAAATTCTTTCTTGGCGGTTTGTAGCTTGGTCCTCGTCACATGCTCAACTCCAACATACATGGACTTGAGAGTCGCCCATGCCTCCTTCGTCGTCCTCTTGCCGTTGAGAACAAGAAGAGTCTCCTCACTCACACCATGGTAGATGGCCGCAAGTGCCTTCTTGTCTTGGTGCCTCGCGACGTTTTCTTCTTCAACGGCATCCCACACTCCTTGTGCCTCCATGTATACCTGCATCTTCATTGACCATGCAGCATAGTTGCTACTAGTCAACAATGGGTACTAGAGCGTGACATTCCCCTCCTCTCGTGCCAACGGCCTACCGCGAGCCACCTGCTCGTTGCCGCTAGCCACATGCATGCTGCCGTTGGCCACCTCCTCTAGGCCATCGGTGACACGCGTCGACGACGATGGAGACACCGACCTCGCCATCCTCGCCATCACAACACCGGCTCTGATACCAAATGTAGGAACTAACTTCCCGTGGACGCACACTTTCACGGGGAAGACGATAAACTCAGAGAGATAGTGACGCTACTGCTGCTAAGCGTCTTTTTTCTCTATTCTTTTTTTCGCCTCAATCATCCTGCGTGGGATCGGTTTCTATTTATACAATAAATGAGTACATGGCAAGTTTTACAACAGATCAACACATTGATAAACTGACGCTAACAGGAATGGCTACAGTATCGCTAGGATCAATTAGAATCCTAACCAATTGATCCCTTCCTAGTTTACACTGATTAATCCCTTCCTAGTTTACACTGATTAATCTTTTCCTATTTTACACACACTAACAAATTTGATCCGGTCACTAACCAACTAACGTGTAAAAGCATATACGCAAATACTACTTGTCAAGATTAAGTCCAACAAAGACGAGCAAGTCAGGGTTGGAGGCCGTGACGGCGGCACGCCTGCCCTAAAGAAGGGGCCTTGGACGCCCAAAGAGGACAAGAGCCTGAGGGAGTACGTGGAGATGCATGGCGAGGGGAACTGGAACCAGGTCCAGAGGAACGCCGAGCTGAACCGGTGCGTCAAGAGCTGCCGCCTCCGCTGGGCGAACCACCTCAGGCCCGACCTCAAGAAGGGGCCCTTTGATGTTGAGGAGCAGCAGAAGATTATTGAGCTCCATGCGATGATGGGGAATGGAAACATCAAATACTGTTACACTTCTCTCTTTTTTATATTGGAGACATGATTTATTATATTCAGTTTAATGGGCTTTAAAAGGAAACTAGAGAAAGTTTTTGGCCTTTTGCTGTTAGGCCTTGGTTGCAGGGAATTCGCATCCTAAGTGAATTTAAATGCCAATTAAGGTTCTGTAGTTCCGTGTACAACTTTCAGAAGCATTTACAATTCTTGTTCCCTTGAGACCTCAAATACTATTTGGTTTGCTAACCAAAGAAAGTAGATTCACGTCTGGTTGTACTATCTTCTTTTGTTTCATTATTACTCGTTTTCTCTGTTCCCTTACAGTCATATTTTCAGGATTGTGTTCACACTCTCAATCTTTCTGTTGGACCAAATAGCCCACCGACAGCTACGCGGACTACATTTTTTAATCCTTCCATGCCGCACTTCTTTCTTCTGTGAAAGCTGCTGTGTTTGTTGCCTAGGCTGCAGGAAATGGACCGCCTTTTCCAAAAACACTAGTGCCGTTCACTCAGTGGCGGAGCCAGGATTTTACAAAGCCTCAGGCTCAAAATGAAGGGGCTATAAGTCTATAACTAACGTCGAATACTATCAACACTGAGGCATAACAAAAGTACAGCACAAATACACAATCAGAATAAAATTTGAATTCCATGTTTAACGATACGAAAAAATAGATAAAACATAGCAAAAAAAAAAAAGAATGGAGCGTCGCATGCGTGCGAGGTTACGGGCCCGGTAGGAGAGGCGGCGGTGGGGGCAGCATTGGGCGGTGGAGCCGTGAAGAAGAGCTTAAGAGGCGGTCGCGGCGGAGCAGAGCAGTGTGCTAGGCGGCGCCACCACGGAGAGGAGGCGTGGGGCGGCCGGCGGCGGAGAGGAGTGTGTGGGGAAGGCCGAAGGCAGCTAGGGTCGGTCCGCAGCCCGCAGGTTCTTGCTGCCTTGCTGGAGCTGAGGATGAGGAGGCGTGCTGGGGACTGACTGCGTGAGGGACAGGGCACAGAGGGAGACAGAGGAGGCGATGGGCCGCTCGGTTGGGCTGGGGAGCTGTTTGCTTCGGGCCGAGCCGTAAACCTCGGGCCTGGCCACAGTGAACTGAAAATTTGACTATATGCATAGTAAAAACTGCTACTGCTATTTTCTCTAAGCCTCGGCCGTTACCCAACCGGCCCGAGGCCCATCTCCGCCCCTACCGTTCAGCCTATGGATAACCACGGTTGCTGTTACAGTTGATGACCGCAGATACAAAACTCATTTGGCACTTGCATCAAATCGTGGGCTACAGAATTATACAAAATGAAATAGACCAAATAGCCCACGGAAAGAACTGCGGCCTACCTCCAATTGTTCAGCCCGTATAGGCACCAAATGTTGTTGGTGCGTACGGCATAGTAAAGAGAGGTGGAAATGACAAGACAATATTGGCTAAACACGAAAATTTAGTTATGTACAGTGTAGATAGTCTTCATACCACTTTCTTATTTTTCAATCGCATTGTGAAAATGCTTTACTTCGAACAGACATTCCCAATTTGTGTTGGAATAAAGGATGTTTCCTCTAAAAAACTATTATGGACTCATCTTTTGAATTCGCTTAATATGTCCACGGTGGTGAGCCTATTATGTGTATAAATAGTGCCTTCAGCCTCCATATGATTTGCTTATTCTCCACGGTTTTCCCTTTTCCATCTCTGCTACTATCCAGTCCTTCGTTGCAGTGGCGGAGCCAGAATTTTACAAAGCCTCAGGCCCAAAATGAAGGGGCTATAAGTCTATAACTAACGTCTAATACTATCAACACGGAGGCATAATAAAAGTATAGCACAAATACACAATCGGAATAAAATTTGAATTCCATGTTTAACGATACGGCAAAATAGATAAAACATAGCAAAAAAAATGTAACGTACCACTAGCACGACGTAATTTCTGCTTAACTAACAAAGATTTGGTTCATTTGAGCATATCATGTCTTCATCAATAATAGTACAATATCTAGAACCTGCAAACATGTAATTGCATATGTAAATTAGGGACACAAGATCCCCGTCTTATTTTTCGTTTTGTGGGGTGTTACTACCTCCAGTTCCTATTGTTTCCGGAGGGGTTTGATTTGATTGCAATGGAAAATAAGATGCCAATATCTTAGTCCTCTTCATCATATATTTCTATATCTAGTACATAAAATATTCAAATAGAAAGTTTATAGTCAACTAGTCATACTCATAACTCATACAAACCAAAATCATGTTAATATTCTACCTGAAACTGTTAATAGTCATACTACCTAGTACCTCCAGTTCCAGTTCCGAGCCGTAAACCTCGGGCCTGGCCACAATGAACTGAAAATTTGACTGTATGCATAGTAAAAACTGCTACTGCTATTTTCTCTAAGCCTCGAACTGTTGCCCAACCGGCCCGAGACCCATGTCCGCCCCTGCTTCGTTGTCAGTGACGCACGCTCTGTCATCCCTTGCCCACCGAGCGGCGCGCTGTAACATCCCAATTTTCAGAGCTTAAAAATCTTTTAATAGTTAGTAGGGAGAAAATTCACCATTTGGATTTTATTTGAATTAAATTCAAAATCTTAATATTGGACTTTACAATCAAAAACATTTAATGTGAATAATCCCAACATGAACAATAGCCAAAACTATTTTATTTGGGTTCTATGTGCTCAGATATATTTTCTAGATTTTTCTAGAATTTTTCTGAGTTCATTTGCTATTTTCTTTTGCCCATTTGAATTTCTGGTATTTTCTAAAATAGAAAATCTATTTAAAATCTTAGAAATCCTCTCGGGCCGAATCTTCCCAGCCCAACTTCTTTTCCACAAGCGCCCGCTTATGCCCAGACTCCGCGAGGCCTCGCTCAAGTATGCCGCTCTGTCTTGCGGCGCGTGTGGGCCCCGCACGTCAGGTCGTCGTCTTCCTCGCGCCGTCGTCTTCCTCCCGAACGCCCGCGCCTTCCGCCATGTTTCCGAGCTCAAGCCCCGTGCGACAACGCATCTTTTCCAACTGAACCCCTTCTAGAAAACGTGCCAAATCCTATCTCTAACCTCTCCGCGCCTGTTTCTGCTAGAATCCTATCTCGAATCTCACCTTATCCCCGGATTTCCAAATTCGGTCTCGTGTTCATCTCGGACTCGGGTGGGATTCCCACCCGAGCCGCCGGCCTATAAAAGCCACCCGAGGTTCGCCAGAACTCCCTGAACCCTAAGCCACCACCCTCTTCCACCGTAGAGCCCTAGCGCCGCCGCGAGTCAAGATTTAGGGTTTTCGCCGCCGTTCTGTTCTTCGTCGTTTGCGCCACCGTCCGTGTCGCCGCGTCGACTTTGAGCACACCAACGGGTTCAGCGTCACGAGGCCTACCTCAGGGACCCTTCGCCGTCGTCAAAGCCTCACCGGAGCCGTCGTCCGACAACAGCTGAGAAGCTCCGCCGCTCTGAGCTCACCGCCGGCCACCTCCGTTGTTCCCGACCACCCAGCCCTACCTCATCAGGTTCGCAATAGCAAGGGCTACACGTTGGTACCACTCACCCTCGCCGGCAAGCGCCGATCGCCGACGACCATCGGGTCCAGAGCCGCCGTTGTCGGCATGGACAACGTGGCCGTCCACGTCGGTGCCAGCGTCAGCCTCGTGCAAACGTGGAAGCCAGGTGTCGCCCAGTCAGCCTCCACATCAGCACTGACGCGGCAGATCAGATTCAATCCAAAACCCCGGTTCGGTATACTTAGTCTACCGTGGACCGTGAGGCTGACATGTGGGTCTCACATGTCAGAATCTTTTCTGATTTCTTTTAATTCCGAAATTCCTTCGCTGACGCCAGCATTGTGCAATAATCCGATTTTTCAATAGAAAAGTAATTCGGAAATTCCAGAAAATCCAAATTAGGGTTTCTTTTAGATTTCCAATCTTCCAAAGCTCATAACTTTTGCATCCTAACTCCGATTGAGCCCATTCAAATTTCTAAATTTGTCTAAATTCAAGCTCTATCTATCTGAGATTTTTATTTAATTTTTGGAGCTTGTTTTTCCTCTGTTATTTATTTGTTTTGTTTGTTTGTGTCTCGTTTGCGAGTAGACATCGTTTCGTCGGGAAATTTTGTGGAAGAAGGAGCACCCCAAGATCAAGACCAGTACATAGACCTTTTCCAAAGCAAGTCATACCTTTGATCATCTTGAACCCAGTTTTCAAATTACTTTGTGTTAAATTAATGCATTCTACTTTAATTATTTATTTAAATGCTTTGGGCATAGTTATTATCCAAATTGCTATCACACTTTGGCCTTGTATGTCATAATTCCTTGTCACCCTAGATTGGTTATTAGTTGGTAATATTATAGCACCAACGTGGGTTGGTTAGATGCGAGTACAGTTGCTTAGCCATGCTACGAGTCTCACATCATATGTAAGTTGCAAATATTAATTATGACTAAGTGACTATGGAACTTTGTGTAAAACTGTGTGCTATGTGTTATTACTTCGTGATGGCATGTGTTGCACTAAAACCAACTAGGTGGTAAAGGATTTAGACTGAGGCAAGTGGTGGAGACTGTGTGACATGGTGGTCTATGTGATGGGAATGATAATCTTTGTGACTTAGTTAGAACATGGAAGTCTTGCCTTGGTCAATTAAGGACTTAACTTTGTGCGCCATTGAATCGAGCCTTCTCAGTATGCGACCACATGCCCGTATGGGACGGGCCTAACTTAGTAAGTTATGGATTTTCGGCATTGATGTTCGGTGGATAGGTTAGGTGTGTGACAGGTGGAGGTGTGACTACTTGGTGGTTGCATCGCGGACGATTCGTCTTCCCCGTCCAATGGTGTGTGTTATACCAATTCTATGTGAGCTGGTATAGCGGTTTGTAAGCACACTGGGAATGTCAATGTTTGAGATGAAGTTTCCGAACTGTTTTGTTACGATTGGTGCTTGCTACACTAGTTGTATCTTGTGGGTAAAGTGTACAACCTCTGCAGAGTGTTAAACAATCTATTCGAATAGCCGCGTCCGCGGTCATGGACATGCTCGGGGATTTCACATGAGGGGTAGTTTTCATAAAATGTTAGGATGGGAGCTGTGTGACCTCAATCATATGGCTATGTGAAATAATCTGTTTAGCTGTGTGTGTCTTTGTGGAAACAACTGTTAAATTAATATTGTCTAATTGTTTTGAATTATGCTTTCAATCTATTATTGTATTCAATTGCAAATGTTGCTTTTATGCAAAAGAACTACAGAAGCCTTTTCTTTGGAATAAGCCTGCATTTATACATTGCATTCTGTGGTATGATTTGCGAGTACGGTTGTGTACTCACGCTTGTTGTAAAACTTGCGCCCAAACCTACAGAAGAGGAGGAGTCTACGCCTGCTTTCGAGGAGGAGTTCGTGGAAGGCTGATCGTTTGTTAAGGTCTGGATCCCATATGGTTGCTTGTGGTGAATTGGTGGGATCTACGCTGGAGTTTTCCGTTCCGCTGCTGTTTTATTCTCTGTTAGCCCTGCGTGGCTTAATAAGTGTAAACTCGACCATAAGGTCAAAACCCTTATTTGTTATTCAAACTAATCGTTTACTTTATTTATTGCTTGTGTGGATCGATATTTACCTGTGTTAACCCTGTGTGCACTAGCGTGATCCTGGACTAGTGCAGTATACATAGAGGGTTCCAGAATCGTAATTCTGGGTCCCGACACGCGCGCAGGCTACTAGTTGCATAGGCAATCCCCATGGATAGTTAGTTAACGTTTATGCCCTGACTTTGTCTCAACCCATCAGGGTATTTTAGTAATTTTGTCGCCCTTCCCTCCACTCCATAAATAGGACCTCCATAAACAGGACCTCGTGTAAGAAGGTGACGGTGGATTGACCTAGGCAACTTTCAACATATAAGCTATATATCCAAGCGGACCAAGCCGTTGTTTATTTTCCACTACTCATACAGTCCTAGACCCCATATATATATATATATATATATATATATATATATATATATATATATATATATATATATATACCATTAAGAGGTTTATCTTGAGTGTATTACTAAGTAAAGCTCATGGAATATAAATTGATATTCAAATGATTAAAAGATAATTAAAAATTAAAATATTCAAATATTAATAAAAACAAATATTAAATAATATAACAAGATATTTGCTGAGAGATTTTATCTCTTAGCTCAGAATATATTTACAAATATATAGGATACCAGACTGATTTTGATATATGATGAATGATATGCGTTCTAAATATTCAAAGTTTATGTATTGAATATGCTTTTGATATTTATGAGTATGAAAGTGATATATATAGTGGTTTAAACCACCAAGTATGCTATAATTTGTGATTAGTAATATTCTGATTTGGTGAATAGTATTCGTGAATAGTGTGAATAGTATTCGCGAATAATGTGAATAGTATTCGTGAATAGTGTAAATAGTATTCATGAATAATGTGAATAGTATTATGAATAGTATTTTTTATTTTTATTTTTATCTTTATCTCAGGATCTTGCAGGTTGGCGAAACCAATATGACGGCCGGTTTTGTGCAGAGGTTGTAAAGTTCTACTCGGTACTCACCATATTTCTTGCTAATTTGCTTCAGAAGTGGCTAAGTTTTTTCTTTAAACGTTCTTAGTTATGGTCATATGAGGTAATTTTTTATCGTCACTCCAGCCAGTTCCACCCGAAGGGAACACTTCTCTACGGCCTAATGTTCACACCACCCATACAGGGAACTCTGCCCATAAAAAGGGGGAATTTACAGAACTACCGCCTGAGGGGTCTCCTATAGAGTCCTTAGCATAAAACCTTACCTCATATGAATAAACTAAGAAAACTCAAGAATATTCAAAACCACTTCATTTCCACAAACATAGCTTACATATGGTTTTCCCTTTCGGGAAACCCGACAATTAACAACAAAGATAGAGGTTACCTTGTATAGAGAATATTACAAACTCTGGATGATTATATTTTACAGTGGAGTCTTACTACTAAAACACTGAAAGAGAGAGCACTATTGTGGAAGGCTAATGCTAACTCTTGCTCTGTGTTTCTCTTTGCTTCTTCTCCCTCTCTTGTTTTTCTTAGATGGCTTCCTTTTATAGCGTTGCGAGAAGATAGGAGAATTGCCTCCAGAGTCTTCATAAGCTTCCAACCTTTTTGTAATAAGGCTAAAGCCTACAATAGTTTTAGAGTAGATATGCATATGTGTGCATCTTGTTTAAGGACTAGGAGACACGATCCATTATTTTCGGAAGCTTTCAAGATAGACTTTGTAGGTAGGTAGAGCATGTACTTTTTGTTGCATGAGGTGTCTCTTTTGCAATAGAGCTATGTCCTTTGTCAGTGCATTGTGCATATCTTTCTGGTAAGGACAAATATGTATCTTTATTTCTTCATTCGCTGTTATCATCGCTGTCTTCATCAGATATTATTGGTGCAGAGGTTGTGGCTTCATCTTCATTTGGTTGGGTTATTGCATACCATTCTAGCATTTGTTGATAATCTTTTCTGACAGGAGTGTCTTTGCCATAATCTAGCTTTACAAGGCGCCCAACACCTTTGTTAAAAAATCCATTTCTTCCACCACACCATATCTTCATTATTTTGTTCTGAAAAACCATCTGATAATGTGTGTCTAGATAAATGCTTTCTTCAATTTCCATAGCTTCTTTGAAGCATCTCCAATTGTCATGATTTCTTCTGTACGAAAGGAGATTCTTTTGTTCTTCAGTCAAGACACCAGTCTTTCTTCTATCAAAGATTTTAAAATGATCTTTGAGAATGTAGATATCATGCATCGCTGGTCTTATTGGTGTCGTGAACTTTGGAGGAATAGAATAGAAGATAATTTTATATATTCCTCTAAAAAAGGCTAGTTTCTTGCATGCTTCTTTTATGGCAATTCCAAGATCTGATTGGAGAATTTGGTCTAATGTGCCATAAATGATATGGATTAGGCTCTGGTCTATAATGGCTTGGAGAGAAATATATTCGTGGGTTTGTGGTTTTTGGAAGAATCTAAGATCTATCTCTGCTCTTAATATTATATATTTGTGGTATGGCCTATAAATCTTTTGGTTATCAAAGTGGATGAGCGGAAAAGCATGGACATTAATATTAATATTAGGGTTAAATTCTCTCCCCTCATATAGGTTCATAAAGTGTTTTTGAAGGTCTAAAAACACTCTCATTTGTCTTTCTAGGTATTTTTCCCATATTAATTCTTGAATGTCATGCCCTAGGCAAGACAATGTTTGCTGGGTTTTGAAACTCAATCTAGAGATAAGGATTTCATGATCTAATTCACTAAAAGAACTATTTGTGGCTATTCTCTCTTGGATTGTGTGGCTATTTGTAATATTATATTCAGCTCTAATTTCTTTTAAAATTTCTTCTTTTATATCCTTTTTCCATTTTGGAAAAAAATTTATAAATATTCTGTTTACCTTCAAATCTATATATGAATCCTTTAAGGAATAGATCCCTTTTGATGTCTCTTCTTCTTTTGTATTTACCAAGAGTAAAGACTCTGAGGTTTTCTTATTCTTTGCCCTTTTATATTTTTGAATATAATCTTTGGCTTTTGGCTCCATATAATAATTTATTCCCAATATTTTTCTAGCTTGGGATAATGCTTCTTCAATATTTGCATATTTTTTCCAGGATATTTCTCTTGCTATTTTTTATTCTGTCTTTTGAGCAATTATTTCTTCAAATGATATATATATACCTGGAATTTTTTATATTTATTTTGCATATAATGGAATTTTTATCCCAATGTTTCAAAGGTATTTCTCCAATTATTTGAATGTCTTCTAATCTTTGAACGATCTTTTCTATATCTTTTTTAGATTTTATATCTCTATACCAATTGGGTGAAAAAGATTGTAACCCAATGCAATCTATACATGAATTTGTTATGTAATATTCTTCTATATTTTCACTAAGTTCATTTTCTACTTTTATTTCAGGGAGTATGTTGTTTTGAAAATCAACATTAGCAATTTCAGAGTGTTTCTAAACCAATGTTGCAGGGGTCTCAACACGCTTTCGCACTTCTGAGATGTATGAAACATTATCTTGATATGGAATAAAAGTAATTCCTTGTTCATGTATAATTGTAGTCTGAAGTGAATATTGTAAAAATCTAAGACCTATTATCATGTCATCATTTATCATTGATAAATCTCTTATTGTTATTTCATCTATTATATATTTTGTGTTATTTATATACATTTCAATATTATATGCTAATTGGTTATGGATCTTTTTTATTCCAGACATATCTGTGGATATTTTTGCTTTATTATCTTCTATTGTATGAACTATGTCAGGACATTTTATGAAATATTTATCATTTTTTAATTCTACCTTACTAGTACATTTATTCTTATTACTTTGTATTTTTGCATTTTCGATAGCTAAATCCTTGTCCTTTTTTGTTTTTCTTAACCTATATAGTTCTCTAGTAAAATAGATTTCTTTCTCTTTTATTATAGACCATTCGCTTATTGTAGAATAATTATATTCATCTGCTAGATGTTTTAATTTGTCTTCGCAATATTTTATTCCACTCTCTAGGTCTAATGTTTCTATGAAATTAGAAACACTAAGCTTTCTTTTATCTTCGATATTTTTACTATTACCTTTAAGGTAAAAGGTCTATCATCTTTTATTAAATAGAGTGTATTTTCACCTCTACTGAAGCAGTTAAATAAATCCATCTTTCCGAATTTATGGCTTTGGAAGATGTGACTAAACCTGATGAGGCTAGCACAATTTCTTTATTTCTTTCTTCAGTCTCAATTTTATTCAGAATTCTTACTAATAATTGAATGATAGTATTATTTTATCTTATTATTACTTTTGAATCTTCTTTAGGTGATTCGTAGTTGGAGAAACCGATAGGATACTCAAGATATTTTTCTGTTTCTTGTAAAGTTTCTTTGTATTTTAACATATAACTAAGAGAGAATTAAGGTTTTAACTTCTTCTAATAAATTCTTAATTTTTTGTACTTCTTGATCTAAGTCTTTTGGGTTTTCTAAAAGTCTTAAAGTTTTAGCAGAACTGTTATTAAGTAAAGGATCAAGCTTCTTGTATATTAGAGCAACTTCTTCTTTAATATAATCACTGTTTTGAATATTTTTATTTTGTTGTATCTTACCTTCTTCTAATATTTGTAAGACTAAATTTATATTATTATTAATGAGCGAATATTTGTAAATTAATTGACTGTGTTCTTTATGTAACCTTTCTAACTTCAATTCCAATTCGTCTTGTCTTTTTCCCCAAGTTATATAAAAGTTATAAAGAAGATCAACAAGCAAGTTTAACTGGCTGTGTTGAGTATGCCAACTATGTTCTTCTGAAGGGCTTAATCTGCACTTTATATTGATATTATCTTTTGTATTGATATTTTTCCCAGAAGTGACTTCTAGGTTCAAATATTTTAATTTTTCAATGATGTTAAAAAGATAATATTCAAAGTTACTGTTTAATCAGAATCTTTTCAATAACCTAAACCTTATATATATATGTATATATATATATATATACCCATCCCAGGAGTGCCTGAAATTTACCTTCTGAGGTGCAAAATCATTATTGTTCTAGTCCTCGTTGCTACCACAATTAGTACCTAGATCTGTAGTAAGCAATATTTGGAACTGACAAACTTGTGCCCATGAGGGAGCACACCCAGTAATCCAATGTTCTTCTTTCCACAGTTAAATCACCGAACATCCTGAACATTAGGCAAATAGACATATTAACCGATGAAATATGTATACCACAACCACCTGGTTCTTTTCCATCTCAGCAACGCGCGATGACAACATGCCACAGCGCGGTTTCTACGACGGTGAAGGTGCACACGTCGCCTTTCTTGAGCTTGTTCCCCTTGCAGAACCTCTTCCAGCCATCTCCAAGCAGGTAGCCAATCTTCCTGTATGGGAGACCACGCACATGCCAAGAACCGGTGCTGTTCATCGAGGTCTTGAGCGTTATCGTGCAAGATTTACAGAAGCCGATCGCGTCGCAGAAGGCCCGCGCCAAATGCTGCAAGCATTGCAACTCGCCTTGGTTAGAAATTAAACTTCTTTTAGGTGCACCACTTAACCCTGAAAAGGTAAGAGTTTGCTGAATCCAAGCATTCCATTGTCTAAGGGTATTTTAGAAAAAGAATCGTTAACCCGTTATAGCAGTTTAGTGGGTCAGAGCTAAAAACATCAACAGCATAAATGATATTCCTCTAATGCTGCTTGAGGATTGATGCCATGCAGCGGCCATACAACACTATAGTATTCAAGATTAAGTATTTGGATCAGAAATTGAAGTTTGAAATTGAATAAGAATATATTAATATATTAAAAAGTAGAAACTAGGCATGTTTGCTTTCGAGTATGAATATGTTATCTTATTTTTGTATACATAATTTTGTTGGCAGGATTTGTGTTTTAATTACTATGAATTTAAATGCATAGTGAGGATGTAGAAAAAGCATGTTAGTACACTGTCACAACATTACTTAATATTTTTCTCTAGTTTCAAATTTAAGTTTATTGGTATTTCTGTTTTTTAATATGTTGTAAATTATTTGGAGATATTTGATCTTCCAAATTAGTGTTCTTGTACTTTTTGTTTTCTGAAATTTTGTTTGATTCTTTATATTTTTAATTTAAGATTTTGATAAATTTTATACTTTGTTTTTTATCATTGTTTGATGTTTGTATTTGATATGGCAATATTAGTAAATGGTCCTGTCTTCCAAAAAAAGAGTACGTGGTCTGACACTTATTGCTTTCCTTGTTGAGGGCAAACGTTAAATAGTAATGACAAATTCACATTTGTTTACTTACATAATATGCAGTTAAAATTCTTTATTACCCTTGAATGGTAAGTGGTGACCTATTATCACCTACATTGTAATAGGAATATCAACCATTGGATCTTCCAAAATGGATGGCCTAAAATAAGTTGGGTGTACCTTGAAAAATTCCTTGAAATTATTGGCTGAACATAAAGAAACAACACACAGTGCATGTACACGAGAAATGTTATGCAAGAGGCGATACTCTGTCAAGTGAAGTGCTTTGATAGATTAATTTGTTTCTTCTAGTAATAGCATTCATATTGGCATGAAATTAACCAGGTCGTTTCTTTTTGTTTTAGTGAGTTTATCCTATTCCTAACGTGCTCATATCAGCAGAGAAATGCAAGATTTTGCTTACAAGACGCCGTTCAAGAGCATAGTTGTTGATCTCCTTCTTTATCCATGACGGCGGTCCAATCTCGTAGACAGCCCTGCAGATTTTTGCACTCTTTTCTTCTTCAGCACTTGGTATCTCGCTCCTGCTCTTACGTTTCCTACTGGAAGTGGAAGATGGTGCTTCCTGATGGCTTTTCATTTCTGTAAATGCTGATAAGACAACAATAATAAACGCATTTAGATTTAGCTCATAATTTAATCCATAGCCAAGATGTTCATAGCATGTCAAACAAATTTGTTTCCTCACTTTGCTCAGTTTGCTTAAGTTTGATGTCTTGGTCTTTGAACTCTTTTTGGCATCCATTGAGCCCGAACACTTTGACCGTGAACACCATGTTGCCTTCATACCGCAACAGCAGAGCATCACTTTCAGTTACACCATGAAATGCCAGAAACTGTGACCAGCCACCTCCGAAGAATACATCCGATCGATCCTTCTCGACCTCGATGCGGCAAAATTTGCCAAGGGGGCTGGAAACGAGGGCCATCCGGCTGTTCAGCTGCTCTTCAGAGATGTAGCGTTTCACAAACTCAGCAGGGATAAGCTGCAAGAACAAACGAAAGAGCAAAATGTAGTGGACATACTCATCAACGGATTGTACATTTGAAGACTAAAAGCCTGAACATTTCAACAACTACAAGACAGACAGTGTGAGGAAAACTAAATTAGCAGGAAGAGTGTGCAAACCATCTTTTCCATGAAACCTCGCAGAAGCACCTTGAAAAACTGCGGCCTACGAGGACAGCCAGTGCTGCTCCGGGCTGCCGCAACTGAACGTGAACAAGAGTGAATCAGGTGTGACCGTGTGAGCTATCAACTGTCAGAACTCAGACTGAACACACGCTAGGAATCATTGAATTAGTAGCCAAGAAATAAAACTAAGTATTGTACGCTTAATGTGATCTAAACATCTTAGAGGCTTGTCGATTCCATCTAAACACAAAAGTTGTTTTTTTCTTACTCTAGTACAAATTGGCTACACATTTTATTTGTACATGCAATTCTATATGAGAGGCAGATGACGTATGCACCGGTGAGTGGACGGCCGAACTCTTTGAGGCAGCAGCTGGTGTCGAACGCCTTGACGGTGAGCACGCCGCCGCCTTCGTGCCGAAACACCAGGAACCACCCCACGCCCATGCCGTGCGCGCCCGCGAACTCCGGCCACCCGTGCCCCAGGAATGCGCCCTCGCTGTCCCGGCCTACCTCGACGCGCCAGACCTTGCCGAACGGGCTGACAACGAGCGCCGTGGCCCCATCGCCGCCTCCGTCCAGGTGCCTATCGAGCTCGTCGGAGATTCGCTGCAGAAATAGTTCGTTTCACCATTAAAGGATCAGCGTTCGAGCTGGGTGTGTGTTTGCTGGATACCAACGTTGATTTTCTCTTCCTTACCAACTTGTGGAAGGAAGAAGGCAGCAGGACCTTCATGTACTTGGCCACGGTGCGCACGCCAAGGTTGCCAATCCACCCCATGACGATCACAGGGGCTTAGACGAAGGTGCTTGTCCCTCTGTCTTCTCCCTCCCCTATTTCAATCGCACGCACCCTTTTGTTCACATTTACTCCATCTAGTTCATTGCTCTCGTTTACTGCTCCCTTTTGTTCACACTAGATCTACGGGTTGGGAAGCTCTCCTCAGTAAAAATAACCGTGAGAACGAAAGGGAAAAAACAGGGCGGGGAGAAGACCGATGCACAAATAAAATTTGGAAAAAAAAAACCTCATGAGCAGGAACCAGAAAACCTACAACGCGAAGTGGGAAGAACGAAACAAGAAGAACAGCAACGGAAATCGGACGAGAACTCGAAGGAAATAAATTCGCGAGATTAGCAAATAACCGAAGATCAAGAAAGAACTGACGGACGCCTGTCTGGAGAGAAGGAGAAGCAGACGATGCACGGGTACGGAACCGAACGAGCCGAGGAGACCGCATGCAGACGCAGGCTAGCGAGAAGAAGAAGAAGTAAACAGAAATAAAGGCTAAGAGGAAGCCGGGAAGACGAAGAAGCGGCGGCGCTGTTTCGGGGGAGGAGACAAAAGGTGCGGCACGGGAAAGAAGGAAGAGCGCGAGGTAGGAAAACGTAAAGTAGGCGTGGAAACCAAAGAGCAGGTCGCGACGCTGGTCCCAAGAGCCGCACACAGTAACGACCACCAGACGGAACGTATTAACTTGAAACAGGATTATTTTCTTTCTAGTTTTAGACCGATAGTCAATATTATTTGTTATTAAGATATGAACATATCATTATTTATGTGATATAGACGAGAGATGGTGAGAAGAGAAGGTAAGTTTGTTTCTAGATATAAAAAAAAAAAAACAAGTTGTTGATACCAAAACATAAAAAATCAACAAAATAGCTATTAGAGATTTGTGTGTTATCTAAAAACTTGTTTTGTAGGTATCAATTAAAGTCTTAGATACAAACTCAAGAAACAATCCATTGGAAGTCTTATTTTTTTTATTAGATTAAGTACTCTATCTCCTCTTAGTAAGGGTATGTATAATAGTACAGACAGCTGCTATCTACAGGTGACATAAAGAGTTGACAACTCTCCATGTCACCTGTAGATAGCACTAAAAACAACTCATACAATGGTACAGATAGCTGCTATCTTTTTAGTTGTCTTTATAGAACACATAATCTTTTAATGCTTTTCTTGTTTCTGGTGCTGTAGTCGGCGATAGGATTGTAGATAGAATGTTTCTCTCTCTTCATTTTCTTTCATCCACGTCAGCAAAAATCTTACGTAGCAGTGACTATAGACAATTGATATAAGCTCATTGTACATGCTCTAACAAACTAAGAAACAAACTAACTGACGAGGATATGATAATCCTCATTTTATTATTCCATAATCATATAATATGACGTCACATGGTATACCCCTTAATGTTATAAGGGAGGAGTAAGTTGGGTGGTCGTAAGCTCTTCTACGACCACCCCCCTAGTCGTAAGTATTTTTACGACTATAGTGTAATCGTAAGTCCTGATACGATTACGTCAGGTCGTAAGCCTTTTCTACGACCAGTACCAGTCGTAAGCTCTTTTCTACGACTACCCTCTAATCGTAAGTTCTGCTACGACTAGCTCTGCTACGACATCCTCACAATTAGCTGGGTCCACCCGTCAGAAGGCCCATTTACTAGTGAGGATCTGAGCAATCAAGTTACGTAGTTATACCCGAAATAACTACAGATAATTCCCCACTATCTCTGACTGGTAACCGTTGAACAGCGTGGGGGGTTACTACTCCGGTAATTACTCTCATTATTACACAATAATGAGAGCCTAATTAGCTTGGAACGACAACCGCCCCAACAGTATAGTATAAATAGGTATCTTTTAGGGATAGTGGGGGAGAGGCTTTTTTGAGAGACAGACGGTAGTAGCATCAGCACAAGGCTCTTCGCTGATTGTAATCAGAATACCCAATACAATACACACAGGAGTAGGGTTGTTATTCTCACTGGAGAAGACTCGGACCTGTATAAAAATTTCCGTGTCTCTTTCGTCTGCGTGATCAATTGTGGAGACCCCCGAATCAAACAATCTTTACGTAAGATCGGTTCTAAAACACCGACAGTTGGCGCCGACCGTAGGGATCTTCTGGTAATTCCTTGTCAACAGTTCTTTCTTTTCTCTTTGATGCTACCATAGCAGGAGAATGGAACGAGGAGAATTGGTTCGACTTGGCCGATTACGCAAATATCGACATGGATGCCGGCTTCAATTACGAGCCGAGTATCAAATCTTCTGACGATATTGCCGCCTCTGGAGATCTTCTATCAGATCTCGGAGACTGCAACACCGTCAGAGTCCAGGAGGGATCCTCATCCCTCGCAATAGTACGCCCAGCTGAGGAACCAGCTTCCTCAGGAGGCAAGGGTCAACACGACCATCAACAGGGCTGCCTCGGGACAGATTCGCAACACAACGAGAGTTTTTCCTCTAAGTGTTCGAGTCCCCCCAAGGAAGTACGACTTGGCAAGATAGGTTCTGAAAGCCATCATTCCGGATCTTCATCGACATCTAATGGTCCTCTTTCTCCGATTGATTCCGCAGAGAAGAGGATCGAGCACGCTGTTCCTCCAAGTCCAACCATCCCGACGCAGGATCCACCTGCAGACGGAGACGATTATAACCCGGAGTTCCCCTACCTGGAGGGGTTTATTCTAAGTCGCCAGATGGTGTCGCTCGACTACTCCTCAAGCGATGAGGCCTCGAGCGCAAGTGGAGGTCATCCACAGGAGGTCTTCGTCCTTCCCTCTGATAAGAATCATTCTCCCAGAGGAAGGGTTGACGATGCTCCCCGACGGGCACACTCTACACCCCCTCGTGGCAATGACAGGGGCACCACCGCTGACGAACGAGACGAACACTTTAATGAATGTGCGGGACATCCTCAACATTCTTGCACTCCATTAAAACCAATTCAGGGGTCTGATATAGGCTATTTTGAGACAACCCGACAGAGGAAAATAGCGTCTCAGAAAAACCTTCCCGAGCGCGCTTATTTCCAGTCGGAGGAAGCTCAAGAGCTCCAGCACGTCAACGACTTACTAGAAAATCCGACCCAAGAACTCGCTCGAGCACCAGGGTATGATCTCTTTGCAGAGGAGATCACACAAAGGCTTCGTAACACGATGGCCAAACTCGAGCGTCTTCGTCGACTACAATCAGGAAGTCGTAGCAGTACGACTCCGTCTTCTGCCAGCCGTTTAGATAACTCAGCGCATGGGAGACGACATGACCCTCGCTCACGTCGTTCTCCCGACCTGAGGAAGGCTCGTTGGACATGTGGAGACCGACAAGCCCCCAGGAGAGGTGATCTTTCACCACTTCCGGGACGGAATTCACGACGGCAAGCAGAATACGAGGAGTATTCCCCTCGTAAAGCTGAGGCTTATCACAGGTCCAGCCCAAACGTAACTGGATATCGTCGATTACAGTCACCCGGTGACGTTAATCCTTCTTTTTTACAAAGAAGAAGGCAAGAAGTTATCTCGGGGTGTCGGGCGTTTCACGACCTTGGCGATTCGCGCCTCGTTTCGACCAGCGAACATGGAGAAGTTCGATGGAACCCAAAATCCCATCGAATTCCTCCAGATCTACACAACAACTATCCGAGCAGCAGGAGGAGGAGAGCATGTCATGGCAAATTACCTTCCGATTGTACTCGAAGGATCGGCTCGATCATGGCTTTTAAACCAGCCATTCGAATCGATCTACTCGTGGCAGCACCTCTGCGACCTTTTGCTGGCAATCTTCCAAGGCACTTACAACCGCCCTGAAAAGGAGGATGACCTGCACTGGATAAGACAGAATGACCATGAAACGTTACGCCAATTCATCAGGCGCTTCAGTCAGGTTCGAAATTCTATTCCGGAAGTTTCTGACTCATATGTGATCAGGGCTTTCAAGCAGGGAATCCGCAGCAGAAGGATAACATAGGACATCGCTTTACATCCTCCTGCCACCGTCGCCGAACTCTTTAAGATGGCCGATAGATACGCGACTGCTGCTGAAGCAGTCGAGTGGAACAATACTATCGATCGTGAAGATAATATCCCTCAGGAGGCAGGCGAAAGTGGTAAGAAAAAGGATAAAAAGGCTAAGAAGTCCAGGAACAAGGCAAAGAGACACAAATCTCTAACTGTCGGTTCTAAGGAGGTCCTGGCCGTAAGCGACAAAGAGCCGAGCAACCCCAAGCAGAATCCCGATCGAGGCAAAGGTAAGCACCAAGATCGGAGGAATGACAAACCCAGGTGGTGTCCTCTTCATAAAAAAAGGGCATGATCTTTGTAACTGCCGAGTTTTCCTACGAAAACTCGAAGACTACTACTCCGGCAAAGGGCCACTTCCTACTCTTGAACAGGTAGGTCAAGCAAGTTAACGAAAGGAGTCGGATGAAGAGGAGGAGATGTCGTTCCAAGATCCGCAGCACACCATCGATCACATCTATGGAGAATCATCGGCATACGAGTCACGATGACAGCTAAAGGCTGTCGAGCGCGAGGTAAATACAATCGACTCACCTCTCGTCAATAAATTACCGAAGTGATCGGAAGTCACCATTACTTTCGAGAAAGGTGACTGTCCGATCCCTTCGACCAGACCAGGTCGGTTCCCGATCGTGGTCGAACCCACCATCAACAATTGTCGAGTAAATCGAGTTTTAGTTGATGGTGGAAGCTCGTTAAACATACTGTTACGACTACCCTGGACGAGATGCAGGTACCCAGGACAAAGGTAAGGCCAGTACGATATTCATTCCATGGAATCGTACCGGGGTCCTCGGCCAAACCAATTGGCCAAGTTTCTATTCCTTTAATGTTTGGCTCACCAAGCAATTTCAGGACAGAGAAAGTCTCATTTGACGTGGTCGATTTTGATACGGCATATAATGCCATACTCGGACGACCTACTTTGGCAAGATTCTTAATAGCTACTCATTATGGGTATCAATGTCTTAAGATGCCAGATCTCAAAGGAGTAATCACAATATATTGTGACAAGAAGATGGCGCACTCCTGCGACCGTCGTTCCCTCGAGATGGTAGGACAACTACCAACTCAAGACGAAAGTCAGCCTTCGACTAGCAAGTCAAAGCCTAAAGCTGCACCTAAGCCGAATGACCAGGTCAAAGAGGTTCCTCTGGACACGGGGGAGCCCTCGAAGACTGTTCACTTTGGGGATTCTTCCGACCCCAAATAGGAAGACGCCCTCATCACTTTCCTCTGGGCAAATGCAGATGTTTTCGCAGCATCCGACATGCCCGGAGTCCCCAAGGAAGTGATCGAGCACAGGCTAGCCTTACGGCCTGATAAAGTACCCGTAAAACAGAAGTTACGGAGATTTGCCCCTGATCGACGAGATGCTATTAGGTCGGAATTGGACAAGTTGCTTAAAGCAGGCTTCATAAGAGAAGTTAACCATCCGGAGTGGTTGGCCAACCCTGTAATGGTTAGAAAGTCGAACGGCAAATGGCGTATGTGCGTAGACTTTACTGATCTTAATAAAGCTTGTCCAAAAGATGATTTCCCTTTACCTGGTATCGATCAGCTGGTTGACTCTACTGCAGGATGTGAGATGTTGAGTTTTCTAGATGCATACTCTGGTTACCACCAGATTAGTATGTGTTGAGAAGATGAGGAGAAGACCGCATTTATTACACCGTTTGGAATATTTTGCTATGTCAAAATGCCATTCGGCTTAAAAAAAGCCGGGGTTTTCTTTCAGCGTTTGATGCAAACGGCTTTTGCTCCTCAACTAGGCCGAAACTTGGAAGCCTACATTGATGATCTAGTCGTAAAAAGCAGCAAACGGCTCAATCATATCACAGACTTACAGGAGACTTTCGACAACCTCAGAAAACACCACTTGAAGCTTAATCCCGAGAAGTGTGTGTTCGGGGTATCTTCAGGAAAATTGCTTGGATTCTTGGTCTCTGCACGAGGAATTGAAGCAAATCCTGAAAAGATAAAAGCCATCACTCAGATGCGCCCCCCGACCACGAAAAAAGAAATCTAAAAACTCACAGGATGCATGGCGGCACTAAGTCGTTTCATCGCACGTCTAGGAGAAAAAGGGTGCCTTTCTTCAAACTTCTAAGGAAATATGAGGGCTTCGAGTGGTCGGAAGAGACTAACCTAGCCTTTGAGGAAGTCAAGAGGTATCTTACGAGTGCTCCTGTTCTGGTTTCCCTGAAACCAAGAGAGACGCTCTTAATTTATCTAGCTGTCACGCCACAGGCAGTGAGCGCAGTACTGGTCGTAGAACGTGAGAACGTACAACGACCAGTTTACTACGTTAGCGAAGTTTTACACAGACCTAACGAGCGTTACCCTCAAGTTCAAAAACTTTTATATGCCCTCCTCGTGTCTTCGAGGAAGCTGCGGCATTATTTTCAAGCGCACAAACTAGCTGTGTCGTCTGAGTTTCCCTTGGGAGCGATCCTCCAGAATAGGGAAACAGCGGGACGCATGGCAAAATGGTCAGTCGAACTTGGGGCATTCGACATCCATTTCGTGTCCCGAACGGCCATAAATCCCAGATCTTGGCAGACTTTGTCGCCGAATGGACAAATCCTGAATCTGTTCAGGATCCCAGTACGATTCCCACGAACAGTGGACGATGTACTTTGACGAGTCACTTACGATAAGCGGCTTGGGGGTTGGGGTGGTCCTGGAATATCCTACCGGAGAGACCTTAAAGTATGTCATACAATTAAACTTTCAGGCCACTAATAACGTGGCAGAATACGAAGGTTTGCTAGCTGCTATACGAACCGCAAAAGTGCTCTCGATTCGACGACTACTCGTGAGAGGAGACTCTCAACTAGTCGTGAATCAAGTCATAAAAGAGTACCAGTGCTCTAATCTGACCATGTCCCGGTACTTATCGGAAGTTCGAAAGTTAGAAAAGCACTTTTTGGACTTTTAGGTACAATTTATCCCTCGAAAGGATAATTTCCTCACAGACCAATTGGCTCGTCTAGCTTCCTCTCAATCCCCAGTATCGAAAGGGTTGTTTCTAGAGCAACTACAGAAGCCGTCTCTATTTGAAGAACTAGAGACGCCTCCTATGGAAACAACCTCTCTAGAGTACGAAGATAACTAGATGACACCCATCTACAAGTATCTTACGACGAGTTCCATGCCCGACTACGATATCGAAGCAGATCGATTATCCCGAAAGGCCAAAATGTATACTTTGGTCAAAGGTGTCATTTATAAAAGAGGAACACAAGGGGTACTCATACGATGTATTCCACAGAACGAAGGATTAAAACTCCTTCATGACATACACGGAGGCATCTGTGGAACTCATGCTTCTTACAGAACACTAGTCGGTAAAGCCTTTCGACAAGGTTTTTATTGGCCAATAGCCCTCTATGATGCCAAGGAGCTGGTCAAAAAGTGTGTAAAATGTCAGTTTCATAGCAGGCAAATACACCAACCGGCTCAGGCATTGCAAACAATTCCTCTATCTTGGCCTTTTGCGACCTGGGGTCTTGATATCCTAGGACCATTACCCAGAGCTCCAGGTGGATTCGAATTCCTTTTTGTGACTATTGACACGTTTACAAAATGGATAGAACCCGAACCTGTAACTGGGATAACAACAGAAGCAACAAAACAGTTCACGATGAGATGCGTGATAACTCGATTTGGAGTACTAAGTCGAATCATCACAGACAATGGCAAACAATTTACGAGCGCAAAATTTCAGGAATTTTGCGACGAGTTGGGAACTCGTTTGTGTTACGCTTTTGTTGCCCACCCCCAAAGCAACGGGGCGGTCGAAAGAGCGAATGGCCAGATAATGAAGGGAATCAAGACCCGAGTCTTCGATCAGCTTGTAAAGTGCTCGGGGGCTTGGGTACAAGAATTACCCTCAGTATTATGGGCAATTCGTACGACAGCTAGCCGAGCTACAAGAGAAACACCTTTCTTTCTAGTCTTTGGTGCCGAAGCCATGCTTCCGCCAGAACTAAAGATCAGGTCAGCACGAGTCGAAAAGTTTAACGACTCCATTCAAGAACAACTTCGAGCAGACGACATTAACCTGCTCGAGGAAAAAAGGGACCAGGCCTTAATTCGATCAGCAGTCTACCAACAAGCCCTGCGCAGATACTACGATCGTAAGGTCCAACCTCGCAGCCTTGTTGTAGGTGACTTGGTATTGAGGCTTATCCAATCCCAGTCTAATCGGAACAAACTTTCCCCCAAGTGGGAAGGTCCTTACACTGTGGTCGAAGTAACGCGTCTAGGATCGGTACGACTTGCAATGGAAGATGGTCGCGTTCTCTCAAACTCTTGGAACATTGACCAGTTACGCAAATTCTATGTGTAACAAGCTTCTATGACAATAAAGTATCAGGTTCTTCCTATCTTTTTTTGTCTCTTTTTGAATTTCGCTTTTATTTTCGACCATTATTCATATGCTCATTTCCCCTTTACACTGGTCAGAGAAAGGACATCACATCTAGTCGAAGTCTCTCCTCTCTACATGTGGTCCTGCCCGCTGGAAGGAGCTTCCTAGTGTCGCTTTGTTCTTAACTATTGCTACTAGTACAAAGCTTTTTGGGCTCAGAAACATGGTCGAAAAATTTTAAGCGAATTCATGTCAACTTAATTTTTTTATTCATTTTGAAAAATACTCTAAGAAGAGTGCACTTTTGAGATTCGTCCGACCGCTTCCGGTTAACTTAATTGGTTTTAATTGGTCGGAGGAAGAAACACACCTAGTCGAAGCTTCTCCTTTCTACACGTGGTCCTGCCCACTAGAAGGAACTTCCTAGCGTCGTTCCGTTTCCTACTCTTGCTGCCAGGGCAACCTTATCAGGTACAACAAAAAAAGTCGGATGAATTTTTAAGGTAATCTAGATGTTTGTTTTACTCAAGTTGTCGTTATTGATTTGATTAATCTAGTTGGAGATGGTAACATCACCTAGTCGAAGCCTTTTTTCTCTGCACGTGGTCCTGCCCACTAGAGGGAACTTCCTAGCGTCGATCTGTTTCCACTCTTTCGACTAGTGCAAGATAATCGATACTCGATAACTATAAGTCGAACAAACCTCTCTGTTTTCAGAAACTCTTTCTTTACTATTTTCTTAGTTTATTCTCAATAAACTAAGTAAATAGTCGGAGGCTAGGATAAAGTTATAAACATGACTTCATTTCTTAGTCTTAGTTTTTTCCGAGTTATCATCTTATGAGTTACTAACTACTCTACAAGATGATTCGCAGGGAAAAAGAAGGAGAAAGGAGGAATCGCTCATATCAGGTCTGATTATTTGTTCCTTTTTTATTATCTTACGAGTTATTAACTACTCTATGAGATAATTTGCAGGAAAGAAGAAAAGATCATATATTTATACATCACCAAAAAAAAAAGACTTGTCTTTACGAGTTCATATTACAGACTACTCTGATAAAGGAGATTCTATCTACATCTCCTCCGCGACCTTCTCGCCAACTGACTGCATCTCTTCGATCAGCCTTTCAGCTTCAGATTCGGTGCAGTCGAAGTCAGCTTCAACAGAATGTGGATTAAGGTTAGGGTCACGGGCCTTGAGTTTTGCTAAAACAAATCTCACAGCTCCTTTGACAGCTTCCCTTATCGAATCATTCTGGTTGGTCTTCAGAGTAGACACCAACTCTTGCAAGGTACCGACCTGTTCCCCAATGGCACTCGTATGAGCAGCCATTGTGTCGTCGCGATGAGCGACCCTCTCGGCACGAAGCCCATCGAGTACATTGTTCAGAAGAGAAATGTTGTCTTGAAGATTGATCTTCATTGACTTTATCTCCTCTTGGGTACAAGTCGAAGCCTCGTGGAGTTGTTTTATTTAAGTTAATCGCTCTGAATGGAGTAAGGATTAATTAGATAAAACAATTCTACAAGAAGATAAAACAATTTAGCAGCAGGTAAAAGATTTACTTACCCGCTAATTGAGAACCTAACTTCTCAATTTCTTGGTCTTTCTCCTTCGCGATGCGGGAGATCTCGCGGACAACCGAGGACTTCTCCTGGACCTTGACCCGAAGAGCCCCCACCTCGGCCTGAAGGGCCTTATTTTTGACTTCTTTTTCTGCAAAAGAATAAGAGGTTAAGAAGGCGGAGATCAAGAACCAAAGCTGTCGTAACTCCACGTACTGTTTATTTTTTTTCCTGCAATCTCTGAGTTGCAGAGTTAGCCTCCTGAAGCTTCTTCAGAAGGTCAGTGGCCTTATCCTTTAGCTTGTTCTTCTCGGCTTTCTCGAAGTCGAGTGCATCAGCTAAAGTCTTTTCGTCACTCTTAAACCTGAAAGGTTAAAGGAAGACATGTATACACAGATGAGTAGTTGGAAGTATTTCTACAACTGATGGGTGATCGTAAGTTTTTCTACGATTACCCCCTGGTCGTAAGTTCTTCTACGATTAGTACCAAGTCGTAAGTTTTCTACGACAATCTTCTATGAGTACTGAGTAAGTAATCAGTTTATAAAAATGATTACGAGAATCGGTTACTCACCACCTCTCTGCTTGCTCGCAGAGCACCTCTTTCTCTTGTCGTAGTTTGACAAGTTGCCGATTGTACTCACAAATTGTGGTAACTTGTTCTACGGCTCTCTGTAGGGGAGAAAAACGATAAGAGATAGGGATAAAACCATACATAAGTATCAACGAATACTTACATTCATGTTTGACCAAGCAAACATGGACATTATTCACGACGGATCCTTTAGCCCATCCATCTCCTCGACTCGTTTCCACCAAACCCCCTCGAGACGTTCATTGTCGAAGACATCCCCGCAATTGGGAATGCTACTGGGGTGAGGAACTCGGTCACGAGATCGGTAGGCAGAAGATCCTACGATAGAATCGGGGCCAAAGAAATCAGAGCAAAAGTTAAAATATTCTTCTTCCTCTGACTCGGTGACGGGAGCACCACCTGGAGGGCCGGAAGGAACGTCCTTGACAACCTCCTTACCGGTGCGGTGGTCGGAACTCCCACCACCAGCAGCTTCCGGTGTTTCCCTCACGGCCTATCTCGCCTCCTCTTTAGTCTCTACGACAGCCTCGGTGGTCGTAGCAATTTCGACAACCTCGGTGATCATAGCAACTTCGGCAGCAATGACTCCCTCCGCCACAGGAATAGTAGCTGGGCCTTCAGCTACTGCCGCAGTCACACCCTCGCCACCTGAAGAGGTGACAGTGGGCTTCTCCATAGGAGCATCCCTGGGGGCTGAAGACGTTGGGCTAAGATCACAAAACGCAGAAGTAAGTCAACTCGTAAAAAACAAAGAGTAAATGCAGTTCTTACACTTATATTTTTTACATACCTCTGCGCGCTGGACCTGACTCGAAACTTGGGAGCAACCTTCCCGACGGAAGGTTTCTTCGGCTTCTTCTCAACCACCGCTGGTCGAGATTCACTCAGGACAACGGAAGTCTCCTCCTCCCGACTCCCCGGGTGGCCGAGATCTGTCTCGACCACCTTAAGAGCGCTGCTCCCCTCGGCCTCAGATTCCACTGGAGCAGCAGTTTCCTTCACAAAAGACATGAAGTTCTTCCAGTTCTCCTTTTCTAGCTGCCTTATGAAGCCACGAGAAGCTGAAACTGCGAATGACTTGTTGTCGTAATAGAAGGGTACCTTGACCTTGGGGGCTGTGCGCTTGAGGGCAAAGGCGACTCCCTCTGCTTTCTTCTTTGCTGCAGCCAAGTCTGCAGCGAATTTACCAAAAGGGGCAGAAGGAGCCGAGCTCGAGCCACCTTTGTCGCCAACCTTTACAAGGCGATGCTTCTTGGCTGGAGGGGATTTTGCAGGCTCCACCTGCGCAGTCACCCCAATGACCACCAAATCGACTTCCTCGTCATCTTGGCGGTCTTCTACGCCTACTTTCTGTTGAAGAACAGAAAAAGAAAATGGTCGTAAGTTCTTCTACGACCAGTTCACAAGTCGTAAGTATTTCTACGACTATGATATAATCGTAAGTCCTGCTATGATTACGTCCGGTCGTAAGTCTTTCTACGACCAGTATCCAGTTGTAAGATTTTCTACGACGAATCCTTTAGTCGTAAATTGTTTTACGACAATAAGTGCCTAAAGACGAAGTCGTTTCTTTTCGATTACCTTTAGGCGCTCCACCTTCTCTTCTGCGGTCAAAACCGCAAGAATTTGTGGAGCTGCTATGTTGGACGGACTCTTCTCGCAGATGAGCCTGACGCGAGCGTCAATCTCCCCCTATGGAAGATTTGTACACTCAAACAACACGATTAGCGGACTAAATCGGGATTAACCAAGGACAAAGCTAGAAAAGTAAGTTTTTCTACTTACCGTTCTTGTAATCCCTAGTTGGGTCGTCCTTTCCCGAGTACCTCCACATAGGAGGAACTCGTTTCTTCAAGGGACTAATACGGCGTGTGATGAAGTCCTTCACCACGTGCCATCCGGTGAGCCCCTCCAACTTCAAGTCTTTGATGACTTGAATGTAGGGGGCTATTCGGTCGAGATTACCGAAAGTCGAATCCCAGGAAGATAACCTCTCGGCGGCTTTCCCGACGAATGAGAGGCTATCTTCCTTGGTAACCTCCCAGTAAAACCACTTCTTCTTCCACCCCGGCCATGAAGACCGGGTAAATATCTGAATGTACTCCTTTGACTTACCGTCGTGGAGCTTCAGACCGTAACTCCTGGTAATTCCGGCCTGCCGAGCCATTCCATAGTAGTACTGGAAAAGCTCGAAGTCCGCCGGAATCCCAGGTAAGCCTCGCACAAATACACGAACACGCTCAGCATTGTGATGGAATTAGGACCAAGGTTCACTAATTCCACCCCGAAGTGCTCGAGCACGAGGGTGAGGAAGGGATGAGCAGGCAATCGGAGGCCACACTCACAGTACGCCCGGAAAACCGGAATTTGATCTTCCTCCCCCGAAAGCTAATGCTCTCCGCTTGCCGCAATCCACTTCACGAGCAGTCCCTCGGGGATCTTCTCGGCGGCGACCAGAGCAGTCATCTTCGCATTGTCCATCTCCGATTCAGCCCACTCGGAGACGACCCTAGCCATCTTTTCTAAAAAAGGGAAGAGTTGGATTTGGGAAAACTCCAAGAAAGCGCACAGTATCACCGGCGGCAGAAGAGACGAGAAAGCAATGAACAGTCGGGGTGAATTAGTGAAAAGGTAAGAACCCTAAGTCCATCCCCGCAGTACGTTTTATAACCGTGTGCTTGAAACGAAACGCCGTGGAAGTCTAACGGTTTCCACCGCTTCGGGAATTGCTCCAACGGACAGGTCTTTAATCTGCTCGTTTGAAAGTACCGAAACCCTTTTCACACCTCAAGTGAAATTACCTTCTTGACCTTCGGATCAAAAGAAATGCCTATCGGAAAAGATTTACTTCCGATCATAAGGCCACGATTACTCTATAGTCATAAGATTTTCTACGACTACCTTATAATCATGAGATTTTCAACAAATTGCCTCTACCAAAGCATATTTCTGGTCGAGAGAAATACATATTGAAGAGTTTTTTTCCTTCAACGTTTTCCCTACAACCTCCTAGTGATCATAAGATCATCTATGACTCCTCAACCAAGTAAGTTATTTTCACTTGAAGCTGGGGGGCTAGATGACGAGGATATGATAATCCTTATTTTATTATTCCATAATCATATAGTATGACGTCACATGGTATACCCCTTAATGTTATAAGGGAGGAGTAAGTTAGGTGGTCGTAAGCTCTTCTACGACCACCCCCTAGTCGTAAATATTTCTACGACTATAGTGTAATCGTAAGTCCTGATACGATTACGTCAGGTCGTAAGTCTTTTCTACGACCGCACGATCGTAAGCTCTTTTCTCGACTACCCCTAATAGTAAGTTACGCACGACTTGCCTCGCACGACATCCTCACAATTAGCTGGGTCCACCCGTCAGAAGGCCCATTTACTAGTGAGGATCTGAGCAGTCAAGTTACATAGTTATACCCGAAATAACTACAGATAATTCCCCACTATCTCTGACTGGTAACCGTTGAACAACGTGGGGGGGTTACTACTCCGGTAATTACTCTCATTATTACGCAATAATGAGAGCCTAATTAGCCTGGAACGACAACTGCCCCAACAGTATAGTATAAATAGGTATCTTTTAGGGATAGTGGGGGAGAGGCTTTTTTGAGAGACAGTCAGTAGTAGCATCAGCACAAGGCTCTTCGCTGATTGTAATCAGAATACCCAATACAATACACACAGGAGTAGGGTTATTATTCTCACTAGAGAAGGCCCGAACCTGTATAAAAATTCCCGTGTCTCTTTCGTCTGCGTAATCAATTGTGGAGACCCCCAAAATCAAACAATCTTCACGTAAGATCGATTCTAAAACACCGACACTAACGTAGATGCTCTTAAATGTCACGCTGAATGGTATAATTAAACAACTACAGGCCTAGATTATATGCCATTCGTACCTACTGGGGATGCAACGTTAGGTCAAATTAATTAGGCATGTGTCCAATCATCTTGTGAAAATCTGGTAATATTATAGTAGCACTAGTACTACTAATCAATGAGCACGGGCAAGGCTGGTGTTATTAGGGTATTTCTAATAGTTAGATATAACATTGTTTCTAACATATGCTATATTATCTTTAGAGATGATATCTCCAATAGATAGTCTCTCGCATATTCTTCAACATTTTTTTTTGAAACGGGCTTACATATCAACTAGAGTAGATTAATGTATCATGTCTTGTTTCGCATGCATGATAGTATTTTTAGGAAGAGATGACATGTGCTCTCCATCCTCCCCCTCTCTCCTCTACGTATGATTTTGTTGGCGTAGCATAGCTAAGAGACGACAATAAATATACTATTGGAGATACCCTTAGGCTGCTAGCTTAGGATTGGGATCCTTCGATCTAGAGTATCTTAGAAGTACTCAATACAGAGGATCTACAGTTTATGGTATTAAGAGCGGTCTCCACTATCCGATTAAAAATCAAAGGACGGGATCAATAGTTACAATGTATTGCTACAATGTTTTCGTTATGGTAAATATGTATGCTGCTGCAGTATTTGCTACAGTACCGATACGTAGTGCTATTCACACACCCAAAACACACTACTATTCACGTAGTGGACCTCTGCAACAATGCCGAGGATCTAGATTCGTTAGCTTAGCTACTTGATCAACGTTAGTAGTAGGCCGGTGGTATTTTACTGTTTAGACTATGGATGATGTCATGGATCCGGATCATCTGCTGTAATGCAGAGGATCACTGTGTGAATAGTGATTTGTGTGTATGTGAACAACAGTCGATAGCGGTGCTGTAGCAAACACTGTAGTGAAACACTGTATCTATTGATATGGACCTTTGTTTTTTTATCGGATGGCAGAGATCACTTTCTAATGTGTGCCATTGTAGCTTCTCTGCATTTTGTCCTTAAATGCAGAGGATCATGTTCCATGGTGCCATGGTCTCCGTGAGCAAATAGATCATTATAATGTCGACGTTACAATTTCAATTGTTGTTATTGCACAATTAGATTCGGTTAAGGTTTAGCTTCATGGAGGAAGCTAGCTTGTGGATAGATGGTTAGGCGTGTGGGCGTGCACCTAGCCTACTAGGGTTCAAGTCTTAGACTTGGCGCTGGAATCCACCGATTTTAGCTCAGGATCTTCATCTATTCTCCTTAATGGAGTACCTGGAAAGAGTTTTTTTTTGTAAAAGGGGAGTTCGACAAGGTGATCCTTTATCACTGCTCTTCTTTATGTTAGCCGTTGATCTTCTCCAATCCATTATTAATGAAGCATGTCGCAGAGGTATACTAATCACTCCTTTTCCACAAGAGGCTCAAGGGGATTTTCCAATTATCCAGTATGCTAATGGCACTCTTATAATCATGCCAGTAGAGGCTAGACAACTTATTTGTTTAAAGGGCATGCTTCACACTTTTGCTGAGTCGACTAGTTTGAAAGTTAATTAGAGTAAGTTCATGATGATTTCAACCAATGTTTCTCAGGAAAAGCTAGATATATTGGCTGCAACTTTTGGTTGCAAAAGGGGAACCTTGCCTTTTACATATCTCGGTCTACCTTTGGGAACCACAAAACCAAGAGTGCGGGATTTCTCTCCAATGTTGGACAAAATAGAAAGGAGATTAGTTGCTTGTTTCTCTTTTATTTCGTATGGGAGCAGACTTACTTTGATCAATTCAGTGTTGTCTTCATTGCCTACATACTACATGTGCACTCTTAAATTACCGGTCAAAGTAATTGAACATATTGATAGGGCTCAAAGGCATTGTTTATGGAGAGGAAATGATCTCAGTGCCAAGAAGAATGGTGCCAGAGGCTAGGGTAGCCGACCGGAGGTGGAGGTGGGTGGGGCTCTCACATGGGGTGGAGTTGCATCCTTGTTATGACTTGTGTCATGACTTCGAGCTGAGTGTTCCGAATAAAAAAAACCATATATACATTTGATATTGAACGGAGTATATGGCCTTTTTATTTTGCAATATAGGGCTATTTTCTTCAAAAAAAAATAGAACGCACGATCTAAGGGGGTTGCCAGAAATCTGGTACTACGAATGAAAGACCCCGTCTATCACAAACAAGGTTGAATTGGATGGGATAATCGTGATAAGTCGCTGGACGTGGACCTGGACCCCGGCGGTGCGAAGGAGGAGCCGTGACGACGGCGTCCGCGCGGCAAGGGTAGGTTCGTGAACAGTAACAAGAGAGAGAGAGAGAGAGAGAGAGAGAGAGGAAGTTTGGGTTTTCTGATATCTTGATTACTGCATACGGAAGATATGAGTCTCTTTAAATATAGACGCAAGCCTAACAATAGGAAATCTAAACTATCTCTTAAGGAGATCAATACTGGAACGGACTCTATCCCTTATGGAAAGCTAATCAATCAAAACTATCCTAATACATAAGCCTTGCCGTAAATAACATAAAGTCCTACGGCTTCACGTCTTGCTGCTGCTGCCGTGTGTCGATTCTGAGTGCACGTTGCTGCTGCCATCGCGTGGAAGCATCTTCTTGCGACGAGAATACGTTAAGCCCCACATGACATCTCTCGCCTTCTCGAGCAGCAGCTCGTCCTTGAGCTGGAAAAGAGGATAGAGTTGATGAAATTGCGCCAAATCTTCCCAAGAAGCATTGGTGGCCAGAGCGCCTTCCCATTGAACCAGAAGCTAGAGTTGACCACGAGCCATATAGGATTTAAGAACTTTAGCCGGCACGGGACACAATCGCCCATGCAACAAAACTGGTAATGTTGGAGGACTGGCTAGCGGAGTACCAACAAATAGTTTCAACAGACTAATATGGAAAACGTCAAGAATTTTGGCATGGGGCGGCAATGCAAGGCGATAAGCGACCAAACCAATGCATTGCAACACTTTGTATGGTCCAAAATAACGCGACCCTAACTTTTCGCGATTGGGGAGAGATAATGATGCCACCTTACGCTAATGAAGACGAAGCCATACCCATTGCCCCTCGACCAATTCCAATTCACAATGTCCCTTGTCATATTGTTTCTTGTGAAGTTGTTGTGCTTGAAGTAAGCGGTCACAGACCTCGAGCAAAAATTCATCATGATCACATACTAACTGCTCCACGGTAGGAAGACGCATGCTACCCGTCTCATATGTGCGCAAAGACGGTGGCTCCCAGCCATACACCACTTTGAACGGAGAAGTATGAAGTGACGTCTGGAAGGAGGTGTTGTAGCAGTACTCGGCCCAAGGTAACCACCGAAGCCACTGTTTGGGGTGATCACCAGTGATGCAACGAAGGTACATGACAATAACCTTGTTGACTACTTCGGACTGATCATCTGATTGAGGATGAAAAGCGGTACTGAGACGAAGTTGAACACTAGTCAAACGAAATAGTTCAGTCCAAAAAGTACTAGTGAATATCCGATCCCGATCACTGGCAATGGACGTAGGAACCCCATGGAGCCGAACAATTTCATTGAAAAACACCTAGGCCACCGAATGAGTCGTGTACGGATGAGCCAATGGAATGAAGTGTACATACTTCGAGAAACGGTCCACCACTTTGAGAATAACTGCTTTGCCGTGGACACGAGGTAGTCCCTCAATGAAATCCATAGCAATGTCTGCCCATACCGTGGATGGTACGTCCAAGGGTTGAAGAAGATCAGTCGGGTGTAACTGCTCACCCTTATTTCATTAACACGTATCACACACGCGAACGAACTCCTGCACCACCAAGCAAGCATTAGGGACATGAAAATTAGCACAAAAATGGTGGAGTGTCTTCTAGACGCCCTCATGGCCCGTGCCGTGCGCTGCCTAAAGAAGACGAGGCAGCAGTGGTGCGGTAGAAGGAACATAGACCCTGCCGTTGAACGTGACAAGATCATCAACAATTGCCCATGCCCCCCTCTAGCTGCCGGCTGTGATGGCTGTGCGGAGCTTCAGCATGGCCGAGTCCTGTGCTAACTCAAGGTGCAACTCATCAAAGATGGCAAACTGTGGTGAGGATAGTGCCATAAGTGCAACGTGAAGCTCGGTGTCACGCCGGACAGTGCATCGGCAACCACGTTAGTGCGACCTGGTTTGTACTCGACACTAAAATCATAACCCAAGAGCTTGCTAACCCATTGGTGCTGAAGAATGGTAGAGAGCCGCTGGTCAAGCAAGAACTTCAAGCTGTAATGGTCAGTATGAACCAAAAATTTGCAGGCCCATAAATAAGGTCGCCAATGTCGAACCGCCTGTACAAGACCAATGAGCTCCCGTTCGTAGGCCGCCAAGAGAGCATGGCGTGGTGCAATCGGTCGGCTGAAATATGCAATGGTGCCCATGCCCTAATGAAGTACTACCCCAAAGCCATGACTGGACGCATCACATTCAACAATAAAGTCGGCAGAAAAATTAGGCAATTACAGGATTGGCGCTTGGGTGAGTGCCGCCTTGAGTTTGGTGAACGCGTCTTGGGCTGTCTCAGTCCAATGAAATGCTTCGCGTTTGAGAAGCTATGTCAGAGGCGCGGCAAGTGAGCCAAAATCCCGAATAAACTTGCGATAATAACCCACAAGGCCAAGAAATCCCCAAACTGACTTCGACACTGGCCAGGAGGTGGCCGCACTGATTTTGGCTTGGTCGACGGCATCGCCGGCTGCGGATACCACATGGCCCAAGTATGCGACCGACTCCTCCCCAAAGAAACACTTGGAACATTTCAGGAAAAAACAATTGAACTGTAGGGTGCGAAAGACAACCTAGAGATGACGGAGATGCTCGGACCAGGATGGACTGTAGATGATGATGTCATCGAAGAAGATCAATATGAAGCAACGAAGGAAGGGTTGGAGGATCGAGTTCATGAAGGCCTGAAACATAGCCGGCGCGTTGGTGAGGCTGAACGACATCACGAGAAACTCGAAGAGCCCTTGGTGTGTACGAAATGTCGTCTTCTCCACATCAGTTGGGTGCATCAGGACTTGATGATAGCTAGAGCGCAAATACAGTTTAGTAAAAAATACGGCGCCCCGTAGTTCATCAAGTAGTTTCTCCATGAATGGAATCAAAAATTTGTCCTTGATAGTTCGGTCATTAAGAGCCCGGTAGTCAACACAAAAATGCCAAGACCCATCCGTCTTCTTGATGAGTAATACCGGTGATGAGAAAGCTGACGAACTAGGACGAATAGTGCCTTGTTGAAGCATCGCGGCACATTATTTTTCAAGCTCATCCTTCTACAATTGGGCATAGCGGTATGGCTGGACAGCAATGGCATCGGTACCACGCTTCAGGTGGATGCGATGATATCGATCACGAGGCGGCGACAGCCCATGTGGTTCGGCAAAGAGGTCGCGAAACCCATCAAGGAGATCATCCAGTAAGGTGGTGCCAGTGCAAGTGAGCAATCTGGCCGCCCGTGGCTCTAACGGCAAACCGTGCCAGGTCACCTTGCGGCCGGCGCGAGCAAAAACCATGGTCATGCGAGAGAAGTCCCAAGTGATCGGTCCAAGAGTACCGAGCCGTTGAACCCCTAAGACCACATCAAATCCTTCCTATGGCATGGCATAGCAGTCTAAGGTGAACGCCTCGTCTCCGATGACAATAGGCATAGCACGATAGAGGCCCAAGCTAGAGACACGATCGTCGTTGGCGACAGTAACACTGAGACCTCACTGGGGTTGCATGTGTACTCCGGTGACATGCACGACGTGGTCGGCGACGAAGTTATGCGTGGAGCCAGAGTCAAAGAGAGCGACCAATGTCGTGGCGCCAATCACCACCAACAAGCGCATGGTCTGGCCGGAGCAGGGTTGAATGCCGGTGAGGGCGGCTAGGGAAAATTTTGGCTCTATAGTGGTGGCGGACGAATTTTCCTAGTCGTCATTGTCGGTGTTGCTGAAGTCCGGCTAAATCTCGATGACGAAGAGGCGCTTACAACGGTGGCCCGCGAAATATTTTTCATCGCATTAGAAGCACAACTCTTGTGCGTGGCGTCGGTCCATCTCAACCGGTGTTAAGGAGCGTCTCGCTACGCCTGGCTGGGCAGGGACCTAGCCTTGGGGGTTGTCCGCTTGGAAGGACGTTGCCGACAGAACCACCTGAAGTATGGCCCGAGCCTGGCTGTCTGACCGAAGCATACCCGCTGATCGACCCGCCCGAGCACCAGGGACGTCTTGGGGGGAGCAGCCGAGGTGACCACTTGTGTGCGGCATTCGTACGCATGCGCAAGGCTCATCGCAGACTCCAAGGATTGGGGCGCTTGTAACTCGACATCGGTCTGAAGAGGCTGCCCAAGACCTGCTGTGAACAATCGAATCTGTTGATGCTCCGTTAATGGGTCTGTACGGCATAGGAGCGTGAGGAATTGGTCGGAGAACTCCCGGACCATGCCCTTCTTGTGTAGTGCAATGAGCTCGCCCAACGGGTTGCTACGCAACGGTGGCCCCAAGCGGGTGTTGATTAGCTCGACGAAGTGGCGCCACGAAGGCGTGCCCATATCGTGCTCCAAACGATGGTACCAAAGCTGGGGCGAATCTGTCATGTGAAAGGTTGCGAGCCAAACTTTGTCCTCCTCCATGGTGTGTTGTCCCCGAAAGAACTGTTCACAGCGATTAAGCCATGGCAAGGGTCATCGTGACCGTCGAACGTCAGGAAGTTCAGTTTGTGGAAGCGAGGGGCACCACCCCGGCCTGCGGCGTGCCCGTCCCCCATCGGACGATGCGTCGGGGACCTCTCAATGTCGGCGCCATGGTGCGCCCCGCCCGGCGAGGGCTAGGGAGCAGGCCCTCTGTTGTTCAAAAGCCGCCGTCAACGACGGAGTCGCGGTTGAAGTCAGGTGGTGGCTGCCGGTGGCCTTGCTTGAGGCGCGTGATGGCGATATGATGAGCGCGTTGTTGGTTGTTGATGTCACGGATGGAGCTGGTCAACACGTCGATCTTGTCATAGAGCTTGAGTCGATCAAGCTCCATCTGATGCAGCATGACGTCGAGCTTCTTGTGAACCGCATCCGAAGGTTCTCCTTCTAACATGGTTGGCGAAGCAGCAGGGTCTCTGATACCAAGTTGTCATGGACAAGGTTGGATTGGATGGGGTCATCGTGATAAGCTGTTGGACGCGGACCTGGACCTCAGCGGCGCGGAGGAGGAGCCGCGACGACGGCGTCCGCGCGGCAAGGGCAGGTTCTGTTGGATTATGTAGGCCAAGCCCATAGAATAAGAATAATTCCTAAATTAAATCTCAAAGGCCCACTCATGCAAAGGAAGGTTGCATGTGAACTTTAGTACCATATTGCTAGTTCTAGGAGAGGAAGACCACCTTAAAAGGGATGGTGCACTCCTAGTCACTTGAGGCATGTGTGGGAGAGAACTAGAGGATCACACGCGTGCGCTCGCTCGCCTCGCCTCGCCGGGCCAGGCCGGGCGGGGCGGGGCGGGTGGCGCGGGCGCACGGCACCTGCGTGAATGGTCCGCTAAAATCGGCGTCAGGTGCTTACGCAGACACGGTTTCCTTTTGCGTTTTTATCTTTTGCTGTTTTGTGTGGCGGTGAATCCGGATCAGTTACGCGACTAATCCGTTTCGGTTATGAGTTATGGAGAACGTGCAGACGTCTTGATCACACGTCCTGATTCTTCCATAAATACCGAATCGCCACCTCCATACAGTACAAGCAAATCAATCTAGGTTTTCGCCTCTTCCATTGTAATCGCGCCGTCCCACGTAGTCTACTCGCCCCGTCCCGCCGCGTGCACCGCCGCTCGGGAGAGCGGTCTCGAACCGCCGCCTTGAAGTTACGCACCGGAGAGGCGAATAAGGTTTTGGGAAGCGCTCTGCGCGACTGCTTGCTGTAGCTCTGGCTCGTCTTCCTCGACGTTCGGCTTCGGTGAATCGTCATCGACTTCGTGTCATCCACACCGTGCCTGCAGTGTCAACATCGACAAACCGATCAGAATAGAATCATCGGTACGCAATAGTCATGTTCTCCGTATTAGATATGTTCATGTTCAGTTTCCTGGTTGACATGTCTAGATCTGTTATGCCTGTGATGATTCTGTTATTTTGTGTGCATGATGTCATGATTAATTTATGGAATAAATTGAACCTACATGTGCTTATATCTTTAACATCCAAAAACCTTATTTTAGGCACTGTGGTTTAACTATGGCTGGATTTGCCGATGCACTGAGGCCAGAGAAGTTCTTCGGTGTGCACTTTAAGAGATGGCAGATCAGGGTCACTCTGTGGCTTACTGCTATGAATGTATTCTGGGTTAGTAATGGCAAGCCTGAAGGTGTTCTTGATGCTTTGCGTAAAGAATTCGAGATCGCCACTACTCTCTTTGTTGGATGCATTCTTAGTGTTCTTCCGATCGTCTGTGCGAGGTGTATATGCACATGACAGACGCAAAGGAGTTATGGGATGCACTGAATTTCAAATACGGTGCTACTGATGCCAGCAATGACATGTATGTCATGGAGCAATTTCATGACTACAAGATGGTTGTTAGCCGTTCTGTAGTAGATCAGGCTCATGAGATACAGTCCATTGGCAAGGAACTCGAACTCCTGAAGTGTGCCTTACCCGACAAGTTTGTGGCTGGATGTATTATTGCGAAATTACCTTCTTCATGGAGGAATTTCGTAACAGCACTCAAACACAAGAGACAAGAATACTCTGTTGAGAGTCTGATTGGGTCTCTTGAAATTGAGGAGAAAGCTCGGGAAAAGGACGCTGTGTCTAAGGGTGATGGAGGGCAGTCTAGTGCCAATGTGATACATAAACCCTCAAGCAAGAACAAAGGGAAATTTGTCAAAGTCCAACAGACAACCAACTTCAAGAAGAAGAACAACAACAACAATCAGGATGATAGAACTTGCTTTGTGTGCGGTGAGCCTGGTCACATGGCCAAGAAGTGTCCACAACGCAAAGGAAAGAAGGCACCTGTAGGACAGACTTCTAAGTCTGTCAACGTGACCATTGGCAAGACTGGAGATGGGACTGGGTATGGTAATTTACCTACTATTCTTTCAGTTAGTCAAACTACCAATTGGTGGATTGATACAGGAGCTAATGTACATGTGTGTGCTGATATTTTGTTATTTTCCTCTTATCAGGTCGCCCGGGATTCCTCCGTCCTAATGGGGAATGGGTCACATGCTACTGCTCATGGTGTTGGCACAGTAGATCCAAGTTTACTGGGAAAGATCGTGCCAAGAACGTCTGACATGTCCCTTCTATAGACAAGAATCTCGTTAGTGGCTCCGCTTATGTAGAGACGGGCTTAAGTTGGTATTTGAGTCTAATAAAGTAGTCGTGTATAAACATGGACATTTTATTGGTAAAGGCTATGAGTGCGGAGGCTTGTTCCGTTTTTCCCTTTCAGATTTCTGCAATAAAACTGTGAACTATATTTGTGGCAGTGTGGATGATGAGGCTAACGTTTGGCACTCACGCCTATGTCATATTAATTTTGGTTTAATGTCTCGGCTTTCCAAGATGAATTTAATTCCAAACGTTTCCATCACCAAAGGTTCTAAATGCCATAGGCGTGTGTGCAATCAAAGCAACCTCATAAGCCTCACAAGGTCGCCGAGGAGAGAAATTTGGCACCACTAGAACTCCCGCATTGGATCTTTCAGAGATGAATGGTATGTTAACGAAGGGTGGAAAGCGATATTTCATGACATTGATTGATGATGCAACTAGGTTCTCATTATGTGTATTTATTGAAAACGAAAGACGAGGCTTTAGACTATTTTAGAATCTATAAGGCGAAGTTGAAAACCGCTAAACAGAAAGATAAAAGACTTAGGTCGATCGTGGTGGAGAGTATTTCTCAAGCGAATTTGACTTATTTTGTGAGGAACATGGCATTATACATGAGAGGGCGCCTCCTTATTCCCCGAGTCAAATGGGATTGCCGAAAGGAAAACCGCACGTTAGATCGACTTGGTGAATGCCATGTTAGACACTGCGGGTTTACCTAAGGCATGGTAGGGGAGGCTTTGCTAACGTCTAATCATGTATTAAATAGAGTTCCTAACGAAATAAGGACAAAACACCATACGAGGTATGGATTGGGAGAAAACCATCACTTTCTTACTTGCGTACATGGGGGTGCTTGGCGAAAGTCAATGTGCCAATAACTAAGAAACGCAAGCTTGGACCTAAGACTGTGGATTGTGTCTTTCTGGGATATGCTAATCATAGCATTGCCTATAGATTTTTGATAGTTAAAACTGAGGTACCTGACATGCATGTTGGTACAATTATGGAGTCTTGAGATGCAACGTTCTTTGAGAATATCTTTCCAATGAAGGATACACATAACACTACTAGCCAACCTTCTGAAATAATTCCCAGTTCAATCACACCACCTGAACCTTTTGAACATACACATGAACTTGTCAATGAGGAAGATGACAGTGGAGCTCCTGGAAGGAGCAAGAGACAAAGGATAACCAAATCCTTTGGTGATGATTTCACTGTGTACCTTGTAGACGACACTCCCAAGTCTATTTTAGAAGCATATGCATCCCCTGATGTAGACTACTGGAAGGAGGTTGTCCGTAGTGAAATGGATTCCATTATCGCTAATGCAACCTGGGAGCTGACAGATAGACCTTATGGGTGCAAACCTGTAGGATGCAAGTGGGTGTTCAAAAAGAAGCTTAGGCCTGATGGTACTATTGAAAAGTACAAGGCTCGGCTTGTTGCCAAGGGCTATACTCAGAAAGAAGGCGAAGATTTCTTTGACACTTACTCACTGTTGCTAGACGACCACAATTGAGTACTACTTGCTTTGGCCGCCTCACATGGTCTTCTCGTTCATCAAATGGACGTTAAGACGCCTTTTCTTAACGGAGAGTGGATGAGGAAATTTACATGGAACAACCTGATGGATTTGTAGTAGAAGGTCAAGAAGGCAAGGTGTTAAAACTGTTGAAATCTTTGTATGGTCTAAAACAAGCCCCTAAGCAGTGGCATGAAAAGTTCGATAGAACACCGACATCCGCAGCTTTGCTTGCCAATGAGGCGATAAATGTGTATACTATCGCTATGGTGGGGGTGAGGAGTTATTCTCTCGCTTGTATGTGGATGACATCCTGTTTTTTGGGACAAACATCAATGTGATAAACGAGGTCAAATTATTCCTGTCTCAAAATTTTGATATGAAAGATCTGGGAGTGGCTGATGTTATTCTAAACATTAAATTGGTTAGAGGTGAGGATGGGATTACACTTTTGCAATCTCATTATGTGGAAAAGGTCTTGAGCCGTTTTGGTTTTTCTGATAGCAAGCCTTCTCCAACACCTTATGATCCTAGCGTGTTACTTCGTAAGAATAAGAAAATTGCTAGGAATCAGCTAGAATACTCTCAGATAATTGGCTCACTTATGTACCTAGCTAGTGCAACAAGGCCAGACATCTCCTTTGCTGTGAGCAAGTTGAGCCGGTTTACATCTAACCCAGGAGATGATCACTGGAAGGCGCTTGAGCGAGTGTTGCGCTATCTGAAAGGTACCTCGAACTTTGGACTTCACTATACTGGGTACCCGTCGGTGCTGGAGGGTTATAGTGATTCCAACTGGATCTCTGATGCTGATGAGATCAAAGCCACTAGTGGATATGTTTTCACTATTGGTGGTGGTGTTTGTTTCATGGAGGTCTTGCAAGCGCACCATTTTGACGAGGTCAACCATGGAAGCGTAACTTGCGGCACTAGACACCGCTATTATTGAGGCGAGAATGGCTACGAGATCTATTGATGGATCTACCTACGGTGGAAAAGCCAGTGCCAGCTATCCTTATGAACTGTGATAATCAAACCGTTATAGTTAAAGTGAACAGTTCTAAGGATAATATGAAATCGTCTAGACATGTCAAGAGACGATTGAAGTCTGTCAGGAAATTGAGAAACTCCGGAGTTATAACCTTGGATTACATCCAAACAGATAAAAACACGCGTCCTTCACAAAGGGACTATCACGAAATGTGATAGATAGTGCATCGAAGGAGATGGGTATGAGACCCATGTGAGTTATCTATGGTAGTAACCCAACCTATGTGATCGGAGATCCCGTGAATTAGGATCTGGGAAAAACAAGCCATTAGTTAACTGGAGGAGAGTAATTTCAACCCTCTCTATGTGAAGATGCAATACTCTCAAAAACTGCAAGGCAGATTGGTTAAGGCCTTAATGTGTTCCATTAGCTTTCAGAAGCGAAGACGTTATCCTGCAGAACGTTCTTGAAAGAACACACCTATATGAGCCCGACTGTTAGTCGCAGTCTATGAAGATTTTGGAAAAATCTCCTACTAAGCTCATGAAGAGACCAAGGAGTATGACTTATACGCTCCAACCGAGGGGTAGCCTATTGGCGGCCTAGTATCAGTTAAGTCTATAAGTGAAGCTTACTTGCACCAAACTTGCAATTCAAGGCATAGTCCATTGTTCAAGTTGTGAGTAAGTGTAGCTTGGAGTTCTAGGTGGATGTTCAACCTTAATCGGTCTCCATCGAAACACTGATATATAAACAGTACATTGGAATTCATGCAAATCTCTGTGGGACTTTGAGATCTAGTGGGGGATTGTTGGATTATGTGGGCCAAGCCCATAGAATAAGAATAATTCCTAAATTAAATCTCAAAGGCCCACTCATGCAAAGGAAGGTTGCATGTGAACTTTAGTACCATATTGCTAGTTCTAGGAGAGGAAGATCACCTTAAAAGGGATGGTGCACTCCTAGTCACTTGAGGCATGTGTGGGAGAGAACTAGAGGATCACACACGCGCGCTCGCTCGCCTCGCCTCGCCGGGCCGGGCCGGGCGGGTGGCGCGGGCGCACGGCACCTGCGTGAATGGTCCGCCAAAATCGGCGTCAGGTGCTTGCGCAGACGCAGTTTCCTTTTGCGTTTTTATCTTTTGCTGTTTTGTGTGGCGGTGAATCCGGATCGGTTACGCGACTAATCCGTTTCGGTTACGAGTTATGGAGAACGTGCAGGCGTCTTGATCACACGTCCTGATTCTTCCATAAATACTGAATCGCCGCTCCATACAGTACAAGCAAATCAATCTAGGGTTTTCGCCTCTTCCATTGTACTGCGCCGTCCCACGTAGTCTACTCCGTCCCGTCCGCCGGCGTGCACTGCCGTTCGGGAGAGCAGGTCTCCGGAACCGTCGCCTTCGAAGTTCTGCACCGGGAGAGGGCGAATAAGGTTTTTGGGAAGCGCTCTGCGCGACTGCTTGCTGTAGCTCTGGCTCGTCTTCCTCGACGTTTGGCTTCGGCGAATCGTCATCGACTTCGTGTCATCCACACCGTGCCTGCAGTGTCAACATCGACAAACCGATCAGAACAGAATCATCGGTACGCAATAGTCATATTCTCCGTATTAGATCTGTTCATATTCAGTTTCCTGGTTGACATGTCTAGATCTGTTATGCCTGTGATGATTCTGTTATTTTGCGTGAATGATGTCATGATTAATTTATGGAATAAATTGAACCTACATGTGCTTATATCTTTAACAGGTTCATGAACAGTAACAAGAGAGAGGAAGTTTGGGTTTTCTGATATCTTGATTTCTGCGTACGGAAGATATGAGTCTCTTTAAATAAAGACGTAAGCCTAACAATAGGAAATCTAAACTATCTCTTAAGGAGATCAATACTGGAACGGACTCTATCCCTTATGAAAAGCTAATCAATCAAAACTATCCTAGCACATAAGCCTTGCCGTAAATAACATAAAGTCCTACGGCTTCACGTCTTGCTGCTGCTGCCGTGCGTCGACTCTGAGTGCACGTTGCTGCTGCCGTCGCCTGGAAGCATCTTCTTGCGAGGAGAATACGTTAAGCCCGTTAAGCCCCACATGACACCGTCTTGATAATCCAGTGTTTTTAATAACAGTGTAATTGAACACCTTGAATAAAACTATGCAACGGACACAGATGAACTGACGAACTATCTAGTTGTAGCTTAGCTATGCACGATGACGACATGCCACAGTGTAGTCTTGACGATGTTGGAAGGTGCACACGACACCTTCCTTGAGCTTATTCTCCAGGCAGAAGCTCTTCCAGCTCTCTCCAAGCAGGTAGCAACTCTTCTTGTATGGGAGATCACACACCTTCCAAGACCTGCTGCTGCTCATCGAAGTCTTGAGATGATCGTGCAAGGTTCGCAGAACCCGATCGAGTTGCAGAAGGTCGAAGGCAAAGACTGCAAGCATTGAGAGTGAATTGGTTCCACAACCGATTTCTTCAGTAAGCGATCCATGATCAATCACAACGGATGCATACTGACTGCTATATCAAAAACTCTTGTTCATGTGCGTTTGATGACAAGTTCTTGCAGTCTTTGTGTTGATATATTCATTTGTTTCTTCTTGTCAAAGCATGCACATGTCTTAGTCTTTTATTAAAGCTAGTGCAAAATGAAACATACGACAGCACATGTCTTAATCTTTTTTCAAATATTTGCCGTGGATAGTGTTCACAGAGATCACGTGGCACTGCCACACGTGCGGGGATCCCAATGCGCTCGTGACCTGCTAATGAACCACCAAATACACATTAATGAGTAATGACCCAAATATGCATTCAGAGAGTACCCATATTGAAAGAACGCAACAAGTTTAATGACCTGTAATATATTTTACTCTTAACAAAAAATTAATATAATTTATGTACGGATTCGGTCACTACTACAAAAAAAAAACTAATACTGGACGTCTCATTACACATGGCGTCCACTGAGTACCTCACCCAGGTGCTCATCTAGGGACATCACTTTGGGAACCCAGCATTCTGTTACTACGGGAGGGGCTCGACGGTCCTGACGTCACTGTTGATACGGCTTATGTCGCAATTGTATGCTTGCAGCACGAGCTGCAGGAGCTGGAGGATCCATTCTTCCACTTCCCGGCATGGACTACGGACCGGGGGAGCACACCTACCGGGTGGAGGGGAGGCAGTTCCTCACTCTCCACCTGCACCTCATCGACCTTGTGAGGTCTCTCGAAGGATATCTCTGTCGGGTGTCCCGCGAGCTGCTGGAGGCCCACCGAAGGATCTCCACACTTGAGGACAGTATCACACTGATGGTATCCCAGGGGCTCTTCTCACGGGAGCTATTGTACAAGGAGGATATCGTACTGGCGCCAGTTGAGGAGCTACCAGAGCCCATCATCCGCATCCGGTCCCGTGCCCGATGTCCCCGCATATCAGCGATTGGTCACCACCGTCGAGTGATGGCCATTTGGTCGGGGACAGAGGAGTCTTCGTGGATGGTGCAGTGACATCGTCTTCCCCACGACGAGCATGAGGAGGCCGAGCCCTTTGGCCCTTCACCCTCCACTGTCCCGGAGTCCTCTAGAGCTCACTTGTAGTATTTAGTGTGAGCACTTTTGGACATTTTGTAGGCCTAGAGTTATGTATGGTATCGCTGTATAAATATTGTAATTTGCTACTTATGTTGTTCTAGTTGCCTCTTTTGTAATGTAAGACCAACGGGTATATGCGCCATGTAAAATTTGACCTTATGTTAAAATCCATGTGTGCTATCCCTAAAGTTTAAAAACACAAGCATATTTACAGTTTAGTCAAGTTAATTTAGCTGGGATGACAGTATTTGCCGACCCACTTAACTTGTGCTTATTCCCCCTCATCTTGCGCACGTTTGTTTACATTGCACCTTGTATGATCAGGATACCGGTAACCCGCCCCATTCATCAGCTAATGGCAACAGTAGCCACCTCCAGATCACAACAACCAAGGAGCGAGGTCCCTACACCTTCGCAACCTAACTCGCTACATCCTACTACATCGACACCGCAAGCTGAGCAACCTCAGCCTTCGTCTGCTGAAGAATCGAAAGTTTTGCTGAACTTGTTAAACTGTGATGTTATATATACTACCAGTAGATCAAGTTTTGTTGGCTGACTAGAGTGTTGTTTTGGTAATCATCTTGCTTTGACCTCATGTTGGCCAAAAGTATTATATGTTGTCTTTTGTTTAAAGATTCTGTTGGCAGATTAGTAAAGCATTATTCTAGAGCTCAAAGTTTGAATTGATATTGTCAAATTCAATTAATGAAGAGTATAGACTAAAGTAACGAGAAGCCCAAGATTAAAACTTGTGCAACTCTACATCTGAGAGCAATATCAAAATGTTAAATCTTAGCTTTATGCTGATTTCTTTTGTACACATGATGTATGTGTTGAGCATGTTATTCTTTTTAGATGACTTGAAGAATTACATGAGTATATGATAATTTGGTCATTAAAATTCTGCTGGAATTATGCTTTAATATTATTTAAATATGTTGGAATTAATTTTGAATGTTTACTAAAACTGCAATTTTTACAACAATGTTGTGGATTTATCCCAATTATTTATTAATTGGTGTGTATACCCATACACATGGATAATCTTATGATAATATGTTCATTCGTGTTAGAACTTTTATTTCTTGTGAAGATGTCGTCCGCTCATTCTCCATCATCGTTGCCTCATACGTCTGATGCGTCGTTCTCTGGAAAATCCAAGCGCGATAGAAGAGGAATATCAAAAAGGCCCGAGAGTCGATTTACCATCACAGTTGTTGATGCATCTGGGACCCCTCTCAATCCTCCCCAAGCAGCGTCCGTATTTCGAAGAATGTCAGAATAGTTGCACGGGAACAGGTCAAGATCACCTACGATTTGTGGAAGGAGTTAACCAAAGCTCAGAAAGATGCGCTAGTGACGGACATTTTTCGATCGTTCGAGATTATGAAAGAACACCAGACCTTCATGCGATGACACGCATTGCTAGTGGCATGCAAAGCATGGAAGAACTTCAAGAGCACGCTTGTCAAGCAATATGTGGAGAAGGGTATGACGTCTTTCCAGAAATATCCGTTCATGGAGGAGTACTAGAAAGAATTTGTGGGGAAGAAGACAACAGATGATTTTAGAAGTGAAAGTGCGACGCACAGGGCTCTCCAGGAAAAAAACATGCACCCCCACAGACTCAGCACCGCTGGGTATGCGGGTAAAATCCTGCAATGGAAGAAGGAGGATGAGTAGGCAGTCCTGTGGGATGCCTCCCCGCCATTTGTTGGGATCCCTAATGAGCAGGTCTGAAACTGGATAAGAGCAAGGTCATATACCGTGTCTTCGAGGGCCATCTCCTTTCCAAACCCCATAGACAAGGAAGTATCCCAGTGCCTGGTAAGATATCGATCTAACTAGTTTGTAATTACTCCATAAATTCATAGGAAGTGAAATAACATGTCGGGGTATTGTAGGAAGCGCTGAGTGCACAATCTTCGTAAGACTCATTCCAGACAGTCAGGGAGAGAGATATACTCTGTGCGGCCCTGGGAAACAAGGAGCACCTGGGTCGCACGAGAGGCGTTGGTCTTTATGTTCCATGGAAACAGGAATTCTCAGAGGACTTTGAAGTGTACCGGAGTAGGGAGAGAGCCGAAGCCAAGTGCGAAGCACGACTATGAGAGGAGATTCGTGAATCCCTCAAAGAGGAGATCACTGATGCCGTTAGAGATGAGATGCGGCGGTAGATAGAGAGCTTCGAGGAAAGGCATAGGGGAAATCAGTTGCAAGCCCCCACCGCTACTGTGCTAGCCAGCCCCCCAACCGTCGGAGTAGCTGCGCATCCAACCATAACTCAGAAAGCGACAACAGATTTCATGTCAATGGCATCCTGGTAATAATTATTATCTCTGGAATACTCGATCCATTGATAGGCCTGTTGGAGTAGCTAATTTTGTATTATTATGTAGGTGGCCACGAAGTGCAAGCTCCAAGTGAGATATGCCTCTGTTGCCCTAGACGCTGCTTGGGGCCAACACTACTACAAAACAGTCATCTCGACGCCTCATCGCGCATCGCTCCAAAGGAGCCGCTCGTGTTAAACTTATGCGACGGTTCCCTTTGGAACCGCTGCGTGATAGTTGCCACCACGCGGTTCTTATTAGGAACCGTCGCGAATATCCTGACGGTTCCTAATAAGAACCGTCGTGGTATCACTGACGGTTAATTCTACGAACCGCGTGTAGTATCCCGCGGTTGGTAATCGTAACCGCTCGTGATATCGACGCCTCATCACGATAGATTCCCAAGGAGCCGTGCGTGTTGAACTTTTTACGACGGTTACATTTGGAACCGTTTGTGATAGTGACTTATCACGAGCGGTTCTTTTACAAACCGTCTGTCATATCATTAAACAAAAGATTAAGAAAAGATCACACGTCGACATAATTAAACAAAAGATTAAACATCTCGATATAATTAAACAAAAAGATTAAGAAAAGATAACGATCTTCAAAGGTAGAAACCAAAAATTTGTAAATAAAGTTTTCTAGTGACGGAGGTAGGCGCTATCTCCGTCTTCAATACTTCATAGGCGGCGACGTCGGCATCGGACGGTTCTGATCGCAGCGAAGCGAAATGCGTCCACCACGACGCGCTCGTTCGAGTGTCTCCACAAGACCATCGTACTGTAGAATCAAGAAGTATTGAGCCCATAGCCTCTCTTCCCTTTCTTCAGGGGTCTCGGCCTGATGGATTCGGTCGCTTGCTGCGTCGATAACGCAGTCCAAGTCACGGCAAGCCTCTTGGAGATGTGCAACCTCATTCTGGAGGACCACGTCGACGACACGATAAACTCGCCGAAAGTGGGAGATTGTGAGGACCCGGAATATTTAACTAGTAACACTTAACCTCCAATGGTTCTAGCGTTACTAATTAAGCATTCTAAGCCTCGATGGACATATGCTTCCCAGAATTGCAGCACATGCACATCATCACAAAATTTCACATCATTTCCATACAACATTTACCACTAAGTTCAACAACGACATACATAAAGTAAAGTTATTACAAAAGAGCCGACCGGCCAAATGACATAAATACAAGAAAGACAGCGGAAGCAAAAGGTGCCATAAGATGGCTAGAACAAAAGCCGACCGGTTAGCCACACAACCCACAAGGCAACCGACCGGGCCGCCAAGCTAGTCGCCCCGCAAGCTACCACAACAAAGCTCACAAAAGTGAGGCCCCTCCAGCTCACCTTCTTCCTCTGCAACAAATACATTTAAGTAAGATAACTGAGTACACAAAGGTACTCGCAAGACTGACGTGTGGAATAGCAGACCTATCCATAAACTACATGTAAGCTTATTTAGGTGGAGGTTGTATGTCTCATTTTGCACAAAGCCAACTTTATTTGCAATAATGTAATACATTTAAAAAGCAAGTTTGCAAATCTGTTTTATTGTCAAAATAACAGCGAAATAAAGATACATACAAGTAACCACCTGGAAGTGACTATCCCAATAGCCACCATAATATAGCACGAATCCCCGATTCGTACCACCCATCAAGTTTTAATTAAAAGGTTGTAGTCTAACTCTTGAAAGACCTTGCCAAGCGTGTCCATAACCTAGGACGAGGCTATTTGAATAGTTTGAACCCTGCAGGGGTGTACCAATGTACCCACACTTCAGACCGCCTTTAAGCCACAAAGCACACTTCCGAAGGTATGCCGGCACGGCTAAGTCCTACAAGACGTTTTCCAATATTGTGCATTGACTACGAGCCGCTCGTATGGATAGAAACTCATACGCTTACATTGCAAGCCGAAAGACAACAAATCCCATCACGGGTGAAGTCTTTCGGACACTACAATGCTCCCAACACCATCCCTCCTGCGACCCAAAACCAATACACGCCAAAGTACTAAGTCAAGAGAGGTCACATACCCTCTAGTGTGGTTAGCACGCTAAAATGCTTGGTTTAGTGTAACAAGATGTTCGGTCCTTGTTGACTCGGGCACCATTTCAGTCACACCCAAAAGCACACCAATCATACCATTGTGCCCAAGTCTAAATCATTTTTGTTTTCAGTTTTAGTTTTCATAAGTAGACATGGCACAAGGCTGAAATCATAAATCATAATAAGTTTTATGTGATCAAGGTTATCGACAAGTCGATAACCGTCCATTTCTACCGGAAGCTAAGCATGGCTAAGCAATTAATTCGCAACTACTAAGTGACAAGAGTTCATCCACGAACTCTAATCACAGCAATAACCTAGGCTCACGGTGGTAGAGAATAATCATTTGCCTAAGGAAATGCATCTACTAGGTCAACTAACGACAATAGTTTAACACAAACTAGCAATGCGTACATAGAATTTGTAAACAACATAAATACTCAAAAATACTGGGATTAACATGATCAAACTGCTTGCCTTGCTGGGATTGTTCTTGCTGCAGAGGGGAGTGCTCAGGTTCAATAAATTCTTCGGAACCTAACGCGAAAAGGCGATAAAAACCGATAAGAACGAAGAACACCAAAAGGAACTCAACAGCAAAGAACATCCAAATCCCATGAAATTTATACAGCAGCTAGAGGTTGATTTTAGACAATTTTAGAAACAAGAATCACTTCATTTGGACTTATCATGAAAGAGTTATGGTCAAAATTCATTCTCTCAGCCTATAAATTCTCTAAATTATTTACTGGTACTGTTCATGGCGAAAATTTCTAGAATGATCTAAGGTCTGAGATTTTTATAGCAGGTATATTATGACATCCTAATAACAGCAAGGTTGAGTTTACTAAATTTGGAGTTATAATGATTTTCCTATGATTTTTCTAAGTTGCAAAACCAGCATAATGCATTTTCCAGAAATATAAACATATTCAAAACCTATTTCATATTAAAGTACACTAACAGAGGAATTTAACAAAATTGATTTTGCACATTTTGGAGTTGTACAGAAAAAGATATGCATTTTACAAGTTTAATTCTATTTTTGGGATAATCAAAAATTTTGTGACAGAAACATGCTCAATTACATTTTTATATTAAACTACAAAGGCATAAAAATTTATTACAGTTGGAAATATCTAAAAGGAGTTAAAATGATTTAGTTATGAATTTCTAAAGTTCTGATACAATTTTTAGTTGATAAACAAATACTTTTATAAATGAAATCCAACTCAAATGGAAATAAGCGACGTGGACGCTCGAGAGCCCTCGATCTAACATCCTACGGCCCACGTGCGCCGAGAACAGCGCACGCGCGCGATCCCTAAAAGGAGCCCACCGTTGGATCAAGATCGAACGGCTCACGAGGAAGGATGCAACCGGACGGTGCGGTTGCCTCGACTAACCACGACCGTAGATCTAAAGATGAACGGCTCTGAGCACGTATCTAACCAGAGAGTCCGATTGCACACACGATCTCTGTAACAACCCCAAAATTAGGGTTTGTATTTCAAATGTATAAAAAGTTTTAAAGATTAAAAACTTTTGTTGTATCTTTTGGTCATGCTCTTGGTTTCCCAAAACTTGTGTGCAATTTTAAACTTCTGATGTTTTGTATTAAAGTTTGTGTTGGAAATTTCAAAACTTTTAAACTTAAATTCCATTTTTAATTGAATTCCAGAAAAATATGTGAATCAAAGTTTCCAAAAATAATTTATTAAAATACTAGATTATTTATATTGAATTTTAATTATTTTTACCAAATTTTTAGAAGTGTTTTTGACTCCGTTAAAATTCAAATGAAATCCCAAATGCAGATTTGAATATAATTTAATTCTAACAAATTTTAATATATAAAGTGTTTGAAATTATTTTTCCTAAGTCTCTTGTGAACCTCAGAGTGCCCACAAAACTTTTCAGGATTTTTTGAAATTTTTTCTATTTCTTATGGCTAGGTCAAACTTGTTTATTTTTCGGTCAACACTGAAATCCTAAATCTAAACCTAACTCGTTTACTGTTCCTCCGACCGGACCTCTTCGCCACTCGGGTCTGACCGCGCCAGCTCGCATCGAGCCACCTTCCTCTTCTCACTTACCTGTGGGCCCCGTCGTCAGCCCATCTTCTCCACCGCATCAGAACTCCACGCAGCCGCACCTCCGTGCTAGTGCACCAACCCCGCCCGCGGTTTCTCGCGCGCCTCGCCTTGCCTCGCCCGCAACGACCGCTCCCACCACGTTGCCTCAGCGCTGGCGTTTCGCCCGCAAGTCCCGCGCCCCTACTCGCCACATTGCCGCTGCCGCCAAAGACGCCTTATTTCTTCATGCCCCATACTCTGGCCATTCCTTCCCTCCCTTCCTCCTTTTCTCCACCAAAGGTAGGCGCCGCTGCTACCTCAGCAGCTCCGCTGCCCTCCTCACCTCCCTCACCGAGCGCGCCTCCCGGCCGTCGGCCCTCTTCCCTCTTCTGCTATCGCCACCCCTAGTGCCTTTCCCCTCTCGCTCAGCAGCGCCGGCTCTCCTCTGGTACCACCGCGCCCCACCCCGGCTCCTCCCTTCGCCGACCCGGCTGCGCCGCCGCCCGTCGCCATTCTGGCCAGCCCAAGGGCTTTCTTCCCCAGCTACCTGTGTCCCCTTGACACCCCCTCCATTCCCCTCATTCAATTTTGAAATCCTTTTTGCAGGAAACCCGTGCGCCGGCCTCTTCTCCGATTCCGGCCGAAGTCAACCGCCGCCTTCACCCTGGTCGCCTCGGCGAGCTCTGGAACAAATCCTCGGAGTCGGAGCACCCTCACCGCTTCCTCATCCGTCGCCAGCCTCCGAGCGGAGCCCCCCTTCACCCGAGCGACCCCGCCACGGGCGCCCTCCATGCGCCGCCGCCGGTTTCCGCCGCTAAGCCACCTCGGCCTCCCTCAACCCGCATGGTCTTCTCCGGTGAGTTTCCCCTAGCAACCTCAAGCTCACGTTCGCCCGAAATTTCTTCCTCCCTCACCGGTGCAACGCCGCCTCGTTTCTCCTCTAGGTCCGACCACCGCTCGCCATCGCCGCGCCGTCCCAATGCAGCTCAAGACACACCACCACCACCCTCATGGTTGCCACCACTCCCCGGATCAATTTCAGTCCTCGCCATCGCCTCGTCGCCATCCAATCGTCGGCGTCGATCCGGGACCCGAGCCGCCGGCCATGTCCCCTGTGCTGACCTCCATGTTTTCCGATCTCTGACTGTGAAACTGTCAATGCCAATAGAACTTGTTAATGACTATTAAGAAGAAGTGCTTAGTGAAGGATTAACTGAATTGGTAATTCCAGGTTTCCAACATTCTTGTTTGTATGGAAGATCATAGAAGAAGTCTTGAAGGAAACCTGTTTTGTCGGTTGCAGTCAACTACATACTCATTTTTTTCCCCTAAGATCACAAATATTGTCCATGCCAATTAATCACTCCTATATAACTGTCAAATGAATGACTGATTTAGTGGAGAGGATTAGTTGTCCAAAGCTGTGGAGATCTTTTAGTTGAAATGTTAAGCAGAGAAGAGGAAGGTTTAAATAAAGATTTGCATATCCAGTGGAATCATTTGTAGAATCAGGCATCTTTGCTAACCAACCTGATGAGTGCCTCTTGAATCACTTAGAGAGTTAGCAAACTTGAAATTGAGTTAAGGAAAGTTCAGACAATAGCATTTTAGTTCAGTATATGTTGAGGTTGTAGGCTATAGGGTCAGTGTTCTGAAATCAGGTTTTATTAAGGGCTTAATTATTTAGCCCAATCTAGTGTTCTCTAGCTAGTGTTGTAAATGTCTTTTGCTAGCAGATTTTTGTGTAGGAGAAGTTGGTCACATCAGGGAGTTAGCGAAGATTAAAACTTGAACCTGTAGAGAAGTTTAGCACTTTAATTATGAAAATTCTTGCTATGTAAGTTGATTAGTGATCTGAAAACCAATTCTGGAGGAAAATTTTCAGAAAAACAAGCAAAGAAAGGAAGTGTGTAGTTAAAAAACTGAGTTGGCTGTAAGGCTCATTCCCTTAAGTTGGTTAGTAGAAGCTTGATTAAATTAGTTAAATTATAAGTACTCGATTAGTAAAACTATCATCTAGTCAAAGAAAAGGTTTAGTGAAACTAAGTAATCTTAGAATAGAATATATAAGAGGGTTGATTTTGACTGTATGATTATCGTGGAAATAAGTGAGTTTGGAAAGATCAGTAATAAGAAATCCTATCTAATTTAAATAATCTCCGAATCTGCTAATTTGTTGTTCCTAAATTCATGATCTATCTTCTGTGTTATTGATTTTTGAATCTTGCATGGCGTTACGGTGTTTATTCATTGCTTTTTAGCTTTGGCGCTTTTATCGCTAGATGACGTTGATATCGAGTGATCCTCTGCGAAGAAGACGTATATCGCTAACAAAGCAAAGGCAAGCAGTTTGATCATATCCACTCAATCCCATTACTTTTAAAATCTAATACTTTGTTTTACTCGTACGTATGCATGCTTTTGTGTCAATAATTAATTTTGTCGATTAGAGGTAGTTAATCCCATTGCATTGTTGCCCTGAAAATTGTTCACCCCTGCCACTACCTTAGGAATATTATTCTCACCGTGAATTAGAGCCCTGAATGATTTAGGGCCTTTTATTTGTCTTTACGACATGATGCTTAGCAATGCTTAGATACCGGTAGAATTGGGCGGTTATCGACTTAGTCGGTAACCTTGATCACATAAAAATTATGATATCTTTACATTTCAGCCTCTGTGCTATGATTACTTGTGAAAACTAAAAACTAAAAACAAAATGATTTCGACTTGGGCACAATGGTAAGATGGTGTGCTTTTGGGTGTGACTGGAATGGTGCCCGAGTCAATTAAGGACCGAACATCTTGTGTGTACCTGTTATCCAGGCATTTTTGCGTGCTAACCACACTAGAGTATATGGGACCTCTCTTGACCTAGTACTTTGGCGTGTATTGGCTCCGGGTCGCAGGAGGTCGCAGGAGGGATGGTGTTGGGAGCATGGTAGTTGTCCGAAAAGCTTTATCCTGAGTGGGTAGTTGTCTTTTCGGCTTTACCATGTAAGCGTATGGATTTTTATCCATACGAGCGACTCGTAGTTGATACACAATATTGGAAAACGTCATGTTAGACTTAGCCGTGCCTGCATACCAAAGGAAGTATGCTAACCGTGGCTGGTGGAAAGGCGGTCTAAAGTGTGGGTACATTGGTACACCCCTGTAGGGTTAAAACTATTCGAATAGCCTCGTCCTAGGTTATGGACACGCTTGGGTAAGCTTTTCAAGAGTTAGACTACAACCTTTTAATTAAAACTTGATGGGTTGGTATGAACGGGTGTTCATACTATTGTTGTGATGGCCATTGGGTTGGTCATCTCCAGGATATCTTTTTGTTACTACTTCTTTGTATCGTTGTTATTTCGCAAATAAAATTTGAATTGTTAAACCGCCTTCAAACTATTACATTATTGCAAAAGAAAACTTGCTTTCGCTAAAAGTAAGTCCAGAGCCCTCCACTTAAATAAAGCTTGCATGTAGTTAATTATAGTTCTCATACCCTTACACGTCGAGTCTTGCAGTACAAAAATAATTTTTGTACTCGTATGCTTTACTAAATGTTTTTGTTGCAGAGGAAGAAGGTGAGCCCCAAGGGCTTTCCTTTTGTGAGTCAGTTTGCGGGTTTGACGACTAGCTTATGCGGCCGGTTGGTTGCCTTGTGGGTAAGGCACACTAATTGGCTCTTTTATTTATCGCCATCTTATAGCTTTTGCTTCATTGTAGTTTATTATTTATCTTGTAAGTTCAATCATTGTGTATATCATGAAGTTTTGATATTGTAACCTCTCGTGTATGGAATTGATGCTTGATTTTGTAACGGTGTGTATAATTGCATTTAGGGAAGTATACATATCCTGAGGCTTGGTTTATTTGAATTGTGATGCTAGGGTCAATGGAAGGCTAAGCATTACAAGCCAAATAAACTGGGGTCCTCACAATCTCAGCCGCAGATCGTGGGATGGACGGTCCAGGATGAAGAGGGGAACCGGATGGTCCGAATGTTTTCCAGATCTGGGCCGCGGATCGCAAAATGGACGGCGGATAAAGATCGAAGTGCAAGATGGAGCGTTGACATGTGGGGCCGCATGTCAGTGACTGCAAGTCACACACGCAAGCTTTAACACACGTGCACAGTGCACGGGGTCCACATGGCAGCGAGACACACGGAGGTTTTAGGACAGATAATTAGTTACTAATGACCAATGATTAGGGATGATTAGCAATTAATGTGTCCTAAAGATTTTGTACAGAGGTGATTTAAGGACTAAGGGCCCACACATCAGTGACCCAAAAAGGCAATTTCGGACACATTTATTGCTAACAATGATTAGCAATAAATAAACCCAAAATTAGCTCTAATGACTTCTGGTTTTTGGCTTTAAGCTTACGGGCCCACCTGGTAGTGGCACAGGGGTTATTTTCGACAGCCATTAATGCCGACACTTAACTAATCAATGATTAGACATTAATGATGTCCAAAACACACTGATTAGCGCCAGCAGAGGGGATTACAGGGGGTTGGACCCACATGTCAGTGAGACATTAGGCCAGATTAAGACACCATTAATGCTTCTAATGATTGGCAATGATTAAGTATTTACTGTGTCCTAAATATTTGACGACAACGGGAGCATGCGCCCGGCAAAATCCCGAGTGAGAACAACGGCTTGTCGCCGGCGACTCCGGTCGCGGCGGCGCCCACAAAACACCAAAATGGACTCGCAATAGCGATACGAACCTAATGGCGATGACCTCGCCGGCGGTGGAGGTCTAGAACGCCGGCGAGCCGGAAAACACAGAAGGAGGCCATTTCGGCAAAACATGAAAACAGCAAAATGCTCCGCTGCGGTCCAGGAAAGTGAGTGCCAACACTTCTAGGGGCTAAATAGAAGCTACCTGAGCCAAGATGAGCTTCAAAAGATGGCCGGAGAAGCTTGAACACGATGGAGCTCACCGGAGCCGAGGAAGATGAAGAAGAAAATGGCAACCTGAGCAAAATGAACACCAATGGGTGATCAAAATAGCTACATAAAGGTTCTCATAAGCTCCACAAGTAAGTAATTGCAAAAAGAACTACTGACCGGAGTTGGAGAAGAAAAGGGGTGAAAGCTGCCGAAAATCTCCAAACTTAAAATTGAGTGATTCCTGTGAATACAACCCAAAATTAAGTTAGGGGAAATATAAAGAAAGTTGAGGAGCTCAAAAGGGTACAAGAAAGATTGAAGGTGAACCACTGGACACCAAGATCACCATTGGAGCTCTCGGGTCAACAATGGTGGATTGAAGGTTTGAGGTGGTTTTGAGCTCAAACACAGAGAGGAGATAGGTGCGGTGTAAAGGAACACCAGGAGTACCTAGAGGGGGCAATATATAGGGAAGGGATTAGGGTTTCGAGCATGAACAAGAGTCCATGGTGGGCTCGGTTCATGCTACGACCATGGACCAAGAAATGATGGGAGCAGCTGAGACTCGGGACAATGGAGGAGAAAGCCTGATGCGCATTTAATGCCCCGCAGAGAGACGTTGACGAAAGCAAGCTTGAAGTGACACATCGAAGCCGCCCTTGCACTCTCTCTCATTCTGCCATTGCCGCACGCGCGCACAACGAGACAGAGGAGGAAGAAGAACAGAAAAGAAAACGGTGACCGTTGGATTGAAAATGGACGGTCACGATTAAATGAGTCCGCCGGACAGTCCGATTGCTCTCGGAAATCTGGACGGTTGGATTGAGATCCAACGGTCCAAATTGAATAGTGCAACCGCACGGTCCGAATGCTCACGCGAACGTGGGACGAGCGATTAAGATCCAACGGCTGAGATTGGACGCGCGTTTTAAAACGCGGCTCGGTGCAGTTAGGTGGTTCGACAGAGTCAAGTGGCCCGAACTCGAGCCCGACTCGAACCCAAGGAATAGTGAACCAGGTTTTAGGTTTTTAAATAGACAGAGGCTTTTGATGATTAATTAGAGGTAGCAAAATAACTCCAAAAATTCTAAAATTTTTACAGGAGCTTGCTGACTTAGACATTGACCTTGTGTAAAATTTTCGGAGGTTTTTATGCATTGCATTTTTCTCCAAAAATTCTACAAGGTACTGGTTCAAGGTTTGACTGAGAGTCAAACAGGTTTGACTACCCTCTAAAAGTATTCAAACAATTTCTAAAAATTATAAAATTTTTCAGAGGGGTCACATACCATCCCAAAAACTTAGGAAAAATGTTTCCAGGAGATGATCAAAAGATTTGACAAGATTGTTTTTGAAGGATCAAGATTCGGATGAAAGACTTGTGACTTTGTATTTCCATAGTTCTTGTACAATAATTGTTTAGTACACCCAGGAAATACATGATGTAAGGAAAAGTTTTAATTTCTACTCATTTTCTTACATTTGAAATACAAGCCCAAAATTGGGATGTTACAGAGATCACCCGGAAGACACGGTGGAGGAGGATGTCAAGACGACGAAAGGTGGCCGACACCTGCTCTGGCAAATTCTTGGCCGGCAGAGGAGTGAAGACACTGTTGAAACAGTGTTCTTCTGCAGCACGGTTCAACGTACAGCGAGAGAGGTGCTCGTACAGTGCGGCCAGGAAGGCTATCAATGCCGGCAACAAGGAAGAGGCGGCCATTTCTGTTTTCTTATAAGTGTGTGGGATGATCATCTTCAATGGCGGATGATCCTTTTATATAAAACAAGGAATAAATTCAGAGCGTGAGACGAAGAGACGCAAATCATCGGGAGCTGTAGCGATGGTGAGATGAAGAGACATATCGCGCGGGAGACGAAGAGGTACGAAATATCACAGACGGTTCTATCGTGGAACCGTCTGTAACATAATATCACAGACGGTTCTTTAATCGAGCCGTCTGTGATACTAGTATATCACAGACGGTTCAATTAAAGAACCGTCTGTAATATACTAGTATCACAGACGGCTCGATTAAAGAACCGTCTGTGATATTATGGTTACAAACGGGTCCACGATAGAACCGTCTGTGATATTATCATCACAGACGGTTCCAAGATAGAACCGTCTGTGATATTTCTTCTCCCGTGCCCGCGCGATATGTCTCTTCATCTCACCATCGCACAACCGTCTCTTCGTCTCGCACGCCAGTTACTCCTAGTTCTTTATAAGACAGAATTAATAATTCACCGAAGATTAAACTCCCATCCCTCTTCGTCTCACGGTTTTGAGTACGTACGCGCAGCAATCGGCAAGGTGAGCATGCAGAGCATGATGGCCAGCACCAAGGCGAGGAGGTCGGTGATCGCCGCTCTTTCTCACGATGTCGTCGTCGACATCGACTACCGTGTGGCCGCGAGCTCTCCTCAGCCCATGGAGGACCTATGCAGCCTACGATTAACGTACGTACATATTTATACCTCCATACATAACTCTATTGTAGTCTTCATTCGTTTGAAATGGCCGAGGTTAACTTTTTGGAAACATGTAGGTCGTTCATCTCCTATGTTGCCGAGGGAGGGCTATACAAGGGAACGAACGCCACACTTAATCACAGGACGCGATTTCCGGTACGTGCTACAACACAATAATCCTATATCATACTTCGTAATAATGCGTCTCGAACTGACTATACCTATATATGTAATTCTATTTTTTCATGCCACAAAAAAGCGTAAGAATGTGCATTCTACGTTTGCCATCATATGCAGATTCTCATGAGTGCTAGGTTGCCGGATCCCGAGGTTGGTCAATCTCGCAATAATTTCTAATTATAAATTTAAATATATATGTAACATTTTACTCTTGTTTGTAGGTTTTGAATATAGATTTAGATTCACTCGTTCAGAAAGAGATCTCGGATGTTCGAGGGAGGCTCTGCACCTTAATCATGATGGATATCATTGCGGCCAACGGAGAGTTTCACTACTGAACGACCTTGAAACAATTAATATATATTTGATATAGTTGTAATTCACTTTGAATAGTTGTAATTCAATGGTACACTAGCGACAATATTTGATATATGTTCGTTTGTAATTGACAATGATCACTTTGGGTTGTCAACGTTTGATTTATCTGTGATGTATCTATTTTCTGCCTGCTTATTTTCAGAGGGCATGGCTAGCAATTCCTGAGGCTAGCCGAAAATTTTGAAAAAATAGTTAGGCTGAAATAACTATCACAGACGGTTTAACAATCAAACCGTCTGTGATATGCATATCCCAGACGGCTCTATTTAATAACCGTCTGTGATATACACATATCCCAAACGGTTTGTAAATAGAACCGTCTGGGATATCCTTTTTATCACAGACGGTTCTATTTACGAACCGTCTGGGATATGTGCATATCACAGACGGTTATATAATTAGATAATTAGAACCGTCTGGGATATGTGCATATCACAGATGGTTTGTAAATAGAACCGTCTGGGATATGTGCATATCACAGACGGTTCGTAAATAGAGCCGTCTGTGATATGCGTCTATCACAGACGGTTCTTAAATAGAGCCGTCTGTGATAATTAGATAGCACAGACGGTTATATAATTAGAACCGTCTGTGTTGTGACTTATCACAGACGGATTTTTAACCGTCTGTGATAACCGCCAGTTTATCACACACGTACAAAAATACGAGCGGTTGGAACGTGCCAGTGATGACTGCTCGACCGCTCGTGATGAGGCTGTGTGTAGTAGTGCAAGCCTATCCATCCGGTATGGGGCCTTGGTGCACGATGTAAATATAGCAGAGGGTTTCGCAAAAGTGAATGTGGACGGTGTTCATGCCAATTTCGAGGTTGTCCCGCTATAGATGCCCCCAAAAGACGAGGTCGTGACTCTAGGGCAAGTCATTGCAACATTCATCCAGTGGCCCAAGAGGGACATCTGCCTGGAGCTACCTGCACTGGTGCTATGTCTACAGGAGCGTCCACGGGAGCCATCTGCATTGGAGCTAGCTGCACCAGAGTTACCTACACCGGTGTCAACTTCACAGGAAAGTTCTGCAATGGTGCCAAGTCTATAGGAGCTACCTGCACCGGTGCGGCAAGGGCCCGGTGCATCAGATGCATCTGCACCTCGTGCCCGGTCGACTCCTGTGAAGTTGACCTCTAAAAATCAAGGCAACAAGGCCAAATCAAAGAAGCCCGATGATATCCTCTTCTTATCGTTGGCCCAGGAATTCATACTGGGCGAGCCGTTGGTCGTCCCGGTAGCTCGCCTAGGATTGGCTTGCCAGAGATCGCATGCATGGTACATGAAATAGGACAACAAGATGGATGGACAACAGACCTCGGGTGTCAACGTCAAGTTCAGGAAGCATCATTTTAACCACGAGGTTCAAGATTGTGTCTTCACGGTGACCTTCGAGGACTTGTTCTTACTCTTCAACCTCAACACCCTTGACACCTCACTCATGTGATGCTGGACATTGTAAGTGTGTATAATCACCGTCTACGTTCGTGAAATACCGATAAATGTCATATATAACTCCTTGCTTTTGTACACATATATATAGATACATGATTTCTGATACCACATCAAGGAAATCACTGGTAGGTTTCCTCAACCCACACATGGTTTCCATGCAAAGCATATAGGAGGATGCATCCTTCATCGAGAGTTATATGACGACGTCATTGCTGGCTCACCGTAACAAGGAATTCATACTTTTGCCCTACAACCAGGAGTAAGTGCTGCACAAGTGGCTATACTTGTTGATTTGTACTTTATAAGCAACACGAACTTATGTTTAATGACCATGGCAACATACCTGTGTAGGTTCCACTAGATTCTAATTGTAATTATTCCAAAATAGAATAAGGTAACATACCTTGATTCCCTAAAGAGGGCCAAAAATAACTTCACAGTTATCCGAGAATTAATTGACAGGTAAACATATTTCTTCTATAGAAAACTCTATTGTAGTATTTCCTTCCTTTGCAATGGCTAAGGCTAACTTTTTGGAATCACGTAGGTCGTTCGCCTCATACGCTGCTACTGGAGCGATATCCAAGGGAGGGATCAGCGACCTGCGACATGATCTAGATTTCAAGATATTCGTTAGTACACATTAATCTTATATAACACTTCGTACTAATGCCTCTCAAACTAACCAATTCTATTTTTGTAGTGCCACCAGCAGCCGTCGGGCAACACCTACAGATACTATATTTGCCACAACATGCAATTACTTCTCGGTCCCATGATAACCAATGATCCTCAGGTTTGTCAAGCTTGCAATAATTATTTTATACTTATCAATTTATATATATGCACAACTTTAATCTTCCTAGCGATAGGATGCGACCATCGCTACAACTGAGTTGGAATATGCCGAGCTTAGCTACATTCGAGGACAGTTTGCATACTTCTTGTTGAGTCAGGTCATACACCCAAAAGGGCACTTTCACAATGTAGATTGAATTTGATTGGGATAAGATTGAACTTAATGGTACATGTGTGTATTTGTTCATGAATGGTTAATTTTAGTTCATTTGAGTTAATTGATTTGTGAAATAGATGTGCTAACTTGTTTTTGGAATGAATGTGAATTGGATGTATACATGTGATTGTGTTTCTATTTGTTTCAAAGGGAATGGCTAGCATTTCCTAAGGCTAGCCAATAAACAGAAATAGATTTAGCAGTACAAAAGAATATCACACCGTCTGTGATACATCAGCTATCATAGACGGTTTCATCTGCAAATCATCTGTGATATATAAGCCATCACATACGGTTTCATCTATAAATCGTCTGTGATAGTCACCTATCATATACGGTTCTGAGTTAATAACCGTCTGTGATAGTCTTGTTAGAAATATGTCCTAGAGGTAATTATAGATATAATTATGTTTTATTATGTTCATAATATTGGATAATATGTTATCTTGTTTCCAGAATAATATCGTTAATATTTATTATCTACTATGTGACTTGATTGTGAAACTCTGTATTTCTGCAATGATTATTCTTAATATGAGGACACATATGAATAGACTAGCATATGTAATGGTTGATTACTATGTTTTATGGGTCATAGATATGGATATATCAAACCAATAATATGGACACATGTTATCGAACATGGTGTTGGTTTGACCCACCTTGAGATATTGTTAAGATTATTATGATTTCATGTGTCATCAGTTGGTCTCAACCAATGATGATGTATAATCCTTAGACCTGAGATCAGCATAGTTTTCTACATATGTAATAGTACTTTTAGGGGTTGCCAAACGCTACTGCGTAACTGAGTAGTTATAAGGTAGCTTTCGGATATACTATGAAATATGCGAAGAAATATGACTGATCGGATATAGAATTTTCCCCTCCTATCATATCAGGAGAGATATCTCTGGGCCCCTCATTGTGGTCGGATAAAGAAAGTGCATGGCAATGCCACTACTGGTCGAAGTGTCGACCACATGAAGTTATTCGACACTTAATCGAGAAAGTATTAAATAGTCCATGGATGATAAATTATCTCACCTAGAGTTCAACCAGATGTCGCGAGGCAAATGGAGAATACACAAGCAGGTCATTCCGTTCGATCAGATACGAGTTGGTTGTATGGAGGTACAAGCTGGTCGTAGACTGGTCGAACATAATCACAAACTGGTCGTAAAGAGTTACAAACTAGTCATATGGAGGTATGAGCTGGTGTAGACTAGTCGAACATAATTACTAACTGGTCATAAGGAGTTACGAACTGGTCATAATTAAGTATTAACTGGTCATAAGGAGTTACAAACTGGTTGTATGGAGGTACGAGGTGATCGTAGACTGGTCAAACATAATTACTAACTGGTCGTAATTAAGTATTAACTGGTCGTAACTATATATAGACTGGTCGTGACTAGATACAAGCTGGTCGTAAGTGATAATGGCATAGTCATAGATCATATTGCATTAAGGTTCGTCCGATATATTCTATGTGTGTTTTAGAATCGTTATGTCCTACTAGGTACCGCTAATAACTCGTGGTCGAAAAAGAGTTTTCGAGTCACAACCGATTACATATGAACCGATAGGTCACACACTTAAAGGGCTAGGATTTGATTTGGATGGTGATCCAAATTCTTGTAGGCCACGAGTTCCTAACGGGCCTCAAGTTCGAGACCCATCATAGATGCCTATATATAGAGGGGCGGTGGCATAGGGTGGGACGATCTTTTTTGAAGAATTCCTGAAACCCTAATAACCACACCCTCCTTAACCACGCCGCCGACACTAGCACTTCAACGCGTGGTGTCCCTGCCCCGTGTGTGCGAATACCTTAGAGGTGTTGTTGCGAAGCATCAACACTAGGATGATCCGCTACTCGTGACGATCTCAGGAGCAGGAGGAAAAGATGTGCAGCGAGTACGACTAATACTGCATCAACTCGCTACATCGACTCTACTTTCGCTACGATTTGGCGCGTCTAGTGGTAATCTCGTGATCTATTACTAACGGAAGTTCCTTGGTTGTGCGGTAGAATTTTTTATTTTGTGCTATCGTAGCCTACCCGTTATCCTTCAAGTCTGCATCACAGACGGTTCAAAAACCGTTTGTGATGACCTCATGTCATTACTGACCCCATAAACTCAGACGGTTCACGAAACCGTCTGTGATGACGTTTTTGAACCGTCTGTAATGACCTTTTCTGTAGTGTGTCTGCATTATCGGTGTCTTTCATGTTCCCTGTTTGCATTATACAATATACTAGAGGATTTCATAGATTTGTTTTGTTGAAACTTGAATGTATAGAACATGTATTGCAATTGTGTGTAGTTTCACCATAAAATTTGAGGGACACATTTTTTTGATGATTTTTTAATGGAAAATTTGTGATGGTCTCTATTTTGAAGAGTCTCATAGGCAGAGAGATAATTGAATAATTACTCCCCATGGACACATAGGTTATTGTGAGACGGTGGGTAACTTGCAAGTTTCTTGACGTATCTAGATATTCTTTGTTCTTTGTTTGCAAGTTTATTTTCCACCACTCGCATAGTCCTAGACCCCATGTATATCCCCATCCCAGGAGTGCCTCAAAATAACCTTCTGAGGTGCAAAATCTTTATTGTTCTAGTCCTCGTTGCTACCACAATTAGTACCTAGATCTGTAGTAAGCAATATGTGGAACTGATAAACTTGTGCCCATAAATCACCGAACATCCTGAACAACATTAGGCAAATAGACATATTAACCGCGCGATGAAATATGTATACCGCCGCCACCACCACCACCACCTGGTTCTATTCAATCTCAGCAACGCGCGATGACGACATGCCACAGCGCGGTTTCTACGACGTTGAAGGTGCACACGTCGCCTTCCTTGAGCTTGTTCTCCTTGCAGAACCTCTTCCAGCCATCTCCAAGCAGGTTCCTCTTCTCGTACGCGAGACCATGCACCTGCCAAGACCTGGTGCTGTTCATCGAGGTCTTGAGCGTTATCATGCAAGATTTCCAGAAGCCGATCGCGTCGCAGAAGGTCGGCGCCAAATGCTGCAAGCATTGCAACTCGCCTTGGTTAGAAATTAAACTTCTTTTAAGGTGCACCACTTACCCCTCAAGAGGTAAGATTTTGGGTGAATCTAGCTTTCCATTGTCTAAGGGTATTTTAGAAAAAGAATCGTTAATCCGTTATAGCAGGTTATAGTGGGTCAGCTAAAAACATCAACAGCATAAATGATATTCCTCTAATGCTGTTTGAGGACTGATGCCATGCATGCGGCCATACAACACTGTAGTATTTGGATCAGAAATTGAAGTTTGAAATTGAATAAGAATACATTAATATATTAAAAGTAGAAACTAGGCATGTTTGCTTTCGAGTATGTATATTTTGTCTTATTTTTGTATACATAATTTTGTTGGCAGGATTTGAGTTTTAATTACTATGAATTTAAATGCATAGTGAGGATGTAGAAAAAGCATGTTAGTACACTGTCACAACATTACTTAATATTTTTCTCTAGTTTCGAATTTAAGTTTATTGGTATTTCTGTTTTTTTAATATGTTGTAAACTATTTGGAGATATTTGAACTTCCAAATTAGTGTTCTTGTACTTTTTGTTTTCCGAAATTTTGTTTGATTCTTTATATTTTTAATTTAAAATTTTGCTAAATTTTATACTTTGTTTTTTATCACTGTTTGATGTTTGTATTTGATATGGCAACATTAGTAAATGGTCCTGTCTTCCAAAAAAGAGTACATGGTCCGACACCCTTATCGCTTACCTTGTTGAGGGCAAACGTTAAATAGTAATGCCAAATTCATATTTGTTTTCTTACATAATATGCAGTAAAAATTCTTTATTACCCTTGAATGGTAATTGGTGACCTATTAACACCTACATTGTAATAGGAATATCAACCATTGGATCTTCCAAAATGGATGGCCTAAAATATGTTGGGTGTACCTTGAAAAATTCCTTGAAATTATTGGCTGAACATAAAGAAATAACACGCAGTGTATGTACATGAGAAATGTTATGCAAGAGGGATACTCTGTCAAGTGAAGTGCTTTGATAGATTGATTTACTTCTTCCTATTCCTAACGTGCTCATATCAGCAGAGAAATGCAAGATTTTGCTTACAAGACTCCGTTCAAGAGCGTTGTAGTTGATCTCCTTCTTTATCCATGACGGCGGTCCAATCTCGTAGACAGACCTGCAGATTTTTGCACTGTTTTTTTCTTCAGCACTTGGCCTCTCGCTCCTGTTCTTTCGTTTCCTACTGGAAGTGGAAGAAGGTGCTTCCTGATGGCTTTTCATTTCTGTAAATGCTGATAAGACAACAATAATAAACGCATTTAGATTAGCTCATAATTTAATCCATAGACAAGATGTTCATAGCATGCCAAACATATTGGTTTCCTCACTTTGCTCAGTTTGCTGAAGTTTGATGTCTTGGTCTTTGAACTCTTTCTGGCATCCATTGAGCCCGAAAGCTTTGACCGTGAACACCATGTTGCCTTCATACCGCAACAGCAGAGCATCACTTTCAGTTACACCATGAAACGCCAGAAACTGTGACCAGCCACCTCCGAAGAACACATCCGATCGATCCTTCTCGAGCTCAATGCGGCAAAATTTGCCGAGGCGGCTGGAAACGAGGGCCATCCGGCTGTTGAGCTGCTCTTCAGAGATGTAGCGTTTCACAAACTCAGCAGGGATAAGCTGCATGAACAAACGCAAGAGCAAAATGTAGTGGACATACTCATCGGCGGATTGTACATTTGAAGACTAAAAGCCTGAACATTTCAACAACTACAAGACAGACAGTGTGAGGAAAACCAAATTAGCAGGAAGAGTGTGCAAACCATCTTTTCCATGAAACCTCGCAGAAGCACCTTGACGAACTGCGGCCTACGAGGACCGCCAGTGCTGCTCCGGGTTGCCGCAACTGAACGTGAACAAGAGTGAATCAGGTGTGAGCTATCAACTGTCATAACTCAGACTGAACGCACGCTCAGAATCATTGAATTAGTAGCCAAGAAATAAAACTAAGTATTGTATGCTTAATGTGATGTAAACATCTTAGAGGCTTGTCGATTCCATCTAAACACAAAAGTTGTTGTTTTTTCTTACCCTAGTACAAATTGGCTACACATTTTATTTGTACATGCAATTCTATATCAGAGGCAGACGACGTATGCACCGGTGAGTGAACGGCCGAACTCTTTGAGGCAGCAGCTGGTGTCGAACGCCTTGACGGTGAGCACGCCGCCGCCTTCGTGCCGGAACACCAGGAACCACCCCACGCCGATGCCGTGCGCACCCGCGAACTCCGGCCACCTGTGCCCCAGGAACGCGCCCTCGCTGTCCCGGCCGACCTCGACGCGCCAGACCTTGCCGAACGGGCTGACGACGAGCGCCGTGGCCCCGTCGCCGCCTCCGTCCAGATGCCTAGCGAGCTCGTCGGAGATTCGCTGCAGAAGTAGTTCGTTTCACCATTAAAATGATCAGCGTTCGAGCTGGGTGTGTGTTTGCTGGACAGCAATGTTGATTTTTTTCTTCCTTACCAACTTGTGGAAGGAAGAGGGCAGCAGGACCTTTAAGTACTTGGCCACGGTGTGCGCGCCAAGGTTGCCAGTCGACCCCATGACGATCACCGGGGCGCAGAAGCTCTTCCAGCCCTCTCCAAGCAGGTAGCAACTCTTCTTGTGCTGCTGTGCCCACCGAAGTCTTGAGCGTGATCGTGCAAGGTTCCCAGAACCCGATCGAGTTGCAGAAGGTCGAAGGCAAAGACTACAAGCATTGAAAGTGAATTGTTTGCACAACTCAAGAGTCCCGGTCACAGTACGCACCGATCAGTTTGAACACTGTTCCGTTTCGGGTACCGCGCCTATTTACGATGACGCTTCGTTTTGTCCGCCGGTTACATCACTGCGCCACTATTTCTCACACACTCAAGAGTCTAGTGATCTAGTTTCTCACAGCACACTAAAAACATCTTCAATAGTTTATTTTTTAGTTTATTACTAAGAGCAGAGAGAGTATTCAATTTAATAAAAAGAAACAACTTTTCTAATAGATTGTTTCTTGAGCGTGTGTCTAAGACTTTAATTGCTACAAGTATATATGATTCTTGATGATCAATAATGAAGTACAACTTTGTGGTTTATATGTTTTAGCTCATTTATCATATCAATAATAAAGTCGGACTGCACAGATGATCAGGTGATATTTTGCTTTAAGACAGTGGAACCCACAAAACGCATTTTTAGGTAACAAGTAAGTCTTCAATAGAGTATTTGGTTATTTCTTGTGTCTTGGTATTAACAATTTGATTATTTCTTTATTTAGAAACAACATCACCTTCTCTCTCCACCTTCTCTCATCCACATCACCTAAATGCTGATGTCGCAATCCCTTAGTAACAGCCGACGTGGACTGTTATAGATATTCTAAGGGGAGAGACACGAGTCTTGTCTCTTTACATTTTGCGCTCTTTTTTTACATCATGTTACCTTCAAGGTATTGGCATTTGCACATGTAATTTGGCCATGTTCTCCTCACTTTCTTCGCCAGCCAGCATTTCTGTTTTTCCCCCAATTTGAAAATGTTAGATCAAATGGTGGCAGGATAATTTGTTAAAATAACATTCATTGTTGCTAATTTTATATTAGATAACAAAAAAAATAACAGTTACCTGGTAATATCCTTTTGTACTATGAGTGTGCCCCTGCCCGTCTCCATGCTATTATGTCCCACATTATTTATGTTAGTTTTGGGTAATTTTTACTTATTTTAGTTTACGTAAAATATGTAATATATTCTCCATCTGTTCAAGATTGTATGATATTTTGAACATTAGCATGGTCTCCAATATCCAACTTTGACCATTACATTTCATATGCTTATGTTAGTAAAAGTTGACAAAATTATTATATTACGAAAATATTTATCATGACAAATCTAATGATACTATGATCTCATGACCAATCTAAATAGGGTTTTATATATTATTAGTTAAAATTAGAGAAGTTTGACTGTACGCTTTCTAAAACGTCATACATTTCTGAACGAAGAAAGTATACACTAAAAATCTGTGTGTCAAAACACTACTACAGAAAAAGTCATCACGAGCGGTTGGAACCGTCATCACGAGCATTTTGAACCGCTGCGGAAAAATAGGTCTGTGATAACAGGTGGTTATCACGCAGAGCGGTTAAAAACCGTCGTGATATGAATATCACGAGCGGTTTTTATCAACAACCGCTGCGTGAAGACGCAGTATCCTGAGCGGTTATGGTCACAAAACGTCGTGAAGTTAGAATATCACGAGCGGTTCTATTTAAAAATCGCTGCGTGATACTCTGTCTTCACGAGCGGTTATTGACACGAAACGTCTGTGAAGTCGATTATCACGCAGCGGTTAGTTGTTAAAACCGTCGTGATACTCGGAGTTCCGAGCGTTTTTACTTAGAACCGTCGTGATACTCGAGTTCACGACGTTTTTACTTAGAACCGTCGTGATACTCTGTCTTCACTGCATCGTTTTTATAAAAACCGTCGTGATAGTTCATTAAACTAACTACATTTTCACGATTTTTGGCTAGCCTCGGAATTGCCACCATGCCCTCGAAAACAAGCATACAAAAAAAGATACATCACGGATAATCAATTGTCGACAAACCGAATCGATCATTACTCAAAATAAATTACAAAAGATCACATTTGTTCAAGTATTGTTACAAAATAAATTGGATTACAATTGAGTCAATTGTTTGCGGGTGGTTGAGAAGTGCTGCAGGTGATGCGCTCGATCGGCGTGAGTGAAATTCTCGGTGTCCTTAATTATCTCGATATGATAAAGCCGCAGAGCTTCCTCGAATGTCCCGATCTCATTATCAACGAGTCCATCTAATTCTATATTCAAACCACATGCGCTAGCAAGAGTAAAGTGTTATGCATATATATTTAATTTTATAATTAGAAAATAATTATTTGGAGATTCACAAACCTCGGGATCCTTCTTCCTAGCTCTAATGATTTGGTCCATATGATGGCAAGCGTAGATTGCACATAACTCATCATTTTTCTTGTGACCTTTGCAAAAATAGAATTACATATATCGATTCGAGATCGTTATTATGAAGTATGATATAGGATTATCGTATTATAGCGCGTCTGGAAATTTTGTCTGTGTGTTAGTTGGGCGCTCTTTCCATCGTATATTCCTTTGTTGGCAACATAGTCGATGAGCGACCTACATGATTCAAAAATTTATCCTCGACCATTTCAAACTAATGAAGACTAAAATAGAGTTATGTATGAAGGAAATGAGCATACATGAGTATTCCTCCTAGAATCTTTGAAGTCGTAGTTGTTGCGGATTAGGGAATCAAGGTATATCACATGGTTCCTCTTTGGTATGATGACTAAAAGGATCGATGGTACCTACTCATGTATGTCACTATAGTCATTAAACTTTGAGTTCGTCTTTGCGTATAAAGTAGAGCAAGTAGTGACACTTACCCCGGTTGTAGGGCACCACGATGTACTTCGTGTTCTGCGAGGAAGCAATGCACGTGTTATGTATTTCTCGGCGAAGGGCGAGTGCATTTGGATGGTTTGCAATGATACCACATGTGGGTCGAGAAACCCACGGTTCTTTCGGCCGGACATTTTTCATCATGTATCGTACATAAGAAATGAGTCGTGATATTTATCGGTATTACGTGAATGTAGAACTTGATTGTATGCACTTACGATGTCCAACATCGTAAGCGCGGCGTCAAGGCCAACGAGGTTGAATAGGTCATATAGGTCGTTGAAGCCCACGACGAAGTGGTTCGTCCGTTGAAGAAATGCTTATCCTCGTATCGGCGGTGATTCGATGTCGCACCCCCTTTTGGGTCCTATCCAAGTACCGGGCATGCAAAGCGACAAGCATATCCAAACGCCCTAATCTGCGGGGAGCACAACGGTTTTCCGAGGATGTACTTGCGGATATTCCCGACTTGCCGGACTTGAGGCGCCGATTTGGTCTTAAGCATTGGCGGCGTCTTCTTGCGAGACGACTCGGGACCGATCGGTGACACGCTTTTCTTGTTCCTTCGATATCTTCTCAAGGAACCAAAAGGTGGCCTTACGAGGCGAAATATGAGGTGGAGTCATGGAGGGTCCGTTGTAGAGGAATGGTCGTGTCGAGATCGCGGCCTTTGCTAGGTCAGGGCGATGTCCTTCTTGGGCCATTTGGATAAAGCGTACGGCATCCCTAGTGTTGTGATCTCTTCATTCGGCGAATCTCGGTAGGACGGCTATGAAATGTTCATGTACCATGTCCACCTCCACCACTCGCGTAACCTGCGCCACTGGACACCGTCTTTGCCTTGCCCTTCCTGGTATGGATGCACCATCCCCGCGGCCTCAATAGAAATGGACCCAACTAACCTCACTACGAGCTTGCGGGCCGTCGGCTCCTACAAAGCGATCGCAATTAGCTAAAGTGTCCTATAGGTCTATCTTTGCTTGCATTCCATACATGTACATTACCTTGATCTCGTCTATCGGTAATTGGACATCGTCATGTCCGAATTATGCGTGGGCGCGGCGCTACTCCGATGTCGGCGGGTGGCTCCCAAATTAACGAGGCGGCTTGCATTGCTGCTTTGGTGAGGAGTTGATTCAATTGATCTGCAATGCTGCGGCTTTCCTTCAAAATGTTCGGTCATGCATGCGAACCGGTCCTCACGCTCGGCCTTAGATCTCTTCCTACTCGTATGCGTGCGGTAGTCGTGCGAATCCATGACTCCATGGTACGGTAACCCCAAGACCTCGCGTGCGTCCGGGTGTTCCTTGTTTCCCGAGTGTAGAGAGTATATCCTTCTCCTGTCTACATGGAAGGAGCCTTGGGAAGTTTGGGCGGACAATTCACGCTGCAAGAAGTCATCATGTTATTATAGATACTATGAAGTTATATATGGAGTTATTAACTAGGTAGTTCGACATACTTACCAAACGTTGAGACACTTCCTCGTGCATCGGGTTTGTGAAAGAGATGCTTCGAAGACGAGACTTTTGCCTCGCTTTTAACCGGGCTAGGGAGGCGGTGCGTGACATCGAAACGCGTTGTCCCCGCCGCCCATTCATCATATTTTCCTGCGTATCGGTGATGTGCCGAAGTGCATGCGGATGAGTGTTTCGTGTGCCGAGAGCTTTGTGTGCCGCACTTTGCTCGTTAAATTCAGCGTCGTCTTCATAGCAACAAAGGCGTCCCATGTTTCTGCGTCAAGAATCCGTGCTTGCGAAGGCGTCGACCGTGTTCACGCATTTCCGTGACAAGAATGCTCTTGAACGACCTCCACGATTTATCGATCGTGAGCATCGCCGTCCGTTCCACGCGTGCCATGTCTGCTTCTGGGATAGTGAACTTTTGTAATAGTTCTGTCCACAGCGCGCCTCTCGCTTCTTTCGTCAGATCCTTCCACCTTAGTGTGGTGATGGGGACCCGTTTCCTTGCAAGTATCCCGCACATGGTCCGGAATCTCGCCGCTGAGCTCTTGGGACGCAGAGGGACCCCAAACTGACTAACCTCCGTGATGACCAGTCGGCCCACAGGCATCTTCGATTCTCCTCTGCCATCTCGCTTTCGTGTCATTGTCGCCTCTGCGTGTCGGCGGTGGGGAAGATGGTGCCTCTGCAATCTGCGGCGTCGGCGACGGCGGGGAAGATGGTGCCTCTGCCATCTCGCTTACTTGCTATCTATATAATTAGTTTGAGATATATTACTACCCAGGCCAGGGTCGAGGGTTAAGCACACCGAAGAAAACAAACCGATTGATACCAAAAGATGTGGTGAGCATTCTTTTCTTATTAATGCAAACAATGGAATGATCTAGTGTAATAACTCAACAATGACCCTAAAGCAATGTTCAACAACTAGATGCTTTGCAAGCAGACAACAAAAGAGGTCACCTATTGATAAAAATTCAACACACTCGACACCACATTGCTTCCTAACAACATGATTTCTCCATGAAAACAATTAATATTAATGTATGGGCACAATGTTGCATCCTCAAATGAGCATAATTGAGCGACTAAACACATAAGCTATTACAGAAAGATCACAGGCAATTGCAGTTAAGATGCCATGGCAATCAAAACGAACCCTCAAATGCATTTTTTGCTGACAAATTGCTCTCAGTTGACAAATTGCATAAGACATAGTCTTTGCAATCTTAGTCCTCTGTCAAAATCTCTTCACCAATCAATTTAGATAATTACAAAACAGATCTTGAGCTCAAACTACAACACATAAAGCATTCTATAAACAGAACATCTAATCATATATCTTCAGAATAATTCACAAATTTATATCAACAATAAGCCTAATTGACAGATTAAGAATAAAAATATGCTTAAGCTCAAGTCCTATTTCTAATCATCTATTTGATTTCAGATTTCGGCTATCATCACAGAAAACATACAAGAGTATCTTAATTCCGCTATAACTGCAAAACAAAGAGTACAAGAGCTCAAGTCTGTTTGTAAATATCTATATGATTTCAGATTTTGACTACATCACGAGCATCAACAAGGCATCATCGGAACCCATCACAGAGCATCAAACCCATCACAGAGCATCAACAGAGATCATCACGAGCATGAACAAGGCATCATCGGAACCATCACGAGCATCAGCAGAGCCCATCACGAGCATCAACAAGGCATATCGTAACCCATCACAGAGCAAGGGAGGTGCGAGGAGAGGAGGTGACGAGTAAGAGCACAACCTAGTGTCGGTGCCGAGGTCGGACCCATCACGAGCCCATCACGAGCATCAGCGTAACCCATCACGAGCAAGGGAGGTGCGAAGGAGAGGAGGTGACGAGTAAGAGCACAACCTAGTGTCGGCCGCCGAGGTCGGAGGCGGCGGTGTCGGGGCGCCGGTGTGGGGCGCCGAGGTCGGGGCGTCGAGGTCGGGGTGCCAGGTCGGGGCGGCGCGCCGAGGTCGGGAGCGGCGGTGTCGAGGTCGAGGCGGCGGTGAGCAGGAGCCCTAGAGGAGGCAAAGGAGCGCGATAAACTTCGAAGTGCGGGAGAGGAAGGGACGAGTGAGAAAACCCTAGCGGTTTCCACCTTATAAGAGGCTATCACGACGGTTATTTAATAAAACCGTCTTTGATAGGTAATCATAAACGCTCTATCTAATAACCGTTTGTGATACGTTCCATATCACGACGGCCTTATTTAAACCGATCGTGTTGTAGGATATCACAGACGGTTTGTGTCTATAACCGTCAGTGTTGTAGGATATCACGAGCGGTTCTTAAATACAACCGCTCGAGATAATCTCATATCACGACGGTTCTATATTAGAATCATGCGTGATTCATTATCACGAGCGGTTATATAATAGAACCGCTCGTGATAGCTCCGAACAATTATCAATTACAATGAACTCGTGACAATGAACATCAATATCCACATATATGAGAGATGACAAAACACGTGACAAGTATATATGAAGACAAGCTCATAACACATTTTACTTCAAAACCAATTGTCGATTCGATGAACATCCACATTGACATCAATATCAAAATATATGAGAGATTACAAGTCCATAACACATGATGTTATAGAATAAATTAATTACAATGGATTAAAATCTTAATGAAAATATAGCCCTTCATGATGATCGGCGCGCATATAGCTAGCTTCCTCACTGGGTTCTTCGTCGAGCCTGATGCCATCTCCGAAAGGAGGCAACTCGTCAAATTGATTGTATTCTTCCTCGTCCACTACATTCTCAACTCCGACAATCCTTCTTTTTCCATGAAGAACTACGTGGCGTTTCTTATTTGCCGGGTCGGTTACATAGAATACTTGAACAACTTGATTAGCCAGTACGAATGGTTCGTCTTTGTATCCGACACGTTCAAGGTCCACGGTAGTGACGCCGTACTTGTCAACCTTCACCTGTGGGAGATGGACCCAACGGCACCGAAATAGGGGGATCTTGAAAAGCACGTAGTCGAGCTCCCATATCTCCTCTATTTGCCCATAGTACGAGCTCCTCAGCCCATCGGTACTGAATGCATCTATGCGGACACCGCTGTTCTGGACTGTGCTCTTCCTATCCCGAGCTGTCGTATAAAATGTGTACCCATTTATGTCATATCCTTGCCATGTGACAATTGTAAATTGTGGCCCTTGTGCCAACCATAGCAATGTATCATCACTTGATGACCTCCCAGTGATTCGCACCTTTAACCATCCGTTGAACCGACGGTTCGCTCTCTCATGATCCAAACCTCCGACCGGTTTGGATTACATTGGCGTACCATGTCTTTGTGCTCGTCGATGTGCGGGGACACTTGGTCATGTGTTGCAAGACCATGAAATGGGCTTGAGCGTATGTATCCAGATCGGGAGTGATTGATTTCCTTCCGATGGTCCCGATACCATCAAGTCTCCCCTCATGGCGAAAGAGGCACACCTATCGGATCCACGAGCCATATAGTCGACGCAGAACTCAATGACCTCTTCCGTTGCATAACCTTCGATGATGTCGCCCTCGGTCGAGATTGATTCCGTCGTAGGACTTGAGAATTCCCATGTACCTCTCGAGCGGGTACATATAACGTAGGAACACAGGGCGCATATCTTTATCTCTTTCACAAGGTGAACAATGAGATGGACCATGATATCGAAAAATGACGGAGGAAATACATCTCAAGATGACATAGAGTCGTCACCACCTCGGCTGTAGAGCATCTAGTCCTTGGGGATCGATGACCTTCGAGCAATTGAGTTGAAGAAATAACACGACCTCAAGATTGCTACTCGGACCTTGTTCGGCAAGATACTCCTAATTGCAACGAAAGCATTTGTGTCATCGACACATGACAATCATGCGACTTCATACCAATTAATTTCAAATCTTGCATAGAAACAAGTTTCTTAATGTTAGCAGAGTAACGAGACGGGACTTTCACACCATGCAAGCTCGCACGATTCATATCTCTCGGCCTTGGGCGAGTGTAGCAAGTGGTGGGAGAATGCGTTAAATCTGTATCGACGCTCTTGCGGTGCTAACTCGGTCCTTATGTTCATATCGACCAAGTCTCTCGTGCGTTAACACCATCCTTTGTTTTGCCACTAATGTTCATGAAGAGACCAATCAAGCTATCACATACATTCTTCTCCACATGCATGGCGTCGATGCGATGGCGAACTTCTAAGTGCTCCCAATAAGGCAAGTCCCAAAAATTGACCGCTTCTTCGGATGTTCTTCGACGGGTTCTTAATTGACGTCACTTCCCAAGCACAACATCGATATCCTTAACCATATCATAGACATCTTTCCCTCTAAAAGCCCTTGGAGCTGAACCGTCCTCCTTATTTCCGTCGAATTGTTTCTTCATCTTCCGGTATGGGTGACTCACGGAAGGAACCTACGGTGACACGTATACGCTTTTGCGTGAGTTGTTTAGCCATATACTCTCTGTAGCATCTAAGCGGTGCGGACAAGCTTTGGCTCCTTTTGTACCAAGCCCGACGAGTTACCTGGCGGCAGAAAATCATTGATGGTGCGAGAACAACATGGCGTGTAAAGTGAAGTTCTCTCGTTTATGCGCATCCCATACACACCCCTTCGTTCCACAAAGTGTCACAAGATCTTCCAAAGAATGGTGCTAGGTACACATCAATATCATTCCCAAGTTGTTTCGGCCCTTGGATAAGTAGTGACATCAAAATGTACTTCCGCTTCATACACAGCCAAGGAGGAAGGTTGTACATGCATAGATTCACAGGCCAGGTGCTATGTCGACTGCTCATGTTACCGAAAGGATTCATTCCATCTGTACTCAACCCTAACCTTATGTTCCTTGGTTCTACACCGAACTCTTCGAACCTCCGATCGAAGTTTCTCCACTGAGCAGAATCAGCAGGGTGTCTTAGCTTTCCATCTTTCTTACGGTCCTCTGAGTGCCAACGCACCAATCTTGCCTCTTTTGAGTTCGCAAATAAACGCTTCAAACGTGGGATCACAGGCAGATACCACAACATCTTAGCAGGAGGTCCTTGCTTCAACCTAGAAGTATTCCGACGCTTGTATCGGGATGCTTTGCACACGGGACATACATGCATGTCTGCATACTCTTTACGATAGAGGATACAATCGTTCGGACATGCATGTATTCTTTCTACTTCCATTCCCAATGGACAAAGAACCTTCTTTGCTTGGTAGGTGGTGTTGGGCAACACGTTTCCCTCGGAAGAATGTCCGCTAGGAGACCTAACAACGCCGTGAAACTCTTATCGCACCAACCATTGCTTGCTTTTAATTTAAGCAGTTCAATCACGGTTGACAACCTTGTATATTCCGGCTTGCAGCCAGGGAACAAAGGTCTCACCGAGTCCTCCATTAAGCGCTCGAATTTATAAAACTCTCTCTCATTGTAGTTCTCTTACGCATCGCGTAGCATCGATCCAGTTGTCATCGTGTGACCTATCCTCATCAAAAGCACGATCTACATCCGGCATATCGTTGACATCAGGCATATCGTTGACTTCCTCGGCGATGTCGTTATTACTAACTTCCGTCGCTCTTCACCGTGGTGGTCCAACATGTATACCCTTTTTGAAACCCTTCAATCAAGTGTGCTTCTATCTGCGCCGAGTTGGTAAACATTTTGATTATCGCAATCAATGCATGGACAAGTACATATATTTTATCCCTTTTTCAACATATCACCTCGCGGCTCTTCTAAAAGCAACCACGCCATTAATGTACTCTTGACTCACACGGTTCACACCATACATCCAGCTTGGTCCATCTACGCTACACATGTAACAAAATATATAGTGTCAAATTAGATTAATAAAATCTCTCTCAACCTCTCTCTCTCCATTTCCTTCCCCTCACGAAACTTTAATATTATTCCAACTACCAAATGAAAAATATTATTCTATTCCCTTACATCGGATACAAAAGTTTACTCCCACTTCGACTCTTATACGCGATGCTTAGCATATTCTACCATATCTCGATTGGGTTATAAAGAATGTTACCCTCGGAGCTCACGGCGAAAATACCAAATTGATCTATTCCGATTGTTGTCTCCTCCCTTTCTCCTCTCCTTCTCCCTCCCTTTCTCCTCTCTTTCTCTTCTCCTTCCCTTTCTCCTCTCCTTCTCCCTCCCTTTCTCCTCTCCTTCTCCTCCCCTCTCTCTCTGTGTGTGCAGAGGGGTTTTTATCCGGGTGGCGGCTCAAATGGGAATAGGCGGGGGTACTCAAGGTATTTATAGCGCGAGATATCACGAGCAGTTCAAAATATGAATCATGCGTGATAGGCATATATCATGAGCGGTTTATAAATAAAACCGTCAGGATATTTCCTGACAGTGATCTTTATCAACCGCTCGTGATACGAGAATTATCACGAGCGGTTTATATACGAATCGTGCGCGACATATCCTGACGGCTCTATTAATAAACCATCGGTGATATGGGGGATTATCACAGACGGTTCATAAATAGAACTGTCCGTGATATTTCACAGACGCCGGTATATAAACCGCTGCGTGATATGAGGGATTATCACAGACGGTTTATAAATAGAACTGTCTGTGATATTTCACAGACGGTTCGGTATATAAACCGTCTGTGATAAGCATATATCACAGACGGTTACTAGTAAGAACCGTCTGTGATAGGCCGGCAAAGCAAATGCCGCGCCAAACAGACCCAACACAGACGGATTCAAATTAACCCGTCTGTGATAGGATGTCTTCTATAGCCTGTTTTGTAGTAGTGAAAAGGCGACAATACCTATACTGCATATGTATCATTTAACCTAAGGTTGTATGCAAAATTCATAGTTGGGGGTAACATGTGTATGCTTGAAATGGGGAAGGTTTGTAAGTATGTTAAACACTCCCCCAGTCATAAAAGATGTCGTTTTGATTGGGGGTAACCTGTGTATGCTTGAAATGGCGAAGGTTTGTAAATATGTTAAACACTCCCTCCAGTTATAAAAGATGTCTTTTTGGGTAACATGCAAACATTACAAACTTTGACTCGCAATATATTTTTAATCTTTAGAACGAATTAATCTTTCACATGTGTTAAAAATTAATCTTAATAGTTCAGATTCTTAAGTTGTTTCCTAGGTGCATGGGATGTGAAATGGGTTTCTCCCGGTCCTAGCCCAATTACAACCAAACACTTCGTCTAGTTTGCAGATACAAAATGCTTTACATAAATAATTTATAGAATTTAATTACATTTTTACAAAAAAATTAAGTAAATAGATATAGTATATAAATAATGTGAAACACATTTAGCAATGAATTTCTTTGTTGTTTGTATTTTTTTCTTTTGTTTTCTGCCCAATTATTTTGCTATTGGGTTTGGGTCGTGCTGTCTAAAAAATAAATGAGTTTCTTTCTTTTTTGGTAGGCCCAACAATTGTGTATTCTGTTGAGACAGTAACTTTCTGACAAACAAAATTTGTCAGATGACCTTGACGAACGGCCATGACAAATTTGTCAAAATTACAAATGACCCAGACCAAAAAAAAAACCATGAAACGTAGAGAATTTACTTGATCCGTTAATTCAAGGAATTATTTTAAAAGATAATTATAAAAATAAATAGCCGGAACAAAAAATTACAAAAATGTCTCCCTGTCGCTAGTTGAACTGGCGATAGGGACCCTGTTGACCCCCTGTCGCCGATCCATCTACATGTCGCCAGTTCAACTAGCGACAGGAAGTGAACAGTCTTCCTGTATAAAATCCTCAAAAAATTCCTCCAAAACTCATATTAATTCCAGAAAAAACAAAAGAGATGAGGAGAGGGAGAGAAGAAAGGTAGCGAAGCTCTGCTAGTTCGTCGCGTAGGTACATTTTTTTGCAACTTTGTACATTATGTCAAATTATGTAGAATTAAGTGCATCATTTGAGCTGTAGCGAGTAGAATTAAGTACATAGAATTCAGTAGAATAGCGATATAGAATTAAGTAGAATAGCGAGTAGAATTTAGTAGATTAGATAATTGTATTCAAAATATGTACTACATTATTTGAGCTGTGTATAGTGTAGTTCGTCATACACATGTGTTTAGGATAAATCAGCAAAAATAGGAAGACGACTATTCAAAATATGTACTACATTATTGTTTATATTTGCACTTGGAAAATATTTAAAAATATCCTGTAAATTGGAAGACCTAAAATATTTAAAAATATCTTGTAAATTGGAAGACCCTATTACAAACCTGTTTAAATTGCTGAGTAGCATAAATTTGGTTTACATTTTTATGTGGTAATTATTCTGTTAACGCTGAAAATTATTTTTATAGTAGGAATTTTGGTTTTTGTATATGTTTCGCAATCTTTACAATGCATGCACTTAATTTTTAGGTTCTCGGGTTGGCAGACTCCGCGCAGCAGATGTCGCTAGGGGACACTAGAGGGGTCCTACAGCGGATCAGGGAGACGGTGAGACGAGGCATCCAGATCGTGACTTGTCAGAGGCCGAGGGACCTGGTGGACTGACCAGTGCGAGGACGAGGGGTCAGCCAAGGTGGTTCACAGCCATGGATCCTGCCTCGGACGTGGTGAGCGTGTCATCGTGGCACCGTGGTGGGAGCACCACGGGACACGTGGGGCAAGAGTACGTGGAGTCGCGGAGTCGTCGGGGCACGCCTTCGGGCCACCAGTTATGACCACCTTGTTTGCTTGTGTAACGTCCTTTTTTGTGGTTTTCGCCATGATTACATGTGTAATGCAATGCTTCACAGATCAACCACCGCCTTGGGAGGACGATTACTTGTCGCACGACGATGCACACCTCAGGGACTTCTTGGACCAACGTGGCACCTAGTTCTCCGTCGGGGCTTCTCAGCTGCACGGTGCGCCGGGACCGACCCAACCGACGCAGGACCTCCTCCTCGCGACACCACCTCAGGCTACTTGCATCGGTCGGGTAGTGAGACAGCCTAATCCTCTGACGTACTCGGACCATCGCCGAGCGAGGCCAGGGGTGACACACGGGGTGCACCACAAGAGGGGCCGCCAGTAGAAATTTGTTCCTCCAAATATCAGTTATGCCATGTAAATATTAATTTCTGTATTACTATTATTATGCTAGTCTCGTGTTTCGATATCTCTTTTTTGCATGCAAATCGCGACCACGGGTATGATTCTACATCGGGACACCCCACACCACCCTCTTTCTATGCCTTCACTCCCCCACGCTAGCTTTACAGACTGATCTGATAACACACTGCGACGCTGACTTTTCAAAGGGAGAGAGCTTTGCGCAGTGATGTGACTAATCTCTGCAAAGCAGGATGTGACCACTCTCTATAAAGCGGGATGTGACAACTCTCTGCAAAGCAGGACGTGACCACTCTATGTAAAGCAGGACGTGACAATTCTCTGCAAAGCAGGACATGACACACGGATGCGAAACACATCCGCGCCTCATCGTAATGGAGCCGCTACAGCTGCGTCTACTCTCGCTATAAATACAGAGCTATTCAGCCAACAACTCCACACCAATAGCACTACCTACAAAACATGGACAAGGAGAAGGAATGGGAGAAAATTCGTAAGCTTTTGAAGGACTGGGTGTCTCCCCATGAGACCACCGCTCGCCATCATGCGGCTAGTCAGCAGCCTTTTACACACCAAACTTTTCTAGAGCTCGTGGATCTGAGGAGGCTACCTCGTAGTACGCCCAACGATTTTGGGTTGAGCAGTCCCCCTCTTATGCCCGCTGAACGCCCTTTGGAAGGGCCCCCAATGGGGGTGGCACTACCCCTTTGCTGGTGTCGGGACGCCTGCAAGTGTGTCAAATCAACCGACGAGTGGACCATTAGACAGCGCTATTGGTGCTGCCCAAACTACGACGTAGACTACTCCGACCGTAGGTTTGAGACGTAGAGCCACAGGCAGCCAGTAATAAAATCGCATTTCAGTGCACACCACTATTTTTCTTCTCATTACGACGTAACCACGTCTCTCTTCCCACCGCAGTCTCCGTCGTGCTTATGCAACTTCAGCGAGTGGATTGACGACAAGATCCACCCCTACGACATGTGGATACTGCTGACACAGAAGAGCTGGGTCAAGGAGGAGTGGAGGACATCGACCCCCGTGAAAGGGGCCTCGAAGAGCTGTAGGCTGAGAAGGACGAGAAGGAGAGGCAGGACAGGCTGCATGAGGAGCAGGAGCGCGAGCATGCCAGGCGACGCGAGGCCGAGAGGGAGCAGAAAAGGGCCATCACGATGAGAGCTAAGGCGCAAGGCGATGAGTACAATGCCAAGCTGGGCTGTAAGAGCAAATGGCTACGTTCTACGCAGTAGTTCGACCCTCTTCGTCCACATGTCCTATGTATTTCTATTTCTCTAAAGGCATGCGTGAACCGTCCTTGGTTCGTTAGCGTGCGTGTCATGTAACCCCCTTGTCCGATCAATTGTCGTGTTGTTATCGTTGCATCATTTCCTCAAAGTTCTCCAAGGGAGTTGCGTTGCAGCTATTTCTTCGAGCTCATTCATACATTACAGTCCTACACGTCGTCAAAATAACTATTGGCCATCTCATCGGCCAAACATCGTTTTTCAAAAGTAGGGAAAAGTATAGTATATTTGGAATATCCTAATACCTCCTCTAGATCGCTAATATACCTTGCGGTCAAGACATGTATATCACCAAAATGTAACCAAGTATGTTTACATACAAGTACGTCTCCATAAAGCTATCCATTGTCGATGTTCAATACAACATAAGTACGGAAAAGTATATCATATTTGGAATATCCCACAACCTCCTCTAGACCGCTAATATACCTTAAGCCATCACGGCGCGAGAGCCAAGACGGAACACGAGGAGTACAAGCGTGTATGAATTCCCTGGCGCATCGCAATAACACTTACCTTCCTACTTATGAATCATTGATACCTCAATCGTCCTCACAAAATTCTTCATAAATTCACCGCACTAGAACAACATATGACGATCACAAAATGTTATTGTGAGTTTAACAGATTTCGTACCGTTGAAAATCTACAAAAATCACAAACAAAGCAATCAGTTTAGGGTTTTAGCTGCCTATCGCCAGTTGAACTGGCGACAGATAACTGTCGCCAGTTCAACCGGCGATAGGTTCCTGTCGCTAGTTGAACTAGCGACAAGGAGCTGGTCCGGTGACAAGGAGGCAGTAGGTCAACTGGTGACAGGAACCTATCGCAGTAGAACTGGCGATAAGAAGCCATTTTTGTAATATTTTGGGGTGACTATTTATTTTTGTAATTATCTTTTAAAATAATATTATTTTTAAAAAAATCTTAATTCAAGAGGGGGGTGCGTGACACAACGATGCGCATGCCTATTTCGCGAGGATACCGGGATTTAGATCGAATGGCTTCAAAATCCGAGTACTCTGAAACACACAAAGTACTCAAATGTTTTGGTTTTTTTTGTCGGATTTGCTATTTCTAAAGCGCCTAAAATTTTCTTAAGTTTAAGTCAATTTTTGTGACCATTGGATTTGTGTAGAGATTGATATGTCATCTGATTGGATATTAATCCAATGGATAAAAAATGTGACCTATACTTAAGAAAATTTCAGTCACCTTACGAATAGACAATCCCAAAATTAATATAATTTATGTACGATTCGGTCAAATATATTTTTAGTAGTTAAAGCATCAAATTGACATGCTTCTTTTTCTTCTCTAAATGGATAGGTAACCTTGTCGAAAAAAGTCTCATATGTCATACTACGTAATTTTTCATTATATATTTTTTTGTCGAACTTGCATGTACCAGGAGAGGACTAGTTATGCTTACAAGAAGGCATTGAAGCACATAGGTGTTGATCTCGTGTTTTATCCAAGACGGCGGTCCATTCTTGTGGATAGATATGGTGTTGGATTTTTATGTGGCTTTCAATATTTATTGTAGTTATTGTCTGTTTCAACTCAATGAGGAATTGTTCATATTATTGATGTATATGATAGGGAATAATCTGATGTGGAATTTAACTCGAGGAATTAATACTCGAGGTGCTGAGGATGGCTACGCTGGAATATGGTAGACATATTTATTGAGATAGAGTCTACTGGAATTTAATGTGCATGTGTATGATTAATCCGGATACAGCATAGGGTGGAATAGTTGGGTTTCTGTTGACCCACGTGTTCAGATTGGAATTAATCTCATAAACAATCTGATCATGGCGCATGACTTACACATGTGTGCTAGGACTAATATATTTTAGACTTATTAAACAGGCCGGTCTGATCGTGGTTGATGACTTAGTTCAGGAGTCTCATAGTATACCAAAAACAGGTGAGTCAATTTATAACACCTGAAAGTGGAGTCTATAAATAGGTCTCTACCCTCTAGCCTCATTATGCAATTATGAGCGGTACCACGAAAAAGACAGAGGAATAGAGGGTAGACCGAAAAGCCTCTACAGAATCAATCTAGGGTTTGCTAAAAACCCAACGTTGGTATCAACACCATCGTTGGCGACGCGCACGGCAGTCGTCCGCGTCCGAAGGTGACTCGTTTTCTCCGAGGCCAAGTCGACGTCGCTGTCGTCCGTTCATCAGTCGCGTCTTGTTCGTGGACGTTGCATCGCGAACAACGTCACTATCCATTTGTGAAGGAAATTCCACTGTGTTCCATCGTCCTCGATCAGTGCACGTCCAGGACAGGGCAGACAACGTCTCGATCCATGGACGCCTTGCTGCTTCAGAGTCCTTCCGCGTGCATTGATCGAGGAAAGGCGCAGCCGAAGGGAAAAAGCAAAGGAATTCTTGACTCGATCGTGGATGTCACCAACCAAGACTCAATCATGGACGCCACCATCAGAACGCCACACACGGGCCTACGAGGCATGAGTCAGTCATCGAGTTTGGGATTGCTAGCCACACCTGCCAAGATGCACACCTTACGCGGTCGCGCTTGCCTTGTTCAACGAACATCGCTGTCCAGCCGTCCTCTCCAGCCGACAGCTTCCATGTCTAATTGTTGCTGTGCTCGCCGGTGAGAGAATTCGTTTTCTAAATATCTTTGCTTTAATTCTTGGTCAAAGTTGTTGTTTTGTACCGAAGAACAAGGAAGCAGTTGCAAAGGAGAAACCACTATGTGATTACGTTCGACCAGTCTGCGACCAGCTCATAACTCCATACGACCAGTTTGTAATTGATCGAACTAAACGACCTACTCGTGTATTCTCCCTTTGCCTCACGATATCTGGTTAAACTCCAGGTGAGATGTCGTGTCATCCATGGACTGCTCAATACTTTCTCAATCGAGTGTCGGATAACTTCACGTAGTCGAACACTTCGACCACTAGTGGCATGGCCATACACTTTCTTTATCCGACCACATCGAGGGGCCTAGAGATATCTCTCCTATTATGTTAGGAGGGGCAAATCCCATATCCGACCAGTAATATTTCTCCACATGTTTTATAGTATACCTGAAAGCTACCGTTATAACTACTCAGTTACGGAGTAGCGTTTGACAACCTCAAAGTGTACTCTTATGCATGTAGGAAACCATACTGATCTCAGGTCTAAGGATTATACATCATCATTGCTTGAGACCAACTAACGACACATACAATCATAACAATCTCAACAGTGTCTCAAGGTGGGTCAATCCAACCCCATGTTCTCCAACATGTGTTTAGATTATTGATCCGATATCCCTATATCTATGACCGGTGAAACATGGTCATCAACCAATACATGTGATGGTCATAGAGTCACTGGTGTTCCGACTAGTGACATCCAACCAGGGATACATTTAGAAAGACATCATCATAAGTTAAAAGAGCTTCACTAACAAGTCACATACTCGTTAATCTTTATAATTGATGATTCATTCAAGGAACAGAACATTTATTCAATAACTCACAAACATAGACATGATACAATCATCTCTATGATTGCCTCTAGATCATATCACCAACATTTTGAACATAAGTCATATCAATAAATAAGATAGTCGGATTGCTCTCTCTCTCTCTCTCTCATATCTTTCTCCATTGTTCATATACTTTTGCTATTGCTAATTGTTTGTGTTATTGTCGCTTGCTAGTTGTGTTGATTGGTTATTGGATCGCTCGACAACACTATTTATTCAACATGTTATCAGCATGACTGCTTTGCAGGCCACGGTATGTTGTCGAATTCGACTGTCGTCCCTACTTCTAGTAGCAAGTATAATTTTTTAGATTGTTTGTATCTATATTCTTTACTTTCATTTGCTCAAATCGATGTCACTCTCTTGATCGGTCCTGTCCTAAGGTATAACGCTAGTCGACGCAATCGGTGAGTTAGCAGTTCACTTCTCCATGCGTGACATGTGCATGGAGATGGTCCATTTTGTGAGTTTGAACATCGTCCGTATGAACCGTAGATGTGTTTGTCGTTCTTCTGTTTCAATCTAATGAAACTTAGCACTGCAAGTCGATCCTAGCACAAACGATTCCTGTGCATGTGCAGTCGTATGCACGCCCACATCATCGCCGACCCGAATGCTAGCACCTACCGCCAGCCAGTACACCACCGCTCCTGATCGCGATGGCCCATCGCCACCACACTCTGCTTCGATCGCGCCTGGCTGCACGTGCATGTGCCGCTAACTCTGACTGCGTGGGCCCGAACACCGTTGTAAACCCTGTGCGCGTCATCGCCCACAAGCAAGTGCGCCACCACCTTCGGCTTCGTACCCGTGTTAGATAGCACGCCGCTGCAGCCGATAGTGTTGTCCGCCTCCGCCAGTGTCCTCCGTCTATCGCGACCACACACTCGAACACATTGCGTCGCGTTGTCTTCCGCCGCCTCAGCTCCTCATGACGATTCGCCGACCACCGAATCGTCACCGTCACCCGCACGCACCATAGTCAACTTGTGCATGCGGCCACAACAGCCAGCGCATCGCTCACGTGAAAGCATTGGCTGCCACTTTACTATGGTTCCACCGCTGTTGTATTGCCAACCTCCACCGTCATTGTGCCCAGGGTGGATGAAGAATCTAGACCCGCCATTATGTGTTAATGGAGTTTTGGTTATTAATGACAAATCTATTTATGAGACTAACACTCTTTTCGATATACCTATTGTTTAGTCTCAGTCGGATTTAAACATCAAAGAGGTATGCATTCAACAACATCTTATTATATCTTCTTGCATTCCTCGGATCCAATATATAGGTTGAACTTCACCAAAAAGGAAAACTTGTATATATGCATATGTTCTTGCATAGCTCATTGTGTTTGCTCTAGCTCAACTTAACATGTTGCCTATATTTGCGAATGCGTTTTGCAAATAGTTGTGGTTCATGGTTATTCCTTCTAGCATGCGACTCTTGTTTGCGAATGTGTTTTGCAAACGGTTTAAGTCCATGTACCTTATTCCTTGTGGTGATGATTCTAAAAGTCGGCAAAATGTGTTTTTGTGACTTGTTGAGAATCTAGCTTTCATCTCTTGTGTACATGTTGCATCAATTTGGAAAATATGTTTTGCAAATTGAGTTGAAGCAAATGTACAATGTTTGATCTCGATCTTGGTATTCGCCGTGATCGACCGCCTCGTAGCGATCGACCGGTGGTAGCGGTCTGACCGCCATGGGTTGGGCGGTCTGACCGATTCTCGTGTGTACCGGGAGTTTAAAACGGTACTACCGGAGTGCGGTAGTACCGGGAGTTTGAAACGGTACTACCGGAGTGCGGTAGTACCGATATTTGTTTGGCGGTACGTATTTTTCAGAGGAGATGTTTTCTGGTCTTCTCGGTGCTTTGGTTGAGCGGTCTGACCGGCCCCTCTGGCGGTCGGACCGGTGTGAGCGGTCTGACCGGCCATTGGTTGGCGGTCAGACCGATTGTGAGTCCAATGGCTAGTTTTATAGCCGTTGGCGCTTAGCGATCCGACCGCCATTAGTTGGCGATCGACGGTTTTGTCCAGATTCTCGAATCTTCTCCCAACGACTAGTTTTTGTGTGTGGGCTATAAATACCCACCTTAGCCGTGTGAGGAAAAAGAGCTGGTGCCCCCATTGAGTTACTTTGAGCTAAGAGCAAGCCCTCTACTTCCATTTGTGCATGTGTTGCACTTGTTGAGGTTTGAAAGACAAATCCTATTGCATGTGTTGCATTAGGTGGTGGATTTAGTATCCACGAGTGCTTTGACACTTGATTGGTTCAAGTGAAAGTTAGAGACTTGTTACTCTTGGTGTTTGCCGACACCTAGACGGCGTGGAGGCGTCGTGCGTCGGTGATCTTCTCAAGTGAAGCTTGTGAGAAGACCCGAGCGTTTGTGAGTGGCTTGGTGCTCGCCATCTCCGGAGTGGAGTAAGAGCAACCCTAGTGGAGCGAGGTGTTTGATACCTCGGAGGAAGGCTCAATTGGTGGAGCCGGCCCAATTGGTTTGGGTTTCCCTCAACGTGGATTATGGGAGATCGGCAAGTCTCCGACCACCACGGTAAAACATCGTTGTGTCACGTGTGTTTCTTGTTATTAGCTTTCATATGCTTTATATTGTGCAATTTACATTCATTGTATAATTGCTTATTCATTTGTATGATTGCTATCTTGTATGTGCTTAATTAATCATATCTTTAGTTGATAGCTTACAAGTCTTTACTAAATTGCTCTATTTATTGTTGACTTGTATTGTTGGTACACTTAGTGAACTTAGTTGATTTAGGCTAAACCGAATTGATATTTAACTTCCGCATTAGAAATCGGTTTTAGCGCATAAAAGTTTTAAAACGCCTATTCACCCCCTCTAGTCGGCCTACTCGATCTTACAAGTGGTATCAGAGTTTGGTCTCTCATTTATTAGACTGAACCGTCTAGAGAGTAAAGGATGGCGACTAGAGATTTTATGCACCTAGGTGAGACACCTAAATTTGATGGCACAAATTATGCACATTGGAAAATCCGCATGTCATATTATTTTAAGGTCATGGGCCTAAATATATGGCGGATTGTAGATGTTGGCTTTTCTCCTCCATTGGATAGGCTTGATCCAACAATTGAGGAAGAGAAATGCTTACATCTCGACGCTCAAGCAATTAACGCCTTATTTAGTGCCTTGAGTGTAGATGTGTTTGATGCCATATGCGATCACGAGAACGTTCATGAGATGTGGACCCATCTTCAGGAATATTATGAAAGGTCCACTTCCATAAGTAATAATCGCATAAAAGAATGGACGTCGGGAAAAGAATGCTCAATCTCAAACTCCGTCAACGAAGAATCCTCAACAACATGTACTTCAACAAATGAGGATTATATGCAAGAATGGATGTCGGGAGAAGAATGCTCAACATCAAACTCCAACAATGATGAGATCACAACCCCCTCCACATCAACTCATTGCCTCATGGCTAAAGGTAATAAGAAGGTAAATAATGATGATGAAAATAATCCTTCTTATGATGAGTTGATAGATATGCTAGAAGATCTAAATGAATATTTAGGAATGGAGAAATCTAAATTCAAAGTTTTGAAGAAAGAACATGTCTTACTCCAAAATAATTATGATGTTCTAAAAGATGAACATGAAAAGCTCATCCTAAATGAATATACTAGCTCCAAGGTGGATATAGGTGTAACATGTAATCTAATAGATGATTTGCCTTGCATAACTCCTATTTCTTGCAACTCATCTAAAGTTAGCATATCCACGTCTTGTGATGATTTAATTGATATGCCTTGTAGCACTTGTGAGAATGCTTCTATTTCCTCTATGCTTGTTGAAACTAATCTTGTAGAGGAAAACAAAATGCTCAAGGCCCAAGTCGCAAATTTGAAAAATGACTTGGATAGAAGCCACAAAGGAAAGACCACTCTTGATGATATCTTGAGCAAGCAACGAAGCTCAAATGACAAGAGTGGAATCGGCTTCACTCCCAAGAAAAGGGAAAATAGTAAGATGAGACACAATCAAAGACACAACAAGAACATCAAGTGCTTTAATTGACATCAAAAGGGTCACCTCTCCTCCAAATGCCCTAACAAGGAAGATTATAAGAGAGGACTTGGTTTCATCGCCAAGAAGAAGGTGAAGAGCATCCTAAAGCAAAAAGGGAAGATATACACAAATATCAAATGCTTTGGATGTTATGAGAAGGGACACATTGCCTCGGTGTGTCCAAATCAAAAGGATGTCAAGCCAAGACATTCAATGAAGAGGCAAGACGACAATGAGCAAGATAAGAAGACATTAAGGGGAAGCAAAAGCCCTACTTGCTACAATTGCTGGGAAAAGGCATATTTTAGTAAGGATTGTCCCAAAGGTATCACTCCTAAGCCAACTCTTTATAATGAAAATTATTTGCTTAGGAAGGATAGAAATGGAAATGTGTTTGCCAAGATTGTTAGTTCACATAAATGCATTGCTAAGGCCATATGGGTGCCCAAATCTATTGTGACTAATATTCATGGACCCAACCAAGTTTTGGGTACCAAATGCGCTTAAAAGCTTAATAGGTACTTGGAGATGCATTGGAGGTTTTGGCTCACACATAAAGAGGTGGATTCCACCATATGTTAATATTGGAGCCAAGCTTGAGGATAATCACATCATATCATAAGACAATGCTATTTCGGTAACAAGTACTTACATTGAAGTATCTAGACCATTTACCTTGTGTAGGTTGCATTCATGAAAATCTTATGAAAAGGGTTGTTCTTGCTCTCGTGCTTAATTTTGTTTATTCGTATCTTGAGCAAGATGGTTGTGGCACATTAAGGGGGAGTGCTAAGTAATGATCATGTATATCACATCCCTATGTGTGCCCAAATTAATTAAGTGCTAATAATGTTTTTCAAAATTAAGCTATTAAGCCAAAAGTCAAAAATTTGAAATTATAAGTATATCCTTTGAAAAATTAGTTGCAAAATATATACAAATGCATTTCAAAGGTTTACCAAAGGTTTTAGCTTAAGAAAAAGCTATTTTAAATGAAAATGAGTTTCTATCCAAAATTCTAGATCATAGAATCTTGTTTTTGATCTAAACTAGATTTTTATGTAAAATCTATTATAAAAGGAATTTCATCTTCGTCTCAAAAGGAACATCCTAGAGTTGGTTATTCTAAACACTTTTCGTATTCAAATGATCTCCAAAAGACCAACTCATCAAAGGTTATTCGATTTCGAAACTCATTCAAAATACTAGCTTAACCATAAAAGTCACTTTCTAGCACTTAAGTGAGTTTAGCCATTTGAACCTAAATTATTCAAATAAATAGGTCCATGATGGTATTTATGACTCATACATGCAATTAGATGCTTTAGTTTACCTCAAATGCTCAATTTGGCTCGTTTTGTGAAAGTTCTCGAAAATGCGATTTCATTTGCGAAAACAAAAGGTTATTTTATAAAAACTATTTGAGGGTTGGATTTTAAAGGGCTATATAAGTTGGAAATGCTCCAAAGTTATTTGTTTGATTGATTGTGTAAAAATTTGGAGCAAATTACAACAATTCAATCAATTCTCAAAATCTAGTACTGAACTGTTTGTCAGTTTCAGTCATTACTGGTCTGACCGGCCGTCCAAGCGGTCGGACCGATGAAATCGGTCGAACCGCCATGCCCAGCGGTCTGACCGGTTTTGCGTGGAGTGTTTAACTTCCACTCGAAAGTATTCTTCCTCACTTCCTCCTCAAACCGAAAACACTTTTCTCTCTCTCTTTCGGCCGGCTTCTCCTCTAGGATCTCGGATCCACCTCTCCGGCCGGTGCTTTTGTGGTTTGAGGTAACCTAGATCCTCTCCCTCACCTCCTCTCTCTATTCCACGGTTTAATTTGAGTTTTAAGTCAATTAATCTCAAATGCCATGGAATCCTAGGTGAAGGTGTATTTTGAAACCCGGCTATTTGTTTCTTAATTGCTTCAAGGGATCATCTCCTTGGATTAATCTCTTCATTCCTAGCCGTGACAATGCCGGTCAAGAGGACTGCGTCTCGTCATGCACCTCCTTCCCCCATAGAAGATGAAAACATGGAGGATGTAGAAGAAGAAGGAGAAGAGGAAGAAAATAACAGTGATGACAGCAACAGTGACAATAACAGCAGTGACAATGAGTATGAGGATGATGATGATGATAAGAATGAAGATGTTGCTCCTGATCAGAGTCAATTTATTGGACTTGATGTGTCAACCATCAAAAGTGAACAGTATACAATTCTGAGGCACATTAATCAGTTCAGATTTTCAAGAAATGCCACCATGGGTATGTTCCACACATTGTTTCACCAGCATGTCTATCAGATCATTTATGCTAAGAAAAAGTTTGCTAATCATCGCTTTGTGAAGTGGAGCTACATTGGCAAGAATCCAATCTACAATGGGTTGCTTAGATTGTTTAGAGCTGTTAGATTGGAATCTTTGGTCTCTTTATAGTGCAACTTTCATGCAAAAGCCATCAGACAGTTTTATGCTACAGTCTTTGTTTCTCCTGATCATGATCATCTTGAATGGATGACTGGACATCAAAAATTGGAAGCTACCAAGGATGACTTCATAAGTGCCCTGAGTCTAGGAGATTCAAGTGATCTAAAGGTACATCTTCAGGAATCTCTTGACCTAACTCAGGTAGATGAATTTTATGATCGAGCAAATCAGTTTGTGCGAGGAAGAGTAACTGGACTTCTTCCCTTGCCCAGTGTTATTAATAGGATCATGAGAGCATCATTCTTTCCTAGGAGTGGGAATAATGATGAGATACATGGGCGTGCCTGGAATGTGATCAAGTATATTATGGATGGCACGAGATTTGATGTTATGGATTTGATTATTAGAGAGATTGTTACCTCCAAGGGAGACAAGACCAAGAGTATTTATTTTACTCCCTATATTATGAAGCTTATTCAGAGCAAGATAGACTTTGATCAGGACTGTGACATGGAGCATAAGGAGTACAGACCTAGAGATACTCCTCCTCAGGTGCCTCCTCCACCTCCTCTTCAGCATCAGGGACAGGGATCATCCTCTCAGGGACATCCAGGACAGCAGGGTCCTCAGGAGCAGGATGCAGTTCTGGCAGCTATCTTGCGCCTTCAGACGAGCATGGATGCTAGGTTTGATCGCATAGATGCAAGATATGATCAGATGCATGCAGAGACTTCAGCTAGGTTGGATACTTTGGACTTGAGGGTCAGTCGTATGGATGCGAGACTCACAGAGTATCATCAGCAGCATGTACCAGTTGTTTATCAGAGGTTTGGGAGTCGTCGACATACATCTTCAGGCGTTCAGCAGGACGATCTTCAATAGACCTTGTATTGTGGGATAAGCTGTAGGTTATCTTTTGTTATCTGTTATGCGCTTATTGAACCCTGTATGATCTTAATTGTTGTCAGACACTTTGGATATGTGATTGTTAATGTTATGGATTATGCTTATTATCCTTGTCTGAATTATGTTATTGAATCCTTATTGTTGTTGCATGAATATTCTTATCTTGATTATAAATTGTCATGCTTCCTTGGATTCATTGTTTAGAGAAAACTCCGTCAAAATTTCATAAAATCTTCTTGTGCATGTATTCCTTTCAGATCTTAAATGCACATGTTTAGGGGGAGTTTTATCTCTGTTTGGTTCTTGGTTACAGAATCTTTCAAAAATCTCTTAAGAACCCAACCTATCTTTAAAAAGGGGAGAATGTTTATTTGATCTAAATAAAATGTCTTCTCTTGCCAAGCTCTTGATTATGCAAAATCTTTTATTTTGCTTAAGGTTGATTTGAATTTTTTGGTGATTAATGCCAAAAGGGGGAGAATGATGGATCAATATCTTTCCACATTTGGTTGTGTATCAAAAATTTTACATATCTCCTTCGCATGCTTAAAGAATACTTTATATGCATGATTTACATTTCAATAGCTTAATTACATGATATATGTTGATAATATTCAAATGTTGCTATTGACAAAGGATTTGTCATCAATTACCAAAAAGGGGGAGATTGAAGAATCTAGACCCGCCATTATGTGTTAATGGAGTTTTGGTTATTAATGACAAATCTATTTATGATACTAACACTCTTTTCGATATACCTATTGTTTAGTCTCAGTCGGATTTAAAGATCAAAGAGGTATGCATTCAACAACATCTTATTATATCTTCTTGCATTCCTCGGATCCAATATATAGTTGAACTTCACCAAAAAGGAAAACTTGTATATGTGCATATGTTTTATCTACACACTCGTGTATGCACGCATTTAGGGGGAGTTCAATCTATATTTTGTGATTTCATTAGTATTGATCCATATTCCTTTGTCCACATATATTAAGGATCTTTACCTTGAAATATATCCTTGAATATATTTAACTTGTGTAGTTAATATATTCATATGAGTATATGCAACTTGTGTAAGTTTATATATACTCATATCCTTGAATATATGCAACTTATGTAGTTCGTATATATTCATATGGGCATATGAGACTTGCGTAGTTCATATATGCTCATGTATCTTTTGAGTATACATAACTTTTGTAGTTTATATATACTCATACTAATTACATTCAATTATCTGTAATTATGTTGGTTGTCATAAATTACCAAAGAGGGAAATATTGTTGTATCTTGTCCCACCATTATTGGTTAATGGTATGTTGTGGTAATTAATGACAATCACCTTGTGGAACTAACAATTTTCTATGAGTTGGTGAAATAGGCTATGTTCCATGTGATTGAAGACTTCGGATGATGTCATAAGTTGATCATCATCAAGTCAAGTGTTTGAAGAAAAAGAATATCGTCATGTGTTGATGATATCAAGAGAAGAACATCATCATGGGTTGATGATATTGAAGTGAAGAGCTTGGAGTAAAGGAGATGATCATGAGTTGATCATCAAGACAAGAAGAATCCATCATGTGTTGATGGAGGTCAAGTGAAGAGTGCATCATGAGTTGATGTATGTCAAGACTTGAAGCAAGGATATGCATCATCAAGCTTCAAGTGGTTGCGCAAGGAAAAGGTATGACTAGCTAGGGCTAAGGATTTGTTCCTAGTCTTTTACCGGTCTCGGTGTTTGGTTGGAGACCGGATTGCTAGAATAGGTTGCCGTACTATTAAGAGGGGGTCTTAATTAGTAACTTGAGTTAGTCATGTGTTGATAGCTCATTGTGTTTGCTCTAGTTCAACTTAACATGTTGCCTATATTTGCGAATGCGTTTTGCAAATAGTTGTGGCTCATGGTTATTCCTTGTAGCATGTGACTCTTGTTTGCGAATGTGTTTTGCAAACGGTTTAAGTCCATGTACCTTATTCCTTGTGGCGATGATTCTAAAAGTCGGCAAAATGTGCTTTTGTGACTTGTTGAGAATCTAGCTTTCATCTCTTGTGTACATGTTGCATCAATTTGACAAATATGTTTTGCAAATTGAGTTGAAGCAAATGTACAAAGTTTGATCTCAGTCTCGGTGACTGCTGGCGGTCTGACCGCCTCTGGTAGCGGTCTGACCGGTGGTAGCGGTCTGACTGCCATGGGTTGGGCGATCTGACCGATTCTTGTGTGTACCGGGAGTTTGAAACGGTACTACCGGAGTGCGGTAGTACCGGGAGTTTGAAACAGTACTACCGGAGTGCGGTAGTACCGATATTTGTTTGGCGGTACGTATTTTTCAGAGGAGATGTTTTCTGGTCTTCTCGGTGCTCTCGTTGAGCGGTCTGACCGGTGTGAGCGGTCTGACCGGCCATTGGTTGGCGGTCAGACCGATTGTGAGTCCAACGGCTAGTTTTATAACCGTTGGCGCTTGGGCGGTCCGACCGGCCATTAGTTGGCGGTCTGACCGGTTTTGTCCAGATTCTCTGGAATCTTCTCCCAACGACTAGTTTTTGTGTGTGGGCTATAAATACCCACCTTGGCCGTGTGAGGAAAAAGAGCTGGTGCCCCATTGAGTTACTTTGAGCTAAGAGCAAGCCCTCTACTCCCATTTGTGCATGTGTTGCACTTGTTGAGGTTTGAGAGGCAAATCCTATTGCATGTGTTGCATTAGGTGGTGGATCTTCTCAAGTGAAGCTTGTGAGAAGACCCGAGCGTTTGTGAGTGGCTTGGTGCTCGCCATCTCCGGAGTGGAGTAAGAGCAACCCTAGTGGAGCGAGGTGTTTGATACCTCGGAGGAAGGCTCAATTGGTGGAGCCGGCCCAATTGGTTTGGGTTTCCCTCAACGTGGATTATGGGAGACCGGCAAGTCTCCGACCACCACGGTAAAACATCGTTGTGTCACGTTTGTTTCTTGTGATTAGCTTTCATATGCTTTACATTGTGCAATTTACATTCATTGTATAATTGCTTATTCATTTGTATGATTGCTATCTTGTATGTGCTTAATTAATCATATCTTTAGTTGACAGCTTACAAGTCTTTACTAAATTGCTCTATTTATTGTTGACTTGTATTGTTGGTGTACTTAGTGAACTTAGTTGATTTAGGCTAAACCGAATTGATATTTAACTTCCGCATTAGAAATCGGTTTTAGCGCATAAAAGTTTTAAAACGCCTATTCACCCCCCTCTAGTCGGCCTACTCGATCTTACAGTGGATCCTGTAAAGCCCAATTGGGTGCACAGGACACCAGGTCCAAAATCCTTTTTTAGATATAGCCCATATATATGTAATGTGGACACCTCTAGCCCAACATGAGGGGACACCCCAGGATGTAACCCAACGTGGCCAGCCGGTAGAGCCCACGACCTAGCTAACTTGCAGGCGTGCGGCTGCCGACCCAACATGGCAATTGGCAAGCCTGCCAAGCCGATAGCCATCGTGAGGGCTGAGGGGCATATGGAGGGTGAGGAACACGCAGAACGCAGTCACGCCGTCGGGATCGAATTTACACATGTGAAATTGTCTGTGTATTCTGAACTAGTCTCATGATCAGTAACTAGCTTACATAGTGAAACAATGATAAAATACCATCTATTCAACGATTTAACTAAAAATGTAGCAACATAGCAAATAGTAATAACTGGATCTTATAGTCAACGTTTACTTAACTTCCCACGCAGGGTATAAGAAGAAACAAATGAAACTCTTGCAGCGGAAATGAAACTTGGGGTGGCCATTCGACATGCCCGTAGGCAATCAAGTGGAGAACACATCCTATTTTGCAAGGCTTCAAAGAACTCCTCCCCGTAGAACTCTTGAGTAGCTTGACTTTTTTCAACTGAGCATCAAAGTTTAAAACCGTGAGTACGTAAAGTACTCAACAAGTCATAGAGAACAGTGTGCAATTAATATTCATGTAAGGCTTGATCAAAAGAATAGTTGTATGGTTCTTTTGCAACAAGCAAGTATTGACAGTAAATACAGTAAGTAGATTGTAAAGGATAATTGAAAAGAAAATAAATAAATAGAGTAAATTTCATTGAAACAACCAGTGAATCTTTCATTCACTTTCCAACCAAACTACCAATGAATATCCCATCGACCAAGTGAACATCATATTCACCAAGTAAACACCTCATTCACCTTCTAAATATATTTTTTTTATAAAAATTCTACCCCTCATGTGAAATCCTTGAGCATTGTTCATAATCGGGGACACGATTGTTTAAACAATTTTAACTCTGTAAAGGTTATACAGCTTTACCCATAAGAGATAAATCAACTTAAAATGTACGTCACACACTTCCATAGGTGCGCGACTAAGTGATTATCACAAAGCCTTTACAAAACTCCTTCTCAACCCAGTTCTGCCAGCTAAGGTTTCAACACTGAAAGTCATCACGACCAGACAAGGCCTCCCTCTTGCGCTATTGTGAATATCCATCCCAGAACCCACGCTTCCAAAAACAGAACTAGAGTTGAGACATTACTAATTAATTAGCCAAGTCCATCACACACCGGACATATGGTTGTACGATATAGCCCAGTTCAATAGCACACAAGATTAAGTCCTTGATAATTACTCACGTGAGTCTACCTTATCCCAAAAGTGCTAATTGCACCCCCTTTACTGCACGGTCACTTGTCTCAGCGTAAAACTATTTTGTTTAACCAAACCAATGACAATTCTAGCCATGACACAAAATTTTATAATAGTGGCATCGCACCACAACTTGTACAATGGTAGAATCGCACCACAGTTGCACAACAGTGGTATCGCAACACAATTCTATATCTCATTTAGTCAAATTAACATTATTGAACACGTGGCATAAGCCCATCGTATAACTAAGCATGACTAAGCATCTCTACAATAACCCATGATGGTGATACAAATATGTCCAACTAATAATGACCATCCTATGGTGACAAAGGTTTCATGGTATTCAAATAATCAATGGTGGCATAATTACAACTAGGTGACTAACTACTCCCAAAAGAAGTTGATACAAAAGTAGCATGCAATTTAATATAAAACAAGAGACGACATTTGAAAACATAGTTTCAATATATCAATGGATTACTACTTACCTTGGCTTTACTCAGTTACCACCCTTTGGTCTTCAAATCTTGTTCCTGCTCCCGCTCCTTGAAAATCCTTATCTAAACGAGAGAGAGATGCCTTATAAGGCCTCCATTGGAGATGTTCAAACCATCTCAAGCGATGTTGGACAAGCTTCTCTTCAATTGGTGCTACCCCCACCCTATCATGTATATCCTCATTGCGGATTCGATCTCACCTTGTGTGGCCACATATCCACCGCAGCATCCTCATCTCCGCTACACTCATCTTCTGTATATGTTGTCTTTTAGTCGCCTAGCATTCTGCTCCATATAGCATCATAGGTCTAATCGCCGTCCTATAGAACTTACTCTTTAACTTTTAAGAGACTTTTTTGTCACACAGGACACCCGATGCTTGGCTCCATTTCACCCACCCCGCTCTAATCCTGTGGCTCACGTCTTCATCAATCTCTCCGTCTCGCTGTAGCATCGATCCCAAATATCAAAACGTGTCCTTCCTAGGCACTACTTGTCCGTCTAGCCTAACATCTCCATCATCTGCCTCGGCACCGCTGAAATCACACTTCATATACTTAGTTTTAGTCCTACTAAGTCTAAAGCCCTTCGATTCTAAGGTCTTCCTCCACATCTCTAGATTCCTATCGACACCTATCCTACTCTCATCAACTAACACTACATCATCAGTGAAAAGCATACACCAAGGGATATCTCCTTGTATGTCCCGTGTGACCTCGTCCATCACTAAGGCAAAAATGTATGAGCTCAACATTGACCCTTGGTATAGTCTTATTTTAATAGGGAAATCACTAGTATCACCACCACATGTTCTGACATTAGTCACAACATCTTGGTACATATCCTTAATTAGGGTAACATACTTTGTTAGGACTTTTTTTTTCTTTGAAACGCCCACCACATGACCATTCTTGGCACTTTATCATAGGCTTTCTCCAAGTCGATAAACGCTATGTGCATATCCTTCTTTTGCTCCATATACCTCTCTATCAACTGTCATGTTACGAAAATCACCTTCGTGGTCGACCTCTTTGGCATAAAACCAAATTGGTTTGTCGTCACGCTAGTTACTCTTCTTAAACGGTGCTCGATTACTCTCTCCCAAAGCTTCATTATGTGGCTCATGAGCTTAATTCCTCTATAATTAGTACAACTTTGAATGTCTCATTTATTTTTAAAAATTGGTACTAATGTGCTCCTCCGCCACTCGTTAGGCATCTTGCTCGACCTAAAAATGCTATTGAATAAATTAGTTAGCCAAACGATCGCCACTTCTCCCAAGCATTTCCACACCTCGATTAGAATGTTATCAGGCCCCAATGCCTTACCCACTTTCATCCTTTTTAAGGTCTCTCTTACTTCCGACTTCTGGATTCTTCGAACAAACCGCCTATCGGTGTCATCAAAAGCATCATCCAGTTCAATCATACTATCGTCATTGTTATGATTGAACAGCTCATCAAAGTAATCTCTCCACCTATCCTTGATCTCATCGTCTTTCACCAAAAGTCTATTAGTGTCGTCTTTGATGCATTTAACTTGGTTGAAATATCTCGTCTTCCTTTCTCGAAGTTTAACCATTTTGTAAACATCCTTCTCGCCCTCCTTTGTACTTAGCTTTTGGTAAATTTCCTCAAAGGCCTTGCCTCGTGCCTCACTCACCGCTTTCTTTGCCTTCTTTTTTGCTGCTTTGTATTTCTGTACATTGTTGTCGCTCCTATCACGATGCATATGCTTATAGCATGTCTTCTCCTCCTCGATAGCCTTTTGCACTTCATCGTTCCACCACTACGTGTCTTTAGGTTCGCATCTTGTCACTCGGGTCACTCCAAGCACCTCCATAGCCACCTTCCTAATGTGAGATGTCATCTCTGTCCACTACTATTCGCTTCTCCCACGTTCCATATCCCTTCCGCGATCATCCTGTCCTTAAACACCTGCGAGGCGTCTCCTTTGAGTTTCCACCACTTCTTCCTCGTGGCTCTAGCGACCTTAGCATGTCGAACTAGTGTCCTAAAACGAAAGTCAGAGAGTACCAACTTATGTTGCTGGACAACACACTCTCCAGGTATAATCTTACAGTCTATGCAGGCTCATTTGTCCTCCCTCCTAACATGGACAAAATTGATTTAGCTAGAATGCTGACCACTACTAAAGGTAACTAGATGAGAATGTCTATTTCTAAAAAAAAAAGGTATTAGCTATTATGAGATCATAGGCTACTGCAAAGTTTAAGATATCTTCCCCCTCTTGGTTCCTATCACTATAACCAAAACCCCCATGCCCCCTTTGAAACCCCCACTAGTTGTACCGATATGACCATTGAAATCGCCTTCTAAGAAAAGTTTCTCACTATTAGGCACATTTCTAACCATATCATCTAGGTCTTCTCAAAATTGCCTCTTAGCGGTCTCATCTAGACCTACTTGTGGAGCATATGCACTAACAATATTCAAAAACAAGTCACCAAATATTAGCTTGATTAGGATAATCCTATCCCCTTGTCTCCTCACGTCGACAACTCCGCTCTTGAGGCGCTTATCGATTAAGATGCCCACTCTATTCCTGTTTCGTTCTGTTCTAGTATACCGCAACTTATAGCTAGTATACTCCACCTCCTTCACCTTTTGACCCATCTATTTAGTCTTTTGAATGTACAAGATATTTACACGTCTCTTAATCGCCGTATGAACTAACTCTCTTAACTTACCTGTTAAGGACCCTACATTCCAACTATCCAGACGGATCATACTCTTCTCGACTAGCTTCCTTGCCCCTTGCACTCATCGAGTAAAGTGCGAAGACCCTTGCATATTTTCCACTACATCCGGGCGACGACATAGCGTGTCACTAAGGGAGTGACGTCCTGACCCTTTCTCATTTATCACCACACCTGGGTTCCGATATGGCGCGTCGCTGAGAGGGTTACGCCCCAACGAATTATCAATTTTGGGTTTCATTCCATGAAAAGGTGACTTGATTTTTACGTTGGTTCGCCGAGCCTAACACAACCATTCTCCTTTTTTCTAGCTTGGGACAGGCTACGTAGAAAACTACAGGCGGAGTTATGTAATATTTTGGTTTGGATGCCTTCTATACCTAAAGATGTAAATTAGTTGGGCATTTATGTTTTGAGCTTTTTATCCATATTCCATATACGTAGTTGGTTATAAGAAATTCCCAAATTACTTTGAAGAAACAAAAATAATGCAGGTAGGACCGTTTAAATGCACATTGTAGACGAGTGTAGACACCATTGGATTCACCTTCAGATTAGTGCCATTATCCATTTAGGGTTCATCGACGCCTCTAGCTATATAAGCGGCCAGTGGCACGGCCGCACGGGTGTACGAAAATTTACAATAAAAGTTGCGATTAGTAATTTCTTTAGTCAATTTCCCCATAATTTAATAAAAACTGAGTCGTATGTACCAAAAGAAGGCCATGCTAAAAAATCTGATCCAACCAGCTTATGGCTAAAATGATAAGGTACGAGTGAGTAATTAAAATTTTGGTGAGGCAAGCTGGCCTCCTGCCAAACACACCATATATGACCAATTTGAAAGTATGACACATAAATGAGCAAATCCCAGAAATTGGAAAGAATTAGAGAGAAAAAAATTTACAAGTAGAAAACTCAAAACTACCAGAGAACGTGTCGCGGTGGTACAAGATTGCGAGTGCATATATATTAACTGTTTTAACTTATGCATGAAACCAATGTTTGCATCAGTACCTATAAAACACCTTGAGGCCAGGTTCCTTGGAGGTATCGTTTGCGTGATTAAGATGACAAACTTGGTAATGGTATGGACACCCTTGTTCTCGAATCATTCTAGCCCCTCGCAGGCGCTTTTGATGCCTTCACAGTTGCAGTTGCTTAGACGGCTAGTATCGTGACCACTCGCAAATTACCAATGACATGAACTCCAGACTATTACAACTGGTAGCTAATATCTATAACATGATTAACATCACAAATCTCGTGGACCTACTCCGACTCTACAATCCCAACCACTCGCTAGCAAAGGGGCTCTTGGCGTTCCTTAGCTTACATGCTCATAGACCTGGGCACTGGGCCGGGGCTTTTCGGGCTGGCCCAGGGCACAGCCGGCCCGGCACGGCGGAGGCCCAGCCCGGCACGAATATTGTTAGGGCCGTGCCGGCACGGCACGCAACCTAGGGCCGTCTTTGGCCGGCTCGCCGCGACGACAGCGACGCGGCGGCGACGCCGCCACGGCGTGCTTGGGCCGACGCGGCACGATCGGGCAGTCGGCACGAAGACGGCGCGCGCGCGAGGCACGGTCACACGGCAGGGCGCGCTGCCGCACGGCCGCACCCGGCCAGCCGGCACTACCCACCGGGCTAGGCGGCCAGCGCCTCGGCCTCAGTCGCGCTCGCACCTGAACGCCGGCGCCTCGGCCACAAACAAAAAATTGAACGCAAGAAACCGAATAAAACCACACAAAAAAAATTGATCATCAGTCATTCATCAGTTCATCACCATTCACCATCACCAATCACCAGTTCACCACTCCAATCCCAATTCCCAAATCAAGCATTGCAAAAAAAAAAAAAAAATAGACGGGAGGCGGGGAGGGCATCCTTGGCCCTTGGCGCGCCGGAGGGCGTCATGGCGGGTGAGCCTGGCGAGGAGGGCGGCGAAGGCGCGATCGGCGGTTGTGGCGAGCGTGTTGACGCCGCCGTTGTACTTGATGAAGTAGGCGCTCTGGACCGCCTTGATGAGCCCGACCCCGTCCCCTACATCACCGAGCTGAGCACCCGCGTGGCGCGGCTCGAGGCCGAGGCGAGGCAGGCGGCCACCGCGAGGTGGGAGCCCAGCGACCTCCAGATCTGTGACCTCCGCCGCCGCCGCCTTCCTCGGCGCATCCGACAGGAGGGAGAGGGGGAGCCGGGGGAGGCGAAGCTCCAGAGGAGGCTAATGGAGGGAGAGAGAGAGAGAGAGAGGGAGATGAAGAAAGGCAAATCAAGAATATGAGAGAGAGGGAGCCGGCCATTGGAGAGGCCGAGAGGGAGGCGTGGCCGCGTGGGGAGAGCCGTTGGGGGGCCTGGCCCGACCAGAGAAGGGAGGGAGGCGGACGGAGAGGAGAGGGGAGCCGACCGTTGGAGAGGGAGGCGTGGCGTGGCAGAGGGGAGCCGACCGTTGGGCTTGGGGGGCGATGGATACCGGAGAGGGAGGAGGTAATGCGGCGTGGGCGAGATGGCCGTTGGGAGTCCTGGGCTCCTGGCCTCCTGGGGAGTTGGGGCGGCGATGGAGACCGGAGAGAAAGAGGAGAGGATGCGGTTGCGTGCGGCAGTGTGGCCTGTGGGATGGGATGGGAGAGTGGGAGACTATGGGAGGATGGGACTGTGGCCTTCGGATGCGGCAGTGTGTGCCAGCCTGACTGTCTGTCAATGTATATGTGTTGTGCGTGTGTCAGTGTTTTGCAGAGAGACGTTGTAGTTGAATTCTTGGGGATACGAGTTCACGCCTCTTCTTCGTGAATCCTTACTGTCTATAAATTCTCTCCCTCTCCTCGTTTGTTCACCGCACCACACATCTTTTCTTGTGTTCTCTCTTTGCTCTCTATTTGATCTCTCTTTTCTCTCTAAATTCTAGTATTTCAGTATGTTTGGAAAGAAGAAAATAGCAGGGCAGAGTGGGAGAGCACGCCCTCGCACTCCTAGTCCTCCTCCCGTAGAAGAAGTGCAAGAGCAAGGGATCGATCCTCGCCAGCTCTCCCCGGGCATGGGAGACTATGGTATGGATGATCAACATATGGACGGAACGGAGGGCTTCGAGGATGCCCATGTCTCCACTCCGAACGTCTCCACCCCGGTCGTCGGGGCCAGTGCAACGGTGCATGCAACGAGTGGAAGCTCCGGCGGCCGACGTGCATGGTGTTGGAAGCATATGGAGTACAACATAGAAACAGAAGACGGGCGTCAGGTACCTTATGCCACATGTAAATATTGTCATACTAAATTGTCTGCACGTTCAGGTGGAGGTACAGGTCATCTCAAGCGACACGCGCAAGCGTGTTTGAAGAAGATAGCGGCTGGACGGACGCAAGGAAGGAACGTCCAGACCCAGCTTAACTTTGGCCCCGATGGTTCGGTAGGTACATGGATGTACGACCCTTAGGTAGCTAGAGACGAAATTGCTAGATATATAGTTACTGAGGATCTTCCGATTAGGACGGGCGAAAGCTCTAGTTTCGAAAGAATGATCCAACGTGGTTTTTGCCCGCAATACCGACACGTAAGTAGGAGAACAACTGCGCGAGACATAATAGAACTCTACAAACGTAAACTGTCTAGTTTGAAAGAAAACTTCCTGAAAGTTACCTTTTCTTTTGCTTTAACCTTCGATATATGGACTTCATCTCACCAAAGGGCAGGCTATCTTAGTGTTGTTGCACATTACTTAGATGATGATTATAACTTGAACAAGCGAGTTATAGGGTTTAGGTCTATCGATGAGGCACACACCGGAGAGGCCATCGCACAACGCGTATTAGAAGTAATTCAGGATTTTAAAATAGAGAACAAAATTATTGCCATCACTCTTGACAATGCCTCAGCTAACACGACGGCTATGGAGTTCCTCACACTGCATCTGCAGTCCTACACTGGTGGTTTCGTCCTCCACCAGAGATGCATGTGCCACATCTTGAACCTCATCGTGCAGGCAGGCTTGCAGGTAATGAAACCTAGTCTAGACAACATACGCGATGATATTCAGTTCATTACAGTTTCAGGTCCAAGATATGCCCAATTCAAGGAGTACTGCAAGGCCAACAATAAGAGGCCAAGGAAATTCAACCTGGATATGAAGGTGCGGTGGAACTCCACGTATACTATGTTGGAGCGATGCAAGGAGTACGAGTACATCATCACTCTCTTTGTCAATACTAATTCTGGTAAGCAGTTGGTTACTGAAACAGATTGGCTAGTTGCTGGTCGTTTTCGTGAATTTTTGAAAGTATTTTACGATGCAACCACGGTTTTATCTGGTGTTTACTATCCTACTTCTTGTTTAGTCATCGAGTGGCTTTGGACTATCGCTAACGCTTTTAAGGAAAACAGAGACAATGCCCTTCTGAGACCTATTATTAAACCAATGCAGAGAAAAATTTTAAAATATTTTCAAGCTATCCCACATCTCTTCTGTTTTGGTACGATTATGGACCCTCGGAGAAAATTAGCAGATCTGAAGGGGGCTTATGAGGGAATTGGAGAGGCATTTGATCTTGATTTTTCTGAGGCTTACACTCACATTCATGACGAGCTTTTTCGAGTTTTCGATTTTTATTATGAAAAGTTTGGCAGCGCAAGTCAATCGAGAACAACTGCCTCAACAACGCAACAAGGACAACGCAATGTGAGCGCTTCCAACGTCTGGAAGAAGCTAAAAGGCCCGGCATCCAGTTCATCTTCTCGTGCGCCGACCAGGTCTCAATGGAATCCAAGAGTAGAGATCAACCACTACCTCGACACACCTTTTGCGGACACCGAGCTTGACTTCGCGGATGGCAATGATGTCAACCTCCTCTTGTGGTGGAAGAACCACCAGCGTATTTACCCCGTGCTGTCACATTTTGCACGAAATGTACTTGTGGTTCCGGTGTCCACTGTCTCATCGGAAGCCACTTTCAGTACGGTGGGGAGGATCATCGAGCCAAGGAGGTCGTCTCTCACACCTGAGATGGTTGAGGCACTCACATGCCTCAAAGACTGGGAGATGGCAGATGAACGGACGCAACATCAGCTCGAGGATCCGGAGATCGCGAAAGCGATAGCCGATCTAGAGAATTTCGACGTCAACTAGCCTATCTATGTGTATGTGGTTATTGCACTCTTTTCCTTACTAGGGGTACCCACACTGGGTGTAAGGTTTTTAATGAGGCAACAACTTTGTATTTGTACTGTTCCGAACAATGAATAAATTTTATTTATTCCCCTAAATATTTATGTGTTACAGTGTTATGAATATTTTTTTTATTTCATTCTATATTTTCTATATTATTTTTTATTTTTCCTAACCCATTTTCCCATTCCCTCTCTTTTTTTCATTCTCCCTCCTACTCCTTTAGAGACACGAGCCGAGAAGCTTCCCTCGCGGTATGGCCTTTTCGGTTTCTTTTCTCCCCAAAATCATTCTTCAGTTCTTCCCCGCCGTGTCCTCCGACTCCTCCCATTCCTCATCCGCCGCCGCGCAGCCCGCCAGCCCCACCCCCACCTCGCCTCCAGGCTCCACCGCTCCAGCGACCTAATCTCAAACCCCTTCCCGCGCTCGTGCAGGGGCTCCACCTGCCGCCGGGCCACGATGGCGGCGCTGAGCACGCCGTGAGAGAGGACCCGGTCCTTGATGTCCCCCTGGCACCGGAGTTCGTCCAGGAGCTCGACGAGGCGGGAAGGTTCGCCGGGTTCCATGGAGAGGAGCCCGTCCGGCTCGGACTCGAGGGCAATATTGATTTCGTGCCCCGGGAGACGAAGGCGGTGGAGTTCCTCGAGGAGGCGGCCCAGGTGGTGGGTGTTGGGGATGCCACGAAGGAGGGAGGTGGCCTCGGCGGCGGTGAGGCCGGCGGTGCGGTGGAGGAGGCGGTGCATGCTGCAGGCTGTAGGCGGCTTGTGGGTCTTCTTGGCGTTGGGGGGTTGGGGACCTTGGGGTTGTGGGCTGTGGCGGTGGGGTTGGGGTTGGGGAGGATGCGCTCAATGCGGAGGAGCTCGCGGACGACGGACCCGGCGCTCTGGCTCACCCCTCCCCCCTCCGGCCTCCACACCCCTTCACCGGCCCTCCGTGAGGCGCATGGGCCCCCTCGCCCCGCCCGCGTGACCGCGCCTCAAAGTCGCCCTCGGCGGCTCGGCCCTCGGGTGCGTCAATGCGTGGAGCGGTGGAGGTTGACGGCGACGGCGACGGTCCTCCATTGCGACGGCGACGGCGCCCAGGTGAGGTCGCATGTTCTCTCCTCCCTCGCCCTTTGGTGGCTCGGTCCCTGACCCTCCCTCTATTCCACAGCAAGTCAGGCGACGGCGACGGACCGTGCTTGGCCGGCACGGCACGGCGGCGACACGGTGGACCTCTGGGCCGTGCTTGGACTCGCCGAAGACGACTCGGTGTCTTGCGACGCGTACGGTGTCTTGGCCGGCGGGCGACAGCACGCAGCGCGGCCCGCCCACATGGCCCATCGTGCTCGTGCGCGTGCGCACACGCACGCCCGCTGCCAGACTACATGCTCACGCCAAACTATGGATCTTTTCCACCTCCATCGAACCCATAAAAATATTGTACTTGTTTTTCCCTTTTTTTTGTTTATTTAGCACATTTTAAAAGTGAAATAACAAATAGCCTCCCACGAATGAGCAAAAATAGTACCTCTACTGTGCGAAAAACGCCGGGGGAGGGGCTTGTCGCGTACCCACAGGTCACCTGCACGGTCTACCACGGATTGGGTGCCAGGAGGTTCCCTGCCGCTAATCCAGAGCACGATAGGTGCCGTGTGCAGGCGACTTGTTGTGTTTTGGGTTAGCGGCAGGCTGTACAAATAACCTACGCGATTTAGGTGAGCGGGTAGGCTGTCTGCCGTGGATTGGGTGTATGGTATGTTGTGTGGTGTTTTCTCGTGACAGGATGTTATTTTACCATATTTTTTTAAACTATTTTTACAATTTTACTTAAAAAAAAAACTTACGTTTTTTCCCGTTCGCCACGCAAGCCGCGACCCCAGCGCAAACACGACCCAGTTGAAACAGGCGGCGCCCGAAGCCACAGACCCATTTCGTCCCCCACCTCGCCAACTCCTTCCACTCCAAGCTCCCACCCCCTCCTCCCCCAATTCCCCAAATCCCCATGCCGGCCGCCGCGGCCTAGCCCTCCCTTCGCCGCCATACTGGCTGCCGCAGCCGCCGGGCCGTCCATGTCGGCGGCGGACGGGCTCCTCGCGCTGGCGGAGGAGGCCGAGCGCCGGCGCGACTTCTCCACCGCGGCGGCGTGCCTCGAGTCCGCGCTCCAGCCGCCGCACGCCGCCTCGCTCCTCCCGCTCGCCGAGGCCCGCGCGCGGCTGCGCCTCGCGGGCCTGCTGCTCGCTCGCTCCCGGGGCCTCGCCAGCGCCAAGGCCCACCTCGAGCGCGCGCTCCTCCTCCTCTCCCCGCTCCCCTCCGCGCCGCCGAGGCTCAAGCTCCTCGCCCACTCCCTCCTCGCCAACGCCTACGCGCTCCTCGGCACCGTCCCGTCGCAGAAGCACGTGCTCCGCCGCGGGCTTGGCCTCCTCGAGTCCGCGTCCGCGTCGGGGCTCCTTCCCCACGAACCGGCCCTCCTCTGGACCAGTAACTTCCAGGCGCAGCTCGCCTCCGCTCTCGCCGTCGACGGGGACGCCGCCTCTGCCCTCTCCACTCTGTCGGCCGGAGCTGCCGCCGCTGCCGAGCTCGGGAGCCCCCAGCTCGACCTCTTCTTCGCCGCCACCGAGCTTCACGTCCACCTACTCTGCTGGGAGGACAACACCGCCGTCGAGGCCGCCGTTGCACGCGCCTCCCAGCTCTGGGACGCACTCCCGGCCCAGCAGGTAACTGCAGATTGTTTTTTAATGCCGTAAATAGCAGTGGAGAGATGTAAACTGTGTGCTCTAATGCATATGTACATTTTGCTGATTTGGGTGCAGAAGGAGCACTGGGTTGGGCTGTTCTTCTACACGAAGCTGCTGCAGACCTTCTACCTGCTGAGGATCTGCGACTACAAGGCTGCGTCACAGCATGTGGAAAGGCTGGACACCGCTGTGAAGAGTGAGATGCAGAGGGGCTGGCGCACTAAGGAGCTTGGTACTGAGCTCAGCGCAGTGGAGAGAACGCTAGCACAGCCTGGGTTGAAGGAGAGGGAGAGGGCGGCGCTGGCACATAAGCAGAGGCAGCTGAGGTCTCAGCTGCGAGCATTGTGCGGCTATGATACGTTGAATGATGTTTTGGATTATGGGGGTAAGTTGCTATTGGCGCCACCGCCGATGCATGGGGAGTGGCTCCCTCGAACTGCAGTGTTTGTGCTGGTGGATCTCATGGTCGTCATGGTGGGTCGGCCAAAAGGGATATTTAAGGAGTGTGAAAAGAGAATAAATTCAGGACTGCAGCTCATCCGTGGTATGTGATGTTGAATACTAACTAATTTGAAGTAGTGCTTCTAAGGACAACAGACTTATAGCTAACTAGGCATGTTATATGATTCTAGACATGGCTAATTTACAATCATGGGTAAGAGATAGTAACCATTTTTATTAAAGTTTATGGTCTTTGAGAGGTACTGAAGTCTCCTGCCTTTTAGGGAGGTGCGAATTAAATCCAACTGTTGATTTTTTGTGAAGGGTTAAATTAGTATTTTCTTCTAGGGTTTATTTTGTGAGGTCCTTGCATGTCTTGAATCTTGATTAATGATGTATGATTAACTACTAAGCTAGTAATCTCACAGCTACTTATCGCCGATGTTCTTGGTACTAAAATGATTTCCCCCATTTGTAATCGCTGTCTTTGTCCCTGTGAACCAGATAGAACCTTCCTCACTTCTGCCATTCACTTCCACATTTCTTGTGTACTAAACTTCATCTGTAGTAATTTTGGAAGCGATCCTCACTCGTTCCAAGTCTTTTCCCCTCTACTCTCTCCGTCCAAATGCCTCGATGGCGATGCTGCAATTGTTATTCAACTCAATGAGAATCCAGGGAACTAGGGAACATCTGCTCAACAATAAGTTCGATTTTTTGCACCAATGAACAAAAAACAGTCAATTCTCCCATATAAAAAGCTTGTCCACCTCAGAATTCATGTTCACCATATCCTCATGCATGCCTACAGAGAGAACTAGTGCGGTGACATCAATTGTGATAGGAGAGAAGTGTGGGTTTTGGATATGCTCAGCAACCCTTACAGGGTGGTGGTATTGTTGACTACTTCGTATTGATTGAGCTCAGCATCATTTATCATGATTTGGTAAGATATACAGCCAATCTGAGAAGTATGCCGTGGTTACATCAAATGTGGCTTTGTCTAGCTCGTGTTTCACGACACTCCATGGCCATTTGTCATTTTGAAGCCAACTCCGTAGTTTTCTAAAAATGGGTCTACTAGGCTGCATACAAGGAACGGGTGCCCCTACCTGGTACCGTCCAATTGCCTGTTAGACTGGATAATTGGACTGGTTAGGCACCTATCCTGGAGATACTGCCCAGCTGTAGCAAATCTACACCGTTGAGTTTTATTAAACAGGTGTCCCACACAACAGTGAAATCTCGTTTTATTTATTATGTGCCAATCTTATCCACTTGACAACACAGTCATCGCCCTTAGAATATATAGCTGGCATGATCTTGTATCCTGTCAAGTGATCAGCACCATAGTATCCAAATTCATCATAACCCTGTGTACCAGATATGGACCCAGGTATGATTCATGGTATGTGGTACACCATTGCTATAGAATTTGGAAGGAAAATTGGCTGCATCCGGGACATACCGTGTTCCGGGTAACTATGGTCGGACATGCAGGTTGACCTTCATAGGCTAATAGAAGCCTAAAACACATTCTTGCACCATGCATTGTTTCTTGGATCTTCTAACCATGGATCTAATTTAGAATCTGCATAAATTTGTCCCGTGCATGTAAAAGCTTTGTATATATTAGTATATTACTGGTACTTACTGGCTATTCACATTGTTTTCCACAGAGGAACTCTCGAAGCTTGGGATCGTGGATGGTGTGACAGGTAAGAATGAGAATTTAAATTAATCATTATGAACACTTGTTACCATTTTTTTTATTGTTACATCTGTATTTCCATATTTCTAGAGCTCTCACTTATGCATTGCCTTGATTGGTTCCATGTCATTCTTCTACTATATGGGTTCCATACATTTTTTCATTTGGGTAGGCAACATAAGATCTATTTGCTGGCCTTCCTAGGATTAAGCCGGTAAGAAATATATTTTCGATTGTGTCTTGGTAGATACTGGTCTCTCATATTTCCCAGTTATCGGTATCATGTTTACAATGCTGCTAGGTATTAAGTGATGAAACAAACCAATACATAACCTTGATAGCTTCATTTGGTGTTTCTCCTATTTCGGGCCCTATCATTCTCAATATAAAGCACAGTTGATGTCTGTCTTAGATCATAAGCCTTGCTTCCGTATGTTTCCCCTGTTTGATCATAGAAGTATATTAACTGAATTATGCTACTAAGTGTTTTGAAGCAGCAAGTGTATATAGACATATTGTCAGTGCTAGTATGCCCCACTGGTTTCACTTAGTCCGTAATCTAGTAATAGTATCCTATGGATTCCCTTGAGTGGCTCGCATATGGACCCCCCCTTAGTGGCTTGCATTTGTGGCAGTTGGTGGTGATTTATAGCCTTTCGAATCTGCTAACTGCTAAGCAAACAAGGTAGTATGCAGTTGGTTCTCCAATTTCTGCAAATATAAATGTTTGCCTACTTTATGCACCTATAATATTCTATGAATATACCTATATTGAAAAGAAAAACCATTCTAAACACACTGTATTTATTATTTTATTTACCAATTACATTGAGCATCCAGAACTTCAATTCAGTTTAAAATTCATGCTTGCCTTGACACAGTTAAATGATATAACCTATCAGTTGTCACAATTGGTTGCAGTTTTAGGTGCTGAGTATGACTGCTAATCCTGCTGGAGCTTCAATTTTGCAATCCTATGCAAAGTTAATTGAGATTTTTTTAAGCCCTTTCTCATCTGCTCATCTTTTTTTTTGTTTATTTATTTTCTGTTCCTTTTACTTTTTTAAGACAATGGAATTATATAGCCTGCCCCCTAGCTCCTATTATCAGTGTTTGTCCCTGCCAACCAGATCATCCATACTAGTTAATGAACCATTAATTTTGAACAGAAGAGTCAACTATTTCGTACAAGACCTTTTTAAACCTACTATACTGCTTTGGTATGGTAGTTAAATCTTTCGTGATTGACAGAAGAAACTAACCTTCACCAATTGAGGACTAAACTGTTATGGTATTGTCCTGCTGTGACCTTCATCTTATCTGATCGGCGTGTAATTACCATTCTATGCAGAGACAAATTTGGAACACTCAACAATATGGACGGCCGGGCTGTACTTGATGCTTTTACTTCAATTTCTGGAAAACAAAGTTGCTGTGGAACTCACGAGATCAGAATTTGTTGAAGCCCAAGAGGTAAATGAACCAGCATATCCATGTTTGACTACTGACTAGTATGTACGCTTCTGGTTTCATTCAGAATTGTAATAATCTTTTCAGGCTAGTGCTATTTTCTTTCTTACTTACTTTGTTTTTTTGGGGGAAGGGAGCCTTGGAAGACTGCTTAAGGTTTCTTTTCAGGCTAATGCTATTTTCTTTCTTACTTACTTTGTTTTTTTGGGGGAAGGGAGCCTTGGAAGACTGCTTAAGGTTTCTTTTCAGGCTAATGCTATTTTCTTTCTTACTTTGTTTTTTTGGGGGAAGGGAGCCTTGGAAGACTGCTTAAGGTTGCATTCATACTTGATAAATCATGCATGTACTTGCTTTTAAAATAGGAAAAAGTCCATTTGTGGTCTGTCAACTCTTTCGTTTGTCATGAGCAATACCGTTTAGAACACATCCCCCAACTGTCAAAACCAGAGCAAATCACATCCCAAAGCTGGTATCCTGGGTGGTTTTTGCCACATTAGCAGCCACATCATCAATTTTGACATATAGGCTGCCACATCATCACTTGACCAAACATGTCAACCCCTATTCTTTAATTACCTTCACCTCGACGCTGGCCTTCCATTTTCACTACCCCTCCACGCAGCTCGGAGTCACCGTCGTCGTTACAGGCCACGGAACAGGAGTGGCTGACATGCGCGGTCAAGTTGATGTGGTACATGATATGGCAAACCTGATGATATGGCAGCCACATCACTCAAAACCACCTACAAATCCAGCCTTGGGACGTAATTTACTGTGGTTTTGCCAGTTGGGGGACGAGTTCTAAATGGTATTGGACATCAGGGACGAAAACTATACCATAGGAAGAGTTGAGGGACCACAGATGTACTTTTTCCTTTTAAATACACTTCTCCATTTCTTATGAGTGCATCAATGCCAATTAGTTTGCTGCAGACAATATGTATGTCACAATACATCGGCCAGATATATATTATCTGCGATTATTGGATTTGGTATAAGCAAATCTTATCTGGTGTCCCACAAATTATGACAGTTTTTTTTCTTCCAAATATCAGATCTACAGATCTTGTTCCGTAGCTAACCATTTCTTATCAATTTGCCATTTTTCTGTAGGCTTTAGCACAGATGAAAAACTGGTTTACTCGTTTCCCAACAATTCTTCAAGGTAGTGAAAGCACAATTGAAATGCTAAGGGGACAATATGCACATTCTGTTGGCTGCTTTGATGAGGCTGCTTTCCACTTCCTTGAAGCAACAAGGGTATTTTTTTCCTCTCAGACTTTCACCCCACAATACTTTTTCTTTGTATAGATAATGCCCTCCTTGTCATGGACTTGCTAGTTTCCTCTTGTATGCTACAAACCACAGCAGTATTCTGCACTCTTCACCATATTCCAACTGCACTTCATGTGATCTAAAAAGCTAGCAACATGAGCAAATTGGTTATATATTCTATGTATAACAAAATCTAAAATCAGTTGGTTACTTGCTTATCAGTTCTGTCATAACATAGTTATCCCCATTTGGCCAATATTTTAATTTTTATATATGCTCCACAATATTGCCAAAGTAAAAACATGAAGTTAAACATTATAGATATTGCTATATTAGGCCAAGTCTGCTAATGTTCTGCTGCAAGCCTTACCTTGTTCTAAGTAAATTCACGAAATGATTTCAGCTGACAGAGAGCAAATCAATGCAATCTATGTGCCAAGTTTACGCAGCAGTGTCTTTCATTTGTAAGGGTGACGCGGAATCATCTTCACAGGTAAAGTTGGATTTGATATCACTCTTATGTACCTGTCTTTTGCTGTTGCAAGCCAGCTAACAAGACTAAATATTGCTTCACCTTTTTCACTCCTTAGGCGCTAGAATTGGTTGGTCCTGCTTACAGAACCATGGACTCATTTGTTGGCGTGCGAGAGAAGACTTGTATCATTTTTGTTTATGGACTTTTACTTATGAGACAGCATAATCCACAAGAAGCACGGTAAGTGCTATGACATAGTAACTAGTGAAAATGAGAATATTATGAATGCTAATGTGTATTGTGTCATAGGTGTAGGACTGTAGGGCTGACATGGTCTCATTGTATTACACATATATACGTTGAGAATGGAAAAGTTTTCTCTCGATGTTAGCTAGTGCTCTGCATTATTTGTTTCCTACGGGCATCACTACATCGCAGTTCCTCTTTATATTTTGAGCGCACTCTTAGAAAGTTTGCAAATACTTCATTGCTATTTTGTCAATATGAAATGTTTTATCTAATGCAGGGTTCGCCTTGCAAGTGGTTTGAGAATAGCTCACCAACAGTTGGGTAACATCCAATTGGTTTCTCAGTATTTAACAATATTGGGTACATTAGCACTTCAACTACATGACACTGGACAAGCTAGAGAGATCTTGAAGTCATCGTTGACGTTAGCTAAGACATTATATGACATTCCAACACAAATCTGGATATTGTCAGTATTTACAGGTATGCCATAGAGGTTACATGGATTTCTTCTCAAAGCAATAGAAAATTGAAATCGTGGTAAAATTAACCCACTTCTACTTGGTTTCACTTCTTTTCATAGGTTGGTTATTTAATCTCTTCATATGCATGTCATGTTCTGACTGCAAATTACTGGAGGTTGATGCTAACTGATGTCATTTCAGAGTTATATCGAGAATTGGAAGAGAGGGGAAATGAATTGGAGAACTCTGAGTATGAAAGGAAGAAAGAAGATGATCTGCAGAGAAGACTTGCTGAAGCTCATTCTAACCCTTTTCACCAGGAGCTGGTATGATACCAGTAGAGCTTTGAAGCTAAATATTTGCACACTTACATCTAGTTATCATACAGTTTATATGTGATGTGCTCCTTCAACTGTGTATATAATTCCGTATTGTCTGTTTGGTGACCTAAGTAGTAACTACACCTAAACTGGGTGTGGTGTGCCACAGAAAGTGCAGCAGATGTTTTAATTGCCGCACTTTTATATCCCAGAATATAAGACTGCATCCTGAGCCAACTTGCCACACTTTTTTTGTTCATGAACCTTCTGTCTCTCTCTCTATTTTTGAAGAGTACGAGAAATAGCTTCATTCTTTTGCATTAGATAAATGAAGTGTACAAACAACAGTCAACATAGCACCTCTAAACACCTAAGTCATGAACCAAATAATAGCCACATGTCATCTGGCCACTGGAAAATATAGCAATTAACCAAGATAAGCATGTAATTACAGGGTAGACAGCTTAGTTATACTGAAAAGACTAAATCAAGTGCATCAAATATTAGACTAGATTCCCACATCACATGGAGGTTTGACGTCTAGAAGCATCAGCAATTCAGCACACGAAACCTGCAATTTGGTTTACTCTAGTTCTTAACAAGAAGGGATTTCCTGAATAGCCACTGATTCTGCAGTGTTAAAGAAAACCCAAAGCTCATCTCGTTTGGAACTCACTTGTAAGGTTAACAATTCAGGCCTCAGTTGCATTCTTGCCCAAATAATAATATGGAGCAATGTTTTCTGTGAAACATCAATGAGAAGTCCTGTTGTAGAAGTCAACAGTTTTGCTAAACCATTGCATCGCTCAAAACTCATTGATCGTGAGGTAACCAGTTGGTCTTGACCGTTTTTGGGACCGTGGTTGTGAACTTGTGATCATTTACGGAACACATTTATTCAAGTAGTTCAACTTAGATGTTTGTATGAAATCTCCAAAGCGCATATGCTTCAGTGTTTGTGTGGATAATATGATATCTCCATAACGCATATGCAGCATCGCTAAACTCAAGTTTTCTTTCAGGTGGAGAAAACCAGAATCCAAATTCAGCTGCTGCACGACTTGTCAAAGAAGCAGCAGGAGATGGCGGGTCCAACGGTGAATGCTGATCTCGACATCCCGGAATCGGTGGGGCTGTCCGCTCCGCAGCCTTCGTCCGTCAAAAGGCTGGTCGATCCCAGTTCAGTAAGGCGCAGTACCAGGAGGAGGCCGTCCTGATAAATCCTGAATTCCTGACCTGGCGCTGGGCGACCTATCAGCATATGGGGTGCCATGCTATTATACAGAGCATGTTGGATAGCTGTAGTGGTAGTCATGTAACTTGATGTGATTGTAGGTACCGATTTGTTGTGTTAATTATTGAATCTTTAGATAAACATTCTAGATTCATCTGTAAACACAAGAAAAAGAGAACGGTTCAGTTTCGTACTTTGGTAAATCCCGGTTCAAGAAGTTAAAAGATGGGTTTAGAGAAGCTAAAGTTCCGATTATGCTTCAGAATCTACCTTGTCTAGTCCAGCAGGAAAGGATTACAAAAATACAGCGACTGGAGTATAGTCTATGAACAGTTCAATTCCCACATGAGTTCAATCTCGTAGGAATATGAAAAGATTCCCTTGTTTCAAATGTGAGAAATGTCCTGTTTGTCTAGGCTTAAGTTTTTTTTTGGGGCTTAAGTAGCTTATAAGCACTTAGCTAAAGCTAAGACAGGGTATTTGGTAATCTGGTTTTTTCGATCTTTTTGAGTTTTGGCCTAAACTTGCAAAGTCTGAAATACCCCATCTATGCAACGATCGTACATACTTTTTATTGATGATAAGATATATTTTTCATGTCACTTTGATTTTCTATAAGACCAAAATGCATACTACCAAAACAATGCTTTGATTCCCTTGACCACCACGGCCACAAACTAGGGAAAGGATAAACCAAAACAAAAATTCTAATATGACCAAGGTTCATTGAAACAACCAGTCACAAATTCTTGCAACAAAAATCACAGATCGCATTAGCACATAGAGACTCAAATCTGAATCAGTTTACAACTCATTAGCATCAATCATTCGGAGTTCTGAAATCCGAATCAAATAACAACAATTTATGAAGAACAATAGCAAGAACAACAATTTTGGACCAATCACTAATCATGACATCGATGAACAGGGCCTACGTTCATTCAATTCAGACCCCCCCCACCCCCCTCTCATCAGTGGGCTACTACTACCACTAGGCCTTCGTCGGCCTCACCTGCGGTCCTCCCAACCTCTCTTCCTCCAAATCTGAACAGTGAACACAGGGGGAGCGCATCCACTGGTTGTGACTAGGTTCGTTGGCATAGGAGGGGCGGAGGAGCTAGGGAGCTGAGGTGGGAGGAGGTCGGCGGTGGAGGGAGGAGGCCAATGACATCGCCCACGAGGCCAGCGGGAGGAGTTCGGCTCAGGGAGGACGGCCCGCCGGTGTCGGACTCAAGGAGGATGGGGCCATCATCGTCGGCGTCGAGCGCAGGGACGAGCGTCGGGAACAGGGGACGAGCCTAGAGTCGCCATCGTCGGTGGCATGGGCCAAAGGATTGATACTATACAAACGATGATATTATTGGATAATTTTCACAAAGTTTAGTGACAAAGGTCTATTCTCAACACGCAAAAGCCAAAAAAACATATTTTTTCTGGCTTATGGCTTATAGTTGTAGAGTAGCTTATAACTTTTGAAAAGCACGATTAAAAAGTTATTTATACTATGACTTTTAAGCTGAAGTTTAAGCCCAAACAAAAAGGGCCTAAGTGAGTTTGATGACTATAAGGGTATTCCCAGTGCATTGTATCTATAGCCATATATAAACAATTTCATGTTTTTTTTTTTCGAATCATGAGCTCAAATATCATTACTCATGATCAAGGTACAATCGTGCGGAAGGCAATTACAATGGAAGTCCGTGTCTGGTTCAACCAAGTGCACCACGGACGGATGCTTGTTTAGCACATAAATGTGTCGCATTGTTAGCAGTTCGACGGACAAAACAAATGTGAAAAGCTAGAAAACTCCTACTGGCTTATATTTCTGCTAGAATTGGAGATATTGCAGCTCGATGCTTATCCCGTGTGCCCTACAGATTGACCAACAATTGGGAATCTGTTTCAATGATTACCTCTGTGTATCCCCGATCAACTGCCATCTTCACACCATCCCGACACGCTAGCTCCTCTGCCGTAAGAGCATCAAGAGCCCGAGGATACACCGTGATCTTGCCGCCCGGAACAAGCCGACCTCATCACGGACCACCACACCCATTGCACCTCGTGGAATTGCCCACGTTGAACGCGCAATGCACGTTAAGCTTTAAGCAATTCCATGTCATTTAAAAATAATTTTTGAAATAATACATCTAATTCATTGTATCTTTGCACTGACCCACACAACCATATCCATAATTAATCATCTCACCATCCGTCATTCCCACCCTCCTCTCCCTCGCCTTTTATTTCTCTCTCCCCCACCAGCCCCACATACCGTGTGACGGAGATACAACCTCTCCGATGTATGTTTCTACCGTATCTTGCGTCTTGGCCCACGAGAAAGTGTTGTATCTCCACGGAGATATGGCTTCCTTCTCTCATATCTAATTCCCTTCTACATCAGTTTCGATCCTAAGTGGCATGCTTTAGATATGACTAATGTAGGAGCATTAGGAGCGCTCTAAGCCATACTTAGATACTCTGTATTTCTCTAGCATTCTGGGCCATAGGCTGTAAACAATCATGGCGAGCAATAGTAAAGCTATCTTAGGCCCTCTTTTGAATATGGGAATGAAAAATATAGGAATAGAAAAAAAAAACATAGAAATAAGATAGGAACACACTTTCAAAACAGAGATCGGAACACATATAAAAATTATAAAAATAGTTGTTTGGATGGGTTGCGTGAAAAATACAGGTATCTTTACAAACAGGTATGAGTGGATTCTTTTTTCCTCCAAAATTCCTATGAAATCAAAGGAATAGGAAGTCAATCCTACGTTTTTCCTGTAGATGATTCCTACGTTCCCAAGAGTGTATAGTGAAATTTTCCTATAGGATTTGGATGCCTTAATTTTTCCTCAAAAAATCCTACGATCCAAAGAGGCCCAGACGCCCAGTAGCTTTAGCTGACTGCAGACTATAGGAGAACACTTGCGCAACATATTGCAGGCTTGCATCTTCTTGCTACGTGGAGTGTGCCGCTGGGGTGGCCACCACTTTCAGCCTCGTTTCCCCCATAGTTTCAACTACATAAAATAATACTCGATAGAAGAAGCAACTACATATGCTTGAGACAGAGTACACACTCGTATCATCCTCAGTGGCTCTAATAATCATTTTTTTGTTAAGTATGGTGACTTATATCCTAATTAACTAGGACTTAGAGTGGTGTGCTACAAAGAATCCTATATAAATCCTAATAGGATTAGGATTCCAACTTCTCTTTGGAGAGGAACTAGGATGCACTATATAAAGTCATAACAGATTGTCATAGAACACAATCCATAAACCAACTCATCCGAAGCAAGAGGCACACGGGAAGAAGAGATGCTAGGTTATTTTTTAGCATTAGATTCTTCTATAGGTTAAGGATCCGAGGGTGCTAAAAGGTTCGAGAGGGTTGTGGAATAGCGACATTCCCTTGTACTATTTTAAAGTTGTGCTTAAGAAAATTTGCGGTCGGCTTCGACAAATCTTTCTCTATCATCATGATTATTTTGGCATCGTTATTTTGGTTCACTACGAGATTCATCTACTCCGTTCTTAGTAGTGTGGACTGCAACAGCCCAAATTTTGAATAAATTGAAACTTGCATGAATTTCTTGGATTTCAAAAACTTTTCTGGCATTTTGAGAATTTCCAAAAACTTGGATTGCAATTCAAAATTTTAAATCATTTTTCCTTGCACCAAATTGAAACTATAAAAATCCACAAGTTAAATGGTGTGCTAAAACTCCTCATAATTTCAATTTCAAATTCAATACTGAAAATCCAAAACAAATAATCAAATCTTTCTTCCCTCCCCTCTCTCTCGGGCCAATTCCACCTCGTGTGGCCCAGTCTTCTCCCTCTCCCTCGGCCCATTACCGCACACTCGGTCCAGTCGCACTAGCGTGTTCACTCTCCTTCCCCCTCGCGGCCTAGCCAGCCAGGCCCATCCGTGTCGTAGCCGCACAACAGCCCACTCCCTCGCTCGTGCTCACTGACACATTGGCCCTGGCCCCACCTATCAAGTTGCCTGGGGAATTCATTGTTTATCTTCCTCACGCACTAGCTCGCTCACTCACCACCTGTTGTGTTGTACGCTCGAACCGCGAGCACAAGAGTTGCGTCAGGCCCTGTGCCTCGAGCCTCTCGCTCTCTCTCACACCATTGTGAACTTGTCACCTCACGAGCGCGCCCTGTTCTCTCGCGTGCCACGCATGAGATCTCACATCCGAGCCGTCGTGTCGCCGCCTTTGTCTCATCATCGCTCCTTGCTATTTAAGCCCCGGTTGAGTGTGTCACTGTGCTCGCCAACCTCTTCGCTGCTTATTCGCCAACTTTCCCCTCTTCTCTGCCTCGGGTGGTCAAGAACTCGCCTTCTTCCCCAATTTCGGCAGCCGACTTCGTCGTTGGATTCTGGCCGCCAGAGTGTGTCTTTGTCTTCACCTTCTTGTGTATTGTGGTTTCCTTGACTCCCTCTTCCTCATGCTTGTATCCTCTGTGCATATTTCCTCACAGAGAAGCATAGAGCCGTCACCGTCTGCAGAGCTAGCTGCGGTACACCTCGTTTCATTGCTTTCTCCCACCGTGTCCGGTGAGCTTTTGCCTTCGTCATCTTGCGCATCTCAGTCGCCTTGACCTCCTCTCTCTAATGCATGCCTCCTTTTTCCATTCCGTGCACCAGAGATGCCGATACACTCTTCGTCCCTGTTGCCAACCCGAAGCACACAACGCCGCCACCACACCCAATCTTCTTCTTGCTTGGTTTCCAAGTGAGCCCTTCCGTTCCCGTAGACTTTATCCTCGCGCAAAACCTCTTGGATAGTACATGAAGCTCGTAGATGGCTGTAGCATAGCCGCACCAATGACCTCGTCACACCACCACAAACCGCCGTGGAAGATCTAGTTGCACTGCCACATTTTGAGCACTGAGCACACATCTAGCTTGGCTATAGCAAGTAGTTGTAGTCTAGTCTTCAATTTCTAGTTTTTAGTCGAGTTGGGCAGTTGCCCCTAATGATAGTGTTGTCTCCACTGACCTCGTTGTTGCACCGCCACCTCGGTCCTTCTCCTGTTATGCCACCACAGCCGTTAGATTAACCGTAGACCTCGCAACCCATTTTGCTAGTCGCAGGTGATCGCTGGAGTCCCCTCCTGAGCCAGCCACTGTGCGAAGGAAGAAGATGACGTGGGTCCTAACACGTGGCCAGGTAATTAGTTAAACCAGTAATTAGTTAACATTAATTAATTAGTTATTGTCTGTATGGCATGTGGGCCCCTAGTGATTAGGAAAAACTAATTAAATCGTAAGTTAAAGTCCAAGTCTATGACATAAGGCCCCACAATGACTTTACCCGTGCGTAGAATTAGTCCGTAGACCAAGCCTCTGACAAGTGCCCCCCTTGGCCCTATGACCGTCGGATGGACCGAGTCCGAGGGACCGCGTCCATGTGGACCGCGGTCCCACCTATCAGTCTTTTGGGTTTTTCCAAATAAAAATAAATAGAAAAGAAATTACAAACCCACTTGGCCCCACTTGTCGGTCACAGAGAAATTATTAATAAAAATAAAAGAAAATAAAAATCCAACCGGACCCATCAGTCTAAAATTTTAGAATTTCTATCGAGTTAAACATTGGAGAGCTTACTCTCCCTCGTTTTAAATCCAAATAATTTGATTTTTGTTTCTAAATTCATTTGAATGCAAGATCTTTCCATCAATACCAAAATCATATTTTTTTTGCAGTTGATTTGAATTTATTTGAGTTACATACGTTTATTTGAAGTCGTCGTTTTGTGCTTAAATAGATTAGACGAGGATCAAATAATCCTCAATGAATTAAACTACTTATCTGTATTATTTGTTATAGATAATAATGTCCTTACACAACCTTCAAAGGTATCCCTCATTATCAATAATGAGAAAGATTATAAAGACATAGTAGTCGTAAGCTATTCTACGACCGCCCTTTATGGTCGTATGTCATCCTACTACCACCTCATGGTCGTAAGTCCTTCTACGATCACCTTATGGTCGTAAGTCTTACTACGACCAGGTCAATCACGACCACCCTATGATCAATAAAGACCATAGACATGTGGACCTAATCAACTAGGAACTTCATACACTGTGTTAATTACATGCAGTAGTAAATATGTGCCATTATTCTTTGGTATAACTATGTGTATTAATCTCTGTCTCTAGCATAACTGCAAGGCGAATTGTGAGACCCCGGTTTATTTAGTTTGTAATACTTAGCCTTCCATTGGTTCTAGCATCACAAACAAAATACACCGTGTCTCGATGGACATGTGCTTTCCAGAATTGCAGCACACATACATCTTTACAAAAGCATGCATCAATTCCATACATCACATAATAACAAGTCTAGCAAAAGACATACATAATATAGAGTTATTACAAAAGAGTCGACCGGCCAAATGACATCAAAGTAGCAATAACAGCGGAAGCAAAAGCACCATAAGATGGCTATAAACAAAAGCTAATTAGTGTGCCTCAACCCACAAGGCAACTAATCGGACCGCCAAGCTAGTCGTCCCAAAATCCGCACATCTCACAAAAATAAGGCCCTTGGGGCTCACCCTCTTCCTCTGCACACAACAAGCAATGCAGGTGAGTACACTAATGTACTCGCAAGACTTACGAGTAATAAGCCTATACATAGCTACATGAAAGCTGTAACAAAGGGAGATGGTTATATGGGTAATTGGACGCATAAAGCAATTTTCATTTGCAATAATGTAATAGATTGAAGGCAATTTGTAAAATATGTATGTAAGCATTGAAATAACAGCGAGTAGCAATAAATAACAAGTAACCACATAGAGGTGACTAACCCAATAGCCACCACAACATAGCATGAATCTCCGATTCGTACCACCCATCAAGTTTTAATTAAAAAGGTTGTAGTCTAGTTCTCACGGGGCGTATCCGAGCGTGTCCATAACCTAGGACGAGGCTATTCGAATAGTTTTAACCCTACAGGGGTGTACCAATGTACCCACACTTCAGACCGTCTTTAAGCCACAAAGCACACTTTCGAAGATATGCCGGCCCGGCTAAGTCCTACGAGACGTTTCCAATATTGTGTATCAACTACGAGCTGCTCGTATGGAAGAAACCCATACGCTTACATTGTAAAGCCGAAGGTCAACTACCCTATAGGGGTAAAGCCTCCGGACAACTACAATGCTCCCAAACACCATCCCTCCTGCGACCCCCTGCGACTCATAGCTAACGCATGCCAAAGTACTAAGTCAAGAGAGGTCCCATACCCTCTAGTGTGGTTAGCACGCAAAATGCTCAGTACGGTGGCGCAAGTAACTCGGTCCTTATTGACTCGGGCACCATTCCAGTCACACCCAAAAGCACACCGACATACCATTGTGCCCAAGTCCAAATCATTTTGTTTTTAGTTTTTAGTTTTCACAAGTAAATATAGCACCAAGGCTGCAACATAAAGATCATAGTAAGTTTTGTGTGATCAAGGTTATCGACAAGTCGATAACCGCCCATTTCTACCGGTAGCTAAGCATGGCTAAACAACATACTCGAAAACTACTAAGTGACAATGGCTCATCCAACGAACCCAAAATCACAGCAAGTATTCCTAGGCTCAATAGTAGAGGATAAACATTTACCTACAGATTATGCATCTAATAGGTCAACTAATCGACAATAGTTTAAAACAAGATAGCAATGCATACGTAGAATTTGCAAACAACATATTAGAATTTGAAAATAGTAGGAGCAACATGATCAAATGATGCTACATCTGCTTGCCTTGCTGGAGGGCAGAGTCTTGCTGCAAATGTGGTGTATTATCTCTCTAACAATAACTACCATCAATGTGTGCTATTCTTCAACTGCTGAGATGCATCTTGGCATGGACAACTGTCACCCCTTCGGACGCTATATAAGGGAGAACGCCGGTGGACAGAGACAAGGAGTGACACAAGCAACATATTAGACAGAAGTCATTAGTCCTAGCCTTCGGTGACTTCTTTCTTATTGTAAGAACAATCAATACAAAAACACATGACTAGGGTTGTTATTCTCTCAGGAGAAGACCCAAACCTGTATAAATCCTTGTGTCTCATCCCTGTGTAGTCTCGAGCATGGAGGCCCCCTTTTAGCATTCATTTCATAAGTTCGATATTAAAAGATATACAGTTGGCGTCGTCTGTGGGGAGATTTTCTCTCCTTTGTTCTTTCGGCGAATTTCCTTTATTCCTACTTTGATACTACCATGGCAGGAGAGTGGAATGAGGAGAATTGGTTTGATCTCACAAACTAGGCAGGACTTGACATGGATGTCTGCTATTACTACAAGCCAACCATGGTTTCGTCCGATGACATTGCCGACTCCAGGGATCTTTCACCAGATCCCAGAAATCACATATCGGACAAGGCTGAGGAGGGAATCTTTTCCCCAACAACAGTACGCCCAAACGAGGAGCCAAAATCCTCATAGGGCAAGGGTCCAATCGACCACGATCAGAGCAGCCTCAAGGCAAAAACTGAACACAGTGAGGATTCCTCCTCCAAACGTTCAAGTCCATCCAAGGCCATCCGACCTGAAGCGTCAAGTCCTGGAATCCATGGTTCTGAGGCTCGACCATCACCTACTAATCGCCACGCTTCGGTTACCCCCACCAGGAGTGTGGTCAAACCAACTGTAGTTGCGGATTCGACCATATCCCTTTAGGATTCACATTCAACCAGAGACGGTTATAACCCAAAATTCCTCTTCCTGGAGCGGATTGCTCCAAGTCGCGAGGTGTTGTCCTTTGACTACTCATCCATCCTGGTGGGCTTGATCGCAAGCGAGGATACCAACACCGAGGAGGTCTTTGCCCTCTCCTCAGATCCTTATCATTCTCCAAGAACAGGACTGTGGTTGCTTCCCATCGATCACTCGCTTCAAGCTCTTGTCACAATGGCGAGGACGCCTCTAATAAGGATCTCAACCTTCATGAGCGTGGCGGACATCCTCGAAGTGATTGCACTCCATTGAGACATGCTCCAGCCTATTCGGATGTTTATGATCTTGACACCATTCGATCAAGGAGGATTGAAGCCTAGAATGCGCTGCCTGGGCACATCAACAACTAGTCGAAAACCACCTGAGAATTTCAGCAGATCAACAATTTGATCCAGAACCCAACTCTAGAGCTTGGCCAAGCACCGGGTTACGATCTCTTTGCTCAAGAGATCGCACAGAGGCTTTGGGTTACTATGATTAGTATCGAGTGCAACCGACAAGGTCGTCCCGGAAGTCACACCAAGACCACACCCTCGAACACCAGTGTTCGAATAACTCTCCTCATGGAGGACAACAAGACCGCAGGCCCGGTCGATCTCCTAACCACGATGCTAGTAGAAGGAGAAATCCTCCAGTAGCTGGTGATCAGCGGACTCCTTGGGGAGGTGGTCGTTCACCACTTCCTCAAAGGAATCTACTTCATCAAATGGAGCACAAGGAGTATTACCCTCAAAGGAACCAAGATCTATGATAGATCATGTCCATTACCAATGGGTATCATCGAGTACGATTACCTGGTGATGCTAACCCTTCTTTCCCGCAAAGGAGGTGTTACGATACTATTACCAGATATCAGGCGTTTTTGTCTGATCTCCGAGCAGTTCGCTGGCCAGCCAGATTTTGACTAGCCAACATGGAGAAGTACGATGGGTCCCAGAATCCCATTGAGTTTCAGCAAATATACAGAGCTGCAGTCTGCGCCACTGGAGGAGATGAGCACGTTGTGGCAAATTACTTACCGATCGTGCTCGAAGGCTCTACTCAATCATGGTTATTAAACCAACCAGTAGAATCAATCTACTCGTGGCAACATTTGTGTGATTTATTGTTGGCAAATTTTCAGGGCCCTTACAAGCATCCTAGAAAAGAGGACGATGACTTGCATTGAATGTGACAACATTCTCACGAGAATTTGTGTCAATTCATAAGGCGCTTTAGTTAGGTTCAAAATTCAATTCCTGAAATCTCTGATCCTTCTGTTATTAGAGCATTGAAATAGGGAGTCCGAAACCAGAGGATCACAGAAGACATTGTTCTCAACCCTCCCTATACAGTTACTGAACTCTTACAGATGGTTGACCGCTACACAACCTCTTCTGAAGCAGTCGAGTGGAACCGCACGATCGATCGTGACGACAAAGGTACTTGAGGAGCAAGTAAAGGTACCAAGGAGAAGGACATGCCATCCAAGAAATCCGAAAGCAAGTCCAAAAACAAAAAAATCACAGGCAAAGAGCTCGAAAGAGGTCTTAGCCGTGAGTGACAAGGAGCCCCAAAGCTCCAAATAGTATTCCGATCAGGGCAAAGGCAAATGCCCTGAAAGGAAAACTGATAAGCCAAGGTGGTGCCCTTTCCACAAAAAGGAAGGCCACAACCTTCGCAATTGCTGGGTTTTCCAATGAAAACTTGAGGAATATTACTCTAGAAAAGGACCACTTCCTACTCTCGAAGAAGTACAATAGACAAGTGGTCGAATATACCATCGATCACATCTATGGGGGTCATCGACATAGGAGTCAAAACAACAACTCAAAGGGGTCGAGTGCGAGGTAAACTCTATCGACCCTCCTGTTGTCAATAAATTACCAAAGTGGTCCGAGGTCACCATCTCTTTCGAGAAGGGTGATTGTCCGATCCCTTCTGCTCAATCTGGTCGTTTTTCGATCGTGGCCAAGCCCACCAACAACAACTGCCGAGTTAATCAGGTGCTAGTTGATGGTGAAAGTTCATTGAATATACTCTTTACAAGTACTCTAGATGAAATGTAAGTTCCCAGGACAAAAATAAGGCTTGTACGATACTCCTTTCATGGGGATCGTACCAGGGTCTTTGACAAAGCCTATTGGCCAAGTCTCCCTCCTTGTTACATTTGGATCACCAAACAATTTTAGCATGGAGAAAATATCTTTTGACGTGATCGACTTCGATAAAGCATATAATGCCATTCTTGGTTGACCAACTCTCACACAGTTCCTAATGGCTATTCATTATAGTTACCAATGTCTAAAGATACTTGGTCCCAAAGGAGTCATCACAGTACGCTGTGATAAAAAGATGATGCTAATGTACGACCGCAAGTCCTTCGAGATGGTTGGCCAGATACCAACTCGAGAAACAAACAATATGCAACATCCGACAAAGCACTCAAAGCCAAAAGTTGCATCGAAGCCAAATGACCAAGTCAAAGAGGTTCCATTGAATGCAGCGAAGCCCTCCAAGACCGTTCGCATTGGAGTCACCCTCGACTCTGCATAGGAAGACGCCCTCGTCACTTTCCTCTGGCAAATACAGGTGTCTTCGTGTGGCAAGCATTCAATATGCCCGGAGTACCTAGGGAGGTGATTGAGCACATGCTAGCTCTACGGCCTGATAAAAAGCCCGTAAAACAAAAATTACAGCGATTTGCACCTGATTAGCGAAAAGCCATTCAATCAGAATTGGACAAGTTAATAAACGTAGGCTTTATAAGAGAAGTCGACTACCCAGAGTGGTTGACAAACCCTGTAATGGTTAGGAAATCTAATGGTAAGTGGGGAATGTGTCTATATTTCACTAACTTGAATAAAGCTTATTCAAAAGATCACTTTCCACTTCCTCGCATCGATCAGTTGGTTGATTCTACTACTGGTTGTGAAATTTTAAGTTTTCTATATGCATATTCTGGTTATCATCAGATGAGTATGTGTTTGGATGATGAAGAAAAGATCGCATTTATTACACCATTTGGAATATTTTGCTATGTCAAAATGCCATTTGGTCTAAAAAATGCTTCCTTCACACAAAAGACATTCATTTCTCAACTAGGCCGAAACTTGGAAGCCTATGTTAATGACCTAGTTGTAAAAAAGCATCTAGTGTCTTAATCACATTTTCGACCTGTAAGAAACATTTGATAACCTCAAAAAACACCAGTTGAAACTCAATCATAAGAAGTGTGTGTTCGGAGTCTCTTTAGGAAAATTGCTTGGATTCCTTATCTTTACTCGAGGAATCGAAGCAAATCCTAAAAAGATAAATGCCATTAAAAAAAATTCATCCTCCGACCACAAAAAAAGAAGTCTAGAAACTCATAGGTTGCATGGCGGCTTTAAGTAGTTTCATCGCAAGACTAGGAGAAAAAGGACTTCCTTTCTTTAAACTTTTTAGAAAATATAAGGGTTTTGAGTGGTCTGAAGAAGCAAACAAAGCCTTTGAGAATGTCAAGAGATATCCTACGAATGTTCCTATTTTGGTTTCTCCTAAACCAAATGAAACACTCATGTTGTATCTAGCTGCTATGCCACAAGTAGTGAGCGCAGTACTGGTCACTGAGCATGAAAACATTCAATGACCAGTTTACGACATTAGTGAAGTTTTACATGGGCCTAAGGAGCGTTATCCTTAAGTCCAAAAACTTCTATATGCCCTCCTCATGTATTCGAGAAAACTGATGCATTATTTTCAAGCACACAAGTTAATCACGTCATCTGAGTTTCCCTGAGGAGAAGTCCTACAAAATAGGGAAGCAGTGGGGGCACATGTCAAAATGGCCAATTGAACTTTGGGAGTTCGACCTCCATTTTGTGTCCCGAGCGGTCATTAAATCCTAGATATTGGCAGAATTCATCACCGAATGGATAAATCCTGAACCTGTTCAAGGACCCTAGTACGAATCCCACGACCAATGGATAATGTACTTTGATGGGTCACTTACATTAAGTGGCTCAGGGGCTAGGGTGGTCTTTGTATCTTCTACTAGAGAAACCTTAAAATATGTTGTTCAATTAAACTTTTTCGCTACTAACAATGTGGCAGAATATGAAGGATTATTGGCTAGCATTCGAGCAGTGAAAGCACTCAGGATTTGATGACTACTTGTGAAAGGTTATTCTCAATTAGTCGTGAATTAAGTCAAAAAAGAGTATCAATGCTCTAATGCGACCATGAGGAACTATTTGTCGGAAGTTAGAAAGCTTGAAAAACATTTTTTTCGCTTTGGAGGTACAATATATCCCTCGAAAGGATAATTTCCTCGCAAGCCAGTTAGCTCGAATGGCTTCTTCTCGACCCCCATTCCAAGTGAGATAGCCTCTATAGAATACAAAGATACATGGATGAACCCCATCTACGAGTATCTTCTAAAGGGCACTATATCTGACAACGATCTTGAGGCCAAAATGTATACTTTGGTTGAAGGAGTTCTCTATAAACGAGGTACTCAAGGGGTACTCATGTGATGTGTATCGCAGAAAGAAGGATTGATACTCCTTAACAATATACACGGAGGTATCTGTGGAACTCATGCTTCCTATAGAACGCTAGTCGAAAAAGTTTTTCGATAAGGTTTTTATTGGCCAACAGCCTTCCATGACGCAAAAGAGCTAGTTAAGAAATGTGTACAATGTCAGTTTCATAGCAGGCAAATACACCAACTGTCTCAAGAGTTACAAAACATATCTCTTTTTTGGCCTTTTGCGACGTAGGGTTTAGATATCCAATGACCATTCCCCAAAGCACCCGGAGGCTTTGAATTCCTATTTGTGGCTATTGATATGTTCACAAAATGGATTGATGCCGAACCTGTTACTAGGATTACAACGGAAGCAACCAAGAAATTTATGATGAAAAGCATGATCACTCGATTTGGTGTTCCAAACTGGATCATCGCTGATAATGGTACTCAGTTTTCGAGCGTAAAATTTTAAGAATTTTATGAGTAATTAGATACTAAATTATGTTATGCCTCTATTGCCTATCCACAAAGTAATAGGGCAGTCGAAAGGATAAATGGTCAAATCATACAGGGAATCAAAACTCAAGTTTTTATCAGCTCATAAAGCGCTCGAGGGTCTAGGTCAAAGAATTACCCTCACATTTATGGGCAATTCACATGACCGCTAGTTGGGCTACAAGCGAAACACATTTCTTTTTACTTTTTGGTGCTGAAGCTATGCTTTCCCCAGAACTAAAAATTCAGTCTACAAGGGTCAAAAACTATAACGACCTTGACTAGACACAACTTCGAGCTTATGATATAAATATACTCGAAGAAAAGAGAAATTAAGCCTTAATCCGTTCGGCGGACTACCAGCAAGCCCTACGCAAATACTACGATTGTAAGGTCTAACCTCATAGCCCTGCTGTAGGTGACTTGGTTTTGAAGAAAATTCAAACTCAGTCTAATCGGAATAAACTCTCCCCTAAGTGGGAAGGTCCTTACATAGTGGTTGAAGTTACGTGACTAGGTTCGGTATGACTATCAATAGAAGATCGTCATATCCTCTCTAACTCATGGAATATCGACTATTTACGAAAGTTCTATGTGTAGATTCCTATACTCTCAATAAAGTTTATGATTTCTTCAATCTTTATTGTATTAAGAAGTTGATAAAAGAGCAAAGCTTTTATGTTGTTTTGATCACTTTTTAATGCTTACACTGGTCGGAGGAGGGTAACATCACCTAGTCGAAGTCTTTTCCTCTCTACATGTGGTCTTGCCCACTAGAAGGAACTTCTTAATGTCGATCTGTTCTTAACTTTTGCTGCCAATACAAGGAAACTAAATCTAACAAAACGTGGTCGAAGAATGGTTAAGCCAAGTTCTTTTCTCTACTTTTTACTTCTTTATGATTATTTTTTACAGCATTGTTGTTCAAAATAATTATTTAGTAAGTCAAGCTTAAGATTTTAATTTTGACTATTTCTTCAAACACTTGATTTTCCTTACACTGGTCGGAAAATGGGAATGTCACCTAGTCAAAGTCTCTCCTCTTTGCACGTAGTCTTGCCCACTAGAAGGATTTTCCTAGCATCAACCAAACCCTTATTCTCGCTGCCAATATAAGGAATTAAGTTCACAGGATGTGGTCAAAACTAAGGTATTAAACACACACTTCTTCCATTGTGTCCTTTCTTTAATTACTCCAACTAAGCAAACATTCGGTGGCTAGGATAAATTTATAATCATGACTTTAATTGTTAGTCTTGTATTTCAATTCTCTCTTTTTTCTTTGTCTTATGAGCTATTAACTACTCGAAAAGACCATTGCAGGAAATGAAGCTTTATATATACAAAAGACAAATATTGTTTTTATAATTATCATCTTATTACAAACAACTCAGAAGAAGAAGGAGATCCTAGTTGCATCTCCTCTACAGCCTTCTTTATGATCGATTCAGCTTGTTCAACCAGCTACTGGGCTTCTGCTTTAGGGCAGTCGAAATCAGCTTCAACTGGAACAAGATTAAGAGTGCAGTCATGGGCTTTGAGTTTTGCCAAGGCAAAGCTCACCCTATTTATGACTGCCTGCTTAATTGACTGGGCTTGGTTGGTCTTTAGAGTGGTTACCAACTCCTGGAGAGTCCCAACTTGCTACCCAATTGTGCTCGTGTGTCCGACCACAGTGTCTTCAAGAGGAGACACCTCCTCAGCACCAAGGCCTTCGAGCACATTGTTCAGGAGAGAAACGTTATCTTGAAGATTGATCTTCGAGGCCTTCATCTCCTCCTAGATGTAAGTTAGGATCTCCTGAAGTCATTTTATTTCTATCGCTTGCTCTGAAAAATAGAGTAACAACCAATTAATAAAACCATGACTTCAGACTAGTATTCTATACTGGTCGTAGGTAAAGAATTCTTATCTGCTAAGCAATTGTCAAGCTTCATGACTTCTCCTTCATGAGAAGCAACATCTTTCGAGCACTACTCCTCCCATTGCTTTATTGCCTTATCTTTTTCTTTGGTGATACGGGTAAGCTCATCGATCACCATGCTCTTCGATTTGACCTCAGATCGAAGCTTACCAATATCTACTTCTTTATCTGAAAAGGAAAGGAAGTTGTCGAATTGACAAATAGAAGTAAGCTACTTACTTTTAATTACATTATGTAGCTCGCAAGCTACAGAGTTAGCCTCCTACAGATCCTTCAATAGTTCTTTTTTTAGAGCTTTAGCCTTTCAGACACGACTTTTTTTGTAATCAAGCGAATCAGCTAAGGTCTCTTTATCACTTTTAAACCTACAAAGGAGAACTGATATGAGTACTGAACAAGTGGTCAAAAACTACTAGTTACAGTGACTTACCATCTCTCTGCCTGTTTGTAGTTCAACCTTATGCTTCCTCAGCAATGCAAGTTGCCTGCGGTACTCACCAACAGTGGCAATTTGTTCAAGAGCTTTCTAAAAAGAAAGGTATGCATTGAGAAAACGCAGAAAGGAGAAACCCAAATATACAAATGTTTGATATAAAACACTTACATCGATTGTTGATCGAACAATGTTTGTGTATACGACCTCTAGGTTCTCGAGTTTATCAAGTTCCTTGACATTCTCCCACCAATTCTCCTGGAGACGCTCATTGTCAAAGATGAACCCTTTGCTTGGAATGTCCTTCGGGTGGGGGACTCAGTCGTAGGACCTAAACGATGAGGTCCCAATGGTTGAAACTCCAAAGAATTCTGGAAAGAAGGGGAGATATTCTTCTTCTTCATGGTCGTTGTGAGAAGAAGAAACTCTACCTTGAGGCCTCGAAGGAATGTCTTCGACGACCTCCTTTCCAGCACGATGGTCAGAACTCTCCATGACCAGTGGATCCACCGCCACCTTTGGCAATTGTAGTGTCAAGTCTCCTGTTTGAACATTGATGTTCTTGACGGTTGACTCAATCATCATCATAGCTTCATCTTCAAGCGCCTTTGTCTCTGCCTCCACGACAATTGGTGGTTTGACCACCTTAGTGGGTAGGGCTGGCTCGATAGCGAGCTCCCCTTCTCCTGTTGCCTCAGGGATGGTGGTTGAAGGCTCGACCACCTCTGCTTCTGTCTCTACTACCGGAGGGGAGACTAGCACTCCCACGGTCATAGCCATGACAATGGCAGATTTCTCCACAAGGACATCCCCGAGGACTAGAGAGGCAGGACTAAAACAACAAGACAGATGTTAATACATCAAAAGGTGAAATAGAGGAGTAAGTACGATCACTTATTCTTTAAATTTTACATACTTAGGCTTCCTGGACACGATCTTGAAGCCCGAGAAAATGTTCCCGAGAGAAGACTTGATCTTCTTCTCCTTCTTCTTCTCCTCCTCCTCTTCGGTCACCCTTGTCAGCTTCGCGATCTCAGCCTCTGCAAGGCTCTTCACATCGGTGGTCTAGGCGACCACGTCCTGTATGAACTCAATTGGTTGTACATCAAAAGGAGTGGTTGGAGCTTTTTATACAACCTCCTCTTCTGGGTGGTCGGAGCTAACTTCGATCACCTGGAGATTGTCATTTCTTTTGACCACAGACTCTGCTGGCCCGGCAGTAGCCTTCACAAAAGAAATGCAACTCTTCCTGTTTTCCTTTTTGATTTGGTTGATAAGAGTAGAAGAAGGGGAAACTGAGAATGTCTTATCATCATAATATAAAGGTACCTTGGCCTTAGGCACCTTGTGTTTGAGGTATACGACCACCTCCTGTGTATCCTTGGTAGTTAGATCTGCCAAGAAGCGGCCCATAGCAGTGGTTGGTTGAGGAGTGGAGCTCGAACTCCCGACATCCCTCCTCTTCTTGTCGACTGCCTTCACAAGACGACACCTCTTACTCAGAGGGACTTTGTCCTCCTTAGAGTCATCCTCAGCAGACCCCAAGTCAATCTCGGGGACATCTTGAGGATCTGGTGCGCCGACTTGCTACAAAAGGTCACAGAACAAGAAGCAATAAAGTGGTCGAAGCTATGACTACTAATTCCTAAGGATGAAATCAAGACAAAAATTGGTTACCTCTAGGTTCCTTGTTCTCTCCTCTTCGGATATGACTGCCAGTATCCGAGGAGCTCCCTCTATGGTCATAGGGGCCTTTTCGCAGATGAGATTGACCCAAGCGTCAATCTTTCTCTCTAGCAAGTCTATGAGTAGAAGTATATAATTAATAGATGTACTCAAATCACAAATTGAAAAAAGCATATAGATTATAATACTACCTTCCTCGTAGTCTCCGGTTGGATCACTAACCCCCGAGTACTCCCACATGAGATGTGCTCGATTCTTTAGGGGGCTAATGCGGCGTATGATGAAATCTTTCACCACATGCCATCCGTTTAGTCCTCCTTATCTCAAGTCCTTGATGGCTCGAATGAAAGGGGCTAAGCAGTCGAGGTTCTCTGGACCCGAATCCCAAGTCTTCTTCTCTGTAGGCTTGCCCTTGAAGTAGAGACTGCCGTCCCTGGTCACGGTCCAGTAAAACCACTTCTTCCTCCATTCAGGCCACGATGACCAGGTGAACATGAGAATATACTACCTTGACATCCCATCGTGGAGTTGGAAGCTGCAACTGCCGGCAATCGACCGATGCTTCCCCATTCCATAATAATACTTGAAGAGGTTCAGATCTGGAGCGATTCCCAGATAGGCCTCGCACAAGTATACGAACACGCTCAACATCGGAATGAAGTTGGGAACTAAGTTCACCAACTCCACCCCGAAGTTCTCAAGCACGCTCATTAGGAATGGGTGGCTAGGCAATCGAAAATCGCATTCATAGTATGTCTGGAAGACGGCAATCCTTCCCTCCTCTTCTAATGGCCAGTGCTCTTCTTCAATATTGGTCCACCTCACCATAACATGCTTCAGAATATTTCTTCTCGGCGACCAGAGCTGTCATCTTCGCGACATCCATCTCCGATCTCTCCCATTTCGACACGACTCCAGTCATTTCTTCAAGGACTTGAGTTGGATTCAAGGATATTTGTTTTGGATTTGAAGAGATTTAGGGGAAAATGTGATTCGGGCGGAAACAGAGGAAGCGAGAACTCAATAAATTGGAGTTATTGGGAAAGTAAAAATCCTAAGTTTACCTCCTAGGGGCTATTTATAACCATGGGTCTGGAGTAAAAAATTGTGGGATCTCAATAGTTGCAATCCTCTTCGGGAACCGCTCTCAACAGACAATAGTAAGAGACGGTTGGCATTATTTATTCTGTCTGTTCAGGAAAAGTGAAGTTTATTTTTACAACTCAAGTAAAAGTATCTTTCTTGACCAAATCAATTTTTGGTCGAAAGAAATACCAGTCGAAGACACTCAATTTTTTACCATGATCCTATGACCTCTTTTCCACGTAAGTGATGTTCACTTGAAGTTGGGGGGCTAGATGACGAGGATCTAATAATCCTAAATTAATTAAACATTTTATTTGTAGTATTTGTTATAGATGATAATATCCTTATACAACCTGGAAGGTACCCCTCATTATCAATAATAAGGAAAATTATAAATACCTAGTAGTCGTAAGCTATTCTACGACCACCCTTTATGGTCGTAGGCCATCCTACTACCACCTCATGGTCGTAAGTCCTTCTACGATCATCTACTGATCGTAAGATTTACTACGATCACCTTATGGTTGTAAGCCTTACTACGACCAGGTCAATCACGATCACCCTATGATTGATAAAGACCACAGACATGTGGACCCAATCGACTAGGAACTTCATACACTGTGTTTAATTACATGCAGTAATAAATATGCGCAGTTATCCTTTGGTATAATTGCGTGTATTAATCTCTGTCTCTGGCATAACCGCAAGACGAACGTGGGGTATTCTCTCTCTATAACAATAACTACCATCAACGTGCGCTATTCTTCAACCGTTGAGACGCCTCCTAGCATGGACAACTGCCACCCCTTGGGACGCTATATAAGGGATAGGGTTAATTCCTTATTTGCCATTGAAAGTTGACTGGCTCTCTGAAATACCATCGTCAAATTGCTCCTCCCTCTCTTACCACTCGTTCTCAAGTTCTCTCCCCTTTTTGCCACTCCTGTCAGTTGGTCGTGAACTTGGGCGTGAACTTGTTCGTGAAAAGTCAAATTTGCCCCTAAGTTAAGTCAGCAACCCACCGGTTCCTCTCTCTGTCATCGCTCTCCTCCATGCCGGTCACACCGACGCTGCATACCTCCTCTTCACCTCCACCCCCTCCCTCCCCCAATCTCCCACCTCCGCCTCCCGCCTCCTCACCCAACTCTCCTACAAGTCCACCTCTTCCTCCCCCTTCTCCTGCCTCCTCCAACGCCTCCGTGCCCACAGGGCCCTCAACCTCCTCGACTCCAACTCCCTCTCCCTCACCGCCTCCGCTGCCGCCTGCTCCAACAACGCCCACCTTGCATAGTCCCTCCTCCTCTCCATGCTCCGCCGCGGTCTCCTCCCTAACCACCGTGCCTACACTGCCACACTCTCCCACCTCTGCCCTACCCAGGCGCTCCGCCTCTTCGACGCCATCCTCCACCACCTCCGCTGCTCCCCAAGTGACCAATCCTCTTTCTCCTCCTCCTCCTTCTCCCTCCCCGACACAGCCGCCTTCAACGCCGCACTCAGCGCCTGCACCAACGCCGGGGACTGTCGCTGCTTCCGCCAGTCGTTTGACGAGATGCACAGGTCGAGCGCCACCCTCGACGCCCTCACCTACAATGTCGTCATCAAGATGTGTGCGCGCACCGGCTACAAGGACCTCGTCGCGTGCATGCTCGAGAGGATCCTCTCCTCCGACGTTACCCCATGTGCCACCACCTTCCATTCCCTCGTCGCCGCTTACGTCGACTTCGGCGACATCCCCTCGGCGAAGAGGATCGTGCAGGTGATGCGGGAAGGACGCAACGACCTCTGCTGGCTGCTTAGAGTAGTGGCAATGGAAGGAGACGACGGTGTTGTGGTGAGTGGTGATTGACGAGTAGAGTGCTCTCCTCAAGGACATTGTCGGCGCCATGCTGGAACAAGGCACCGAGGTGCCGAGGTGCACTTTGGTTAAATTTGATCTTGTTCCCTTGAAGAGAATCGTCTCCCTTTGTTGTTTTGGATGGCTATCTTGTGGATTTCATGTGTATGACAAAGTGCTGGCATCCATCTCTTTCTTTGATGTTTGAGTGATCACCATATGAGTTTAGGATTGGGGAGAACTACCTCCTACATTCCTCCTCGGTTCCTTTGAATCCTAATCACAATCGTAGTCATACTTTGGCTAAAATTTGGTCATGTTTCTCAGAAGAAAACCATTTCCTTTCTTGTTCTGGATGGTCATCGGTGGATATGATGTTGTTTGATGCATCTCTCTTGCATTTTCAATCGAACATAATCTCTCTAGCAATTTTCAGAGAAGAAGAAGGCTGCTACTAACTACTAGGTGAAGAAGAAGGGTACATATGACTTTTGCCAACACAATTTGACAGTCAACACACGGTAGACTGACATGAGTGGTAGAAACATGATAGAATTTGAGATCCGATGGTAATGACAGGAAGAGCAATTTCGTGATGGTATTTTAGGGATGCGACCAACTTCCATTGGCAAATAAGGAATTAACCCTAAGAGATAACGCCTGTGGACAGAGACAAGGAGTGACACAAGCAAACAGATCAAACAAATGTCGTTAGTTCTAGTCTTCGGTGACTTCTTTCTTGTTGTAAGCACAATCAATACAGAAACACATGACTAGGGTTGACTTCTCTCAAGAGAAGACTTGGACTTATATAAATCCCTGTGTCTCATCCCTACGTAGTCTCAAGCAAGGAAGTCCCCATTTTAGTATTCATTTCATAAGTTTGATATTAAAAATCGACAAGATTCTAACGTCGTCGAAGACTTCGCTATTGCTTCGGGACAAGACCAAGATTAAGTAATATTCACAGTTGAGCAAGGAAAATCCTTACAATTGATCATGTTGAACCTACTTTTCAAATGTAAATTATTTTATTTCAAAGTATTATTGCATGCTTATTACTATTTATGAAATATTACGTTAAAGATTGATACCCAGCTATGCCAAATGTTGATATTATTATTCTCCTCATTGATTATTGATAACTGCTCATACCTTATCACCCTAGGTTATTTATTATAGGAGTAAATTTTCCTTGGTTAATCAATAAATGACTATTAGTTGTGTTTAGACATTGTTTAGTGGTTGAATTGAATATAATACAAGCATTGTCATTACAAAACTTGGGATATACTGTGAATTGTAGTGTGGTAACATAGATTACCACTAGAAATACGAAAATATTATTTAAAATGGCGGAGACTTGGGCGAGTGGTTGGTATGAGATCAGTGTATAGGCATACACGAGAGTTGGGTTTGTGTATTGTCTCGTTTAAGTCAATTAAGGACCGAATCATGTGTTGTATTTCTAAATTAATGAATGCAACCACAAATTTAGTATATTGATAATTATAGTGTGTAAATTAGCTACTGATCTTGGAACTAACTCAGAATACGCAGAGGGTTTAGATACAAATATGGAGTCGACATTATGTGGACGCTTGTACCGTAGCTCGTAACTTTGGTTTGATCTAAGAGCTCCTGCGCATACAAATCGGTGCGAGAGTATAACATTTATATTAAAAAGTTCATTTTTCATTAACAAAATCTCAAGTCATTTCGAAAGGTTTCAAATTATTTGTCGTTTCTCTCCTTCGAAATAGCGTTCTCATCATCGCATTAAATTGTTGCATTTCAAACTAGGGGGCGCAAGACGGCCCCGAGGTCGCGTCGTAAAACCCTCCCCGATCGCCTTCCCTTCCCATCCCCTCCCGTCCGCATGGAATCCGACGGCGAGGCCTCGCCGTCGCCGCAGCACGCGTGCGGCGCGGGCCACCGCGCGTCGCACTCGCTGCCCACCTCGGCGGGCGGCCGCGTCTGCCTCTCCTGCGCCGCGGCCCTCCTCTCGTCCGCCTCCGCTCCGTCCCACCACGTCTCCCACGCGCTCGCCAGTCTCTCCCTCGCCCTCGCCGACCCGGCCTTCCTCGCGCCGCTCCGCGCCGCGCACCCGCGCCTCCTCGCGGCGCCCCTCGCCGACGCCCTCGCCAGCGCCGCCTTCCGCCGCGACGCCGCTCTCGCCACCCAGGCGTCCGACCTTGCTGCTGACCTCGCAGCCGCCGTGGGGCCCCTCGCCACCTCCGAGCTCGTCGCCCGCCTCGCCCGCGTCCTCTCCTCGGGCTCCCTCGTCAAGCACCTCCACACGGTACGTGCGCCGCCTTGAACGATTCACTATTCCGTCATTCCTGCTACGCTGTCTCCAAAAAATGCATGTTAGCTATAGTGCTGCACGTGAGGACATGGTGAGGTAGTGGACTTTATCAGTGTAATCCTACACTGAGTAGGTTGCCCGTAAATAATCTTAGGAGGTGAGGTTTCATTAGATGGAATCATTGAAAGGAAATTCTGCAAGTTTTCTGCATGTAAGAATGTGGTCAACAGTAGTCTAGCATGTGCTATCTTGCTAATGGCAGTCTGACCCGTATGTTCTGCTACAGAACATATGGTGCCTTATTGTACAACTCTGATATTGTAATGTAAGCTTAGACAAGAGCTTGATTGCATGTGGATTGTGGATACACATGATGGCATTTCCAGGTTGCTCAGAAAAGTTTGAATGTCCCATTTGCTTACTTTTGGACTTTTTTTTGTTGTTGAGTGTTTTTTTAGTGCCTTACACATTGTTGCTGCTTTATATTTGATAATGAAAATGGACTCTGCATAGTTGTATGCTCGAAATTACTTAACATGGATGGAGTGTTTTTTTATAGGTATAGTTTGTGGATTTCCAACTCCTAACCAGGATCATACAAGTTGCATCATGTGAGTCATGCCTTTTTCCTTTTTATTCTCATGTAGCAGTGTCTCGTAACGTGCAACTATGTTAGTGACAAAAGACTGTAATTCACAACAAGTAGAGCTAGCTTTCTAGTCGATGCAGTTTATGAATCGAACAATTATGTTATGGTGCTAAAATCCCATAAGATTTGGTGGCTTCTTATGAATTAGATGTATACAGAAGATTCATTAAAGCTGTTGCATGAGATATGGAAGTTGATGCTGCAGAAGAGTGAGAAAAAAATGATGAAAAGGTTGAAGATGGAATAGGAGAGGAATAATGATATATTGCCAGCCTGCACGAAATTTGTGCACTCTACCTTTTCACTTAATATTTTTGTTGATCCTCACAAACCACTCTTGGCTCTTAGTATTACTTGCATTTTGTTGTTTGAATGTCTTCTGCAACACCATCATTCGCATTAATCTCAAATATAATATCTAGTTCTCTACCAAGAACAAGAAGGGATAAAATATTATCTTTGGTACTCATCTGTACATTACATATCTCATGCCTCACATTTCTTACCATCATATGAGTTGAGCTACAAACTGAGAGAAGCATCAATTAAAGGCATTTCAATTATTTATCTCCTTAGTTTGCTTGTACTCAACTTTGGTCTAGAATACTTTCTTATACTATCAAATAGATTAGGAAGAGTTAATAGGATGCTTAACCCATCATATGAGTTAAAACATTTAACTGGTGGCAGGTCAAAGCAAAACTAAATGCAGAATCATTTTAATTGATTAATGTCACTCTGGGACAAGAGTTCGAAGGTTGCCAGTAGTAACAACTGCTGTTAGGTTTCAGGCTGCAGTTGAAGGGTGGTTGTCTTGCTTCCCCTGTTACAGTGATTGTGATTCCAGACTATTTTATCTGCTTCATTTAAAGTGGGATGCAATACTTTTATATCATCGTTTGACTGGGCAGACTGGATCCTTTAAGATGTGAGGCACTTTGGTATTTGGTACTTCTCTTGCAGCTGTACTGAAGTAGTGGCAACAATGTTGTTTCAATTTTCTTGAATTGGTTTACTGCCCTAATTTCTGAATCTTTCTTTTATCTCAGTGCAGCTACACTGTTTGGGGGTCTTGCTAAATTCTACCAAAGATGCTGCAGCATACATTGGAGATAAACTTTCACTTTTCTTAAACCTTGTCAATGATCTCCGACTACCAAGGTGAAGACTGCTGAATACTGATGATTCTTTCTGACCTCCCAAATAACTTTATCTGACAGCATCCTTAACTTCCTCTGATACAGCGATGAGATTCGTGGAGAAATACTCTTCGTGCTTTACAAACTCTCTCTGTTAAACGCCACCCCGTGGGACAATATATGTGATAATGGCAATGTGGACCTTTCAGCAATTGGAAGAAGCTTGCTTCAACTCTCACTTGATGTCCTACTCAAAACTCAAAATGATGCTGTTCGCCTCAACTGTGTTGGTCAGTGTTTTTCTCCTCCTTTTTATAATATAAATAGTGACTTCTTATGAAATAAATGGAGTACACTAGCATGTATATATTGCTGATTGAAAAAGAATGTAGTGACTCGTTTTCAAATGATATTGGTTTACTTCTTCTACTGTTATTGTCATGTGGGGCCATGTTTATGGCCGGCGCCACAAGGAGAAGGCGCGGCCGGGCCTAGCGCAGTTTAGGAATCCTCAAATTAGGAAGTTGCTATTAGACAAGTTTACTATAGAAAAATCTTATTAGGGAAGTTTGTATTAGGAAAGATAATACCTTCTAAGTTAGTCTGTATTACATTAGGAAGGATAATACCTTCTAAGTCAGTTGTATCCCTTTATATACGCAGCATATGCATCAATGAAAATTAGCAAAAGGATTGGGTAGTTACCAAATCCCCTTGCGCCATCTCTACTGTTCCCATGCACACTGTTCATTCATGCCATCTTTTTCCCCTGTTCACTACCAGCGACTAGGTTCCTCCTAGCCGCCGCCCACCAGGCGTCCCAACGTAATCCTCATCCACCTGAACTAATCCTTCCCTTCCGCCTCCACTCCCAACGTTCATCACCTGACTAGTTATATACTTATATACAAATTGATACTCCATCTAATCAAAATTGCTGATGATTTTTTACTTTTCATGGTCTCCGATGTACAACTCTGACCATTAGTTTTTACCATATCACAGTATATTCGTATAAGTTATAAAAGTTCAACATTATGAAAGTTTTCTGTGATGAATCTACACATTATTTTCATGTGAGATATTAAAGATATAATTAGTCAAAGATTAAAAGTTTGACTGCACTCGTTGCATGGTTTGAGAAACTTGTGACTGAAGGGTGTAATACCAAAAGATAACCTGCATAAGCAAAGTGATATAAATAATTAAATGCACATTTTCTGCAGTTATGTACGTACGAACAAACTTTTGGAGTTTTTGAGCAGACATAGATACTTAATAGATTTCCAATAGTTTTAGAGTTGGCCAAGGGAAGGAAAGAATTTAAAAGGTTGATTAAGTACTTTCAAATTGTTAACAATAAATTTAATATCTTCATATTGTTTATACTAATGAATTTCCGGTTTGCTTTTTGATATAATTATGAAATTACCCGCCAATGTTGAAAATTCAAATACACACGAGCTTGTTCTCTACTTGCTACAATGTACAGTGATGTTTTTCTTGTGCTTCTGCAGCATTGCTTCTTACTCTAGCAAAGAAGGGGGCCTTTGACATTTTGCTGCTTGGTGATCAGAGCTCAATCAATTCTGTAGAAGCAGAAGAGTCCATGCAGACAGATTATGTGTCCCTGAATGCTTCTCTCGTAGTTCTGTTTGCTGATGCTGTCAAAGGATCTCTGTTATCTACTAATCTGGAAGTACAAACAGGGACATTGGATTTGATCTTTCATTTCCTGTCATCTGATGCAAATATTTTTGTTCTACTTCAAACTTTGATAGATGAAGATGTTGCTGACTATGTATTCGAGGTTCTCAGGTTATCAGGTATGAAAATGTCACCTTTTTGCAGTTATCAACTACTTTTCTGAAAGTTTTTATGCCTCATGGTGGCTAACCATGTTGAACTGTTGTACATTCTTCAGGAAATAATGATCCACTGGTCATTTCCTCTATTCAAGTACTATCAGTTTTAGCCACTTCAGAGGAGAGATTCAAAGAAAAGCTTGCCATTGGATTTTCCACTCTGCTTCCTGTTCTTCACTATGTTGCAGAGATACCATTTCACCCAGTTCAATCTCATGTTTTACGACTTGTTTGGATTTGCATTGTTAATTGTTCTGGTATCCTGTCGCTGCGCCAAGAAGAACAGATAGCCTGTACTTTGACTGCAAGTTTGAAAAGAAATGGTAATGGTGAACTTGGCATGAGTTCTGAAACCTTTGTTCTGGTTTGCTCAATATTAATAGAGATTCTGAAGTCACCATCTGCTCACGATATCCAGAAATTACCATCATTCATTGACGAAGCATCAAAATATGCAATCTCTTCAACATTATCTCATGTGTATGATCATATGTTTCTCGTCCCACATTCCCTTCTTCTTCTAAAAGAAGCACTTATATTCTGCCTTGAAGGGAGTAAAGATCAGATTCCTGGCAAGAAGGATCTTGAGGATAGCATCATCGAAACCTGTGGAACATATTTATTGCATTGGCTTGAAAGTGCTGTTGTTGATGGTAATGATGAAGAAACATTGGCAGGGATCCTTCAGATTTTCCAAATTATTTTATCAAGGGCATCTGACAACAAGCCACTCAAGTTTGCTGAGATGCTTGCATCATCATCATGGTTTAGCTTGTCATTTGGATTCATGGGCTTATTTCCTACTGATCATGTAAAATCAGTAGTATATTTGGTCACTAGTTCAATTGTCGACAAAGTTTTGGGCTGTAATTATGGGGAAACAATTAGAGATGCATACATTTATCTTCCATCAGACCCTGCTGAACTGATGTATTTACTTGGGCAATGTAGCTCAGAAGACTTTAACTTGGCATCATGCCAATGTGCTAGTCTTGTTATACTGTATGCCTGTTCATTCTACAATGAAAGGTACTCATCTGCTGCATTTGACCCACCTTTTTTAAGAAAAAAAATGTTATTCTAGTATGATGATTGTTTGAATAATCAGGCTGGTTGCTGACAACCAAATTCTGGCTTCAGTTGAGCAATACATCCTTCTCAACGGTGGGAAGTTCCCCTACGAAATAACTGGTTCTGTGATGCTTACTCTTCTGGTTCATCTTTATGCCTTTGTCAGAGGCATTTCATTTAGCTGCAGCATTCCTCATAGTCCAGAAGCTGAGAAAACTTTGTTCCATGTAATGGCACGTAAGGAGTGGGATTTGCTTCTGATCCGAGTCCATCCGATAGCACTAAAATGGCTCTTCCAGAAGGAAGAACTTATGGAACCACTTTCCTTCCAGCTGCTGAATTTCTGCAAAACTTTCTGTGAAGACAAAACTGTCATGCTTTCAAACAACAGTCAGTTGGTGGACATACAAATGGTCGCAGAACTGGTATTTTTGGGAGAAACCAACATCTCGTCTTTGCTGGTGTCCTTACTTAGTCAGATTGTAAAGGAGGGTACAGAAGATGAGGTCTTCTCAGTGGTTAATGTTATCGCTGAAATCCTAGTGATCTTTCCTTGTTCTTCTGTTCAGTTTACATCATGCGGTGTTGTTGATGTACTCGCTAGTATATATTGCTCACCATATTCTTCAAGGATCAAAACAGTTTGTTCCTTTTTGATCTTTAACATTTTATATTCAGCAAGTGCGATGACATTCTCCCAGGAAGATGAATGGCTTGCTCTTACCATGAAGGTGCTCTTGTTTTTATATTCTATGAATTGAAAGTTACATTACCAGTTTGGAGCTTATTTATGATCATATTTATGGAAATTGTTTTTCCATGTCACTGATAGCTTTATGGAGTGACTGTCCTAAAAATGAATCTCAGATAACAAATTTTCACTTCTTTATCCATCTTTCTGAAACTTGTGGGCACTACAAAATGAAAAAAGGTCCGGTATAGTCTAGCGGATTTCCAGTATTTTACACATAACCTAACTTGGGACTAGTGAATCCTACGGACCCCACGTCCCTAACCCTTAGGTGGGACCAACAAATTTGAAATGTTGGGTCCATACATTAGAAGAATTAAGAGCGGCCAATTTCCTTTGTCCCAATTACAATTAGATCAAACCTACCTAGTAGCCAGTTGCTGTTCTTTTGTTCCATGGTATTTATAATTTGTTTAATCTACTAATCACCTCTTGGCAGTTATTGGAGTATTTCAATTCTAGTCTTGATTATACATCAAGAGACCAAGAACAGAAGATATTGATTGGGATGCTATGCCTTATTTTGCATCATTCAGCAAACAAGGAGCTTATTGAGCCTGCAAAAGCGATAATCTTGAACAATTCTTTGGTTTCTTTCACGGATGGTATAGTACAAGAAGCTTGTGCAAAGGGCCCATCTTTATTTCAACACAATGAGGGGACAGCCTTTGGGGAATTCTTGATTCTTATACTCCAATTGGTGCTTTTCTCTCTAAGAAGGTATGCAGCTGGTATTGTCTGCTTCATTTTAATTGCTTGTGTATGTACTAATGATAGTTTGTTTTGCAGTTTGTATGTGATTCTAGAGGCAAGTATTGACTGGCAGGACTTCCTTCAACATTCAAGTGACGTCCAGTCTTTCTCTGTTCTTGGCATTCCATGCCATGATTTGTGTCGTCTCATGCACTTTGGTCCTCCTCCTATAAAGCATATTGCTTCACAATGCCTGTTGGAATTGCTTACCAGAATTTCAGATCAGAGTAGCTCTCTTAATGCCGAGTTAAGATGCTCTGCAAAATATCTGAAGTCCATTATTGCAGTGATAGAGGGTTTGGTGTTCGATCAAGACAGTAAAGTTGCTGAAAATTGCAGTGCTTGTCTCTCGATGATTTTAGGTTGGGAGAAATTTGGCTGCCAAGAGAAAGCGGTGGTCAGAGAATCTAAATGGTCTAGGCTAATAATGGAGGAATTTGCAGTTGCCCTGACTGCTCCTGGTTTGACTTCCAAATCTTTTGCTAATCAGCAGAAGTTTGCAGCAAATATAGCTGTTTCATTGCTCAAACTGAGCCAAGTACCAGATTGGTTGACATCATTGTTTGATAGTTCTTTGATATCTGGTATAGTTGCCAATCTCTCTGCTAGGAACGTTACTGCAGAAATTGTCAAGCTCTTCAGTGAGCTTATGGCTAGGAAATATCTCAGTCAAGAGCAGATTGTCGCTCTACATAACTTGTTCCAGGTTAGTGTCAATGCTCTTCATTATCCTCTACAAATCACAAAGTATACCATTGTATGATCGTACAAGTAGTTTGGCAGGGATTATCCCCTTTGTATTAGTTTATTTTAGGAGTGTTCCCCTGCAATGATGTATTTGTTTTTGTTTTTCTTAAAAGACACTGAGTTCATAATCTGCATTGGTTCCCTTTCATTTTTCCTGGGTGCATTTAATTCTTTGATGCCCAACATTTCTTCTGATTTTGTAATGTAAATTTACTTTACTGAATACTTTTCATGTCGAGTAAAACAATTTTTTGAGACCTGTACCGTTGACAGTGTTGACATATGGAAAATTGGAAATAATTCTTAATATTTGAATGTTATTATCCCTTAGGTTATCCTGTGGTCCACGGTTCTTAGGTTTAGGAGTGTCCGATGCTTCTCTCCCAATGCTGTGATTGGAAGTACACAAAGTGCGCTGCATATGTTCCCTTATCGTTCCGTACTGAAAATATGAAAAGAGCTGCCTTTTTGGTGTTAAAAATTTGAAAATAGCGGCCTTTGTCATTTACTAGTAGTGGGTTGTATTACATCCATACCATAGCTCCTGCAGATTTGCCTTTCCTTGTTGAAAGGGAACCAATGCCAACTTCATGCTGTAACTGAAAATGCATATGGTTGATCAAGGAGCTGAGCTGACAAACCATCGCTTCCCTCCAGGCTAACTTACGTTTGTCATGATACAGGTCTGCAGAAGACAGGTCTACGAGGGAAGTTCGAAGGCGCAGTTGTCAGTGCAAAAGGCTGAAAAAGTGGCAACAAGCACGGACGACGTGCGCGCGTTGCTCTTTGCCACGATGCTGAATCAGCGTGCGGGCTTGTGCGCGGTTCAAACGGAGCAGCAGGAACTTCTGCGTGAGATTGATTTGTTCTTCCAGGAGTCGAGCCGGCGAGAGCAGCATTAAGGCCGACCAACATGTACAGTCCCCTCTGTTGGTACGAAAGAAATCTGCGCAAATTCATCATGGGCAAGAATTCAAAAACCCTTTACGGAAAAAACACTGGACCCTGGCTCGTACCGACTGAGCGGTTTCAATTGTCAAATTTATACTCAAAAATTGAATTTGGCCAATTTTCGGTCAGTTACCGCCCAGTTTGACCGGTTCCCGGCCGGTTATCATCCGAAATTACTACTCTGCGCATCATCTTTGTATGACGTTTTAGCTTTTGGAGCTAGGACTAAGGAGTGGGCTGACATGGCCAAACTAGCCTTTGGCACTAGGATTAAGGAGTACTTTTTGTGCTGAGTAAAGAGCATCATGTTAAATGCAAGTTGCATATGCACGATACTCAGTCTGCCCCTTTTCTCGTTGCATGCATAATAATTTCACACCTCCTAGCTTTGTTGAATGTGAATGCTCAACTCAAGAAGACCTCCCATTTCAGTGTTCGTGTGACGACGATGATAGCCATCGTCGGCATCGGGAGCTCAACCATGAAGCCATGCATCGCCGTGCTGGTTGGCTTGCTGCCTTCGCCATCCTCATCTCACGCAGTTGCGCTGCTATGCACGGGAAACAACTTCGAGTCTGTTTCTTCCGCTTGCTGCAAGTTGTTCTTATTATGATATATTCATGTATGCACACACACGCATGTATGCATGCGCATGTATATTCGCGTGGTAATCGCGTGACTTACAACTTGCGACGCATGACCGTGAACATGTTGCAAATCTAGTCTACTTTTCTTTTACTAACCGTGCATTTCGCGCTCTCCTTATAATGTGGTCGAAGCCATAGACCAGTATGATCGAAATAATGTAGTCGAAGCCATCGACCAGTGTGGTCGAAGCTATAGACTAGTGTGGTCGAAACACTGTGGATGAAATAAAGTGGTTGAAACACAGTGGTCGAAAAATAGTAGTTGGATCCATAGATCAGTGTGGTCGAAATACACTGGTCGAAGCTGTAGACCAGTGTGTAATCAAAATTTGATAAACACTGCTTAATTACCATTAATTGATTTTGAATTAGCAGTTACCTGTGGTTATTATGTGATTTATTATGTAGTTACTAGAGAGTAATTGACTCAACATTAAAATGATCTCAAGACGTCTAGACCAGATGGGATTCAAAAACACTTCTATTTTTCCATCTTCCTCTTTGTTCTTCTGTGCTGAAGGGTTGTGCGGTTGAATCAAGCTATCCCTTCTCTTCGGCGTGTACCAGGAAGGAGGGTGAGCGGGAATCTCCGAACCATTGTCGTAGAGTTCACTTGCACGGGGCGACAATAAGGTTTCTGGGGAGCGTATCTGCGTGACCGCTCGCTGCGCTGCATCATCTTCAAGTCTACGCTGCTTCGTGTTCTTCATCGAGCCCAACCGTAAGTTGGTTGTACGACCACCCTATTCTGTTATAATCTTATTATTGTGTATATTCAGAAGTACAATGAGTTGCCTGCTGTTAATATCACTTTATGCATCTGTGGTTTTATGTGATCTTTACCTCATAATAAAATCTGCAATTAAATTATTGTCCACATTTCCAACAGTTCTTCTATTGGGACCTAAATATGCAAATCTGGGCCCTCTGTATAATACATTAGTCCAGGATCACACTAGTGCATATAGTGTTAACATAAATGAATATCATTTCACACAAAACGAATATAAGAATAAACGACTAATTTGATTAATAAATAACGGTTGTGACTTTACGGTCGAGTTTACACTTATTAAGCCACGCAGAGCTAGCACTAAATAAAGATACGACATCGGAACAGAAACAACTTCAGCGGGAACCAATCAACTTGCTACAGGCAACCGACTGGATCAAGACTTAGCGATCACCCTCCCCGTGAAACTTATCCTCAAAAGCAAGCGAAGACTCCTCCACTTTAGATGAATGATTGCAGCAAGAATGAGTACTTCAAGTACTCAACAAGTTGTACCACAGAATGCAACTATAAATGATGGCTTATTTCAAAGGAAAATGACTTCTATGGTTATTTTGCAAAAAGCAACATTTGCAATTAAATACAAATAACAGATGAAAAGCATAATTTAAAACAAATAAACAATAATAGTTTAACAAGTATTTTTACAAAACTCACGAAGCCTAATCAATTTGTTTCACACAACCACGTGAGTTAAATCACACAGCTGTACCCTTCCAATTATTTTTATGAAAATCTAACCATCGTGTGAAATATCCGAGCATGTCCATGACCGCGGACACAGCTATTCGAATAGATTGATTAACACTCTACAGAGGTTGTACACTTTACCCATACGATATAACCAGTGTGGCTAGCACCAATCATAAAAAACATTTTGGAAGTTTTATGTCAACAATTGACTCTCCCGATGTGCATAATGCCGACCCCAACCTCACTCGTTGGACGATGCACACCATTGGACATGGAAATAGCGAACCATCCATAAATGTGATCAACAGAGTAGTCCACATCTCCACCCATCACAGAGCGCTTATCCTACTACCTGAGTAATCAATGTCAAAATTCCATAACTTACTAAGTTAGCCCTATCTCATACCAGACATGTGGTCGTACAGTTGTGGCTCAGTTCAATAGCGCACAAAGTTAAGTCCTTAATTGACCAAAGTGAGACTGCCAAATTCTAAATAGATAACCGCATTTCCATTTCTCAATGACTGAGTTCCACCATATCACAAATCCACTCGCCTCAGTCTAAACATTTTCCCACCGTGTTGATTAAGTGCATCACATGGCATTAGCGGGTAACAACATACAACGCACAGTTTTTTTTTCACAAAGTTGTTTCATAATCACTTAGTCAAATTTAGATTTGCAACTTAAAGTAATATCAATAACCCGTGGCATGGCAAAGCAGACTATTCATGTCTAACAAACCCATGTTTGTGCTATGATAATACCAACTAATAATTAATCAAGCTAGGGTTACACAAGATCCGGATAATAGAATAGGCAAGGTGGATATATTCAAGTAGGTGTATAGCAAATTCCAAAGCATTTAAAGAATTAAATAATTAAAGTAACATGCAATAATTTGATTCAAAGTAATTTTTATAAAATTGGGTTCAACATGGTCAAAGGTACAATTTGCCTTGCAACAAGTCTTGGTACTATTCTTGAGCTTGATCAATTCCTCCTTCCTCGAAAGCTCCTGAAGAATCAATGAATACTTCCAAACGAAAATGAAAACCCAAATAAATATAAAATAGAGTAACAAATAAACTCCAAAAATTGAATAAAAAACACAGGAAAGTAGGGCTTGAATTTAGGCAAATTTAGAAACTTGAATGGACCTAATCGGACTTCATACGAGGAAGAACGGGCTCTCGGAAGATTTAAATCTAAGAAAAAGAGAAAGAAAAATACTATTTCAGATTTTTAGAATTTTCTTTCTAAAGGAAATTATGAAATATTGCATTAGCATGACGTCAACAAAGAATTTTGAAATTAAAAGAAAATCCCAAAAAAAGGAAATAGAGGCTAACAGGTGGGACCCGCAGTCTATAGACTGGGTCTATAGAATTTGGTCTACTGGTCTATGGCTCACGGGTTCATGGAACAGTAGGCTGACATGTCATTCTACACATCAAAGACTTGGCTCACGGTAGACTAGGTTTAGCTAGGGTTAGGTTTAGGGTTTTGGTGTAGGTTGTGCTGACGCAGCTAGGGTGCTGACATGGAGCACACATGGCACACATGTGGCGGTGATAGGGCTGACACGTAGGCGGCCACATCGATAAGATCGATGACTGCTACGGCTCAACGACGGCGAACGGCGCCGACTGGCGGTGAAAAGAGGACACCTCCGGCATCACCGTGCCACGACAATCACATCTAGTGGCTCAGATGCGACTGGATCGGCCGGCAAGGTGGTCGACGGCGAGGTAGGTGACGATGACGGCTCAGGTCAACGGCGAAACAGTGGCATGGTGCTCCAGTGAGGTCTTGGACACGCGCACTAGCTTCCTAAGCACAAGGCGATGCTAATGGTTGGCACACTGAACCCAATGGTCGTCGGCGGTGATGGGAATGCGACGGTGATAGTGAAACATAGCGGCGCCACGGGCTTTGACGGTGATACGGTGCTACAGCCTTCCTTCGGTGACGAGAAGGTGCGCACCAAGTAGAATACGACAAGGCAAACCCGGCGGTGTAGATAACGACGATAGAGGATCACCAGCGGTGATGGAATCGACGAAGAACAGCGGTGGCAGAGCTAGGGGTTCAAGCTTCGATTCTGGTGAAGCGGCGGTGATCTAGGGCTCGGGACTTTGGGGAATGGCTGCGGGGGTCGAGGTGATCATCTTGACACACACGCGGAGACTTTAAATAGCATGTAGCGACAGGGCTACAGGAGAGTCCGAGGGCGACACGGCAGCGGAGTCCATCTCGTGCACGATGAGGATGATGAACAGTGATGCAAGGCGGGCACACATGTCAGTGGCGATGGCTCAGGTGTGTTTGCATTGAAAACAACACATGTGCGGCTGACGGGTGGTGCCAAGGCATGGGCGAGCGGGAGAGAGAGGGAAGCGGGCTAGATGCACGAGCCTCAACTATTTGTAAAACACATTCGCAAATAATAACATCATGCCACGGAGAGTTAGAGCAAGCGGGATTGAGTTGTCAACACATGATGAGACTTAAGCTACTAGACAAGATCCCTCTTAATAGTACAACAAACCTATACTAGCAATCCGATCTTCCAACCAAACACCTAGACTGGTAAAAGACTAGGAACACATCCTTAGTCCTAGTTAGTTATACCTTTGCCTTGAGCATCCTCTTGAAGCTTGATGACGCGCATCTTCACTTCAAGTCTAGGTCATTATCTTGATATGCATCAACCCATGATGCATCCTTCATGTGCCCTCCATCAACACATGATGGATGTTCTCTTGACTTGATGATCAACTCATGATCATCTCCTCTTCGAGATCTTGATATGCATCAACACATGATACATCCTCTTCTTGAACCTTAATGACAATCAACTCATGATGCCATCTAATGTCTCCATTATCATAGAACAAAATCTATTTACCCAACTCATGGAAAATGTTAGTCCCACAATGATTATCATTAATTACCGAAATATACCTGCATTAAATAATTCTAAATCAGCCATTACTGTCAGGTACGGTACTACCGCTCACATGGGCCAGTACTACCGCATGACGGTAGTTCCGCTCGGCTCAATCGGTACTACCGATTTCTAGAGGTTAAAAAATCAACAAAAACACCATCTTTGGAAATAACGTACCACCATGTAAACATCAGTCCTACCGCATTGCAGTAGTACTGCTCAAGACATGTTGTCATGCCGTTCTTCAAGGGAGAACAAAACTCCCAAAACATGCTCTCTAGAATAAACGTACCGCTAAGTAAATCCCGGTACTACCGCACAATGGTAGTACCGCTCACCAGATGCGGTCATACCGATTTTCATTGAAATTCTTCCAAAAGCAATTCTAAATGCAATGTATGACTCTTAGTTGATCAAGATGGCACATAATAAATCATAAAGCTACTAGCCATGACCCCTCTATTGTCTTTGCATTGCCATTTCCATGTTGTCATCAATAATCCGTGACTAAGTCTTTAAAACATCTTAGTACACGCATTAGTCCCATAACACAATTGTAAATAATTAGATATAAAGCAATATGAGTATACATGAACTACACAAGTTTTATATACTCAAATGATATGTTTCAAAGTAGAGATCCCCAATGTAAGTGGATAAAGAAATATGGATCAATACTAATGAAACCATAAAACATAGAGTGAACTCTCCCTAAATATGTGCATACACGAATGTGTAATAAAAATATATGCACATATTCAAGTTAGACTTTTTGTGGAGTTTAACCTATATTTTGGATCCGAGAAATGCAACAAGATATAGGAATATGATGTTGAATGCATACCTTTATGATTTTCACCTTTTCATCCAACTGAGACTCCATTTATATGCACATGAAAATCTACCCCTCGTGTGAAATCTCCGAGCGTGTCCATGACCGCAGATGAGGCTATTTGTGTAGATTGATTAACACTCTGCAGAGGTTGTACACTTTACCTATATGATATAACCAATGTAGCTAGCAACAATCATAACAAAACCTTTTGGAAGTTTCATCTCAACAATCGACTCTCCCGATGTGCATACTGCCGACCCCCAACCTCACTCGTTGGTTCGATGCACATAGTTGGACATAGAAATGGCAAACCATCCATAATATGACCTACAGGATAGTCCACATCTCCACCCATCACAGAGCCCTTAACCAACTACCTGAGTAATCAATGTCAAAACTCCACGACTTACTAAGTTAGGCATGTCCCATCCTATGCATGTGGTCGTATAGTTGTGGCTTAGTTCAATGACGCACAAAGTTAAATCCATAATTGGCCAAGGCAAGACTGCCAAATTCTAAACTAGATAACCATATTTTCATTTCCCAATCACTGAGTTGCACCATATCACAAATCCTTTCTACTTGCCTCAGTCTAAACCTTTTCTCACCCTGTTGATTAAGCGCATCACATGCCATTAACGAGTAACAATATATAGCACATAGTTTTTGCACAAAGTTGTTCCATAATCACTTAGTCAAATTTAAATTTGCAACTCAAAATAATATCAATAACCCGTTGCATAGCTAAGCAGACTATTCATGTCTAACCAACCCATGTTGGTGCTATGATAATACCAACAAATAATTAACCAAGCTAGGTTGACAAAAGATTAGATACAATAGGCAAGGTGGATATATTCAAGTAGGTGTATAGCTAATTCCAATGCATTTTAAAAATTAAATAATTGAAGTAATATGCAACAATTTGAATCAAAGTAATTTTTTGTAAAAATGGGTTCAACATGGTCAAAGGTACAATTTGCCTTGAAACAAGTCTTAGTACTAGTCTTTAGCTTGATCAATTCCTCCTTCCTTGAAAGCTCCCGAAGTATCAACGTCTACTTGCGAACAAAAGCGAAAACCCAAATAAATTCAAAATAGAGCAACAAATAAACTCCAATAAATAAATAAATAGCAGAAGAAGGTAGGGCTTGAATTTAGATGGATTTATAAACTTGAATGGATTCAATCGGAGTTCGTATGAGAAAGAACAAGCTCTCAAAAGATTTAAATCTAAGAAAAAGAGAAAGAAGACACTATTTTGAATTTTAATAATTTTCTTTCTAAAGGAAATTCTAAAATATTGCATCAGCATGACGTTAGTAATGAATTTTGGAATCAAAAGAAAATCCCGAAAATAGGAAATAGAGGCTGACAGGTGGGACCCTCGGTCCATGGAAGTTGGTCTACTAGTCCATGGTTCACAGGTTTAGGGAACAGTGGGCTGACTTGTGGGTCCACACGTCAGAGACTTGGTTCATGGTAGACTAGGTTTAGCTAGGGTTTTGGTGCAAGTGGTGTTGATGTGGCTAGGGTGCTGACACGGCGCACACGTGGCACACACGTGGCGGTGACAGGGCTAACACGTATCGACTAGATCAACAGCTGCTACGGCTCGATGACGGCGACAGCGAACGACGTTGATCAGTGGCGACCTCTAGCATCACCGTCCCTCAGCGATCACATCTACGGCTCAGATGCGACTGGATCAGCCAGCAAGGTGGTCGACGGCGAGGTAAGCAACGACGATGGCTCGGGTCAATGGTGAAACAACGGCACAGTGCTCCCGCGAGGTCTTAGATACGCGTGCTAGCTTCCTGAGGATGAGGCGATGCTAATGGGTGGCGCAAGAAACCTAATGGTGAGACGGCGCTATGACCTTCTTCCGGTGACGAGAAGGTGCGCACTAGGTAGAACACGACAAGGCGAACCCGGTAGTGTAGAAGACGACAATAGAGGATCACTGGCGGTGATGGAATCGACGAAGAATAGCAGCGGCGGAGCTGGGGTTCAAGCTTCAATTCTGGCGAAGTGGCGGCGATCTAGTGCTCAGGACTTTGGGGAATTGGCGACGGGGTCGAGGCGATCATTTTGACACACACACTGAGGCTATGAATGGCCTATAGCGGCAGGGCTACGGGAGAGTCCGAGAGAGACATGGGAGCAGAGTCCATCTCGTGCATAACGAGGATGATGAACAGTGATGCAAGGCGGGCCCACATGTTAGTGGTGATGTGTAACATCCCAAAGTTCAGTTACCAAAATAAAATAAATAAATAAATTATTTTATTAGATTTTCTAGTTGTCAAATAATTCTATTGATTTTCTGTAATTTAAAACAAGTTTTCTTTGTTAAAAGAAAACCAAATCAATTATTTAATTTCGTGGTTTCAAAGCCAAAAAGAAAATTTATTGAGTTTTATGAGTTTTTATGGGATTTGAAGTGGAAAAAAAATTAAGTAATTTCTGGAATTTTTGGGAATTTTAAAAGCTTTTTACTATTTATTTTAAAACAAAAATAATTACTGTACAAAAATAAAAAATTAAATTTAAATTGGAATTATTTTTATTAAGTCAAAAATAATTCAAGGCATTTTTTTGAATTTTTCTTGAATTTTTGGACGCTATTTGCTATTTTCTAAAAATCAATTTGATTTATTGATTTCTTTTAAAATCCGAAAATCAAGAAAAATTGTTCGGGCCTCTGTACCTCGTGAACAGTAACTTTGCACAGTACACGATGAACAGTAAAATAGGGTGTTCGGACCGCTGGATAATTTCTTTTTATTTTTATTTTCTCGCTGAATATCTATTTAAGTTTAAAAATTCATATCTAATTCATTTCAACTCCAAATCAAGTGAAACCAGTTTTGATATTTTTTATTTTAAATTAATTTTATCTTAAAATAGGTTTCAAACTTTTTATTGCATATAAAATATAGTTTTGAAAATTGATCCTTAAACTGAATTATTTTCACACTAGAAAATACTTTTAACTTGAAAAATTCATAGAAAATGTTTCTGAACTCCAAATGAGTTGAACTAAATTATTTTGATCTTTACAGGTTCCAAAGTATTTTATAAAATTTTCTTAGAATTTTCAGATTTAATTTATTTTTCAGATTTTCTTTATTCCCTTTCTTTTTTTCTCGCTCTCCTCTCTTATTGCCTTCTTCCTCACGAGAAGCCTCTGTCCAGAACACATCCAACACACGCGCAGGGCTATTGGAGCTCACGGGAACCTTTGAAAACCCACGATTTTCTCCACGATTCCTCCCGAAATCTCACGCATTCAAACCCCATCATCTAGACTCCCCCATTCCACCCACCTCCCCCCTTTTCTTGCGCACGATTTCATCGGTTTCCGCAACAGCTATCACGTTCACCACGCGCGTTGATCTCTCTCCACGGTCCACCTTCACCCTATATAAGAGAGCCCTGAGTGCCCCTCATCTCCCTCATCCATCCCCGAAAATCTTAGCTCCTCCCTCCCTTTATCCTCTCCACAATCGAAGTTTTTCCGTCGTAGGCCGAACGTCGTTCATCGGTCATTTGCGTCGCCTACAGTGGAGCCCCGCCACCATCGACCACACCCCTGGCTTCGCCTCGCGACGTTCTACGCCGTACTCACCCTCTTGTCGCCGGAGCATCGCCGGAGCATCGCCGCCGCCGTCACCGGTCACCGTTCGCCGCACCGCCACCTCCTACGGCCTCGTTGTAAGGTGAGCAATCCATTTTTGTCGTTTGCCGATCACCTCTTCCCTTCCTTTGGCCGGCGCTGTCATCCTTTCTTTTCTTCCATGCGTGCTGTAACCAAGCTTGAAGACAATGCACTGTAGCATATTTATCTAATCGTGTGGTCATGCTTTGTACATACACGTTTTAATCCTTCTAAAAATCTGTTCTCTCTCATACAAGCTCCAAATACGTTGATTCTTTCTCCTAAATTCATCTAAATTCATCTACTATTTACAGTATTTATTTCGTAATTTTTAGTTTTTTTTTATTTTCTATCATTTATTTTGATCCATTAATAATCTCTCCTCCGTTCTCTCTCCTCGGTCACTCATTTCCCGAATCGACCGTGTCGCCGCGTGCCCCTCGGCGTCCTCTTCATATCCCTGGAATTCGCCCCTCTATCTCGCCTCAAGCAAAAGTTTTGCGCGAGCGGTCGAACCACCTTCTATCATCATTTCCGGCCGTCTTCGATCCCCGACGACATCGTCCACACCGCCGCTTCCTCGCAAGCGTTCTCACGCGGTGCTACCTTCCTTTTCTCCAAAACATCCGGCTCACCGATACTACTATTCATCCAACACTATTTTTGCGCGCCGCCTGCACCGGACCTTCGCGGCGCGACCACCACCGATGGGTCCGTCTTGCTCCCGAGATTCTATTTTTGTGGTTCACCGACCGCTGTCCATTCTTATCGCCTCAAGATCGCCATTTTCGGTATGAGCTATCGTTCACGCCGCACGGCAAGCTACGATGCCATGTATGAATAGTGTTTTTGCATGCATCTCATTTTCTACAATTTCGTTCTCCTCATACGAACTCGATTCATCGATTCAAATTCCTATATTCATATAAAGTTGATACCTTCTGTCCGGTATTTATTTTATAATTTTTGGAGTTTATTTGGATTTTATTTGAATGTTATTTGAATTTAGCTCGTTTACACGTATAGATTTCGACGACTTCGGACGACCGGATTTCGACACCGTTTGAGAGCAGCGTTCAATCAAGCAAGGTAAGTTACATTCTTGATCATATTTGCACCCATTATTTAAAATTATTTAAATTCTGTTTCAAATTATTACTGCATGCTTATTTATATTCCGTAATTTAAATTCTTGTTTTTAAATTTATAGTTATGCCTAAAATCCTTTGTATGACCAATTTTGGTAATTGAAGCAAGCATATTGTCACCCTAGATAAAACCTAGTTGATACAATAGTATGGACTAGGATCATTTGGAAAATATTGTGCTTAGTCATGCTTATAGACCAAATATGTTTGATTTGGGAGATTTCAGCCAAAGATCAATTGATATTTAAAGTGTACCCTTGGCATTGGTGTGTCATGGGAGTTTTATAATTGGCTTTGGAAAATGAAATAAAATGATGGTTTGGACATGGGCGAAATGGTTGTTTGGTGGGTGCAGCTTTATGCACGGGCTCAACTGGGTAGGTTGAAGCCCAGGGTTCTGTTGGTTGTCGCCCAGGTCAGTTAAGGACCGGTCTTCGAGCCGCATCTTGATATGCCACATCGTACTACCACATGTCCTCAGTATGGGGAGTAGGACCTGGCTGACTAATTTGCAAAGTTCCATCGTGGTCGATCCAACTGTTTCGGTGAGTTGTCTTTCATGACTATGTTGTCCTACCTGGCTCAAGAGGGGGCCCCTAAGCCCAGCGGATTTCCATCCAAAGGGGGAGGCGAAACCTTAGAGAGGGTGGACTATGGTGGAATGACGCATTGTAAAGGCCTTGTCACGTGCTCTAGACTGCTTACCTAAGGTAGTGAGCGGTGGTATCGACGGATGCCAAACAAACTAGAGAAGTCGTGTCTTGTGGGTAAAGTTGTACAACAACCTCTGCAGAGTGTAAAACTATTCGAATAGCCGTATCCACGGTCATGGATATGCTGGCAAAGCCACTCAAAGTTAGACTTCGATTTCAAAATGCTTTTGTAAAACGGTTTGACATGGATGGGTGTCCATGAGAAAAGTTATGGGTTGAAGCCCCGGGTTGGTGCCCGTGTTTATGTTGGTGTTAGGTTGGTGCCTACACTATCTTTATCAATTCAAAATCAATTTTTGATTTTATAAAACCTGAGCTTTTGAACTTAATATGGTATTTAATGTCAAATGCTATTTTTGCACAATTAACCCTATAAGCCATCCTTTGTTACATCCATGTATGCATGTCATTCTGTTAATTGACGGGTGTAACTTGTGAGCACGGAAGTTGTGCTTATACTTGCTTATGCAAACAAATTTCAGAGAAGGACTCCGCTTCAGGTGTGGATCACGACAACTAGGCCGCTACCCCAGTCGATTGCCTGTGGCAGATTGCTGGACCCTACTACTTCTTCATCATCTTCCGCTGTGTTTATTTAATGTTGCCCTGTAAGGCTATCTTGTAATCAACTCTGTTGTTATTTAATAACTTTTAACGTTTATGGTTGTGTTATCACATTTGTTTACTGTGTGAGCTAGCCACTGATCATGGGACTAGTTCAGTTATGCACAGAAGATCTGGGATGTTAATCCCGGGTTCTTACATGATGGCTCAGGTGTGTTTGCATTGGAAATGACACACGTATGGCTACCGGGTGGGGCCAAGGCGTGTGAGAGAGGGAGGCGGGCTACGCACAGAATTGGGCCAAGGTGAATAAGAGATGGGCTATGGCAAAGGATTTCAGCCCAAAGGTATTTCCTGGATTTTAAATAGATTTTCTATTTTAGAAATACCATGAAACATTCTCCTTGAAATTGTAAACGTCATACATTCTTGAATAAGAAAACAAGTCTACAACATCTTATATTTACGTAGGAGAGAGTATTCATCAATTCAAATTCAAAATTTAAACTATATTCTATAGATGTTGTACAGCGATGCTCATGTTCCTCTTGATTTATGGTATTCAAAAGGGGCAAAATTCCTTTCCATGAGTCCTGAGAAGTTTTGAAACTACTTATATACCAGTGTTGGTACGAAAGAAATCTGCGCAAATTCATCATGGGCAAGAATTCAAAAACTGGTTAGAGAAAAAATACCGAACCCTGGCTCGTATCGGTTACAGGAGATAACTGGTTTTCTACCGAATGGTTTCGATTATCAAATTTAAACTCAAAAATTTGAATTTAGCCAGTTTTCGACCACTTACCGCCCAGTTTGACCAGTTTTCGGCTGGTTATCATCCGAAATTACTACTCCCTCTGGCCGGTTAGCCTTTCGCACTAGGATTAAGGAGTGAGCTAAAATGACAAAACTAGCCTTCGGCACTAGGATTAAGGAGTATTTTTTGTGCTGAGTAAAGATCATCATGTTAAAGCAAGTAACCTATGCACAATACTCCGTCTGCCCTTTTCTCGTCAAACAATGCATGCATGCACAATAATTTCACACCTTCCTGTTTTGTACAATGTGAATGCTCAACCGAAGAAGACCTCCCATTTCAACGTTCGTGTGATGACGATAGCCGTTGTCACTTTAACACCCCAGTTGAACACGGAACCCGGAATACCACTAAATTTAACTAACTACCAATTTTAATATCAATTAATAGTAAAACACATCAAGCAAATCAATGATAAAATCCATTCACGGGTCATATTAACACAGGCACAACGATAAGACAATCATAGATATTTAATTCCTAGGAATCATAGCAAGATAATAAACCAAGATTTATGCAAACTAATCGCATAAAGGCTATCAAATGAGTAATCAACTCCAACCTATTATCTAAGCATAAGCAATACTATCATGTCTTAATTATAAATCAACATGCTAATTAAGTGTATCATGGCCAATGTTTCAAGTATTAGAATGTATAACGTGGTTCTAAGTGTGTTTGTCCTTCCCATGTGCAACTTCATCAATAGTCACAAAAAAATAGAGTAAGAGTGAATCCACGACTCAGCAAGTACAATAATAAACATTAAACAATGATCAATTTAACCATAAATATTATCATCATCAATATTACCATTTTTTCATCTTTCTTCTCATACTCAAGTAAACAAGTCATATTCCATATAGGTAAATTTGTACAATTTAACAATTTACTCATATATGTGAATGCATCATCAAGCTCATGCTCATATACATCTCATCAGCTGATACCGGTATAGCAGAGTGTTCACCCGTCGATAACACTCTTCCCTCATCTTCGTTAGCATGGGGTGCCTACATTGTAGGACTTTAATTAGTCCTTACAAATGTAAAATTTTATCTAGAGCACTTCAGGCTTGTCATATATCTTTCTTATAGACCTCACCGGAATAGTTACATGACTTTGTCACCGACTGTAACATCCCAATTTTGGGCTTGTGTTTCAAATGTAAGAAAATCAGTAGAAATTAAAACTTTTTCTTACATCATGTATTTCCTGTTGTGCCAAACAATTCTTGTACAAGGGATCATGGTAGTACATTGTCACAAGTCCTTTTGATCCAAATCTTGGCATTCCAAAAACAATCTTGTCAAATCTTATGATCATCCTCTGGAAATATTTTTCCTAAGTCTCTGTGATGGTATGTGACCCCTCTGAAAAATTTCACAATTTTTAGAAATTGTTTGAATATTTTTAGAGGCAGTCAAACCTGTTTGACCCCCAGTCAAACATTTAAACAGAGCCTTGCAGAATTTTGGGAGATTTATTCACAGTATAAAAACCTCTGAAAATTTTACCCAAGGTTAATATTTGAGTTAGCAAGCTTCTGTAAAATTTTCATAATTTTTGGAGTTAATTTGCTATCTCAAATAAATCTTTCAAAGTCTCTGTTTTTATTTCAAAGTCAAACTTGGTTTTACTGTTACTCGGGTTCGAGTCAGACTCGGGCTCGAGCCAATTGATTCGGTCCAGTCAACTAACTGCACCGAGCCACTCTTTCAAAACGCGCGTGAATCCCAGCCGTTGGATCTAAATCGCACGGCCCGCGCGCGTGAAACCATTCGGACCCTCCGGTTGCAAGTTTGATTGTCGACCGTTAGATTCCCATCCAACCATTGAGATCTCCCGAACCCTTCGGACCATCCGGTTGCATTTTTGAATCTGAGCCGTTGGATTAAGATCCAACGCTCGCGTACCCCTTCGTGGTAAATAAGAGTTTGCGACGTGGAGCAATCCGAGTCGTTCGTTTCTGATCGTAGGGCTCGTAATCTCCCCGTGTGTTTTAACCCTCGGAGGCGTGGCGTAATCTCTGCCGTTCGTTTTGAATCCTGCGGTTGAGAATCACCCGAGTGTCTTTCCTAGTCTTCTTCAACCTCTAGCCGTGCATGAATAGTGGAGGGCATGGCGGTGTCATTTCATGCCTCCTCTGTCACTCTAGCCGACATTTAGGGCATGGGAGACCCTCGAGCCGAGCCATACCCTAATGCACCATCCCCAACCTTTTTCCCTTGTCGGCCGCTCATTGTGCTTTGTGTTTTGCCGCCCGAGAGCTTGTGGTGCAAACCCTAATGCCCTCAAGGCTTTATAAGCACCCTCATTGCTTCCTAGTATCTCTTTAGATCACCACCAAGCCTCACTCACAGTATTGGAGCTTAATACCTCAAAAATGGCAAATCGCCATTGTTGACCCGTGGAGCTCCTTGGGTGTTCTTGGTGTTCCAGTGGTCCTCCTTCATGTTTCTTCGCCCTAACCTTATCCCTTTATTATCTTGGACATTTCCCCTCACTTAATTTTGGATTTGATTCTCAGGAATTGTCCAATTTGGGGTTTGTTCAAATTCGGCCGAAAAGTGAGTATCGTCTTCCTCAGCTCCGGTAAGTGCACCACTTCCTCATCTCTTGCTCTTATAGCTTCTGTGGATCATAATGAAGCTATATTCATGCTTGGTATCACTCATGTGGCTCAGGGTGTCATTTTCGGGTTTTCTTCTCCAAGTCCGGCGAGCTTCCACCGTGGTCAAGCTTCTCCGGCCGTCTGTGAAGCCTCTTCTCGCTAAGGTAGCTTCTGATTAGTCCTTAGAAGCTATGGCACCCGCATCCTAGGTCTGCAGCTGAGCTTTTCGCTATTTTCGTGTTTAGCCGTAGGGTTCCCGTTTTCGTTTTCCGGCTAGCCGGCGTTCTAGTCCCTCGCCGCCGGCGAGAATGCCACCATTAGATTCCAGGTGTTATTGCGATCCCATTTTGGTCATTGTCCGGCGCCGCCGCGACCGGGGTCGCCGGCGACAAGCCGTGGAAGCCGCTCGGTTTTTGTCAGCTGGGAGCGCCGTTGTCGTCATTTTGTTAGGACACAGTTAATACCCAATCATTGCTGGTATTAATGGCGTCTTAACACGCCGATGTCTCACCGACATGTGGGCCCGTAAGCCAAAGCGAAAACCGAAGTCATTAGGGCGGATTTTGGGTTCATTTATTGCGATCATTGTTAGCAATAAATGCGTCCAAATTACCTCTTTGGGTCAGCGACAAGTGGGCCTCTCGTCCTGAATCGCCTCTGTTCAAGATCTTTAGGACACATTAATTGCTAATCATCACTAATCATTGGTCATTAGTAATTAATTAGTTGTCCTAAAAGCCTCTTTAAGTCATCGCCGGTGGGCCCACGTGCACTGTGCACGTGTGTTAAATCTCGCATGTATGACTCTCCATCGCGACATGCGGCCCCGCGTGTCGGACTCCAGTTGCACTTCGATCTTGGACCGCCGTCCATTTCGCGATCTGCGCCCGGATCTTGTATGCATTCGGACCATCCGTTCCCTCATCATCCTCGACCGTCCATCTCGTGATCTGCGGTGAGATCATGTGTGCAATCGGACCTTCCGGTTAGATTTGGGTTACGAGCCGCTCATCTTTAGATCTGCGGTGCGTGGTTCGTCGAGGTAATCGCACCCTCCGGTTGCATGCTTCCTCGTGGCCGTTGGATCTTGATCCAACGGTGGGTTTCGTTATGAATCGCGCGCGCGCTGCTTTCCGTCGTGTGGCTCGTTGGATTTCGCATCGACGCCCACGAGCGTCCACGTCGCTTATTGTCGGTTGGGTTGGTTTTTATTTCGTAAGTAATTATTTATCAACCAAAATTGTATCAAAACTTTAGAAATTCATAACTAATTCTAGATAAGTCCTTTTACATGAAACCAATCTGTAATAAATTTGTATTCCACTAAAGTTTAATATAAAAATGCTTTTAGCTATGCTTCAGTAGTAGAAAATTCTGTAATCTTTAATAGCTTGTTTTCGCTATTTTTATATATTCCGAATTGTATTAAAACTTGGAAAATGCATATCTTTTACGGATATCTCAGAAATTGAATGATTTTAACTTTGATAAATTTGTTATTAACTAAACTTTAATATAAAAATGGTGATAGGTCTAAATCAAAGACTTAAAAATATGTTAATGGATTTAACCTTATTAATAGCAATTAAAAATTCATTTAATGTTGTAATAGGCACCAATAATTCCTGTAAATTCTAAAAATATAAATTTGATGTTAGAAATCCTCAGTTATCATACTATAATATGGAATGGGTTTTGCACAAGTTTATATTTCGAAAGTGCATTATGTTAGTTTTGCATCTTAGAAAATCATAACTAAATCATTTCAACTCCAAATGACCTAAAATTTTATATGGGTTACCACTATCCCAGTGGGTAGCTACCATAAAATTTCAGCTTCAAAACCTTTCTAGAAAATGTTTTTGCTACAGTGCTAATTATGGTAGAAAATGTGTTTTTAGGCAATATCTTTTACCACAAATCCAAATTAGGTTTTTCCAGTTTCTATATCTAGGTATATTCGTATTCTACCTTATGTATAAATTTCAGTCGCATTTGGATAATTGTTGCTTGCTCATTGGTTTATTTGTGGCTCGTCTTATTGGTTGTTCTTGGTTCTTTTTGCCTCTCGCTTAGGATTCGACATTTGCGGTAATCCCGAGAGCGACCCTCCACAACAAATTGAGCAACAGCAAGAAGGCAAGCAGTTTGATCATGTTAATCCCAGTATTTTAAGTATTTATGTTGATTACAAATTCTATGTATGCATTGCTACTTTGTTTTAATAGTTGGTCTAGTAGATGCATTTCCTTAGCAAATGATTATCCTCTACTACCATGAGCCTAGGTTGCTTGATGTGATTTAGAGTTCGTGGATGGGCTCTTGTCACTTAGTAGTTGCGAATTAATTGCTTAGCCATGCTTAGCTTCGGTAGAAATGGGCAGTTATCGACTTGTCGATAACCTTGATCACACAAAACCTATTATGAATTATGATTTCCACCTTGTGCCATGTCTACTTATGAAAACTAAAACTGAAAGCAAAATGATTTAGACTTGGGCACAATGGTATGTTGGTGTGATTTTCGGGTGTGACTGGAATGGTGCCTGAGTCAACAAGGACCGAACATCTTGTTACACTAAACCAAGCATTTTAGCGCATAACCACATTAGAGGGTATGGGACATCTCTTGACTTAGTACTTTGGCGTGTATTGCCCTCGGGTCGCAGGAGGTCGCAGGAGGGATGGTGTTGGGAGCATTGTAGTGTCCGAAAGACTTCACCCGTGATGGGATTTGTTGTCTTTCGGCTTGCAATGTAAGCGTATGGTGTTTCTACCCATACGAGCGGCTCGTGGTTGATACACAATATTGGAAAAGTCTCGAGGACTTAGCCGTACAAAGATACCTTCTAAGTGTGCTTTGTGGCTTAAAGGCGGTCTCAAGTGTGGGTACATTGGTACACCCTGCAGGTTAAAACTATTCGAATAGCCTCGTCCTAGGTTATGGACACGCTTGGCAAGGTCTTTCAAGAGTTAGACTACAACCTTTTAAATTAAAACTTGATGGGTGGTACGAATCGGGGATTCGTGCTATGTTGTGGTGGCTATTGGGATAGTCACTTCTGTGGTTACTTGTATGTACCTTCACTTATCATTACTTTGATAACAAAACAGATTTGCAAACTTGCTTTTGAAATATATTACATTATTGCAAATAAAGTTGGCTTCATGCAAAATAAGACATACAACCCCCACCTAAATAAGCTTGCATGTAGTTTATGAATAGGTCTGCTATTCCACACGTCAGTCTTGCGGGTACAAAGACAATCTTTGTACTCAGTTGCTATGCTTAATTGTTTTGTTGCAGAGGAAGAAGGTGAGCTCAAGGGCCTCACTTTTCGATGCTGTGTTGTGGTAGTTTCATGGGCGACTAGCTTGGCGGCCGGTCGGTTGCCTTGTGGGTGTGTGGCTAACCGGTCGACTTTTGTTCTAGCCATCTTATGGCACCTTTTGCTTCCGCTGTCATTCTTGTTTATTGTTCTATTTGGCCGGTCGGCTCTCTGTTGTAATAACTTTACTTTATGTATGTCGTTGTTGAACCTAGTGATGTATGTTGTATGGAAATGATGTGTAATTTTGTGATGATGTGCATATGTTGCAATTCTGGGAAACATATGCCCATCGAGGCTTAGAATGTTTAATTAGTAATGCTAGAACCATTTGGAGGTTAAGTGTTACTAGTTAAATATTCCGGGTCCTCACACCGACCTTGCTCGTGTACTCTTATCATGATGAATATAAATGATGCAACATCTTTAAGTATTCATCAACATAATTCATCTGATTAACTCCATATCTCATTCTCATTAACTCCATATCAAAATCTCATTTACCCAATGTCAACAATATCATGTATAAGAATAAGCTTAACGAAAGCATAACAAATAGCATGATAACTAATATCAATGACCGTTCATATTGTTTGCAATTAAATAAGATAAAAACAAAAAATATATAATGGTAATAAGTGATAAAGAATACAACAATCCACCATCGATCACTTTCTACTATGCACTTGACTCTTTATCCCCTTGAAGCTGGATAACGAGGCGATGGTAGAGCACTAGAGACCACACACTAGATAGATAATTCAAAACACATCTCAAAATCATATCATCACAGCACCCACACTTTACACTTATCGTCATCACACGTCTACGCAAATCGACCCATTTAACCCAAAACTACTGGATGCACCACCCGCTGTCCTAGTAGTAAAACAGTTCTAACTTATTCATCCGAATTCCAAATTCAACCAATCAAAACTTTTTGGAATCCTCATGAAACAACCTATAACTTCCAAGCTATGACAAACCTCTGATTCTACCATTTTGTGCCCCGTTTCTTTACCCGAAGACCATGCAAGAATCTGTCAGGACAGTCCGCTTCACAATTTCATATCTTTAATTCTAAAACATGAAAATATATGAACAATACTAGTTCTGGAAACTACTTGTTGGAACAACTCGAAGAATAACTCACGGAGACAAAAAAACAGAGAAACTGATTTTGGTGCTGCACTCCAGCTTTTCTTTCTATTGCTTTCTTCTATTTCTTTGCCTCTTACAATGCTCGCTCTCATTGATTCAACTCATGTTAACACACACCTTTTATAGGCTGGGTACACATACTCATATACGGGCTCGGTTTGCGCATGTATGAAATGAACTCAGACACGACAATACGAACCAGCTGACTCGGTTACGAAGCCAACACCCAAACAGAAACTACTCCCTACCAAATACACAAGAAAATACAAACTAAACAAAGATTATCTAACAATCACTCCCTAATCTTTGTATACTTACTTATATTTTGTGTGCTACCAGTTGGACTCAAATTCAACATGGCTCCCACACACTCGGCTGAAGACAGTGGCATAATTCGAACACATCTTGGACTCCAAGTTGGACTCGACTTCAACTTGGCTCACACTTACTTATCCGAAGATGCTGGCACAACTTGAACATGTCTTGGACTCTTACTCATTGAGGCAGTCGGTCTCAACTACGACTTGCGTCCCAACTCGTACTCAACTCAGGACAGTCGGTCTCAACTACGACTTGTCCAACTCGTACTCAACTCAGGATGGCGAACACATCTCCTCAACGTCCCGGACACAGCGACTCAGACTCGACTCAGGACAGTGAACACATCTTCTCAACATTCCTCGCCTTCGCCTTCGCCTTTCCATGATCGGCACCAAGATGCATCGTCTTCAACGCCTTCCACACAGCTTTGGCCGTCTCCTTTTTGGCCAGTAGGAAGAGCGTCGACGTTGCCTCGTCACCGGTAACACAACTTCCCAGAGAACACGACATAATCTTGGACACAAATCAAAAACTTAGGCTGCTCTTCGTCACGGAGCTGCATGCACTGTACAGTGCATCGGTCTCGCCACCGCGCCACGCCGTGCGCTCCACTGCTTCCGCGCTTGATGCGCCGCCAGATCCGCCGCGTGCGCACTCCCGCCGTATATGCCACCCCAGGAGTCGAGATCACCCCTCCCGGGGCAGCAGCTAGGGTATCGAACCTGAAGCTCTGATACCAATTGTTGGAACAAACCTAGGAGAAAACTTGGATTTTAGTGCTGCACGTAACTCACGGCAGCTTTTTTTATCTTCTAAATTCAATCTTACAATGCTTGCTCTGATTGATTCAACTCACATTAACACACACACCTTTTATAGGCTGGGTACACATACTCATATACGGACTCGGTTTGCACACGTACGAAATGAACTCAGACACGGCAATACGAACTAGCTGACTTGGTTACGAAGCCAACACCCAAACAAAAACTACTCCCTACCAAATACACAAGAAAATACAAACTAAACAAAGATTATCTAACACTACTCAAAATTTTCTAAATTATTCAAGATACCACCACATTTTAATTTTTCCATCTACTAGATAAAACTGACCCATCTTCACAACATCTGCCAGGTATGTCCAAATTCTTGACATTGACCTTACCGAGGCCGTAACTTTTCACTCGCCACTCTGATTCAAATGATCTAGAAATTCCTGGAAATGTAATGAGATTATGTAACATTTCTATAATTGGACCAACCTCTGAATCCAAGACCAAATGCCCCGAATCGCCTTCGTAAGGTTCTGCATCTAACCTCGACGAACTAGGTCATAACAAAAATTAAACTTTCCCTAAACAAAATGATCTACGAACTTAACAACGACTAATCCACCACAAATCCTAGGGATTAACAGGGTTTACCCTTGACGAACATGACGGGTCATGGAAACCCCGCAATTTTCCACTCTTCCTCTTCTTTCTTCCTTCTTTATCTTCTTCTCCTTCCTTCCTTCCTTCCTTCCTTCCTTCCTTCTTCTTGCTGGTCAACCAGGCTTTGTCCCTTCTTGCTGGCAGTAGGGCTACAAGGGAGAGGCGGTGCCCTAGGGCAGGGGTAGGGGAGGTGGTGCACAGCACAATGCAATATCCCATTTAATTTTGGAGGATTAAATGAATTAAAAGAAATTAGAAATAGAATTTTAGAGAGGGATTAGAAATTAGGCCTTTTGGCCCATGTTTCCGTAGCCTAAGTGGGGAACCAACCTTTTAACGCAAGGCCCATTAGTGGGCTGGCTTCAATAGGGCAAGGGGGTGGGCAGCAACCCTAGCTGCCCTACACTGTAGCATCGCTGCTACTATAGCACGTCCCTGTAGCACCGCCTCCCCCTTCCATCCAAGGCCGGTGCTGCTGTTGATCCTTGCTTGGCCAGCAGAAGAAAAAAAAGGAGAAAGGAAGAAAGGAGGAAGAAAAGACAGAAAGATTTCGTGGAAAAAATTCATGTTTTGGCTTTGTGTCCATGGGGGCAACGATCTAAACCCATCACATTTGTTTCAAGTTAATTTCTATGCAATTTTTAGAACGTTTGGTCAATGGGAAGATTAGACGACTTGTTGTCCAGATTCGTCAAGATCAGGACAGTCTGTTGCAGGGATGATTTGGGGTAGTTAAACTCGGAATTTGAATTTGGTCTAGTTAGATAAAAGATAGGAATTTTTGTTATCTTTCTGTAGAGAGCTTGATCGTAATTTTTGGATAAACTGTTAGAAAGTTATGACCATTACAATCTTACTGTCTAGAGCTTCTATTACATTTTGGCACTTGTTGTAATCTGTTTATTAAAAATAGTTAACTACCTAATCAGGAAACATGACTAACTAGACTATTGTAGATAATTCCTTAAGCATTCTAGAATGTCCAAGAGCACAATTTTTGGATAAACAGAATGAAAGTTATGATTATTTCAATCCCGCTGTTCAGAATGTCTGTCAGATTCTGGCAGTTGAAGTAATCTGTATACTAAAAATAGTTAATAATCAAATTAGGGAATCTCACCAACTAGACTATTGAAGATAATTCCTTAAGGTTTCCAGAGAGTCCAAGAATACAAATTTTGGATAAACAGATTGGGAGTTCTGATTTTTGGAGCGTTGCTGTCCAATATTGAGTTACTACTAGTTCATCATTTTGCTTGAGTAGATTAAATATTTGAATTGTTGGGTTTGGGATTCGTGTAGGATCGATGAAGTCTAAGTGAGTGCTTTTAATTGCTTGGTCTTGGTCAGTGTTGTGACTGAATATCTACTCTAGGTGTGGTAACATCGGGTGCGCTGTCTTCTTCACATCAAACCTGTTGTCACTTCTAGAAGGCAAGTACACTTTAGAGTAATAGTCGATGTTTGGTGGTACAAATTGGTTATATGGATGTTGCTATGGTTATTCATGTGAAGTATGAGTATTTCCATTTGTTTATATGTTTTCGTTAATTGATCATGCATACTGGAAACTATGGAATTTATTCATTTGATTCATTTCATTTCAATGAGATCCCCATATTGAGATATGGGCAATGAGATCCCCGTATGAAAAAGGATGGGCAATAGATCCCTGCATTTGAGAATGCAGGTGAGTGAACACCGACGAGTGTTACACTCAGCTATACCAGTATATGCAGAACTGGAGACATATGCATCTGGCATTGCATTCATGACCAATGATTATGTAATTTGGATATTGAGAATGCCTTATCATTGAAATGATGTTCACATATTGCTTAATGTACCTGCTGAGTCTTGGACTCACTCTTGCCTTTTGTTGTTTTAGGTGAATGTTGAGAACGACATACTTTGGGTGGAAATAGCTCATGTAATGATTTTCACATTGTTGCACCTCACACCACCTAAACCTTACTTCTTTTACCATATCATTATTAGAACTTCTATTGTAATAATGGTTTAACGTATTTCCAATAGCTCCCTACGGACTTTATCAATGCTAGTTGATGATTTATTATTATTATTTGAAGATTATTTATGATGTTGTTGGTATTCGTTTGGACTGTAATAATTATGAATTTAGTTTTCATTTCCTTGCTGAAATTTTATGTTATCCATGTTGTTAAATAAGTATGGCTATGAATCCTAGCTGTTAGTAGTGTTGTTTTGAAGAAAAAAATTGTAGTGTTATTTAAAGTTAGTAGTTGTAGGTTGCATCTTGGCTTTTGCTAAATCGGGGTGTAACAATTGGTATCAGAGCGGGCTTTATGTCCGTGGTGAATAGATTGGCAACTTAGGTATACTTGATTTTATAAAAATTGTTAATAGTTAATGAACTTAAAAAATTCTACACACTGGTGCATAGTAGGATGGGAATGGGACAAACAATGCATTTGTGTTTCTGTTATGTCGCATTGTTAATCTATGTTATGAGAAGATCTTCTATGCTTATGATTTGGTTATATGATGGCTATGTGTCATGGTAGCGGGTGTCGAGAGGTAGAGATTGGTTGTGGCTAGGGGCATGGCAGCCTATACCACCGTGTGTGGTATGAGAATAGTGAAGTAATTACCTTGGGTAAACTAGTTCCGGGCATTGATCGTGTGTTCCTTTGGGAAGGTTATTGTCTTCCTTAAGTTTGGATTAGTTATTGTTGAACAGTTGCAGTTGATGAATTTTGTTGAGTTAGTTGTTTCAATGCAGTTGATGGTTTTCATATCTCTAGTAAAAATGGTAAACAACTCTTTGCTAATCATATCTCTATATGACTTGTTGTTGAGCGGCATCTCTATGCTCTGGCACCCAACCTATGCCCTAAAATCTATAACCGTTATGATGACCTTGTTAAGTTAAACCAATGCTATACGTGTAAGTGTCTGACACAAACTCATCTAGTCAAGGAGAGTTAATGGCACTCTGCTTTGGCAAGTCCTACCATTAAAATACATGACTTTGGATGGTGCAGCAAATTGGGAGGGCATCAATTTAACTTAATATTATGTGAGGGAATTTTACTTCTACCATGTTAAAAGCATCTAATGATAAAACATGATCAAATAGCATGACAGGAATAACATCAATTGATAATCAAATTAAACTGTGAAAAAGTATGGCCCTTAACATGACGATCTCCATCACCATGCTTAATGTTCTCCAACCATCATGCTTGAAATCTCCGACCACATTCATCTACTAAGCAATTACTCCTAAAATCTAGTAATGAATTACATATGATAATATCAAGCATCACATGTCGGTGCGCAGACCGTTATACAATAATATGTAGCTCGATGGCTATCTCTCAGCATGACACGCAGGCCATGAAAAATCCATACATGTATCATATACACAATGGGCTATACTATTCATATCAATCCCTACAAAAACGAGTTACGCATAGAACCCAATTCTATCGGGCGACATGAAAACATACTACTATAAAACGCAACTGCGACCACGGCGGTCCCACAAGCTGGTTAGCGAGTGGGGATCGAAGGGGCGGCGCTCTCAGAAAATTTTCCCGAGACATGAATCTTATTCACATAACTGAACCTCAAAAATCATTGGATTAATCATATTAACCCTATTCCAAACCAATCTGATCACTGCCTTGGTATGACCACGCACTGCGACACACTCCGATGGTGGAATTACGATCGGTAGGAGTATCATGCAAGGCAGTCAAAAACAAGTCGAGTAAATCATCTGGTGCTCTTAACTTATACCTCTTCGCAAAACCCATCTACTACCACCGAAACCCGATCGATCTTATCGACCAGTGCCTAGATCGTTCCATCCATATGAACCGGTCTAGGTTATCAGACCAAACCAATAATAGATATAATCTATTGCTGCCATATATCCAGTATATGCGACCGATCTAGATCAAAAACGATGCAGGATGGCTCTGATACCACAGTTGGGATACGAGTAGGCTACGCTAGCAACAATTCAAAAATTCTACCACATAAACCAGGATGTCAAGCAAGTAGATGATCACATATTATTACCACCAGACGCGCAGTGCAACAGAAGAAGAGTTGGTACAGCCTGGTCCAACGAAAAGCGCGTTGGTGAAGTAGTCGTGGTCGATTGTCTCCCCCAGAAACCAATCTACTTCCTCGCCAAGGTCGCGGATCATCCTTAAGCGCAACAACTACCACAGTAACGCTGCACCTCTATGGTATCCACACGTCCAGGGCAGGAACTCCATACGCCGGTGTGCTAGCATCAAGTTGCATGGAAGGCTCTCTCAAGAAGATGGCGGCTAGGGTTTTTGGAGGAACAACTCAACTCACGACTTTCGTGTGTCTTGTCTATTTTCTCGTGCAATCTCCATTGGCCTCAAGCATCTCCTTATGTAGTGCCCGTGACGGATCCTATCCAAACACGTTTGATGAATCGTATCTGTACTAGTTTGTTCCAACCCGTTAAGTGTGTGACCCGTTAGGTTTATGCGTATTCGGTTGTGACTCGGAAACACCTTTCCGATCACGAGTCATCAGCGGCACCTAGCAGGACATAATGATTCCTGAAGACACACAAATTATATCGGACGAACCTTAAGGTAATATAATCTTTGACCAAGTCCTTATTAGTTACAACCATCTCGAGATCAATCACGACCAGTCCATATGTAGTTACGACCAGTCTGTAACTCCTTACGACCAGTTTGCGACTCCTTACGACCAGATTGTGACTATGTTCGACTAGTCTACGACCAGCTCATATCTCCATACGACCAGCTCGTAACTGTGTACGACCAGTCTATGACTAGTTTGTATCTGGTTGAACTGAACAACCTATTTGTATATTCTCCCTTTGCCTCACGATATCTAGTTGAACTCCAGGTGAGATGTTGTGTCATCCATGGACTGTTCAATACTTTCTCGATCAAATGTCGAAAAACTTCATATGGTAGAACTCTTTGACCACCAGTGGTATGGCCATGCATTTTCTTTATCCGATCACATCGAGGGGCCTAAAGACATCTCTCCTGTTAAGTTAGGAGGGGCAAATCCCATATCTGACCAGTCACATTCCTCTGCATGTTTTATGGCATACCCGAAAGCTACCTTTATAACTACCCAGTTAGGAGTAGCGTTTGGTAGCCCCTAAGTGTACTATTAGACATGTAGGAATCTATGCAGATCTTAGGTCTAAGGATTATACATCATCATTGCTTGAGACCAATTGACGATATGTAGAATCATAACAATCTCAACAGTGTCTCAAGGTGGGTCAATCCAATACCATGTTCTCGAACATGTGTTCACATTATTGATTCAATATCCCTATATCTATAACCAGTGAAACATGGTCATCAATCAATACATGTGCTAGTCGATAGGATCACTGGTGTTCCGACCAGTGACATCCGACTAGGGATACATTTAGAATGACATCATCATAAGTTAAAAGAGCTTCATCAACAAATCACATACTCGTTAATCTTTATAACTGATGATTCAATTAAGGAACAGAATAACACTTATTCAATAACACATAAGCATAAACGTGATATCATCATCTCCATGATTGCCTCTATGGCATATCTCCAACACTTACGACCAAATGACGGTCGTAGAAGAGCTTACAACCATGAGGTAGTTGTAGAAAAATCTTACAACTAGGTACTAGTCGTAGGAGAACTTACGACCAAGGGATGATCGTAGAAGAACTTACAATCGAGAGGTCGTAGAAGGACTTACGACTATTAGGGTGGTCGTAGAAGAACTTACGACCACTTAGCCAGCTTCTCCCTTATGTACATTAAGGGGTATACTCAAGAACCATATGATGGTATATTTATCCATAATAAGAATTACGGGTAAATAATTAAATAAGGATTATTAGATCCTCGTCATCTAGCCCGCCAGCTTCAAGTGAAAGTAATTTACTTGGAAAGAGGAGTCGTAGATGATCTTACAACCACAAGGTGGTCATGGAATGGTGGTCGAAGGAAAGACTCTTCGACTAGAATTTATTTTGACCAGAAATAGACTTGGTCAAGAAGGTTGTAGGAAATCTTACGATCATAAGGTAGTTGTAGAAAATCTTACGACTACAAAGTGGTCTTATTATGGTAATCGAAAGTAAAACCTTTCCGACTGGTATTTCATTTAACCAAAAAAAGACTTGGTCAAGAAGGTAATTTCGCTTGAGGTGTAAAGACCGACTCAGTTTTCTCGAACAGACAAATTAAAGAATCTCAAAGGACTCTCACAAATCTGTCCGTTGGAGCGATTTCCGAAGAGGTGACAACTGTTGAGTTTCCACGATCTCTCATCTCAAGTGTGCGGCTATAAAAACTTATCGTGGGTTAGACTTTAGGGTTTTTACTTTTCCCCAAACCACTTCCACTGTTCATTGAACTCTTGCCTTCTCCACCGCCAACCAAATCGTACACTCTATCAAGACATTTCCCAATCCAAATCCCCCCCCTTGGGAAAGATGGCCAGAGCCGCTTCCTAATGGGCTGAATCGAAGATGGATATGGCCAAGATAAAGGCTTTGGTCACCGCTGAGAAAATCCCAAAGAAGGAGCTTGTGAAGTGGATTGAAGCTGTTGGGCAACATTGGTCGTCGGGGGAGATTGGGTAGATTCCCATCTTCTAGGCATACTATGAGTGTGGCCTTCGATTGCCTGCTCACCCCTCCTCACACTTGTACTCGAGCACTTTGGGATGGAATTGGTGAACCTCGTTCCCAACTCCATCATGATGTTAAGTGTCTTCGTGTACTTGTGTGAGGCCTACCTGGGAATTCTAGTGGACCTCGAGCTCTTCCAGTATTACTACAGGATGTGCCGACAAGCCGGGATTGCTGGGAGCTGTGGTCTGAAGCTCCATGACAGGAAGTTGAAGGAGTACATTTAGATGTTGATCCGGTCGTCTTGGCCGGGATGGAAGAAGAGGTGGTTCTACTGGGAGACGACCAGTGAAGACAGCCTCTCCTTCGTAGGGAATGCTGCTGAGAAGATTTTCTCCTAGGATTTGACTCCTAAGGATCTTGGCCGGATCGCCCCCAATATTCAAGCCATCAAAGACTTGAAGGAAGTGGGGCTCACCGGATGGCACGTGGTGAAGGACTTCATCACGAGCCACATTAGCCCTCTGAAGAAGTGAGCACATCCCATGTGGAAGTACTCGGGGCCAAACGACTCGACCAGAGATTACGAGGAGGGTAAGTAAAATTTCAACTTAGCTCTCTTTCTGTTGATTTCAAACTTAGTTATTGAAAGTCCGTTTACCCCTATAGATCTCCCACAAGCGGAAGTTGATGCTCAAATCAAGCTCGTTTGTGAGAAATCCCCAACACCCAATGTGGTGGTTCCTCAAATCCTGGCGGACTTGTCCGTAGAAGATAAGATAAAACGCCTAATGGTAATCAAAGATTGATTGCATCTTTAAGATCTTATAGTCATAGAAAAACTTACGATCAAGAGATTGTCGTAGAAAAACTTATGACTAGGTACTAGTCGTAGAAGAACTTATGACTAGTGAATGATCATAGAAGAATTTCTTACGACTATAAAGGTTGTCGTAGAATGACTTACAACCACTTAGTAATATTTTTTCTGACTTCTGTAGAAAGTAGGCATGGAAGATCGTCAAGACGATGAAGAGGTCGAATTGATGGTCGTTGGCACAGAGGCAAAGCAAGTCAAGGCTCCTCCTGCCAAAAAGCGTCGACTTGTGAAAGTCGCCGACAAGGGAGGCGCAGGCTCTAGCTCTGTTGCTTCGTCCAAGACCTTTGCTAGATTCGTTGTAGATATGGCTGCTATAGAGAAAGCAAGGGTGGTCGAGGCGACCGGGGCTCTCAAGCACAAAGCCCTCAAGACCAAGGTACCCTTCTACTATGAAAACAAGGCTTTTGCAGTTTTCTGCCTCTCGTGGCTTTGTCAAGCAACTAGAAAAAGGAGAACTAAAAGAGTTTTATGTCTTTTGTGAAGGAAATTGCTGCGCCAGCAGGGCCCGTGGTCGAGGGAAGTGCTGCTCTTGGGATGGTCGAGACAGGTCTCAGCCATCTGGAGAGTCAGGAGGATCAATGAGTGGCAGTTCTCGCTCAAGACTTACAACCAGATGTGGTCGTAATGACCCCTATCCCTCAACTCAAGTTTCGGCTAGACGTGGTCGAAGAGAAAAAGTCGAAGAAATCTTCTTTAGGGAAGGTTTTTTCTGGATTCAAGATCAGGTCCAACAAGCCAAGGTATGTGAAAAGACAAAAGTGTAAGAACAGTATTTACCTTTTGTTTTTCACAATTTGACATGCTTTCCTTTTTGTGATCTTAGCCTGACTCCTCCAGCCTCTGTCGAGGAGCCCGCTGCACCTTCTTCTACAATCGAGGGAACGGTAGCGGGAGTGGTCGAGGGATCGACCATTGCTTTCGTGGTGGAAGGAGTCACTACTGCGGGAGCTGTTGCGTTCACTGAGGTGGCAGTTGCCTCTGAGGCGACTGTGACCACTGAGGTGGTCGTTGTTGCTGAGACTACCACGACTACCAAGGTGGTCGTGGAGGCAGAGGCGAGGATGGCGGAGGGAGCGGTGGAAGCGTCCGGACAAGGTGGTGGTGGATCACCCGACCACCGCGCCAGGAAGAAAATTGCCACAGACATCCCCTCTGGTCCTCAAGGACAAGCTGCCATCACCCAAGAAGAAGAAGAAGAGTATAACAACTTCTTCTCTGAGTTCTTTGGTCCTACATCAGTTGTGGGGTCTTCTGCATTCAGATCTCGCGATCGAGTCCCTCACCTTAAAGACATCCCTAACAGGGGGAATATCTTCGATGATGAGCGTCTTGAGAAGGTGTGGTGGGACCGAGTTCAAGAGATTGATGAACTGAAGGATCCCACGAGGGTATTCTCCATGTTTGCTCGAACGAGCATAAATGTATGTATATGATGTTAAACATTTACATATGTGGGTTTTTCTCGCTTCTCACTGTCTTTCTTTTTGCAGAAAGTTCTGGAACAAATTATCACTTTTGGTGAATACAACCGACAACTTGTTCAGCTACGACGAGAGAAAGCAGAACTCTACGAGCAGGCAGAGAGATGGTAAGTCACTGCTACTCGTAGTCGATTATGTTTCAACCACTCGCACAGTGCTCGTGGGAATTGTCGTAGAAAAACTTACTAGTAGGTATTGGTCATAGAAGTACTTACGACCAGAGGGTTGTCGTAGAAAAACTTACGACTAGATACTGGTCGTAAAAGGACTTACAACTAGGGGTGATCGTAGAAGAACTTACGATCATGAGGTAGTCATAGAAGGACTTACGACTGGTCGTGGTCGTAGAAGAACTTACGACCACTTGTTTAGTGCTCATGTCTACTCTTAACCCCTGCAGGTTTAAAAATGACGAAAAGACCTTGGCTGATTCGCTCGACTACAAGAAAGTCGAAACGAAAAGGCTAAGGGAAGAAAAAGATGACCTTCCGAAGAAGCTTCGGGAGGCAAACTTTGCAACTCAAAAGTTGTAGGAACAAATAAACAGTAAGTGCTGAACTTAAGGCTGCTCATGACATTGATCTTTAGCTTTTTAACTCTTATTTCTTTTTAGAAAAAGAGGTCGAAGTGGGCACGCTCCAAACCGAGGTCAAAGAAAAGACCTTGGTTGTTCACGAGATTTCCCATATCGCCAAAGAAAAAGATTAGGAGATAAAGTTGTGAAAAGAGCGCTACGCAAAGAGCACTACTTCCCACGACAATGAAGTCAGTAAGCTAGATTCTCAACTAGCAGTTAAGCAAATCTTTACCTGCGACCAATTTTGTTATCCAGTCCTCTATGGGTTATTTTGTCTGGCCAGTCTTACTCTTTTCAGAGCAAGCAGTCGAAATAAAATAATTCCATGAGGCTTCGACTTGTAGCCAGGAGGAGATGAAGTCGATAAAGGTTAACCTTCAAGATAGCATTTCTCTCCTGAACAATGTACTCGGTGAGCTACATGCTGAGGAGGTCACTCCTCACGAAGACACGATAACTGCTCAGATGAGTACCATTGGAGAACAAGTCGAAACTTTACAAGAGTTGATGACCACTCTGAAGACCAACCAAGCTGACTTGATAAAGGAGGCGGTCGAAGGCGCAATAAGTTATGCTCTGGCAAAACTTAAAGCTCATGACCCTAACCTTAGCATGTAGTCAATCGAAACCGACTTCGACTGGTCCAAACCAGAAGCGGAGCGGTTGATTGAAGAAATACAGCCGGTCAGCAAGAAGGTCACGGAGGAGATGCAAATAGGATCTTCCTCGTCAAAGTAGCTTGTAACAGAAACCTATAAAGATAAGTTTTTGTTGATGTATATAATCCTTTCTTTTTCCTGCAAATCATCTTGTCAAGTAGTTAGTAACTCATAAGATAATGAATGAAATTAAGACTAAGAATTGAAGTCATATTAATAACTTTATCCTAGCCCCCGACTATTTGCTTAGTTTATTTAGATAAACTAAGTAAATAGTGTGAGAAGGGTTTTCTTTAAAAAAAGAGAGAGAGGTTTGGCTAACTTATAGTTTTTTATCACGATTATCATGCACTGGTCGTAAGAGTAGGAACGAGTCGACGCTAGGAAGTTCCTTCTAGTGGGCAGGACCACGTGTAGAGAGGAAAGGCTTCGACTATGTGATGTTACCATCTCCAATCAGATTAATCAAATCAAGAGCGGCAATTAGAGTTAGACAAACGTCTAGAGTACTTTAAAAATTCGTTCGACTTGTTCTAGTACACTCGGTAGGTTTGTCCTGGTAGTAAGAGTTAGAAACAGGACAACACTAGGAAGTTCCTTCTAGTGGGCAGGACCATATGCAGAGAGGAAAGGCTTCGATTAGGTGTTGTGTCTTCCTCTGACCAGTTGGAATGAACCAAGTTTACCAAAAGTAGTCGAACAAATTCCAAAAGTGTACTCTACTTAGAGTGTTTTTCAAAATAAATGAAAAAATAAACTAAGGTGAAAAAGAGTAGGCTTGAAAATATTTTGGCCATGTTTGTTGAACCCGAGCTCTTTGTTGGCAGCAAAAGTGAGGAACGAGTCGACATTAGGAAGTTCCTTCTAGTGGGAAGGACCACGTGTAGGGAGGAAAGACTTCGACTAGGTGATGTTACCATCCTTTCGACCAGTATAAAGAAAGACTGGGTGTTTGAAAAATGATCAAAAAATTGTCAAAGCGCTACTCAAAATAAGATAATAAAGATAGAAAGAACCTAATGCTTTATTGTTGTGGTGGTTGGTTACACATGAAATTTGCGTAACTGGTCGATGTTCCAAGAGTTTGAGAGAACCCGGCCGTCTTCCATTGCTAGTCATACCGAACTTGGTCGTGTAACTTTGACCACTGTGTAAGGACCTTCCCACTTGAGGGAAAGTTTATTCCGATTAGACTGGGATTGAATTTTCTTCAATACTAAGTCACCTACAACAAGGTTGCGTGGTTGAACCTTACGATCATAGTATTTGCGCAAAGCTTGTAGGTAGACTACTTAACGGATTAAGGCTTGGTTTCTCTTCTCTCCGAGCAGGTTGATGTCATCTTCTCTGAGTTGTTCCTGGTTCGAGTCATTGAAAGTTTCGACTTGTATTGACCTGATCTTTAGTTCAGGTGGAAGCATGGCTTCTACACCGAAAACTAGGAAAAAAAGGTGTTTCACTTGTAGCCCGACTAGTAGTTGTACAAACTGTCCATAATACTAACGGTAACTCTTGTACCCAAGCCTCCAAGTGCTTGACAAGCTAGTCGAAGACTCGGGTTTTGATGCCCTGCATTATTTGGCCATTTGCTCTTTTGACCGACCCATTGCTTTGGGGGTGGGCAACAGAAGCGTACCACAATTTGGTACCCAACTCGTCGCAAAATTCTTAGAATTTTATGCTCAAAAATTGCTTACCATTATCTGTGATTATTTGACTTGGAACTCCAAACCGAGCTCATCAGGAATCGTTTTGCTGCTTCCGTTGTTATCCTAGTCACAAGTTCGGTTTCAATCTATTTTCTGAACATATCAATAGCCACAAAAAGGAACTCGAAACTACCTGGAGCTTTTGGGAACAGTCCTAGGATATCAAGACCCCGGGTCGCAAAAGGCCATGATAGAGGGATTGTTTGTAATGCTTGAGCTGGTCGGTGTATCTGACGGCTATGAAACTAGCATTGTACATACTTCTTAACCAGTTCTTTGGCATCATAGAGAGCTGTTGGCCAATAGAAACCTTGTTGAAAGGCCTTACCGATCAGCGTTCTGAAGGAAGCATGAGTTCCACCAATGCCCACATGTATGTCGTGAAGGTGGGTTAATCCTTCTCTCTGTGATATGCATCGCATGAGTACCCCTTGAGTACCTCGTTTATAGAGGACTCCTTCAACCAAAGTATACATTTTTGGCCTTTTAGGATAAGTGATCTGCCTCGAGATCATCATCAGGTATTATACCCTTCTAAACATACTCGTAGATGGGAGTCATCTAGGTATCCTCGTATTCTAGAGAGGCTGTCTCAATAGGAGATGTCTCTGGTGTCTCGACCAGAGACGTCTTCTGGAGCTGTTCCAAGAAGACTCCTTTTGGTACTTACGATTGGGAAGAAGCCATACGAGTAAGCTGGTCTGCGAGGAAATTATCCTTTCGAGACATAAATTATACCTCAAAACAAAAAAAAATGCTTTTTAAGCTTTCGAACTTCTGATAAGTACTGAGACATGGTCGGGTTAGAGCATTGGTACTCTTTTTTGACCTGATTCACGACTAGTTGAGAGTCTCCTCTCACGAGTAGTTGTTGAATCAAGAGCGCTTTCGCAGGTCGTATACCAGCTAGCAAACCTTCATATTCTGCCACGTTGTTAGTGGTTTGAAAGTTTAATTGAATGGCATATTTTAAGGTATCTCTCGTAGGAGATTCCAGAACCACCCCAGCCCTCGAGCCACTTATCGTAAGCGACCCGTCAAAGTACATCGTCTATTGGTCGTGGGTATCATACTAGGGATCCTGAACAGGTTTAGGATTTGTCGATTCAGCGACAAAGTCTGACAAGATCTGGGATTTAATTGGCGTTCAGGACATGAAATAGAGGTCGAACTCCCCAAGTTTTACTGACCATTTTGCCATGCGTCTCGCTGCTTCTCTATTCTGGAGGATCACTTCTAAGGGAAACTCAAAAGGCACAGCTATCTTGTGCGCCTGAAAATAATGTCACAGTTTCCTCGAAGACATGTGGAGGGCATATAGAAGCTTTTGGACCTGAGGGTAGTGCTCCTTAGGCCCGTGTAAAACTTCACTTACGTAGTAAACTGTTCGTTGGACGTTTTCACGTTAATGTCCAACGACTAGTACTGCGCTCACTGCTTATGGTGTGGCAGTTAGATAAACTAAGAGTGTCTCTTTTGGTTTCAAAGAAACCAAAAAAAGGAGCTCGCGTAAGATACCTCCTGACATCCTCAAAGGCAGCATCTGCCCCTTTTGACCACTCGAAATCCTCGTACTTCCTTAGAAATTTGAAGAAAGGTAGTCATTTTTCTCCCAGTCGTGTGATAAAACGACTTAAAGCCGCCATACACCTTGTGAGTTTTTGGACTTCTTTCTTTGTAGTCGGAGGGTATATTTGTACAATGGCATTTATCTTTGCAGGATTTGCTTCGATTCCTCGTACGGAGACTAAGAATCCAAGCAATTTTCCTAAAGAGACTCCAAACACACACTTTTCATGATTGAGCTTCAAGTGGTGCTTTTTGAGGTTGTCGAATATTTCTTGCAGGTCTGAAATATGATTAAGTTTCTTGATACTTTTTACGACTAGATCATTAACATAGGCTTCCAAATTTCGGCCTAGTTGAGGTGAAAAAGTAGATTGCATCAAGCGTTGAAAAGAAGCACCAGTATTTTTTTAGACCAAATGATATTTTGACATAGCAAAATATTCCAAATGGTGTAATAAATGCGGTCTTTTCTTCATCGTCTAGACACATATTAATCTGATGGTAACCAAAATATGCATCTAAAAAACTTAATACTTCACAACCAGCAGTAGAATCAACCAACTGATCGATACAAGGTAAATGGAAATCATCTTTTGGACAAGCTTTATTGAGATCAGTGAAGTCTACACACATACGCCACTTGCCATTAGACTTCCTAACCATTACAGGGTTGGCCAACCGCTCTGGGTGGTCAACTTCTCTTATAAAGCCTGCTCTAAGTAGTTTGTCCAATTCTGATCTGATAGCATCTCGTCGATCAGGGGCAAATCTCCATAATTTTTGTTTTACAGGTTTCTTGTCAGGCCATAAAGCTAGCCTATGCTCGATCACTTCCCTAGGGAATCCGGGCATGTCGGATGCTTGCACGTGAAGACATTTGCGTTAGCTTGGAGGAAAGTGATGAGTATGTCTTCCTATTTGGGGTCGGAAGTATCCTCGATGCAAACAGCCTTCAAGGGCTCCTCTGGATCCAGAGGAACCTCTTTGACCTAGTCATTTGGCTTTGGTGCAGCTTTAGGCTTTGACTGCTTGGTCGAAGGCTACCTCTTGTTTTCTTCTGGAGTTGGTATCTAGCCTACCATCTCAAGGGATTGACGATCACAGTATGCGTCATCTTCTTATCATAGTGTATTGTGATTACTCCTTTAGGACCTGGCATCTTAAGTCATTGATACACATAATAAGCAGCTATTAAGAATTTTGCCAAAGCTGGACGTCTGTGTATGGCGTTATATGCCATATCAAAATTGACTACATCAAAGGATATTTCCTTTGTCCTGAAATTGCTTAGAGAATCAAATGTTAAAGGAAGAGAAACTTGGCCAATAGGTTTGGCCGAAGACCCCAGTACAATCCCATGAAAAGAATATTGTACCGATCTTACCTTGGTCCTGGGTACCTGCATCTCGTCTAGGGCACTCGTAAACAAAATGTTTAGCAAGCTGCCACCATCAACTAACACTTGATTTACTCGACAGTTGTTGTTGGTAGGTTCGACCACGATCGAAAACCGACCTGATCGAGTAGAAGGGATCGGGCAGTCACCCTTCTCGAAAGAGATGGTGACTTCCGACCACTTCAACAATTTATTGACAAGAGGAGGGTCAATAGAGTTTACCTCGCGTTCAACAGCCTTAAGTTGTCATTTTGACTCATATGCCGATGATCCCCCATAGATATGCTCGATTGTATGCTTTGGATCCTGGAATAGCATCTCCTCATCGTCATCCAACTGCTTACGACCACTTGTTTGACCTACCTACTCAAGAGTAGGAAGTGGCCCTTTGCCGGAGTAATAGTCCTCGAGTTTTCGTTGGAAAACTCGGTAGTTGCGAAGGTCATGTCCTTCCTTTTTATGGAAAGAGCACCACCTAGGCTTGTCGTTCTTCCGCTTGGGGCGCTTACCTTTGCCTCGGTAGGAGTATGGTTTGGAATTTCGTGGCTCCTTATCACTTATGGCCAAGACTTTCTTTGAACTGTTGGCTTGAGGCTTTTGACCCTTTGCCCCTTTCTTGAATTTCTTGGCCTTCTTATCCTTCTTCTTTCCACTTTCGCCCATCTCTTGAGGAATTTTATCATCTTGATCAATAGTAGTGTTCCACTCGACTGCTTTAGCAGCAGTCGCATATCGATTGGCCATCTCGAAGAGCTCGGAGACAGTAGCAGGAGGATTTAAAGCAATGTCCTCCATAATCCTTCTACTGCGGACTCCCTGCTTGAAGGCACTGATAATAGACGAGTCAAAAACCTCTGGAATCGAATTACAAACCTGACTGAAACGCCTGATGATTTGGCGTAAGGTCTCGTGGTCGTTTTGTCTCATCCTGTGTAGATCGTCCTCCTTTCCAAGGTGATTGTAGGTGCCCTAGAAATTGGCCAGCAGAAGGTTGCAAAGGTGTTTCCATGAATAGATCGACTCAAGTGGTTGATTTAACAACCATTATCAAGCAAATCCCTCGAGCACAGTAGGAAGGTAATTCGCCATTACGTGCTTTCCTCCTCCTGTTGCTCGAGTGGCTGTTGTGTAGATTAGAAGAAATTCAATGTGATTTTGAAATTCATCAAACTTCTCCATGTTCACTGGTCGAAACCGAGGCGGCCAGCGAATTGCTCAGAGGTCGGGTGAAAATGCCCGACACCAGGTAATGAATTCTTGACACCTTCTTTGTGGGAAAGAAGGGTTGATATCACCAGGTGATCATACAGGATGATACTCGGTCATAGGTGGACCTGACCTATAGTAGGTCTTAGCCTTACGAGGGAAATACTCCTCGTATTCCATCTGTCGTTGCAAATTTTTGGGTCGGATTGGTGAACGATCACTTCTCCTGGGAGCTTGTTGATCATCAGGCGTTTGAGGAACTCTTCCCTGACTCCATGTTGTCGTGCCGATCTCCATGGGATGAGTTGTTCGAACGACTGGTAGTTGATGGAGTCGTACTGTTATGACTTCCGGACTGATGTCGGCGAGGATGCTCAAGTCTTGCCATCGTGCTTCGACGTCTTCATACGATCTCTTCGGCGAAGAGGTCGTAGCCTGGCACTCGAGCAAGCTCTTGAGTTGGGTTCTCAAGCAGATCATTGATGTGTTGGAATTCCTGGGCTTCCTCCGACTGGTATTGAGCGTGCCTAGGCAAATTTCTCTGAGCCGCAATTCTTTTTTGTCGGGTTGTCTCAGGATCACTTACATCCGATCCTTCAGTTTGCCTCAATGGAGTGCAATTATTTCAAGGATTTCTCCCATATTCATTAGAGTGTTGACCCTACTCATTGCCGGAGGCCTGCTCACCATCCCCACGAGAGGTTGTAGGGTGTGATCGGAGGGGAGCATCCTCAGGCCTGCCTTTGGGAGACAGATCATAATCTAAGGGAAGGACAAAGATCTCCTGTTGATGATCTCCACCTGCACTTGAGGAGTCCTCGCTTGTGGAGTAGTCGAAAGACACCATCTGGCGACTTAGAGCAAACCCCTCCAGGAAAGGAAATTCCGGGTTATAACCGTCTCTGTCTGCAGGTGAGCCCTGCGAGGGGATGGTCAAACTCGCAGGAAAAGCATGTCGGACCCCACCCTCTGTGGGGCTAACTTGAGAGATGACCACCAGATGTTGATAAAGCTCCAAATGATAGCTTCCAGGACTTGTCTCGCCTGGTCGGACTGCCTTAGATGGACTCGAACATTTGGAGAGAGAACCCTCGCTATGTTCTGAGCCTACCTTGGTGTAGCCAGGATTGTGGTCGAATAGACCCTTGCCCTTTGAGGAATCTGGTTCCTCAGTTGGATGTACTGTTGTGGGGGGATAAGGATCCCTCCTCAACTCCATCGGTAGTATAGTCTCCTGGTTCTGATGAAAGATCTCTGGAGATGACATTACCATTGGATGAGATGATACTCAGCTCGTAGTCGAAACCAGCATCCATGTTGATATCTATGTAATCAACCAAGTCGAACTAGTTCTCCTCGTTCCACTCTCCTGCCATGGAAGCATTAAGATAAAAGAGAACCTGTTGACAAAGAATTACTGGAACATCCCCATGGTCAGCGCCAGTTGTCGGTATTTTAGAACCGATCTTATGTATGATTGTTTGATTCAGGGGGTCTCCTAAGATTAACCACGCAGAGAGAACAACACATGGATTTTTTATACAGGTTTAGGCCTTCTCCGGAGAGAATAACAACCCTACTCCTATGTGTATTGTATTGAGTATGCTGGTTACAATCAAGAGAAAAACTAGGGCTTGTGCTCCTGATTGCACTTGTGCTGACTGTTTTCCCTCCTCCCCTTGTCCTATGACTGTAGCCCTTATATAGTGTACGAGGTGGTGGCCGTTTCTCCAGGTCAAGAGACGCCTCATCATCTCATATAATGGGCACATTAATGGTAGTTATCACTGGAGCAGTAACCCCTCCACATCGCTTGGTAGTTACTTGTCAGAGATAGAGGTGTATTACGTGTAGTTATTCTTGAGAATAACGACGTATATTGACTGCTTAGATTACCTAATCAATTGGGCCTACTCGTCTGCAAGCTCTATTGATTACAGGATGATCGTAACTAACATGGTCGTAGGAGGACTTACGACCATATGGTAGTCGTAGAAGAGCTTACGACAATGAGGTACTCATAAAAAATCTTACTACTAGGTACTGGTCTTAGGAGAACTTACAATCAGGGATGATCATAGAAGAACTTACAATCGAGAGGTCGTCGTAGAAGGACTTACAACTATGGGGGTGGTCGTAGAAGAACGTACGACCACTTAGTCAGCTTATCCCTTATGTACATTAAGGGGTATACTCAAGAACCATATGATGTTATATTTATCCATAATAAGAATTATGGGTAAATAATTAAATAAGGATTATTAGATCCTCGTCAAGGTGCTTTGGGAACTATTTGTCAAAGTAATTCCTTTGGTAGAGGAATAGACTAGGGTATCTTTTGTGGATTAGTAGAGTCCCTCTAGATTAGTGCGGTTGTTACTTTCGAGGAAGGAGTTAGTGTGATTATTTGGAATCCTATGATTTTTTTAAAAAAAGTTTATTCCTAAAAGAAAAATTGAGAAAATAATGTTTTCTCCCGTAGTGAAATGCTCTCTTGATTCTTGTTTGAGCTGTGTGTATATGACAGAGGTAATTTACAATTTGAGTAGGCTTTATGTTGGCATGGTGGTTTTTTCCGGTTCGGGAGAATAAAGAAAGTGATTGATTTGGGCATTTGAGTGATTTCTCCTTTGGCTACGTAGTGTTTATTTGTAAATTGTCTAATTGGAAAGTGGAAAGGTTTTCGTGATGAATCTTCGATTTTGGATTTTACTTTTTTTGGTGGGGAGTTGGTAATGCGTGGTTGTGATGAGAATCCTTTATTTTTAGTTAGGCGCTGTTGTAAAAGCGTTTGTTTAAAGCGAGTTCTGTGGTGTCCCTGGTTACAGGTGGTGATCCTTGTTAAGGTGAAGAGATCAATTGAGAGATGGAACAAGAATTCCGTGTGTTGTGTAAGTTGTGTGATTTGGTACCAAAAGGGAAGGTTAGCCTAAGGTACATTTGTTTGATTTTGGAAGTTAATGTATCACTAGGACTGTCTTGAGTCCACACACGGGTTTACGAAATGTCTTGTATGATCCGGTGTCGAAGGAGTACTTGAGAGGTCTGGAGTGTCAGATTTCATTAGAGTTGTTGACCAATGAGTAAGACCGTTTCTTCGAGACCTATCTGTTGAGTGTACCTGAAAGGGGTCGAGACAAGTGCAGAGTTGTAAGATGTTGGTATCTATCAAAGGTGATATGGTCCCATAAGTTTGAGAGGGAAGCAACATGGGAGTTGAAATCTCGCATGCGCGAGCAGAATCCAGAGTTGTTCACGTCGGATACGTGTTAACGTTGTGGTTGTTCTTTTGAGTAGAATGACAAGTAGAATTCGGGGTCGAATTCTGTTTAGGGGGGTAGAATGTAATATCCTATTTAATTTTGGAGGATTAAATGAATTAAAAGAAATTAGAAATAGAATTTAATAGTGTAATTTCAGAATTTTAGAGAGGGGTTAGAAATTGGGCCTTTCGGCCCATGTTTCCGTGGCCCAAGTGGGGGAAACCAACCTTTTAGCCCAAGGCCCATGAGTGGGATAACTTTAATAGGGCAAGGGGGCGGGCAGCAACCCTAGCCGCCCTGTTACTGTAGCACCGCCGCTACTGTAGCATGCCTCTGTTGCGCCGCCTCCCCTTCCACCCAAGGCCGGTGCAGCTGCTGATCCTTGCGTGGCCAGCAGAAGAAAAGAAAAAGGAAGAAAGGAGGAAGAAAAGAGGGAAAGATTTTGTGGAAAAAAATCATGTTTTGGCTTCATGTCCTTGAGGGTAATGATCTAAACCCATCATATTTGTTTCAAGTTAATTTCTATGCAATTCTTAGATCGTTTGGTCAATGGGAAGATTAGACGGCTTGCTGTTCAGATTCATCAGGATTAGGACAGTCTATTGCGGGGACAATTTAGGGTAGTTACACTGGGAATTTGAATTCGGTCTAGATAGATAAAAGATAGGAATTTTTGTTATTTTTCTGTAGAGTGCTTGATTGTAATTTTTGGATAAACCGTTAGAAAGTTATGGCCATTACAAACTCGCTATCCAGAGCTTCTGTCAGATTCTGGCACTTGTTGTAATCTGTTTATTAAAAATAGTTAACGACCTAATCAGGGAACATGACTAACTAGACTATTGTAGATAATTCTTTAAGCGTTCCAGAATGTCCAAGAGCACAATTTTTGGATAAACAGAATGAAAGTTATGATTATTTCAATCTCTTGTCCAGAATGTCTGTCAGATTCTAGCAGTTGAAGTAATCTGTATACTAAAAATAGTTAATAATCAAATTAGGGAATCTCACCAACTAGACTATTGAAGATAATTCCTTAAGGTTTCCAGAGAGTCCAAGAATGCAAATTTTGGATAAACATATTGGGAATTCTGATTTTTGGAACGTTGTTGTCCAGTATCGAGTTACTGCTTGTTCATTATTTTGCTTGAGTAGATTAAATATTTGAATTGTTGGGTTTGGGATCCGTGTAGTATCGATGACGTCTAAGTGACTGTTTTGAATTGCTTGGTCTTGGTCAATGTTGTGACTGAATATCTACTGTAGCTGGGGTAACATCGGGTGTGTTGTCTTCTTCACATCAAATCGGTTATCACTTCTAGAAGGCAAGTACACTTTAGAGTAATAGTGGATGTTTGGTGGTACAAATTGGTTATATGGCTGTTGATATGGTTATTCATGTGAAGTATGAGTATTTCCATTTGTTTATATGTTTTCGTTAATTGATGATACATACCGCAAACTATGGAAATTTATTCATTTCATTTCAATGAGATCCCCATATTGAGATATGGGCAATGAGATCCCCATATGAAAAAGGACAGGCAATAGATCCCCGCATTTGAGAATGCGGGCGAGTGAACACCGATGGGTGTTACACTCAGCTATACCAATATATGCAGAAGTGGAGACATGTGCATCTTGCATTGCATTCATGACCAATGATTATGTAATTTGGATATTGAGAATGCCTTGTCATTGAAATGATGTTCACATATTGCTTAATGTACTTGCTGAGTCTTGGACTCACTCTTGCCTTTTGTTGTTTTAGGTGAACGTTGAGAACGACATGTATTGGTTGGAAATAGCTCATGGTATGATTTTCACATTGTTGCACCTCACGCCACCTAAATCTTACTTCTTTTACCATATCATTATTAGAACTTCTATTGTAATAATGATTTAGCGTATTTCCAATAGCTCCCTACAGACTTTATCAATGCTAGTTGATGATTTTTTTTATTATTATTTGAAGATTATTCATGATGTTGTTGGTATTCGCTTGGATTGTAATAATTGTGAATTTAGTTTTCATTTCCTTGCTAAAATTTTATGTTATCCATGTTGTTAAATAAGTATGGCTATGAATCTTAGTTGTTAGTAGTGTTGTTTTGAAAAAAATATTTTAGTGTTATTTAAAGGTAGTAGTTGTAGGTTGCATCTTGCTTTTGCAAAACTGGGGTGTTACACGTAGCATGGGCCGGCTCATAGGGAAGGGGTGGAGACCACAGGAAGAGGAGCACAGGGGCACCCCTAGGGTCCTATTTAAAGGCCAAGGGGCTAGAGGGTCATGGCTTGGATGTGGTAGAGTTGGAAACAACCGACATTGAATTTGATTCGGAGTACACTTTGAATTTGAGTCGGTTTTTCGCTTTCCTTCTGTGCAGCAAACCTTTCAGAGGTCATAACTTTCTCTCCCGAATACGGAATTGAGTGATTCTTTTTTCCCCTTTTAGCTAGCTCATGGTACTTAAACGTTCTATTTGTGGAGATTTTCTGAAAACGTTGTCTTAATTGCGAAATTTGCTTTGGAAGTTGACTCAGTTGCGGACTCTGATTCTTCGTACAGTCTATATTGCGGGCCCCATATCTCACACGTCAGAACTCCAAATTAGGTCAACGGGGACTCTAAATTTGACAATGGAGAGATACCTACAACTTTTTAGTTATGAGGTTTTCTATTTGAAGCCGTTCTAGTCACGAAAATCACGTTGCAAGATGATGACAGATTCTATCCTGTTTCTTGGCGTGGAAAATAAGGAATTTCTCAATATCCCTATATTCTCTTTAAATAAATAGGGTGTTACATTCTACCCCACTTAAAACAATTCAACCCTAAATTCTACTCTCATCATTCTACTGAAGAACAGCCAAAACAGAAATTAATCAACAATTAACACCTAGAACCCTTACTCCAACTCCCAATCGATCACTTCACCTTTGCAATGAGAATCTCCCTTGACAAGGGATGCCCAAAGAGCTCGCATTAAACCAAATTTCTTACAAAAAGAATCCAAACTGAAAATAAAGGATTCCCTATGCAACCACTCACTACCAACCCCCCTCCAAAATAGTCTAATCCAAAATCGAAGGATTCACAATGAAAACCTTACCTCTTTCGATATATGCAGTTTGCAAATAAACATCACATAAGCCGAAGATGATTTTTTTCTTAACCGGAAAGAACCACGCATACCAACATAAAACTAACTCAATTTGCAAATGACATCCGTTGTAAGCACATAGCTCAAATAAGAACCAAGAGAACATTTCACTGCCCGAGAAAACTTAACTTTTCTCAATCTTTCTTTTAAGAAATTAACTTTCTCTTAAATTGGCAACCTCAAAACTATGCTTAAACCAAAAACAACATCCACACTAATGTAGAGAGACTCTACTGATCCACAAAAACGTACTCTAGCCAACTCCCCCACTAAGGACATACTTCGACCAAGTAATTCACAATGCACCTCAATATAGTTTTCACCTAGAATTCCCATCACCTCTATTCCTTAATAATAATCACCTTCGAATTTCCAGCACACACCCTTACCACAACTAAAAGAATTCTATCAAAGATCACCACAACTCTCGAAATCCAATTTGTTTCACCACTTCCACACATAATCATGAGCAACCATAGCTCTAGCATAAAACACAAAGCCAAATATCAACATCCAAGACTCCTATAATCAAATTTTCGGTATAAATGATTGGGAAAATCCTCCAAATCTAATGACTCAAATTCCTGCAATCCAGATATACTCAATCATTATAACATCGATAGGTAAATATATATATTCTTCAGCAACTTAACTTGTAGAAAGATTCTAACTCCAACCAGGCTACTTATTAAAATCAAGTCATACCTGATAATAACTCAACCATCCTCACTCTCCCATTAACTGCCGTAATGATTAAATTACTTCACTAATTTTGGACCCTCATTAAACCACATCATTCACTTTCACCTACACAACCTTCCAATTTACACCATCGCAATACCCAAACTAATTGACCAAAATTCTAAACTTTTGACAATTCCAATATTCCACAAACATGAACAAAAGTTCTTGGATCATAATTACTATAGGTTCTACTAGTTGAAACAATAATCAGTTTTATTTCAACGACAATCATTCCATTTAAATCAAATTCTTTCCAAGAATTATAACACAAAATCAATTCACCCTCTATTGCATCTCAAATAACTTGGTACCAAAGCTTCACAAAATCACCTACTTGACCACCACTACATGTTGCCATTAAACACCCTAAAAGACTTTGCAAAATAAATCGATTATTCCTTTCTCTAGAAGGAGAGGCAAATAAAGACAATTTTTAGCACACAGAAAAACATTAACCACTTGTAGTAAGTACAAATCCAAGAGAAATAGTCAAATGAAAAGAAACCCTGAAAAACAGGAGATGAAACCACGGTTAAGGACACATATTCCACGAGAAGGTAATTTCAAACCTCAGCAAATAAGAATAAAGTGTTGCTATTGAAACTCCGGAAACCCATATGCGGCAAAAACAAAAAAACAAAATAAGCGCACTTCGATATGTTGCAAGTTATAAGACTTAACTTCAACCTCAAATACCTCTACTACACATTTTCCTATAACAAAGAAAGCAATTTACTTTAATTGCAACATCACTTTGCCAACTCAAACTAGAAAAACTTTTAAGACCAAATCGCATGACTCACTTAAGAACAAAGGGAACTTTCCAACACGTCACCTTGCTCAAAGAAATTTCAGCTGCCACATAAATCATGAACTTCAAAAGATCACAAATGCAAAACTTGAAACATTTTCATTTACTCAATATCATGAAAGATGATCGAATTATGTTCTTTCTAAAAAAATCAACACTATCCTCACAATCCCTTACTAACAATCTTACTAACCCATCACTGTAATACACTCTTAGCAAGAATCATCGTATCCTACTAACCCATCATAAGCTTTCCAAGAGAAATACAACAAATTGCTTCATAATATTTCTATTATCTCAATCAGATTACAACAATCAACTTGTTTTAGAGAAAATCTAGTGCACAAGCAATAATGTTGAAGCAAAACTCTTTTAACAAGATCATACTAGTTCACGTCAATCTCACAAAGCACACCAATATAAACCACTTATTAAATTTCAACCATTCAACTACTAGCAATGCTCAACACCGATCTAGCGCATATTGATTCCACTCTAGAGATTATCTTTAACAATTGGCGATTATACTAATCATGGAAGAACTTGTGGTCCTACCTGTATTTGCAATCACACAAGCATATATAAGCACAAATTCAACATTCCACCTTATGCTTAGGAATTAGAGGAAAAAATATTATTAAATATTTAATAATATAATCTTCTAAACAAGGTTTCACAAAACGATACATAAACATTCATCGAGTCATTTATACATGCTTCAACAATTTTAGCATGTCAAGAATTAGGTAAATCTAGCATTTATATAAGATCATTAAGTAGCCAATTAAAAGATAAATTCCATATTAATATCCATTAAGGCAGCACTCTAACACATCCTTAACTTAATCCTCCCAAACGGTCAGATTAACACAATGAGACTGAATAATCCAGTTTATCTAATAAATTTAGCAAATTACACAATCAAACCAGCTCATCAACATTCCACACTTCTTAATAATCCTATTGGTTCCAATTAGGTATAATTACAATTCATCAAGTAGCTACTACAAGGCAACATTAAACTAATCAATTTCACTTCCAATGATATTAGTTCAAATTAATTTTGCACCACGCTACAGACGCAACTTAATAACTCGTACCATATCAATTAATTTTTTTAATTACAACCTCTTAGTTAAGCATAACAAGACATCACTAAAAGGTTTTAACACTTTCTTTCATAAAAGAGATGCATTAAATATCAACACTCAAATTACTCCAAAACAACTACGCATGGTCAAAGCTTCCACATGTAAAGAACTTGCATTATCCAAAATATCAAGCTAACAAATAAGTCATGTAGGCAGAACTCTCATGGGAAGATCAACCTTGCAAATTAACGACGTTCACAAGAAACAACAACGGATCAACAGTCGGGAGAATAAATAATCGCTTTATGGAACCAATAAAGACCAATTGAAATCCATCAACTGCACTGTAACCACTAACCCAAGAAAAATTCATCAACTACAACTATAACAAGAATAACCAAATGCAAACTCAAAGAAAAGAACAACTTTTCTAAAGAAACTCATCCTCAACTCATGTAACTAAGTTACTCGGGGTAACCACTTCACTATCCCTATACCATGAACGGTGGTATAACCTGGCCATGCCCATGGCCACAACCACGATATCTACCTCCCGACATCAACTATCATCACCCATAACAAATATATAATCAAATCATAAACATACATAATCATCTCATAACATAAATCAATGCGACATAACGGAAATGCAAATGTAATGCTTGACTCATCCCCATCCTATTGTGCATAGTGTGTTAAATTTTAGTTAGTTTTACTAATCCTAAAATAAATTTTAGTGAATTACGTTTACCTAAGTTGTTAATCTATTCATCACGGACCTAAAGTCCGCTCTGATACCAACTGTAACACCCCGGCCTAACACGGAATCTAGAATGCCACTAAACTACACTAACTACCAATTTTATCATCAATTAACAGTAAATTACAACAAGCATATTAATGATAAAACTCGTACACGGGTCATATTAACACAAGCACAACGATAAGACAATCATATATAATTAATTCCTATGAATCATAGCAAGATAATAAACCAAGATTTATACAAACCAATCACATAAAGGCTATTAAATGAGTAATCAACTCCAACCTATCATCTAAGCCTAAGCAATACTATCATGTCTTAATTATAAATCATTATACTAATAAAGTGTCTGATGGCCAATGCTTCAAGTATTTGAATGTATGACGTGGTTTTAAGTGTGCTAGCCCTTCCCATGTGCAATGTCGTCAACAGTCACCTAAAAATAACAATAGAGTAAGAGTGAGTCCACGACTCTGCAAGCACAATGATAAACATTGAACAATGATCAATTCAACTATAAACATTATCATCATCAATATTACCATTTATTCATCTTTCTTCTCATACTCAAGTAAACAAGTCATATTTCATATAGGTAAATTTGCACAATTTAATAATTTACTAATATATACGAATGCACCATCATGCTCATGCTCATATGCAACTCATCAACTGATATCGGTGTAGCGGAGTGTTCACTCGTCGTTGACACACTCTTTCCTCATCTTCGTTAGGATGGGGTCCCTACATTATAGGGTTCTAACTAGTCCATACAAATGTAAGATTTTATCTAGATCATTCTGGACTAGTCATGTATCTTTCTTACCGATCTCACTGAAATAGTTACATGACTTTGTCACCGACCTGGCTCGTCCACTCTTATCATGATGAATGTAAATGATGCAACATCTTTAAGTATTCATCAACATAATTCATCTGATTAACTCAATATCTTATTCTCAATAACTCCATATAATAATCTTAATCACCCAATGTCAACAATATCATGTATAAGAATATGCTTAACGAAAGCATAACAAATAGCATGATAATTAATATCAATGACCATTCATATTGTTATATCAATGACCATTCATATTGTTTGTAATTAAATAAAATAAAACATAAAAAATATAATGATAATGAGTGATAAAAAATAAAATGATCCATCATCGATCATTGTCTATCATGCATTTGCCTCTTTATCCCATTGGAGCTGGATAACGAGGCGACGGTAGAGCACTAGAGGCCACACACCCTGGACAAATAATTGAAAACATATCTCAAAATTATATCATCGCAGCACTCACACTTTACACTTATTGTCATTGCACGTCTACGCCAAATTGACCCATTTAACCCCAAAACTATCGGACACACTACCTGCTGTCCTATTAGTATAACGTTTCTAACTTATTCATCCGAACTCTAAATTCAACCAACCAAGACTTTTTGGAATCCTCATGAAACAACCTATAACTTCTTAGCTATGATGAACCTCTGATTCTACCATTTTGTGTCCCGTTTCTTTTCCCGAAGACCGTGCTAGAATCTGTTAGGATAGTTCGCTTCACAATTTTATATCTTTCATTCTAAAATATGAAAATATATGAACAATACCAATTCTGGAACCTACTCAAAATTTCCTAAATTATTTAGGTTATCACTATATTTTAAATTTGCCATCCACTAGATGAAACTAACCCATCTTTACAACATCTGCCAGCTACGTCCAAATTCTGGATAGCGACCTTCTCAAGACGGTAACTTTTCGTTCGTTACTCTGATTCTAATGATCGAGACCATTTTGGAAAGCTAACGAGATTATATAACTTTTCTCTAATTGGACCAACTTTTAAATTCGAGCCTAAATGCTCCAAATCAATCCCGCAAGGTTTTGCATTTTACCTCGACGAACTAGGGTATGCTAAAAATTAAACTTTCTCTAAACAAAACAATCTATGAACTTAACAGCAACTAATCCACAGTAAATCTTAGGGATTAACAGGGTTTACCCTTGACGAACAGGACGGGTCACAGAAACCCCACAATTTTCCTCTCTTCCTCTTCTTTCTTCCTTCTTTCTCTTCTTCTTCTTTTCCTTCCTTCCTCCCTTCTTCTTGTTGGTCGACCTGGTTTTCTCCCTTCTTGCCGGCAGTAGGGCTGCAAGGGAGAGACAGCGCCCTAGGGCAGGGGCAGGGGAGGTGGCGCACAAGGCAGCAGGGGGCGGCGCACAAGGAAGGGGTGTCAGCCAGAGGAAGAGGAGCACAGGGGGCACCCCTGGGATCCTATTTAAAGGCTAAGGGGCTGGAGGGTCGTGGCTTGGATGTGATAGGGTTGGAAACAACCGGCATTGAATTTGATTCGGAGTACACTTTAAATTCGAGTTGGTTTTCCAGTTTCCTTCTGTGTAGAGAAACTTTCGGAGGTCATAATGTTCTCTCCTGAACCCTGAAATGAGTGATTCTTTTTCTCCTATTTAGCTAACTCATAGTACTTAAACTTTCTATTTGTAGAGAGTTTTTGAAAACACAATATTTATTGTGAAATTTGCTTTGTAAGTTGATTCAGTTGCGGACTCTGATTCTTTGTGTAGCATGCCTTACAAGCCCATATCTCACACATTAGAAATTCAAATTAGGTCAATGATGACTCTAAATTAGACTATGGAAAGAGACTTACAACTTTCTAGTTACGAGGTTTTCCATTCGAAGTCGTTTCAGTGCGAAAATCATGTTGCAAGATAATGATAGATTCTATCATGTTTCTTGGCGAGGCAAATAAGGAATCTCTCAATCTTCCTATATTCTCTTTAAATAAATAGGATATTACAGTCGGCATCGGGAGCTCGAGCATGGAGCCTTGCATCGCAGGGGTAGACCTCTTAGGTTCATGGGTGTTCAGTTGAACACCCATTAATTTTTGCCAAAAAAAATCCACTGTATAGTATGTGTATTACGTATATAATGAAATATATTTTTAATTGGAATAACTAGACCACAACTCCCTTTTTTTGAAAAAAAAATCCATTGTATAGTATGTGTATTACATATATAATGAAATATATTCTTAATTGGGACAATTAGACCACAACTCACTCTCAGCCCATCAAACCACATCTCCCTCCGATGCCTCACAACCTCAAACTAGCACATGTGATGGTCGGTCTATGGCCACACATCCTTTGGCCATTGAACCATTCGACCCAACCACAACAAGGTCATCCCCTCATCTCTCTCTCTCTAACCCCAACAATCAATAGACATCAATCGGCTCTCACATCTCTCCCTCTCTCAACACGACGACGCGGCCACGATGAAGCCAAACGCGATGATGGTGCGCGACGGTAAGGCAGAGGTTGGAGGTGCAAGATCGTGCACCGGGCGCCGGGCGGGCCGTTGCCGTTGGGGCACCGGGCGGGGAGGGCGACCGGGGACCCTGCGGCCGGTGGCAATGACCGACACCTTGCACAGCTCCCGACAAGAAGGCAGCACGCAACCATGGTACCCAAATTCCCAACAGTACAGAGGTGAGTTCAATCCGAATTACTAGATCCTCAATTCCCAAACTAGCAAAGAGGAAATCCAAATGTCCAAATCAATAATTTTGGTAAATCTCGTCTTTTTGGTGAAATGTATATCTCAGAGCTTCAAAAAAAATGAAGAAGAAATGTGTCGATTTGAAAGGCATGAAGGAAAATTGAGTTAAATTGTATTTTTCTTTATTATTTTGTAATTTTACTAAATTATTTGAGATGTTGTCATTAGTATGAATAATTTGTACTTTGATTTTTTTCTATTGTGCACATTTATATTTTAAATTGAATAATATTTTTGTAACTTTGAATATCTATTCTGAAAATCTTAAATCCGCCAATCTGCTATGGTGGTTGGCTTGCTGCCTTCGCCCATGCTCATCTCACGCGCAGTTGCGTTGCTATGCACGGTTTCTTCCCCTTGCGGCAAGTTGTTCTCATTTTCTTGCTTGTCCTTTGTTCCTTCCAGACCACTATCGACTAGTGCTACTAGTACTAGTCCATGGCCATATATGGATATTAGTAGTCCAATAGTCATACTTTTATAATTGAATCGTAGTGAGTTATGGTCAATAAGAAGAGTACGCAAACAAAAGTTTTGTTGATGAGTGCAAATCTGTGTAGTGCTATTTAGTATGGGTAGGAATGCTGGTTAAGTCATTTAAGGAAGGTAAGGGCATAATAGGGAATGCTATGAAACATTCTCCTCGAAATCAAGTCTAAAACATCATACGTTTACGAACGGAGAGAGTATTCATCAAATTAAATTTAAAATTTAAACCTTTTTCAAACCGATATTTTTTTACCCGTCCGAACCGGTATGGCCGGTAACAGCTGGTAACCGGTCAATATTTTTATCCTTGGTCATAGCCTCATAGGGCAGACTTGCAACCTGAAAGCCATATGCATGCATGGAGTATTCCATGACGGGTGATTCACTTACGTGTTCCTTTTTCGCGAATTCACATTGTTACCAGCATTGTGTGATTTCTGTCCGGCTCAGTGCCGCGTCCAGCATCAACGAGGAACACGGTTGAGAATCGATTGATATAGAAGGAACAATAATTTAAGAACCCAAGATAATTTATCGATAATCTAGCCAAGTAATATAACTATGATTTTCAGAATGGGTGCTCAGAGTTAACGAAATATTGTTCAATGTAAAAAAGGTCAATGTCAACAATAGCAAAAATCAAAGTACAATGTACTAGTGAAAACATATCAAAATAATTTAGGAAAATATTAGGTGTAAAAGGTGCTATGTAACAAGCTAGTTGTGTTGTCGACGTAGAAGATGCAATATATTATTTTGAAAAATTAATAGAGGAGTTAAAAAGTGTGGGAACATACAATAATAAATTGCTAATCTTATTGGCCTTGCAACTTTTTAAAATACATTGGAAAACTATGTATTTTCGAAACAAAATGTACAAGCTATTAAAAAAATTACAAAAGGTATTCAAATGCTAATGAACAACAAATAAACAAACTCTCCATGACTGGTACACCAACCAAACTAAGGACCTACTAGTGTTGCATAGAAAAGCCACTGACCAACTAGGCAAGGCTAGTTGCGCAAAGAAAGCCTCCGTGGGAGGAATGATATGTCCTTGAGTGAACTGTATTTTTGAATTCATTATGGACATCGTCACTACTGATGGTAATCCTCCTATGAGTTAATAAATCTCTTATGATTTGTTCTTAAAAAAACTAGGCAAAGCTAGATTTGTGTCAGAGACTACTGTAGCTCTGGTAAATATTTTGGTGTTCAATTGTACACCCCATGACCCAATGTGTGTCCATCCCTGGCCAACACCTAAATAGTGAAAAATATAATTATTAGTGGAGGAGATTTGCTAGCTGCCAGCATCCTATAGTTGCTAGTTGTGTATCACCTATGTAGTGAAACCTATAATTACTACCAACAAAGAATTGCGAGCTGCTATCACCTAGAGTTGTTAGCAATGAACAACTAGAGTTGCTAGCTGAGAAACAATTTTATCAATATTTTCTAAAAGTATATTCAATATAGATATTGTTTTGTTAAGCTTGTCATATAGGTCACAACTGTTTAGACGGAATGCAAATAAGAAACTCGGTTTAATAAATATGACATTTAAAGAAAAAATGATGAACAAGTACAAACTCCATCTCATAATGTGTTTGTTGACGCTTCTGGAATCTTTTTAAATAATATTATTTTGATTAAAAATTACAAAAATAAAATAATCGATTTTTTTATAACAAAAATGGACTCCTGTCCCCATTTCAAATTGAAATGCCGATAGGAAACAAGAAGGTTGTCGCCAATGAAACAATGCTATCGCCAGTTGAATTGGCGACAAGTTCCTTTTTCAAAATTAAATTTTATTTTTAATGTTGGTAATATTTTTTATTGTCTGTGCAACAAAAAACTTTCGAAAAGATAAGGAAATATGAAGTAGAGAACAATTTAGGAGTTTCAGTGTGACTAAATTGATTTGGAATGCATTTTAGATGGCGTAATATCGAAAATAGCCCCATTCGGCGGTGCAGTATAAAAAATAACTCCCTTCAACGTTGCGATAAAAAAACCCTCCTTCGGCGGCGCGATAACAAAAACAACCCCGATTTATTTGAGAGCACCGAACAAAATCTTATAGAGATAATGACTTACAACCAGGGTGTGGTCATTTCGCGTACGAAAAGGCTAGAACGAGGGTAGTGTGAGTTGTCGCGATGCTAACTCTCTCACATGGTTACCTATACACACAACAAGACAAATAGTATCAAAATACGAGACTAACATAATGTAAGTTGTATAGAAATTAGTATTTACATGACATGATTGATATTTACGAGAACAAATATCTACTCGTGGGCCTTCTTAGGGCGTACCCTACGTGTGGCCCTGGCCTTGTCCGGGGCGGCTGCGAGCGCTGGTATGAGTATGTCAAAGGCTCTAACGGTCGAGGTACCCTACCAACGCAAGTAATGTGAGGGGGTGTCGTGAAAGGGGTGTCCCGAGAGGGTGCTGTCTCGGTTGGCTCACTCCTACCGTGCAGCTATGAAGTCCTGGGAGTCACGCAAGAGCACTACCGACCGATTGGTTGGTAGTTAGTGGCATCCATAATTTATACTCTGTACCCACTGGCATTTGTCATGGTTAATTGGTGGTACCAGAAGACGTTAGTGCAACCTAAGAAATAGGATGGTGAAGGTAACGAGCACCAAACGAGCTAGGACTGATACTAAAAGATGGTGTTATTTGGCAGGAGTTTTTGGCCAAAATAGTAATGTTTTACACGTGCAATAGCAAAAATAGCCCCTCTCCGGAGATCAATACCAAAAATGGTACTACAGCGCCACCAATGGACGACACGTCGCCAAGTCCGCACGCTAGGCGCCTGGAGTCCCTCGTCCGTGCGCCCTGGACACGGAGCTACTAAGTCAATGCGCCAGGGTCCTAGCACAAACAAGCCACGTTCATGCGCCGGGGACACGGACTCGTCTTGCACCGCGCCACTTGCCTTTGTGTCACGCCTCGTGTCCGTGCCCCGGGCATATGGACGTGACATGTCTATGCCCCTGGCGCACGGACTCGACAACTCCATGCCCGAGGCACATGGACGAGGGGCTCCGGGCGCCCGACGTGCGGACTCAACGATGTGTCGCTCACAGACGGCTCTGCGGTACCAGTTTTGCCTTTGATGTCGAGGGTGCTAGATTTGCTATTGCGGCCGTAAAAAGTGCTATTCTGGCAAAAACTCATTTGGCTGGGTCGATGAGCGATGCAGTCAGACAATGAGTGTATAAAGTCACATGTCCCCTTGTCAGCCTATGCTATTTTTCAATTTGCACATTCTTACGATGTTACTGATTTAGGGTGTGTTTGGATGGATGAACGAAGCTGAACGGGACAGTTCGGTTTAAGTGGATGGGATGGTCTTGAATGGAACGATACTAGTACCGTGTTTGGTTGATTGGATGAAATCATACAACCTTTTTGTTTGGTTGGATGGACGAACAGGGAAACACAGAGAGAAGGGGGCCAACAAACAGCAGACAGAAAATAGAGGAGGGTAGAGGTCAGTGCGGACGGGCTCGCCGGCGGCGAGGGAGCCGCGAAGCGGAAGGGGTGACCCCAAAAATGGTGCCTGTGGGGGAAGAGGAGTCTAGGGTGGCGGCGGCACGATCGGAGGTTGACGGTGGCGGCGGCGTGCGGCGGTCAGAGATAGGGGAGGAACGAGGGCAGCTGTGCTTGGGTGGGAGAGGGAGGAAAATAGGGCGAGCATGAACGAGAGGGCGACTAGGGGAGCTCACCCATGTGATTGGTCGGGGGGAGAGGAGGACTGAAGCGGCCTGGTGACAAGGGTCGACGGCGGCGCGGTCGGTTTGCCGGTACATCGACACCATGGGGTAGGGTGGAGGGAGTGGGTGGTGGGGAAGGAAAGGGGAGGGTGAGGAGATGCTCAAGGGGAGAGGAATCAAAGCAATACTCACCGGACGAAGAATGGCGGCCATGGCGGTGGCTTTCGGCCGAAAACAAGGAAGACGGCGGCGTGTGGAGCTCCGATGGGGGAATCTTGGAATTAATGGAGGGGAAAGTGTCCTTGAGTGCCGGAATACGTCGTGGCGTGGGTAGCTTGGAGAGGAGCGCACTGGGCGGCCGGAATGGCGACGGTGACACGACGATCGGCGCAGACGGCATGGCATCACGTGCTCGGCCCTGCCCTGGGAGAGAGCATAGGGCATTGTGTGTGTGTGTGGGGGGGGGGGGAGAGGACAGATGGGAAATGGAGGGGAGCAGATAGCAGGGGGCGAGATGGTACCACATCTCCAGCGAATATGCCATTCGGTTGAGCGCTTTGGTCTTAGACCGATCGGTTCCATTCAGCGAACCAAACATGTGAATATCCTCATTTCCGAAACCAACCGGTACATGACCACTTCATTCACTCATCCCAACACACCCTCGGTGTTCCCAATAGTTGAGGACCTAAATGGACAAAAGAAAAAGAAGGTAGGGGCTAACCGGGAGGAAGAAGCCAAACCAGCTCCGCAGCCTGCATGGCCCCACCCGTCAGTCTAAGCAACAATATCTCTGCTCTCTCCCCTCCTCTCTTCATTTCCCCGATCCCCGTCTTTTTTCTTCAAAAAAGTAAAAAAATAAAAACAAAAAATGGCCACCAAAACCCCGCAAACCCCCAAACCCTCGCCGAGGGCAAACCCTCGCCCCCGGAATATGCCGCCTCGACCACCGGCGCCAGCCTCCGCCGCCGCCGCTCTGAGCCCTTCCTTCTCCCGTGCGCCGTTCCGCGCTGCCGACGCCCTCTCCTCCTCCTCCCCCGATGAGCACCCATGCGTACGCTCCTTTCCCTGCTGTTGGCCTGCATTTTGCTTGGATTCTTTTTGCTAGCTTCTGGGTGTTTTTATGCGATTTGGTGCGTGGTTCTTGCTTCTCGCGGTTAGGTCACGCTGTTCGAGTGGTGGCTGGTGAGGGTGGAAGGGGACGAGCAGAAGATCGCCGTCGCCGGTTTCACTGAAAGGTACGCCTTTCTTGACAAAAGAGGCATCTTTATGGCAAATACCTTTATTGACTTGGAGTTCCGAGTGCGATCGTGTGAGAATCGGTACGGAAGAGGGTGTTTCCTGGGAGCTAATTTCCTTCTTTCTCTCTCTCTCGTTTTCATTGCTTTGTAATTTCGAAACATCTGTTAGAAAAGGCCGATTTGGCTAAGCGATTCGGAACTTTTTTTTTCTCACTCTTTTTTAAATAAATTTCTAGTTACAAGTCTAACCGGGTCCCTTAAGTTGCATGAAAAAATGGTGCTTTGAGCTGAAATGGGGTGCTAGCGAAGGAAGGATCAGGTGCGCAAAAGGCATAAAAGACAGAAAAAAGAGCGAGTGTGTGTTACGAACCTTGTCTACTGAACACAATCCAATCTCTGATTACTTGCCAAACACAGAATACAAGTCTCATATCCACTCAAATACAAGTGTTTGGGGATACTAATTAGAGAATAATAGAGTAGGGATTGAGGAAGGAGCAACCAGATTGGGAAGGTAGAAGAGGGGACTGGGAAGCAGCAGGGAGGACTGGGAAGCAGCAGGTAGGAAGAGGAGGAAGAGGAAATGAGGCGTGAGCCTTCTGGTCAATTCTGGTTCGATGCCTCCCTCTGAAGCATGTGGCTCCTTTTAATCTCACGTCACTTGCTTGATTGGGCTACAGCCCGTGGTGGAACCCGGCCCACTGAGCAGTCCGTGACATTCTTCCCTCCTTCAATTTCGGCTTGTCCCCAAGCCGATGCCGTAAGGTCCTCAAGGTCAAGCTCAAAGCCATTATATTTATGTTTGACAGCACCCAGTTGCTCAAAGTTCTTCACAGACATATTGATGGCTTCTCGATTTGGGGCATCAACCAACTCAAAATTTTGTACATTCCTAACACCCAAATCAAGTATTCTCAGAGTAGCGGTGCCAAGATGGACTTTCCGGATTTCAGGTTCTTGATGCACCTCCATCGTAATGAAGTCAGATTCAGAGTAAAGTTTGTAACACTTTCCTGCTCCTGTTCGATCTGCCCCGCCAGCGCATTGATTAGCAGAACTTTGGGAGATCCAATTGGCTTTCAGTACATTGAGACCACTGATAGGCACAAATCTGCTCTCCTTGGCCAGTCCAGAATCAACAACGTACTTCACTTCTTTTATAGTTAGTGATGTTTCCGCTATATTCGTGCAGAAGATAATTTTTTTCCTTCCAGGATAGCTTTTGAAAACAAGACTCCGTTCTATATGGGAAAGCTTTCCATGCATCGAAAGTACCAGAGCATTTGGATTGCTGAAGGTTTCATAAGCCCATTCAACTTCCAACTGAGGCGTATGGGTGTATGGGGCATCATCAAGATGTGGCATAAGTATAAGGACGTAGATAGCCCAATAGCACTTCCCAAGACATAGTAATTGATAAACAAAACTCAAATCTAGTATGTGCAGATCATTTGCACTGAAAGCACCAACAACTTCCAGGATAGAACACTGATGCCAGATTATATGGTAGTCCAAGGGATCATATGAAGACGAGAATGCACTGAACGTAGTTTTTAGCAGCCCAAACTTCTCATCTTGATTGGCATGAAGAAGCATCAAATAAAAAGATATGTCAAAACGGTCTCCTGGGGACCACTGAAGTGAGCTATCATATCTGGAGAGGTCATCAGATGAAAAGCTTGCTTCAGAATCTGAAGATCCAATACATGACAAGGATGAAGAGGCAGAGGAACCTTCATATAGAGAGCTGTAAGATTTCTCCATTGTTTTAGTACGCTCTCCTCCCCTGGTGTCTGCTGCTTCACTCTCAACTTTAGCATCCAATAAATGCCGACGTTCCTCGGATATGACAAGAGCACATGATATTATGCTGGATATCTCATCCTCTGATACACACAAGACATTACCACCTGGACCAACTGTGAACTGAAGTTCCTGCCTGTAAGCTAATCTTTACTCATACAATGGACTCCAAACCCGTCTTTCCCTGTCATCCCATTCAGAAATTTTGAACTGTGGAATACTCAATGGCTCTTTCTTAATGGATAATGAACGTGAAACTAGCCCATTGCCCTGCACCTCCAAGTTATCTGAGATTTCAAAAGAAGGCACTGTTTTGTTATGTTGCTCTTCATAGTGTCTGTCCCGCGGATTTTCATCAACCAAGGTTAATGCATGTCCATTTGTCCCCGGCTCACTGAACTGCATTGGCTCGACATATCCATTCTCAAAGGATAGTATGCTGCTTGTGCTTTCAGTGGTATCATATGCTTCAGCAACTGCTGCAGTTCGGTCACATGTAAATTCAACAGTTTCCTTCCTGATGCAATTACTCATTCTTCCTTTTCCAGCAGATTTACACTCTAGAAGTTGATGCAGACGACGGTTTGTTACGAATAGTGAATCTGAAGGTGCTCTTTTCATAGCGCGACCATACCTATTTTCTGCTTCCACATAACGTGAGTTTCCAAGCTCCGATGGATGACTGAAGGGGCCATGTCCACTTTCATGTAAGAGGCCTGCAAGTTTTATCGTTTGCACATCCATTTTGGCCTTAATGAACAACACGAGCAAAGTCCCATGTCCTTGAGGTGGTGGCCATGGGGGCATCCACGACACTCCGTCTTGATTGCGGTTGAATAACCGCCTTGGCTTTGGCCGTAGCTCAGCTCCGCCTCTTGCAATCTCCACTTGCGTAGGCGGCGGCCACGGTTGCCTACACTCCGTAGCACCACATGAGCACGCCCTGAAGCATGCCTTGTCTAGGATGGATGTGTGGCCATCGTTGATGGCAAAGCCAAATAGCATGCCTTCGGGGCCAACCGGCAGCACGATGGCGAGGTTGGTGGTGCCGATGTTATCGGTGTCAAGGCGAGGTCCTTTCGTCAAACAGTTGGTGGGCACCTCGGTGTCGAACTCGGTGGTCGTGACATCACGCTTGGTGTCGATGGCGTGCTCTTCACCTTCCGTCGAACACTTGGTGGGCGTCACCGAGACAGTGTCCGTGGTGAAGGCGTTGACAACGGGCCGAGCAGCGACGACGCGACTTGAGGAGGTGTCGAGCTCGGTGATGGTAGGGGGAGCACTTGGGGTCGTAGCCGGAGTGAACGCTGAAGTATGCACGCTGGTGTCGCAGTCGAGACATACCGTCGAGCACTGAGCGGGCCTCTCGGCGGTGGGATTGGTGTCTGCAGATAGGGTAGCAGCAGCCATGGCGTGGCCCATAGCGGTGACCGGGGTAGATGTTGGTGCAGTCACGGACGGCGGCGGGGCTCGAACGGACGCTACCAGTGGCTGGAGGGTGGCCTCCAACTCCATCATCTGGTGTGCTAAGCCCGTAAGATCAACCAATTGCTTCTTCGCGATTACGAGCAAATTCTCCAACATTGCCCGGCATCGCTCCTTCTCTTCCTCAGTCATGGCCGCCTCGGTGTGAGAAATCTCGAGGACCGACTGCTCTGATACCATATTGTTACGAACCTTGTCTACTGAACACAATCCAATCTCTGATTATTTGCCAAACACAGAATACAAGTCTCAAATCCACTCAAATACAAGTGTTTGGGGATACTAATTAGAGAAGAATAGAGTAGGGATTGAGGAAGGAGCAACCAGATTGGGAAGGTAGAAGAGGGGACTGGGAAGCAGCAGGGAGGACTGGGAAGCAGCAGGTAGGAAGAGGAGGAAGAGGAAATGAGGCGTGAGCCTTCTGGTCAATTATGGTTCGATGCCTCCCTCTGAAGCATGTGGCTCCTTTTAATCTCACGTCACTTGCTTGATTGGGCTATAGCCCGTGGTGGAACCCGGCCCACTGAGCAGTCCGTGACAGTGTGCCCATAATATAAAGCCTTATTGCGAGAACCGGGAACTAGAATGTGCCCATAATATAAAGCCTTATTGCAAGAACCGGGAACTGTGTTGTGTTTTTCTTTTGATATCTGATATATCATGGCGTGCTTGAGGAGGGATGCAAGCACGGTTTCAATTCTCAGAACTGGCCAGGTTCACACATGCATGTTGGTAGTGGTTTCTAGTTGGTTACTGATGGAAGCTCGAAAAATGATGAACAATTTTGGTGTTACCAGTTTTGAGTATGGAATCGAATTGAATTGGGCAATTGGTTATTGCCTGGTTACCGGACAATAACTGGCTTATTCTAGATGGTAACTGGATATGTACCTGGCACTATATTTTTCCCTGATGCACAAAAACACATATTAATAGTTGAGATCACCTTTGCCATTGCTGTTGTGTAGGGTCTAATTGAGGGCCCTGGGAAGAATAATCTACATGAACAAACATGCATGTACATATGGTGGAATCTAGAAAGAAGTAAAAAAAAAAGGAGCATGAGAGGAGGAATAGCTCCATTCATATGGTAGTACAAGGTGACTTGGGGTGGGTGATTTTGGTGAGATAGAGAACAATGGGATAACTTAGATATTTAGATATATGTCGCTTTCTCTCTTATACCTAAACTTCGCCTTTCTCTTATTATCTCTCTTAACAAAGCCGCCCAAAATCACCTCCGACTGCCATCTACATCATCTACCACTACCCCTGGGATCCATATTTGTTCGTCTTTCCACCATATATGCATGCATGCATCTTCCTGGCTGGAAGTTCTCTTTCATTGGGGTATTCGATCAGAGCCTACAGGATCTTCACCTTGAAATGGCGGGTGCCGAGAAGCAGAGCAACGATGCAAATGGTGATTGCAAGTATGCATGAATATGTTTTATGCATAGCAGAAAGCAATGCCTGCTTTTGGTTTCTGCCTAATAGCAGAAAGCAAGAAAATAGTTGGTTATCATCCAATAGCTGGATGCTAATTGGTTCATTTCCAATTCCAATATTCCACATTCAACATTTGGCATAGCCGAACTGTCCAAGATTTTTCAGTTCCTGCCAGGAAATTGCTACTGGCTTTCCGAGGTTCCAGTTCCAAGAATTGAAACCCTTCTGCCACAAATGCACCTCCTGAAGTCCAAATGCAAGTTGTATTTGCTGAAATTACAAAATCTACTCTGGCAAGTATTAATTTTGTTAATAGATCAAAGTAAGTATGACGCAGGAATTTTCCATCACTTGTCCCATTCAATGTCTTTGTTGGAAGTCTGTTGAGTGATTTTGTCGGAGCCGAAGTTATGAAACTATCAACCTGGATGCACATCGAAATTGAAATTGCATAGATGTCATAACTAGATTGAGTTGATGTCATGTGCAAAAGGAGGATAGGACAATGTTAGCCATTTCTAGAAGTGTCGGGCTCATGCTTGGTTGAATTGATTTCACATATCTAGAGTAAGAGTTTTTATGTTATTTGTCGGTATTTTCATCCTTGTAGACATGTAGGCGAATAATGCCTGCAGTAACTGTATGTGAAGTGCTATAAAATTTCCGTAAATATTATTTGCCCTTTCTCGTTTCCTCTGTTTCGAAATAGCTGTCCAAGCCCACAATGCACAGGCATCAAGGAGTGGTAAAAGTGAAGAGAAATGTAAATGATGTGCTGCCCCTAATTAAAGCACAGCAAGGCATTAATAGAAACATTCTCGCTGTCCACCTTCTTTCTCGTGAGAATGTGCTGGGCCGACATTCTTAGATACTCCACCATTCCATGCAGCTTTAGCTTGTGGTGTTACTTTTGCATTTTGTTGGTTTTTGGAGAATCTGAGACTCTGGTTAGATAACCATTCCTTTAATGACTTGTAAAAGAAAGGTCAAATTGTGCATTAATACCTTTGGGAACATAAGAAGCATGCACATGACATTATGAGGGGTAAAATAGGATGAAATGCAACAAAACACCATCGTTTTCATCCATGGGTAACTATTAACATAATGAATCCTGATAAACTGCACAGCTATTTTGAAACGGATGGAGTATCTTTTTGTAAATCCTGGTTCTCATGCTTCTAAAACATGCACAGCTTTTCTGAATTTGGTTGTTTTTCTACTTCTAAGTGCAAAGTTTCGATACTTTAATGAAGTTATCGGTTGCCCACTTCTAACAGGAACCAAACAGTACAGATATTCACTTCTGCACCCATAGTAAAGCGGCATGAGGCTTGTACACTTGAAACTGAAGATGGGATTGTAGTGTTAATTTATGGTTCATTGAACATTTCGCGAATGCGTGAAAATGGATTTTCGCCTGAGGTATGCACATTTTGTTTTGTGTATCTTGTTTTATGGGCCACTTGAATGGGTAATGTCTGAATGACTACCAAAGACCAGTCGCTCTGATTTGTTCTGTTCAGCTATCTTGTGGTGCTACTTCCATATTTTCTGTTGAAAGCCGACAGGAAGTCATCCAAGATTCAAGCATTATCTATATATATTAACTTCCATAATTGTCTACTTGTAATTTCTGCTCAAATTCAGGTCCAAAATGACTTGGTCTTATAAATGATTTTGTCTTTCACTGCAAACCATGCATGCAGGTCTGTGAAAAATTCTTGATTGGATTTCCATTCTGGTGGGAGAGTTGCAATGTGTTTTATCCTAAGACGAATAATTCGCACATAGGATCTCAACCGAACTCTTCTAACACTAGCAATTCACGAGTTGATTCAACTCAATTTTACTTGGAGAAATTTCAGCTAGGCAAATTTCTTGATTCAGTTGGATCTTCTTTCATCGGGAGCCTTCTTAACAATGCTAAAAGTTCCTCAGGTGATAATGCTGATGCCTTCCAAAAGTGTTCCTATTTGTCGAATGAAACACCGCGATTTGAGGAATACAATTGTGACAGTGATATTTCAACAAAGGAATATGCTGCTGCTTCAGATGATGGCAGTAAAGGATCTGCAGTATGTAAGGAGGTGGATAACGTGGAAATAGACTTGATTGTGGGGAGCACTTCAAAAGAAAGACATCATGTTGACATTGATCTTAATCTATCTTTAGCTCTTACAGAAGAATGTACTAATGATGAGACTTACAAAGAGGCAGGAAATCAGAATGATATTATGCATCCAGATGCAAGAGAACAGGAGGCTGGTAGTCATCTTTTCAACTCCAATTTGATTTACAATAGGTTCACTGATCATATGTCCAGTGATTTGGAAAATGGAAATGCCAATGCCAGGAGCTCAGTAGATCTGGGGTCTAAATATTTTTTTTTCTGCAGTATCACCTGAACGGGCCAATTGCACCACAAAGATTGCTGGTGATTTGGAAAATACTCCACCCATAAGTATGTGTAAGAGCAAATTGCTAAGAGACTAGTTAGATTTTCTCCTACAAATATGTAATTTGATCATGATATTTCTAAGAGAGTGGTTGTTCTTAATTTAGGTCATCGTAGAACTCCAGTGGCTTCATTGAACAATCAAGGCTGCCGGAAAAGAACTTGGCACATAACATTGAATGAGAAGGTAGTACCAAATGAAGATATGTCAACTTCAGTTCATTCGGATGTACACAATCTCTGGAAAACGCGAGTTTTAAACCCCACACCTCAAAAAGATTAAAGATTCGATGAATTAATCAGTGTTGGAACTTCATTACGCTACTATAGTTTTTTTAGCAATTATTTTCTAATATAGTTAATGTGCAAATAATTCCTCTATTAGTTATCCTTTTCTTCCAATGTTTATGAATACTCACAAACTCCATGTAGTTGCCAAGCTAATGTTTAAGATAATACTTGTACCCCCAAAAATTTAACTTCAGGAATTAGGACATTCTGAATTTAGCTTTATCAGGTGATGCTTTAATAGTTTATTCTTGTGCTTACACCGTAAGGTTATGTTGCAAAGCTATTTTACAAAAATAGTAAAAACATATAATGGTCACAAGCGTAACAATGATAATGACCCAGTGCTACATGCTTACATCTTAAACTGAAAACATTAAGATTATAATCAACATAACGTAGCATCTTCATGTAGCTACTTCAAAAATTTTGGTCAACTTAATAGCACTTTTTTTTTTTTAAAAAAAAAAAGCTTATCTTAGCATGTCTTCAGTGTGCCATGCCTCTTCTTATATTCCTTGATTAACCATTTGCAATGCTACAATTTATGTAGCATTACCACAATAGTAGGATGGAGCAAATTCCAGTTAATATTCTTCAGGTTCAATTATCTGTTGAGTTTTTTTTCTCACTGTGTGTACATGTCTTGTGTAGCAACATGCTTTTAGATTTAATACCAAGCGTTACTATGGAATTGTTTAGCTTGATATACACCTCCATCTTTAAGATGTGTAAAACCACAAATTATGATCCACAAAATTTTGAGGGGTGCCAACTATTTAGATGTTCATGACGGCAAGTTCATATTTAGCACATTTCAGCTTGTGATCTTAGTTGTGTTCCTCATTATATGCATATATAATAGAGTTGATAACTTTTTACCAGGAAAAGAAGCCTGTAGGCCCACGAGAGGAGCAAAGATCTGTTCATGAAGTGTTGCAGGGTGCTACTAGATCGCCAATAATCAAAAGTCCAATTCCATATGTAAGTATGCAATTTACTTTCTATCCTCCTCGTTAAAACTGAAAACAAATCCTATTACTTGTAACTGCTTGCAAGTATTACTTTGTAATTGTTTGCGTTTGTGATTTGCTGATGGGAAAAGAGAACTATGATGGATTTGATGGCACAGCTTGTTCAATTATCCTGTGGTCAGCCTGTTACAAAAGGATGTGCTATTATGTTGGAAGAACTGATTTTCTGACATTTATTGAAATATTGGAGCTTTTGATGTGATCTTATGTGATTATGGAGATGCATCTGCTTCTGCTTCTATACTACTCTAGAACAAAGTTTTCATAAATTTTGAAGCTGATTTTATTATACGGAAGTACTGATCTCACACTCATTTTCTATGAACAAAGTTGTCATGAATTTTAATGCAGGTTTCATTTAAGGGATAGGCGAACAACTGATATTACACCAATTTTAGTTAGTCCTTGTGTTGTGTATGGCTCATATATAATAGTATGAGGCTCATATGTTAGTATGGATTATGAGTCCGAATCGAACATGTAATCAGGGTATAAATATATACCGCCGATCTTTTGTAACCCTAATTAGAAGAAAAGAAAGAAACTCCTCTTACGGACGGAGCCGCCGTGATTCGGCTCTTGGGGACGTAGGCTTTGCCGAACGTCGTAAACAAATTCTCGTGTCTCTTGTGTGCTTGCTGTGATTGTTCTCTCGCGAAAAGAGCTGTCGTCGGTTCCAACACCTTGGTCAAGATTTGTGCTCATTTTATTTGAAATAGTATAGAAGTATGCCTCATAGGCTCATACTGTGATGTCATCTTCTCCCTTATTCTTAAACTTTGCACATCACATATAGCCTTGTTTGCTTTTGCTATGTTTAGTTCAGAGTTACCGATATGTGGAGAGTGGCGAACCCAAAACTGGTGAACACCCAACGGAAACCAAGAGTGTTAGATTTTGGAGAGGATTTTGATATTCACAACTATGCATCTTATTCATTATTGAGAAGATATATATAAACAGGATTAGTTGGCCCTCATGGGCCACATGAGTCGAGAGAGAGAGAGAGAGAGAGAGGACTAATATGTAGAAGATTCTTAACACCCCCTTCAAACGCAAGGTGGATCAGGAGGATTTAATGCACTAAGTTTGAGTAGATGAAGCCGGTGCTGTTCTCGAGTCTGAGCCTTAGTAAAGAAATTTGCAATTTGAAGCTCTGGGGGTACACACTGGAGGTCAATGGTCGACTGCTAGCAATGAGACTGTGTGAATGATGCATCAACACCAATGTGTTTTGCCAACTCATGCTTGACTGGATCACTAGCGATCTAAATGACACTTGTATTGTCACAAAACAAATGTGTAGGATTGTCACAAAGAACACCAAGACCAACCAAAAGCCATCGAAGTCAAACAATCTCTGAGGTGGTAGCAGCAAGGGCGCGAAGCTCAGCCACTGCAGTAGAGCGTGACACCGTAGTCTACTTTTTGGACTTCCAGGCAATGAGCGAAGTACCAAAAGAGATGCAGTGACTAGTGATAGATCAGTTATCAACAAGATCAGTCGCCCAAGTGGAGTTAGAGTAAGCGTGGAGCTGACTCGAACTGGCATAGAACACTAGAACAGACGTCTGGACGCAGTTCTCCTCAAGTATCTCAGTACACTAAGAATATGGCCATAGTGGACTAAGGTGGGAGCACTGACAAACTGGCTGAGCACATGAACAACATGAGCGATGTCTGGCCTGATGACAGTGAGATAAACAAGACTCCTAACGAGCTGACTATAGCGGGAATGATCTGTCAGTGCTACATCGTTTGTAGGAAGAAGCTGCAGGTGGAGCTCCATGGGTGTGGCAGCATTGCGAGTATCAGTCATACCAGAGCGAGCGAGCAAATTCTGAACGTAGCGATGCTGAGACAGGTAGTTACGAGGATATCCGGATCTAACCGAATTGAGTACACATTCGATTCGAATTCGGATTCGTTATGACATTCGATTTGTATTCGTATTCGAGCATATTTGAATTCGTATTCATTTTAAAAATGCAAATACAAATATGGTTTCACCACTATTCGATTTGTTTTCACCCCTAATCTAACTCGCACTTTGGATTTTCCCTATTTTAGTGTCAACCCTTTCAAATGCAAGGCTACTGCATATGCATTGCATTTTTTTTTTTTGGGGGGGGGGGGGGGATGAAGGGTATTTGTGGTATTCCCAGTGTTCCCCTAGGCGTTAGGCGCTAGTCGGACGGTAGACCAGCGCCTAGTGTCTATCGCTGCCTAGGTGGGGCTAGGCGGCCGCCTAGGTGGGATAAATCTGCCGCGGAAGGGCTACGCCTAGCGCTTAGGGGAACACTAGGTATGCCACTCCTAGTCAAGGGTTTACTCTTGTGTGTGTCCTTATACTATATCCCTTCGGCTATTGCAATATAACTAACCATTCAAATTTGCACTCCCCCTCTCCATTTAACAAGCTCATGCTTCACTGGATATCCAACAATGCTGATCGCGCTAGTACTATCTGATAAGAGAGGAGTCGGTGCAGAAGCTGAAACACCGAAGTCAAGTAGTCACCGAAACCAAGTGATCTTAGCTGTCAATGCCGCAATGGCTCGCAACTTAGCCTCAACACTCGAACGGGAAACGATAATATACTTTTTGGTCTTCCAGGCAATCAGAGAGGAACCAAAGAAAACACAATAGGAAGAAAGAGACTGACGGTCAAAAGAATCGCTAGCCCAGGTCGCATCAGAATATGCCTGAAGCTGGAGCGAGGAAAGAAAAGACGACAACTGATGGTCCCACAAAGATATCGCAGAACACGAAGGTGACTGTAGTGGAGCTGAATGGGAGTAGAAACGAACTGACTCAGAATGCGAACTAGGTGAAAAATGTCAGGTCGAGTGATCCCAAGGTAGACGAGGCTGCTGACAAGACGGTAGCGAGTGAGATCCTCAAGAGGCTCCCTATCAGTAGGCCGAAGGTGAACACTAAGCTCCATAGGAGTGTCCACCATGCGCTGATCATTGAGACAAGTGCGAGTAAGGATATCCTGAATATACTTCTCCTGTGAGAGGTAGTAGCCCTCGGGCGTATAAGTGACCTCAATCCTAAGGAAGAAACGAACATGACCCAAATCAGACATCAAGAACTGCTCAGTGAGACGCTCCTTCACAAAATCAATGTATTGAGTCATCCCCAGTAATGATCATATCATCCACATAGAGAAGGAGGAGCGTCCGACCCCGAGGAGATGTGTGCACAAAGAGGATAGGGTCATGATCACTGGCGGAGAAGTTGGTAGCAATGACAACAGAAGAGAAGCAGACAAACCAGGCATGGGGGGCTTGCTTGAGCCCATAAAGAGAGCGACGAAGGCAACAAACCATACCATCAGTGACAGAATTCCCAAGGGGCAGCTGCATGTATACTTCATCTAGCTCGCCATTGAGAAAGACATTCTTGACGTCCAGCTGAGGGATGAACCACTGTTAAACAGAAGCCACAACAAGGAGAGTGCGGACAACGGTCATGTGGGTGATAGGAGCAAAGTCACGACCATGCTCCTGCTGAAAACAATGCACAACAAGACGATCTTTGTAGCGCTCAAGAGAACCATCCGAGTAGGTTTTGATCTTGTACACCTACTTGCACGTGATGGGAGTGACAAGTGCAGGTAAGGGCACAAGATTTAGTGCCAGTACGCTCCGAAGCAACAATCTCCTCAGACATCGCGAGCTGCCACTGAGGGTGAGCAGCAGCCTCACGGTAGGCTGTGGGCTCAGAAAGAGTAGCAGCTGTGAAGCCATAGCGCTTAGGAGGCCTGACAGTGCGATGATCACGAAGATCGTATCTGGGAGGTGGAACAGGACCCAACAAGGAGCAGAGGGCGGCGGCGACGGGAGGCGGCCCGTAGCAGAGGGCGATGATTGCAGCTAGAGGCAGCGGGATCCGGCATTGGGGCGGCACGATCCAGCGGTGGGGAGTAGCCCGAGGTAGGGGAGAGCCAAGGCGACAGCATCACAGTGCGACAGCGGCGTCGGGGAGCTCGGATGCGAGTGGATCCAGGTCGGGGAGGAGCTACCGGCGTTGAGTAGAGTAGAGCTCGGTGTGCTCGGGGGCATAGGAGCGGAGAGGGAGGAGGCGTCGACGGTGGTGAATAGTAGCTAGATCTAGGGTTAGGTTTTTTGGGGAGGAGATCGCCATGGCTTTGATACTATGTTGAAATGAACCCCTTGATTCTATTCCAATAGGCCAAACGCCAAAATATACAGGTTACAGGTGTAGGTACATATGCAAAGAGCACCCTATACAAGAGACATATCTAACATCTAACAACTGTGACCACCCTTCGAAGCAAAAGGAGGACCCCAAACATCCTAATGGACTAAATCAAAGGGACAATCAGATCTAGAAAAACTAAAAGGATATGGGAGTTGTACTTGCTTGCTAAGTCTACAACCTTTACATTGAAAATTGGTGTCAACAGAAACAGGCCAAAAACATCTTGATGAATCAAGATAGAGAGGCGTGAGCCATACAAGTGCCCCAAGCGATGATGCCATTGAGGAAAAGACTTGCGAACAGAAGTAGATACAAAAGGGCAAAGAGTAGATGGATCAACAACAGAGGATAAAATAATAGAAGCGGGAGTAGTACCAAAAATGGAGAATAAAGGGAGACTCAAACGATCAAGAACATAGAACCATGCAGAACCCCTCTTACGACGACCTGTATCGATAGCAACTCTTGTTCGACGATCTTGCACAAAGCAGTAGCCAATATCAAACCCAACAAAGTAGTTTATATCTGCGAGCTGCCTGACAGATATGAAATTCATGGAGAGCTAGGAGCTATCACCAAACCCAACAAAGTAGTTCATATCTGCTAGTTGCCTGACAGAGAAGAAATTCATGGAGAGGTAGGGACAAGAGACATCCGAAACTGCGAACTGAGAGGTCGAAAGAGTCTCCTAATGAGTGGTGACTGTGCATGGCGTTCCATCTGCTATCAGAAACATGATACCTTCTGCAATAGGACCACATGATGTGAGCTGAGATGCATCAGATGCTATATGGAAAGAAGCCCCTGAATCCAACAACCATAGGAGTGAGGCACCTGAGACAAGACATGATGGTACAATAAAATCGGTGTATCCACAGAAAGATGCATGCAGCTAACACAACTAGGCCTGAAGGTTGCTCATCTGAGTTTGTATCTAACCAAACTGAGTTGCACAAGACACTAAAGCATTGGCAATGACAGAAGAATCTATAGCAGCATCACCTTCGAACGCCATAATAGATTAGGTACACAAGCAGATCAAGCAGAAAAATCCCAGTAATAGAGCTTGTTGTAGCAGAGCAGAGCAGTAGCAATAACAGTAGAGAGGCAGAGCAGATGACCAGGCAGGCAACAACAGTAGTAGAGCTCCCGGCTGCCAGAGCAAGCTAGCAGCGGCGGTGGTGGTATTAGAGCTCCCAACTGGCATGGCATGGCAGCAGCGGAGCAGAGCACCCGGATAGAGCAGCAGCGGCGGCGACCAGAGAAGCAGAGCACTTGGCTAGCAGTGTGGGCAGCAGCAGAGCACGGGACGGCGGCGATGAGGGAGCCCTCCAGTGGCCAGAGAAGTGGAGCAACAACACGAGGCGGCGACGCCGATGAGGGAGCTCGGATCCATCGGAGACGATGGCCCCTAGCGGCGGAGCGCCTGGATCTGGTGCGATGGTTGGGCGGCCAGAGAAGCAGAGCACAGGGCAAGCCGTGTAAGAGATGGATCGAGACACAGGGGCGACGAGCAACGTCGAGGCAATTGACGACAGAGGTGAAGGGAAGTGAACCACGGGAGTGGAAAAAAGGTAGCACGCCGGTAATGGCTCGCCAGACATTCGCCGGCTACGACGAGGATGGTGGCAGTCGAACCGGGTCTACTCCCTTACCCTAACCCTAGGCTCTGATATTATGTTAGATTTTGGGGAGGATTTTGCTATTTATAACTGTGCATCTTATCCATTATTGAGAAGATATATATAGACATGATTAGGTGGGCCTCATGCTACATGAGCCACATAGGCCAAGAGTGAGACAACTAATATGTACACGACTCTTAACAGAGAGAAGGTACAGGAGCACACCAAAAGGGAAGGATGTCGGTGCCTCTATCGTAGTCGCTGCTAAAGCATGCCATTGCCGTCGGTACTAAAGCACACCATCACTGTTGCCGTCACAATAGCCGTGGCATCATCGTCAGATTGAGGTCGCTGTGGTGTTGCCTATTGCCATCACAATCGCCTCTACATGAGCTTGTGTTGGTGGCGCTGGTTGCTTGCATTGTGCCCATTAGGGCAAACAATGGGTGGAGGGGAATGATGAGCCGGCTGAACCGTCCATCCCCTTCCTCTCTTATATTGCTCCAGCCTACAGTAACTTGTTGTAGCCCCAAAGGCCTTATTAGATCAGCCATGCATACACACATTTCTTAGGTAGGTATATATATAGTGCTGCTCCATGAAATGATACACAATGGTACAAACGCAACACATGCATCAATGTAATCTGTAGATTAAATTAATGGTATTGTTACATACATGCATAGTGATGATGCACAAGGAGCTAGGCAAGTGAAACAAAAAGAGCCAGGTGTGCGTGCTCTTGCCCTGCTGCTAAAGCTGCCCTCGTCCTTGCATGTGTTAGTCTGATCAACGCAGCATGCAATCGTTTTAGCCTGCTTATGCATTATGTAACAGTACATGCCTTTTCGGAAAGGAGCCATGTTCTGTACACTGCCTCAGCCCCCTTTTTTGATGTTGTTTGTGTAATATGAAATGCTGGTTGTGTAATAGATCTAGGGATCTTCTGTGGTTGTTGCTTATATGTTTTCAAGATTATATGCCTTCCTATATTTTATTTATTATTTTCTCTTATATCGTTGTATATCGCAAATCTTGCTGGCCTCGCAAACCGCATCCTGGATCCGCGAACCTAAGAGGTATATCCCCTGATGAACCTTACTTTGTGAAGTGGCATACAGCGAGCCCGCATCCCAATCCAATGAACCACGATTAGGTTACTATGGTTTAGTTCTCTTCTGTAGCTCTTGATTCCACATGCAGAACCTGTGCTAGTCAAGATGTTCACCCGTTTGACATTTTTGTTCTCTTGGGTAAGCAACCTGATTCACTACTAGTCTAGACAAGCTTTGTTTTAGCCCTTTTGGGAAATAATTATGTTGAGCTGTTGGGTTCTAAGTTTTTTGTTCTATTTTGAAGGAGAGAAGTAGATTCTAACACAGTTATCTTCTCATTTATGCTGAACTAGTTATCTGCATATTTTTTTAGTGTTACGATGCATGGAAATTGTGAACCATTTATCTATCATTTAGCTGACTTTGTCTCACAAGCATGTGAAATTTTGATATTTATATCTTTACTTATCGTAATGTTCTTGAAACACTTCAGGCTTATCAATCTCCACTTACTCGTGCCAAGGCCAAAGCGTTATCAGTTTCCACACCTGAATCTCTCAAACTGAGAAGAACCAAATCAGGTACAAAGTCTTTGGTTGTTGGATTCTGCTGCTTAATATCATTTATTCATTGTCACTAAAGAAAAAGATTCGTTTTCAGGTCGTGTGTTAGTACCCCCGCTGGATCCAGGATGCCAGAGGATTGTCTATGACAGAGTTAGTAAAGAAATCTCTCTGCCATGTTATATGAGTCATATAATATGACTGTGTCCATACTTAGCAAATATGTGATTGATAAAATTAGCCTAGGTTGATCTTGTTCATTGCACCAAAGGCTAAAGCTCCTAACGATTGAATGATGCAAGAAACGTTGCTTGCCTGGATGCTCACCTCCCCCTTAATGAATTGGCAGTGTCTGCACGTGTTTTTTAAAAAAGGAAAAAGTCTGATTTACTCCCTCGAACTATCAGAAAAGTCTGGTTTACCCTCTGAACTACAAAACCAGTTATTTAACCCCCTGAACTTACGAAAACCGGACAATTAACACCTCACAGCGGTTTGGAGCAGTGGTTTTGCTGACGTGGCCGGTTTTATCCAGGTCAGCATGCAACGTGGCCACTTCTCTCTCCTCCCTATTCCAATCGGTTGGAAATCCCAGGCTCTTTCTTCCCCATTATTCTCTCCATTTCTCTACTCCTCTCGTTTCTTGGCGCCTCATCCAACTCGGTTCGCCGGCTCCTCCGGCCGTCGGCCCGACGCCGCGCCCTGTCGCTCGCCTGCTCGCCTGCCGCCACCGCCTCCGGCCTCCTGGCTCGCCCGCACCCCGGCTCGGTTCCCTCGCGCGCTCGTCGTGGTACCGCTGGAAGTTCTCATCACAGAGCAATAGGGGGAGCAGAGAGAGGGTTAGAGTAGAGGGAGTAGAGCAAGAGTGAACCTCAGTGGGACACATCAGCGGCGACGACATCACCACCATGGCAGTAGAACCCACTCCATCCCCATTGTTCATGCATGAACATGAAGCAATACAAATCAATAACGAAACCAACCTCAGTAAGCAAGTTATGCTCACACGCAAAGAACCAAAACAACATAAGAGGGAAATGAAGCTTTCGACCACTTCCCCCGAAACCAGAACCACAGGAGAGGAGCTGAGAGCCGGGTACCGGGGCAAGGGCGCACGGCCATGGGCGACCAAGAGGCCTAAGGCGCGGGTGCGCACGGTAGCAGGCAGGGTCGAGCCGGAGAGCGGGCCTAGGGGCGCACAGGTGAGCATAGAAGCCGAGGCGGGCTAGCGCGCAGTGGGCCGAGGGGGCCAGGGTGGAGCGAACTGGGCCAAGAGGAACCGGGAGCAGGGGAGGCGTCGGGGCACGGGGGAGCTGGACGGGCGGCGCGCGGCGCGGAGGCGGGCACAGGAGGCGCCGATGGCGGAAGGAGGGAGGAGGCGTCGGAGGGAGAGGTCGGCCGGAGGAGCACCATGGGAGCTAGAGGAGGAGCGCCATGGAGCCGGAGGAGTACTGCTACTCCGAGTAGCCGGCCGGGAGATCTGAGGAGGAAGAGGGGGAGAATGGGGAGAAGAAAAGCATCGAAGAAGAAGCAGGAGGCTTGGAGTCGGCTGGGAGAAGGAAGAGAGAAAAGGTAAGTTGGATGACACATGTTGACGTGGATGATACATACATGCTGACCTTGATGACATATATATGCTGATTTGGACAAAACCGACCACGTCAGCAAAACCACCGCTCCAAACCGCTGTGAGGATAAACTTTGTTTATTAACTGAGGATATGTCTCTCATCGTGACACCATTTTTCAATGTGAGACAAACATTAAGTTCTGACAAGTGTTAAAACAATGGAATATGAACCAAGCAGCATCCAACCTGCCTTGTGATTTGGTGCAACACATTTATTTGTGCCCTTTTCTGTGCTTAGTGTCTCATTGAATGGATGTTTTTTCTGTAGGATGGTTTGATTTCTGGTGTGACTGGTCTAGAGTTGCAGTCACCTCCCAAAGGTTTGTTCATATCGCAAACTATCGTATTATATTGTTTTCAAGAGTGCGCTTTTCATATTTCTGGAGAACAACTGTTTGAAGAAAGCTCAAGTGATGTCCTACCACGTTTTCATGCCATGTAACTGTTTATGGATAAAATATGATGTTGTGTGTCCTTTGCTGGCAGGGAGCAAGTCAGAGACTAATGCAAGGAAGAAAAGGGTCCATTGAGCATCTTCCGACACACATTGCAGCTATTCTGTAAAAATGTGAACAACGTAGTTACTGCAACTTTTTGCTGATGTATCGTGGAATCCGTTAGATTTAGGATGGATGGTACATTGTAATATTGTATATATTGCCAGGACGTGACCAATTAGCGGATCCTAGGCTTTGATATGGATGGTGTATTTTAAGTTTTGGAACATGACTATTGGTCAGTGTCACCACTTGCTGCATCTCTTTGCCAGCCACTAATATTAACAGGTTATGCATCACCAGTTGGTGGTGTCTGATAATCGCTGATATGTTTGTGATTCCTGGATTTGTGTTATCAATGATGTTATGCAAATGCTAAGTCTGTTTTAATTGCGGCCACTACCTGTTCCTGAAGCCCCTTGTTTGGAATGCATGAATTTTACAGGAATTTCAAAAGAAACATGTTCATTTTCTACGGGAATCAATAAAAATTCTTGGGAAGGGGCCTAAGTGGTTGAAAAATAGTTTGTTGATTTGAAGCACGAGTATAATGCTCATATTTTTCTCAAAAACTTGCATTTGGTTGAACTTGTATGTGCATAAAACTCATACTCTCTCCTGAATTGATTTCCCCCAAAATTCCTTCATTTTTCATGTGTCTCATACGAAGTTCTCCTATAGGATACTACTACACATTCTTTTTCGTATTTTTGTGTTTTTTTACTCTCATGCTCCAAACAAGGGCGGTGTCAGAGTTGTAGACAAGGGCGCTGTCAGATTTGGAGAAACCAAACAGTGCTGACTGAAAACCAAAAAACCAAACAGTAATGACTGGAAAAAAAAGATCAAACCGAACAAAAACTAATTTTAATTTCTGAATTATTTAATTAAAATTTGTAAATTTGGGTGCACTTATTAACATTAAATTCAGTTAAACTTATTGTTGCAACCTTATTCCATTCATTTTTAAAAATTTATCATTTAAAATTCCAACATGTGAATGCTATTTTTTATTTACCTCAGAGCAATGTCTGGACCAAAAGAAAGCAAAATAATCTAATATAACTTAAATTAGCAATATGTAATATCAAAATTATATGCTAGTATTTTGAATACGGGGCATTTGACCAAATCACGCATACCACGGTAATCATAATTTAGATAAAATGTGATGAAATATTCTTAATAATATCTCAAGCACGAGCAACGAAGCAATGAAGTGGAAGGAGGTGAGTAGAGTTAATAGGCTAATTTAGGAAACATACAGTGGAAATAGCAAAAGTGATAGGTCTTCTCGAAAATCTTGGTCAAAAGTAGTATTTTAGAACCATGGGAGTAGTTTGTTGGAAGGATCATAATTCTACCAATCTTGAGAATGATCCTACTCGATCCTGTAGATCCAGTTATTGATCCCATAATACCCGGTCTGTTCATAGTGCGGCCCATGTGGAGCTGTGATGGTGGGATTAGTCCCATATTGCTTGTCTAAAGTGAGTTGCAGTGACATATAATACATGTTGGGTCCAAGCGTAGTATCTCCGGGTTAACCCTTTTACATGAAATGAGGACAAAAGTGTAAGTGGGGTGCCATGCATGCATGGGTCCGCCCCATGGGTGGGTTAGACATTGAGCGGATTTTGGACTAGGGTATTACAGATGGTATCAGAATATCAATCCTAGCTGCACAAGTACATGTGTGTGGGCCCACTAGCGGGTACCCACGGCACAGAGGTTGCACAGAGGGGTGGTTCTGGGAATTTGTCATGTATACAGTGTTCTGCCGAGAGTGTCAGCCCTTAAGGGGGTGAGTGTAATACTCCGGCCCGTTCGTAGTGCGGCCCATGTGGCCCATGCGGAGTTGTAATGGTGGGATTAGTCTAACATTGCTTGTCTAAAGTGAGTTACAGTAGCATATAATATCTGTTGGGTCCAAACGTAGCACTTTCGAGTTAACCCTTTCACCGAAGCGAGGACAAAAATGTAAGCGGGTGCTATGCATGCGCGGGTCCACCCCATGGGTAGGCTGGACATTGAGCGGATTTTGGTTCAGGGTGTTTGTCGGTACCGGATTTCTGAATCTGAACCTTATGTGTATTTCTGCACCAGTCCCAGGTCAAGCTAGTGCATACAGTTGAAACAACGATGATACATAATCAAATCATGATTCATAAAAAAAAAGTAACAGAGTATCGCCCTTATGTCCACTTATTACAATAATGGTCACTTGACCTCAAGTCTGATAAGTAGCAGAAACAAAATAAGATAAACTCCGGAAATGGCCCATCAATCTGCCTACTGCAATCGACTAGGAAGAACATCCTAGTACTCTAGATATCCTTCGTCAAAGCCACATACGTAGAAGTCATAATGTCGAGCAGCGTCTTCAAAGACCTATGAGATTGTTTCTCTATTGCAAGGTGAGTACATCGAGTACTCCGCAAGTCTTGGGAACGAATGCAATTTATATAGATGCAGGGCTTACAAAGATGGCTTATGCAGTTCTTTTGCACAAAGCAACATTTTAAGTTCCACAACAATTTTCCAAAAGCAATCATTTGACAAACTAGTTGCAATAATTGAAACTAAATATTTTACTAGTGAAGGTTCTAGGCTTCTAGCCACCAACATCTAGTATCAAGGCTCTAACCGCCAAGGTTTGATGAATAGGGTTCCAGCTACCCAACTGGCTCTAGCCGCCAGATAACTACCCGAGAGTTCTAGCCACTCCCGGATTTCCAAAAGATGTTTTGAAAAATAAAACCAAAGATCTACCATGTGAAAATGAACCTTGCCCGTCCTTGACCGTGGGTACGTTTATTTAGATAGTTTTACACTCTATAGAGAATGTACAACTTTACTCACGAGAGATAATTAACTTATAATGTCAGTCAAGACACACTTACATGGGCGTACGACTAAGTGATTACCACAAGTCCTTTACAATGCGCCAACCCAACTCGACTTCGCCCGCTAAGCTTTCATCGATGAAGGGTTAAATCGACCTAGTCAGAAGCCCCCTCTTTTACCATGTGGGAAAAAAACTGTCTCCATCCGACACCCACACTCAACCATTTGGTGAAATCTAAGCTAGGTTGTTGCAAATTACTTAGACAGGTCGTACCCATAAACACTTATGGTTGTATGGTAGTGTTCGGTTTGGATAGACACAAGCGTTTGGTCCTTAAATGACTCAGGCGGAACTACCACATTACAAGTTCCTGTGCTCAATTTTTTTTGCACCCACCTGAACTTACCATCTGCCAAGTATAAAACAAATTTTCAGCAATTTTATTTTGTAAACCAACAGCAATACCTATTGCCATACATTTGTCAAAATGATTTGCATAAGAGTTTTATAGTTGTTCCCACCCATAGGATGACAATGACTGATATAGCTTGTATACACAATTCTACCGTTCTAGACTAATCCATCAATAATGTTACCATTACCGTGGATTTGCTATACTAAGGCAACAATGGTTCATGGATAACAACATCAAATGAAGGTAAATTCAAATTAGGATTAACTAACATTTCTAACAATTGAATTCATTATTTTATATAAATAGCAATGCATAACACTTTTCAAACAATATAAAAATATTATTTAAAATATTAGGATCAACATGGTCAAAGGAAGACTTGCATTCGCTAGTGGTAGTTGGTACCTCTTCTGACTGCTTAGAGTCAACCTCAATGGCGTTTATTCTAAACGGGAAAAATGGAAGCAAATAAATAACCAAATAAAACATATAAAATAAAATAGTTACTGGAAGGTAGATCCTAACCGGAGTTCGGATGGTGGAAAACGAACTCTCGGAATGCCTGCCCGTAAGGAAAATCTGAAAGAAAGAGAGAGAAAGGAGAATATTCTTGGGAATATTTTTATTAAAATATGATTGTATTTATTTTGATGGTTGATTAGATCCTAGAGCAGGGATGAGTGGATTAGACCTTAAGAGATTAATTGGATTAGACCTTAAGAGATTAATTAGGGTTATTTGGTGGATTATTTTTTGTAACTGGATTGATCGTACCAACAAAAGGATTGATAAGCAGAAATATAGAGGCATTGCTTGGAGATGCAATTTGATGTTCCGTGAATGTAACCTCTTTTAGGAATTGAAATTATTGTGAGAAAAATTACTGGAAACAACAAATAATCGATGGATGGTTGATAGCATATGTCAATTGGTGGACCATAGGCATTGAAATACGGATCTTTAGTGCTCACGATTTGGGAGTTATATTGGAGATACCCTATGATAGAAATTATAAAGTAAGAGTAATGGAATATGTGAGCAATATGGTGGTTTCACTTAGGATTATTAGTGTTCCAGAGAATGTGATCGAGATTGGAGTTAAACTGTGATTTATATTGTGGAAGTGTATTAATAGTTGCTTGTGCTCTCTCATGGATTGTTAGAATTGGAGAGTGAGTGAGTGTCCTTATTAGAGATCTAATCAAGCCTATGAATTTATAGTGGTTTGGAAGATTACATTAAAGCAAGCGATTTCGGTGGTTAATGTAATATTTCAAAAATAACCCCACTGAGGACCAATGTGTAAATAAACAAAAAAGGGATATGTGAAAATGGGGTATTTTGGAGTTTCTAGGGAGGAGTTGGTTTGTATTGGGATAAAAGGATCGTGAGGAGAGAGGAGTCCAGAAAACCCTAGTTTTCTTTTTTTCTTCTTTCCGTCGCTGCCTTTCCTTTCTGCCTCCTGAGTGCATCTACGTGTGTCTCGTCGTGGGCCGTGTAGGAGTGCTCGCCGTCCTTGTGCGCTAGTGGCCAGCGCAACGCTCACACTCGCTTGCGGTGTCGGCGGTTCGGTCCACGCGAAGCCACGCGTGGATCCCTGCTACGTGTGCGCCCGCCCGAGCCGGTTGCTGCCGCATTGCCCGCATGGCACCAGCACCATCTACATGCGCGTGCATGAGTGCGACTAGCTAACAATGCATGCATGCATGCACCCATGATTCATCCTTTGGCTGAATTGATGTGCGACTAGTAAGTTGTTGCTTCATGAATTACACTTGTCCATGAAGGCTTGAACAGTAGAGGAGAAGATTAATTAGGAGAAAACAAGCCAATATCCGGATTCTTGTGGGTAACGATCTGTAATTTTGTTTCCTCTCCGCTTTGCTATTTTAATTAGAGAATAGAATCGTGATTAGAGGGGGGTTTTCAAAATTTCTAGCCGAGGGGCCGATTAGTAGATCTGTTTAGTCTGTTTGTACGATTATTTCGGGTACTTTAATGGCGAATTTTGAGAATGTCATCTGCTAGTTAATTGTAGAGAATTTCAGTAGCTTTCCATAGAATATTTAAACTTGTCGAGCGGACAAGTAATTTTTGAGTTATGAATTTAGTAAGACTCACTGTCCAGAAGATGGCAGATCGGTCTTCTGGGATAAAAAGGGGGGGAGAGGGGGTTAGATGATTTAATTAGAAGTCATGATCAACTAAGAAAATATGGGGAATGTTGTGTAGATTCCAGAACCGGGTGTTTTTTCATGGTCGGACTTGTGAGTCAAAAGTTACGCCCTTTTTAGTACTAGGACAGCAAGGGGTGACTGTTCGGTACTGGGGAAGCGTTGTGGGTTTGGGGGCGAGTAGGGGCGATGTCAATTAATTATTGTTCTTGTGATGCTGTAACTTGTATTAAAATTTGAGTGTTTAATGTAGGAGAGACGTCGTGCTTGTTGCCATCTTCTAGCCAAACCGTGTGTTGCAACTAGTAAAGGCAAGTGCATGGTAGACAGCGATCAATGATTGATCACTGCATTTCTTTATCATTCATTACCATTATTGTTGTGCTTTTATTTTTATTTAATTGCAAGCGATGGAATGGTATGACTATATCTTGTTGACGAATGTGAGCAAAATTGGATCTGATGAATATGATGAAATTATGCATTTTGCATCCATAAGCATCTTTGCATATGAGCAGGTGATCATGATTGATTACAACTCCACGGGAGTGGAGAAGGTCCCCAATCCTTGAGGAGTGGGCTTGAGAGTGAACATTGTCGCGAGCGTTTACTCACGCTACACCGGTATACGCGAAAGAAGTGCATGTGGACATGTAGTGTAGGGATGCATTGAAAAGAAGAGATGTAATGTTTGTGTGTGAGAGTTAAGGTAAAAGAATGGCATGAGAATATTAATAAGAGGACAGGTGATGATAATGAAGTTATTGAATACTGTTGAGTTATCATTGTTCGTTGTATATTGATGTATTTGCTAAGTCGTGGACTCACTCTTGCTCTATTGTTGCTTTTAGGTGACCGTTGATGGCATTTCGCTTGGGAGGGATTAGCGCACGTAGAATAATTGCATTCTCTCAAACTTGGATCGATTGTCATGTGAACACTTTACTTCATTATGATGGATTATCTTTTAGGACATGATGGCTATTGTTTAATCCTAGACGTTTGAATAGGACTTGTTTATTTATTCCATATAGACCATTCAATTGGTTATGCGTTAAACTTTGGATTATAATCTTGCTATGCTTCTCGTTTAACTATCTATGATTGTCCAATCCTTATTCGTATTGTATTGTGACCCGTGGACGGGTTTTGTTAGTGAGTTGTTTGCTGTAATTTTTACTGTAAGTTGATGTAAATTAATTAGTTAGCTAGCTTAGTGATATTCCAGCCTCAGCGTTGGGCTGGGATGTTATAGTTAATGTATAAATTGTGGAACATTAGATTGGAATGTGCTTGCTATGGACTAAATATGATCGGTGGATTTTACTCGGATAAACACCAATTGGAGGTTGCCGAACCAAGGCATTGAGATAGTGCTGGTAGTGATTCGAGAGAGAGTCGTTCAGTAATTGGAAATAAGGTTGGTAAAAGGGAGACACCTAAAGGTTAGAATGTTAGTGGACATCGACAATGTTAAATTATGTCTCCCCAAGATTGGATTTTAACAAAGCGACCAAATCTTCCTATCCCTATTTTTTTCGTCTGAATCTCGGCGACGAGATTCTTTTTAAGGGGTTAGATTTGTAACATCCCAAAATTTTAGTTCATTTTTAATTGTTTGAAAATGTGAACTTTTTAAAACTTTTTAATACATTTTATTGACGTTCATTTTTCCTGGACTTTATTCGAGACTTTTGTCGAGCTGTGAAATTTAAGAATCAAATTATGGATATGCAAACCTAATTAAGAATTTAAAACAAATTGAAATGGAGTATGATAATTAAAAAGCCAAACAAACAATAAATTGAAAAATGAATTTCAAAGCAAAGGAAAAAAAAGACAAAAAGTTTAAAACCCTTCCTAAAAGCAGCGTTTAATTAAAAGGTTGCATTTAAAATTAAATCGTATTGTTTGAAATGCGTTTGCATTAAATTAAATTGTTTTCCTGTTTTCGCATGCATCAAGAATCATGTCGTCGTACATTCATTCATATCGTCGCTCTCTCTTCCCATTTGACTGGCAGCAGACAAACTACCTGCCCATCCATTTTTCCTAGTTCACCCTCCTCCCAACAGTAAATAAAACATTCCACTACCCTTTTACCCCCATTCCACCTTTCCCTTTTTCTTTCTCCACTGCCAACTTGTTACCCCATTCAAACCCAGCACAACCATTCAACGACCCTCCTCACTGTCATTTCTTCTTCTCCCCCCAAATAGAGCAACCATTGTCACTCCATTCTTTCTCAAACTCTCAAGCTCAAACCAACTTCTCTCCTCCCAATAACAAACCAAAACAATGATTCAATCCATGCATGTCATGTAACACCCCAACCCAACACTAAGCCCGGAATGCCACTCAACTACATCAACTACTAATTTAAATCACATATAACAATAAATTCCAGCAAGCACATAACGAACAAAAACAGTTCACGGGTCACAATAGAAAATATTAAATACAACTAAACTGCATAAGAATCAACATGCTATATAGCAATACTGAATAAAGAACCAATAGGTAATAAACAGTCTAATGAATGAATAAACAGGTTCCAATCAATCACCTAGGATTATTCAATGATTATCAAGTACTAGAAAAAATAAATCATTACACGATATTAAACGTTCTCATGGCCATGTAATTCAAGTATTTGAAGTGAGTACAATTATTCCATGTGCGCTATCCCTTCCCATGCGATATGTCGTCACCGACCACCTAAAACAACAATAAAACAAGGGTGAGTCCACGACTCAGCAGGTACGAGATACAACGATAAAAACATTAGTTCATTAAACATTTAATGCATTATCATAAATCTCACACTCCTCATTCTCAATTCTCATCAATATATTTTCTCATGAATGCAAATGCCATGACACACCTCTTTCAGCTGATACAGGTATAGCGAAGTGTTCACCCGTCGATTACACACTTTTCTCCCCTACCTTCGTTAGGGTGGAATCCTTACCTCTGTAGGATTTTAACATGAGGCATGCTGGATTATCCATAATCATGGCAGTACTCGCCGCCGTGGCCCTTATGCAAGTGAACGATGTAGTAATTCATTAAGCAATAATAATCTCACCATGTCATCCCCATAGTAGTTGCGTCATTATCACAATCTTACTCTTTTCATCCATAATACCATGACAAGTAAATAACTTGACAAAACATAATTAATTCTCATGGTAATAAATCAATAAGACAATGGCAGCCACCCATTGTTCACCATTATACCAAGCACTTTCCTCTTTAACTTCTAGGAACCAGGTGACGAGATGGCGGCAAGGCACTAGAGGCTACACTCCCTGAACAAACAATTCAAAAATATTCACAAAATCACCTCATAATAGCACCAAAATATTACACTAATCGCTCTCGCATGTCTACGCCAAAACAACACAATTAAGTCGATTATACCGGACGCACTAACTGTTGTCCAAGTAGTAAAAAGGCTCTAACTCCCTCACCTGAAACCCAAATCTAGCAAACCAAAACTTTCTGGAATCTTCAAGAAATTTCCTACAACTTCCTAGTTATGATAAACTACTAAATCCATAGGTTACTTCCACATTTCCTTTCCCGAAGACTGTCCTAGAATCTGTCAGGACATACCACTTTACAATTTCGTATCTTTAGTTCTAAAACTTGAAAAGCAATGAACGATACTAGTTCTAGAATCTACTCAAAATTCCCTAGCTTATTCAAGTTATCACCAAAATTAAATTATTTCATTTACTAGGAAAAAAATAGTCCATCTTCACGACAACTTCCAACGACGTCTGTTTGTTTGGACAGCGATATTCCTAGGGTCGTAACTTCTCGCTCACAACTCCAAATCTAGTGTTCTAGACCTTCCTGGAATGCTGCCAAAATTATCTACATATTTTCTAATTGGGCTTATAGAAAACTACACTTCCCACGAACAATCGATCCACAAATTGAACCGCGACTAATATAGGGCCATCTAAAGGATTACAGATCATTACCCTTGAAGAACATGACTACGAGCATGAAATCTCACGCAAGCCCTTCGCTTCCTCCCTTCTTTCCTACTTCTTCCTTCATTCCCCTCCTTCCTTGCTGGACCTCCTTGGTACCTCCTCCTTTTCCCTGGTGAAGCACAACAGCAGTAGGGCACAACACCGGGTGGGGAGGCGGCAGCTTGGAGGGAGGGAAGCGCAGGGGAGGCAGCGAACAGGGGAGGGGTGGCAGCTAGAGGAATGGGATCGCAGGGGACACCCCTGGGGTCCTATTTAAAGGCCAAGGGTCTGGAGGGTCGTGGCTTGGACGTGGTAGGGTTGTGAACAACCGGCATTGAATTTGATTTGGAGTACACTTTGAATTCAAGTCGGTTTTCCACTTTCCTTCTATGCAGAGAACCTTTCAGAGGTCATAACTTTCTCTTATGAACTCAGAATTGAGTTATTATTTTTTTCCCATTTATATAACTCAGATTTGTTCAACTTTATATTTGTGGAGGTTTTCTGAAAATGCCATATTCAATGCCAAATTTGCGTTGGAAGTTGACTATGTTGCGGACTATGATTCTCTATGTAGTCCGCCTTGCGGGCCCCGTATCTCACACATCACAACTAAACATTAGGTCAATGAGAAATCTAAATTGGACTATACAAAGAGATCTACAATTTTTTTAGTTATGAGGTTTTCCATTTGTAACCGTTTCAGTCGCGAAAATCACCTTGCAAGATGATGGATAGATTTTGTCGCGTTTCTTGGCAAGACAAATAAGGAATCTTCTAATCTCCTTATATTCTCTTTGAGTAAACAGGGTATTACATACTATACCATTGTGTTCATGGTCGCGCGAGCATTCCATTTTCGCAATTTGTTCCATGCAAGATTGTTTGAGAGAGCTGGAAGGGGAGAACGAGGCAGTAGCTTAGTCGCTGATGGCTCGTTGCGGCCATAGTGATGGTGGAAGCGATGGTCGGGGGTGAAGCCGGTGCGGTGCATGCAGTGACGCAGCGCATGCACACGACAGCTTGGAAGCAAGGTGAAAATGATGGCGCCGAGGGCAGCTGGAGCACAGCGCAGCCAAGAGCAAGGCGACAGAAATTATATTAATTAATTTTGTAAAAATTCTAGAAATATTACACAATCAAGTCCACTATGTAAGGAGTCTGGAAAAAAAATTCATAATGTTTGGACCTCATTTTATATATTAGGAAATTCCTACAAACAATATAATTAAATGAATTTTAGAGACAAAATCATAATGTATAAAGTTTTGAAAAAAATACACAAGCAATTAAACTGTGTCGGGAGACTCCGCAAAAAAAATTGATAATTTTTTGAGCTCAGTTTCTATATTTAATTTTTTTTTGGAAAAAGCCAGGATGTCATTTATTTAATTTTTCGATGTTCGTGATGTTATTTTCCAGCCCGAGACGAACGGAGTGTCATTCCTATAATTATGCTCTAATGCGAAGTTATTGACATAATTTTCCCTTAAATATATATTGCTGGATTGTTGGATCGAATAATATTAATTTGGAAGTCACATGGAAATTGGTGGTGATCTTCGGATGTTAAATTGACTAGAGGCTTTCCCTCAAGATGGTTTAGTGATTTTAGGATTTAGGACGTATAAGGGTTTTATAATTGATTACTCGATGGATCGCTCATGTGATGGTATTTAATGGGATATGGAGTTTGAATTGGATGATTAATTAATCATGACTAATTGGTCGACTAACTTAAGTAATAGTTATGTGAGTCGTAGATGCTATAATTGGAAGAAAGTGGCAATGGATTATTTGATCGTGGACAATTATTTGGAGTACCATGTAATTAGTAGATAAGTCATATGTGTTGCTGAGTTGATGGAATTGCGCCCTCAGTTGGATTAGTGGATGGATGATTATAAGTTGATCATGGAGGCACATATATGATTGGATTGGTGGATGTCGTACACAACTAGTTCAGTGATATGGATATAAGTTCATTGATTAGTGAGCTATTAAATATTAAATGTGCAATTAAATTGTAAAGCTGATTAGGTGTCAGTTAGTCAAATAAACCTCGGTCGGTGGAAATTTTGGTTTATGCGATTATGATTTATTGAGGTGAGACTAGTAGAGTTAGATAGGTAGTATTAGCTTAAATAGTTTAGTAGGGAATGATTGATGGATTTAGTCATGGACATATGCCCATAATTTGGTGGATTTCGTATAATTACTAGATAGATTGTATAGATGGGAGATCGTGAGTCTGGACATTATTTGTTTGATTCGCTACTCTGATTGTACCTTAGTAGATGATAGTGCGGGATTTAGATCAAGATATGAGAGTATGATCGGAGAATTTTATATATGTGAATGGATTCAACACGTGAGAATCGGTTAAATGAATTATTATGAGGGGACTAGATGAATGAGGTTGTGCATGGTGAGTAACCCTAATAGGTGAAAGTGGAGGAACACATGCATAATACATTAGATCAAATTAGATAATTTATCATCCTCTAAAGGGTAAAAGGAGGGAGGTTTGAGGAGCAAAGAGACGAGCCACGTCGACCTCTTTTCCTCGTCCGCTGGATGATGCGTCAAGCTCCTTCTGCGCCGTCCGTCGCTCGGGCTATTTTCTTCAATGCGTGTCTGCTTCGGCGGTCTTCGCAGCGAGAAGCTCCCGGGCGCATCCCCCTGATATTTTCCTCCTCCCGGTTTCCTTACCCGCTGCTCCTCCCATTCCCCTCCTTGTCCTCGCCGCAATCCCCTCCAACCCATCTACTCCCTGTCGGCGCGAAGAGGTGGACGTGCTTTCTCCTCCCGGTTTCCTTACCCGCCGCTCCTCCCCTTCTCCTCCCCCGTCCTCGCCCCAGTCCCATCCAACCCATCTACCCCCTGTCGGCGCGAAGAGGTGGAGATGCTCCTCCTCCTCGCCATCTTAATCACGCAACTACCGCCGACGAGGACGGCGCACTCATCGCCCACCACCGTGAGCCATCAATCGAGCGCCAGGTTGTGACGCCGAAGAACTCCATGCCATGTGTGCGCGCTGAGGACGCCCTCCCGTCCGCCGCCGCTGCTGACATGGTTGCCGCCTCCACCACATTGTGAGTGTAGTTTACCTACCTCTTAGGACGTGTTTTGGCCGCTGTTCTTCAGGCTTTTCTGCCATTGGTTCGTTCCTTTTCTTTTTGGTTGCTGCTCTCAAATCTTTTCTGCGATTGATTGGTGTGCTTCTTGATTTGTTCTCCTCACTGAATCTTTTTGAATTACCAATGCCAGTGGAGCTTACAATGGACTACATCGGGAGTCCCACAACAGACTTCCTCAAGAAGTTCAATTCCCTGCCTTTAGCTGACATTACACTTCCATGTGTTGCAATGACCAGTCGGCACAGTTGGAGCATCGAGCATGGACCTGGACCAGCGGTATCGCCGTCCCCTTCTCCTATGAATTCAGAACCCCGTTGACGTCGACAGCCATGTATCCTTAGGCATGATAATTCTCTAACAGCATGCTCACATCCATATAGCACATACAAGACCTTGCAAAAGTTAATCACATATTCCTTATTGGATCTTCTCAAGCAATATGTGAAGCTTGCTAAAGCATAACTAACTTTATTATGAGGTTCTACTTTTGGATAATTGGATCTGTTTTTTGACTGATGAATTCCTGGGTCTGCTCCTTGCTGCATGTGTTATCTTTTGGTAAAGATGATTTGGGTTGTGGACTGAAGTTGTCTTCGACCTCAAGTAAACCTTTTATCATGTATGAACTAGATGACCGGAAGTTGGCGTTTACATGGGAATATAGACACACAATTATTGATCAACTTAACAGGTACCCTTGCTTAGTCTCCTTATTGAAAATATATATGGTTTGTGCCATTATGCCACCTAAGTTTTTGCATTGTTACTTGTGGTTTCTGCCTGATGACCATTACATGCACACCCTCAGGAAAGCTTGTGGTTTCTCTGTGTACATACTACATAGATGTTGTCAATATCGTATAGTGGCCTTAGTTGCGAAGGCATATGTCATATCCTAAAAAATGGCTGATAATGATAGCACACTCCTTTATTTCCAGTTTAGTAGGTGATGTGAATTCTTTAGATGTGGAATGCCATCAATAGGGTCATGTCAACCTGATGGCCAACAGGCCACTCATGTGCAAAGCTAAGGTAATTTGTAGTGAACCATGTCATCTTTCAGATGGCCTTTGAAGCAGCAATTGTAGCACCAATGTACAATTCTACATCTTTAAACTGCATGGCATAGGGTTTCACAAATGTGCATGGATATTTTTTTTACAGGTCAGGGCCCAATGAATAGACAATGGCATCTAAGTTCACCCACACTAGAGCACATACATCAATCAAGGTAGTAGAGCTTAGTCAACCAAGTGCTCTTACAAAATATGACTAGACTGTTAAATTAATCATGTATATGTTTTACATTCTGATTTCAAATGTCTTCTTGTGAATAGATATCAAATGGCTCAGAATAACTAAATGTTATTTAATACCTTCACTTGTTTACATAAAAGATGGAATACTATCTAAGGGGAATTTACGTGGTCAGGCAGCCAAGAGTTATGAGAAGATCACAAATCGGCTACATGTAATAGGATGCTCGCAAAGCTGGCCCTTTCAGAAGTCTAAGCCTATAGGAATGTGTTCATATCTCATCTGTGTGCAGCTCCTGATTATCAAAAGAACAGATTTTGTGATGGGTATAAGCTTTTTCTTCTCAGCAACCCAGAGGGAGAAAAGCCAGTTGCATTAGTTGTACCTAGGCCGCCATTGCAACCTGAAAGCTTCTAACAGATGAGGTGGAAGCTTCAACTTGTATGCAATTTCTCCTCTTCTGGCTAGAACTAGAAATGGACCAATGTATTTGGGTGGAAGCTTTCCACTAACTCTGAAACGATGCAATCCCTTGAGTGGTGAAACCTTCAAGTGCACGTGATCACCAGGTGCAAAAGTTAAATCTCCGCATCGGTTATCAGCATAATTTTGCTGCCTGTTCTATGCTATTTTCATCTTTTCCCGAATCAATCGAACTTGCTCTTCGGCTTCCTTCAAAACATTTGGTCCAAACACTTGTCCTTCTCCTGTTTCTTTCCAATACAGGAGTGTTCTGCATTTTCTTCCATAAAGAGCTTCAAACGAGGATATTTGTAATCTTGATTGATAACTATTGTTCTACGAAAACTCTACATAGGGCAAACTTTGATCCCAACTGGTTTTGTTTACTAGGGCACATGCTCTCAACATATCTTCTAAGATTTGATTTACTCTTTTTGTTTGTCCATCTGTCTACAAATAGTAATTTGTACTAAAATTCAGATTAGTATCTGAAATTCCATGTAGTTTCGGCTAGAATCTTGAGGTGAACTGGGATCCTCGATCCAACACGATCTTCTTCGGTACTCCATGTAAACACACTATCCTTGACATAAGCAACTCTACGAGTCTGTCACCTGAGTAGGTAGTCCTCGTTGGAATGAAATGTGCAACTTTTGTTAGATGATCCACAACAACCCAGATGGAATCATATCTAGATTTTACTCTTGGCAGACAAGTGATAAAGTCCATTCTAATTTTCTTCCATTTCCATTTAGGTATCTTCAAAGGTTACAGTAATCTAGTAGGTCTCTGATATTCAGCCTTAACTTGTTAGCACACATCAAAAAAAGCTACAAATTCAACAATTTCTCTCCTCATACTTGACCACCTATATCTGTCGCTAAGATCTTGGTACATCTTCATGCTTCCTGGATGAATAGAATATGCGGATTCATGGGCTTCTTTCGGAATAATTCCTTTAATTTCTTTATGATTGGGTATAATTTTTTTTCTCTAAACCAAATAGTGCCTTTCATCTTCTGAAAATCTAGGTGCTTTGCCCTTCTTCATGTTATCCTTAATTCCCTTGACATCCTTGTGCTCCTTTTGGGCTTCCCTGATATGATCTTTAAGAGTTGGTTGTACCTCCATGGTATTCACACATCCTTCATCATCTAATTCAAGATTGAGTCGTTGAAACACCTCATGTAGTGTAGGCTGCCATTCCTTATTCATGACATTATTCCAATAGTTTTTCCTACTCAAAGCATCAACTACTATATTAGCTTTGCGTGGATAGTAGTGTATCCCAACATCGTAATCTTTGATTAACTCCAACCGTTTTCTATGCCTTAAGTTGAGATCTGCCTTAGTGAATATGTATTTGAGACTCTTATGGTTCATATAAATCTCACAACGTTTACCAATAAGGTAATGCGTCCATAACTTTAGAGCATTCACAACTATAGCTAACTCTAAATCATGGGTTGGGTAGTTCTGCTCATGCGGACGTAGTTTTGATGCATCACATAAAATCTCGAAGTCCATCCGAATGTTCAACAATATAAGCACTGGTGTAGTAGTTAACATCTTCTTTAGTTCTTGAAAACTCTGCTCACTTGCTTTGGTCTATTCAAACTTCTTTTCTTGAGCAATTGGGTGTGGGGTTTGGCAATCTTAAAAAAAACCTTCAATAAATCGGCGATTATATCTAACTAAACCAAGGAAATGTTTGATATCCAGAATGTACTTGGGTTGCTCCCAATTGAGTACAAACTCTACTTTTCCTGGATCCACTGTGACTCCTGTAGCAGAAATTACATGTCCCAAGAAAGCAACTTGCTTTAACCAAAAATCACATTTACTGAATTTGACATATAATTTGTGCTCCCTGAGTTTCTCCAATACTAACCCCAGATGTTCTTCATTGTCTTTCTTATTCTGGGAGTAAATAAGAATAGTGTCTATAAATACCACCATAAACTTATATGGGTAATCCATAGACACCTTGTTCATCAAGTTCATTAAGTAAGCTAGTGCATTTGTTAGGCCAAGTGGCATTATTGTACATTCATAAAGGTTGTATCGAGTAGTGAAAGCGGTCTTTGGAATACCCTCTAGTCTTATCTTCAGTTGATGATATCCAGAGCATATTTCAATCTCGGAGAAAACACATGCTCCCTCCAACTAATCAAATAAGTCATCAATCCAAGGCAAAGGGTACATGCTCCCTCCAGGGATCTCTAATCCACACACATCCTTAAATCGCAATCCTTCTTGATAACAAAGATTACTGGCGCTACCCAAGGTGATGAGCTAGGTCGAATAAATCATTTTTCTTGTAACTCTTCAATCTGCTTCTTCATCTCAGCTAGCTTGTTTGCTGGTAATCCGTAAGGTTTCTTGGATATTAGGGATGTGCCATGTACAAAGTCAATGATGAACTCTATATCCCACTCCGGTGGCATTCCTGGTAATTCCTCGAAAAATACATTAGGGTATTCTGTTACTACAGGCACACTTTCCAATGATATACCCTTCAAGCTGTTTAGTACATAAATCTTTTTTGATAGTTTGTTGGGCACATATTCCACTTGAATTCCTTCGACATTGGTTAGGGTGATGCCTCTGCTGGCACTGGCACAATATATATATGTCACTTATACTTGGTTAACCAATCCATGCCAAAGATTGCATCTATGACATTTGAATCTAGCATGATAAGGTTCACTAGGAACTTAACCCCATTTATATCTATGGTTACTCTCAGGCATACCGTATTAGGGTTTTTAAGGACAAATGCATTTTTAAGGACAAATACACCCAAGTTATGTTTTTCAGTAAAACTCTTCGATATAAAAGAATGTGAAGCTCTAGAGTCAAATAATGCTGATGTAGATACTGAATTAACAAGGAACTTACCCAGAACTACGTCGGGTGCATCCTGAGCATCCTCTGCGGTGACGTGGTTAACACGTTCTCTCCCAAAAGTTTGTGGAGTCCTTGGAGTCTGAGGGGTTCCACGTCCTTGTCCTAGAGCTGGTGCTCGAACTGGTGTCATAGCTCGGCATTTTTAAGGCACTTGTTGGCATACTGCCCCATTTCATGGTAATAAAAGCACTGTACTCCTACTGATGATGTCTTGTTCTGCTAGTGTTGAACACCAGTATTGTTGCGAGGTCCTTGCAAGACATGACGGGGTCTTGAAACTGGAGTCCTGGGTGCGTTGGCTATTGGTGGATTGTTGAGTGAGGTTGGTCCAAGCGAGGCTGGGAACTTCTTGCTCCATGTTGTGCCTGGAAAGCCATTTTTCTCTTAGGAGACTCATACAGTTGGTGTTGAGCATCCTCTTGAATAAGAGCCTTGTTGACCATATGCTAGAAATTAGGGAAGTCAATTGACACCAATTGCACTTTGATGTTGTGGTCAAGTCCTTCCATGAAGCGCCAGATCTTGGCTCCTTCAGTTGCAACATCTCTTCGTGCATACCTCGATAGTTGGGTAAACTTGTTGAGATACTCAGATACACTGAGGTTGCCTTACTGCAGCTTATGGGATTCTCTTTTCTTCATCTCCATCATTCCCATAGGAATGTGTGCCATGCGAAAAGCTTCAACAAATTCTTGTTATGATATAGCTTGAAAATTCGGATGGGCTGCACAGTAATTTTCCCATCAACTTCCTGTAGTCCCTTTGAGTTGATGAGCAGCATAAAGAACTTTCTGTTGGTCTTTACATTGAGCCAAAATGAGTTTCTTCTCCACATACTTCAACCAGTCGTCAGCCTCCAATGGGTCAACTGAACCAGCAAAAGTAGGTGGTCTAGTTCTCATGAATTCACCAAGGCTGGACGGGCGGCTGCACGACCTCCTCTGCGGCTTCCTCCACGTACACTTCCTAGGTTTTCCATCTAAAGCGGGGTTAGCAGAAGAAGAGAGGGACAACAAGGATAGGATAAACCAGGCGGTAAACTACATCCCAAGACAAACACAATGGAGAAAAGCACGCCAACTGTAAAATAGCATTAAAATAGGGCAATAGTTTTTAGAATAGTTGTATCACAAGTGCACAAAGGCTTTATACCGTCCAAACCACACATTGACAAATGATCAAACACAAATAAATATCGAAATGCGTAAGACTTTATTTGGTACTATTGTCGACGGGTCTAAGGAACTACACCTCGTCGCCGTCCTCATCATCCAACTCAAGAATAGGCACACATGGCTTGAGGTTCTCCCGAGACTCATGTGGGTATCATAGGGGTATACTCCTAATCTTAGTGTGATAAACAATTGGCAACAGCGTCGAAGCATTTGGCGAAACCCTCGTTTTCGGGAAAATTCATACTGCATTAGACCTCAGGCAGTCAGATCGACCAAGGTGGTGGTCTGATTGGCCGCATGTGTTGGTCAAACCGGCTATGGGATAGGCCCAAGGTGCTGGTGGTCAGGCTGGCCATGAGTGGCAGCCTGACTGGCCAAAAGTTGAAGTTTGATTTTGGAGCCGGGCCAAAAATAGAGTATGGAGGCAAGTGAAAGGATTCTTCTACACTTGGTCTCATAATTTTTGAAGTTTCGAGCCGAAAGTAGATAGCTTTTGAAATTTCCAGAGAGGTTGCAGATTTTTCAAAGGAAAATTTGGCTAAGTTCCTGACCTAGAGGTCTAACCGGCTAGGGGGGGGTTTGACCGGCCTAGCAGGAGGTTTGACTGGCTGAGTGTAGTGTTCATACACCAAGGGCGATGAACTTCGGGTTTTGGGTCAAAGTCATGAGTTTCAGTGCATATGTGTTGCATGATGCATGTTTTGATAAACGTGGGTCAAGTTGCAAAGAACTAGTGCCTAAAAACGATTTCTTGGTCTATTGTTGTGTAAGAGGCTTGATGGTCAACGATGGTCAACAGAGAGGATGATTAGGACTAGGCTTGGAGAGCTGAGGTCCAAAACAATCGATGATGCTTGGTGAAGTCATTGGACTCAAGCATGGCGCAAGAAGGACAAGGATGACCGAACGGGGAGTTCGGTGCGACGGGTTGCATCAAGCGGCGCAGGGGTCGGTGCAAGTGTCATGGTTTCAGTGGGAGCCGGATGGGAGAGACCTGCCGACATAAAGAAAGTCGTTGATCAACATACACGTGGCGAAGAATGGGATTGCTTCACGATGATTGGACTCGATCTTTGGAGAAGGATCGAGAAGGAGTACTTTTGTATCTTCACCAAAATACCACCATGGTGACACTTGGCAAAACCGTGGCATGAGGAGAGGCGGTTTAGGTCAAGAGAAGACGAAGTTCATGAAGAGATGGACGTAGGAAGACCCGGTTCATCATCTTCTTTGAGAATCGTGTGTGAGTGTAGACTCGTTTATGTGTGGACTTAACGGGTGTCCGTTAGAGTTTTCTATCTAAGCCTAGCCTCCACTATAAAAGGAGAGTCAAGCCTTCTAAGTGTAAACCCTAATTTGTGATTTGGGGGAATGTGGAGCATAGGAGGTTAGGGTTTGTGAAAGATGGATTGATTGAGTAATCAAGTGTTGAGCTTTTGTCCTATATAGTAGAGTGGTTATAAACCAACAATCTTCTCAAATCAATCCACGCTAAATTTCCTCGAGATGAGTTTCTTCTTGTTCTTACTCTCTCTTTGATGCCTTTTGGTATTTTACTTGTTACTTTGGTTTTCTTGGTGTCATGCTGTGATTTAGCTTGCTAGAACATATGAAAATACATCTAGAGTTATATTGATCATCATTCACCCACGAGCAAATTTTGTGTCAATGTTTGAATTTCCTCGGTTCTTGTGCCTTCTTGACCTCATCTAAGAAATCCGTGAAACCTTAGCTTCGATCGTCCCGACTATCGATTGGAATAGAATTCTAACCTTCTTAATGAGCTATGTTTGAAGTTTCAGAGGATTTGGATCACCGAGTTGGAAGTTAGGTCTTTTGGTAATCTTCTTGGGCTGGGCACAAGGCACAAGCAGTTAGACCAGCCTCAACGAGGTTATGGTGATATTGGTTTTTGTCTCTCCGGGGTTCGTCAGTTTCAACGCAAGACTTCCGTTATGCTTGTGTTGTCTGATCTTTATAGCTTCCATAATTATAGAGGAGAAGTTAAAATCAATCGATGATCGAAAAAGTATATAACTCCTATTCACTGCCACACCCACCCCGCCTACCCCAGTCGCCGGTCCGTTCCAACAACTCGTCACTAGGCCATTCTCTTCCACGTCCTGCAGCATTGGAGGTCTCCACCCCTCTAGAAGATGCCATAAGTCCATGAATCTCCTATGCGGACAGGCCAGTGACCTCCGAGCGATGCACCTTTTTGTGGGAAGTGATTTTGAGGAGCGGTCCACCACGACGCTTGGCATGCTGCACATCTAGGGTCGCTCCACGATAAGGAAGGTCGTCCTGAGCTGGTGGGGGCTACTGCTGTGCTGCCTTCAGATGAGCCAACTCCAACTGAGTAGCGCCCAACTTGTCATAGGTGCGCTGCAACTCCAAAGTCATATGGGCATGGACCTCATCCGGGGACTTGATGAGAGAACCCACACAGATTACAGTGGGGTCCGACTCACTACTACAAAAATGATTTGTAGCAACACCACCTATTTCACAGTAGAGGCGGCTCACTTACCAAACGCCCCTACAGTGGCTAAGCTCGGCCCAGCTATACCAACCGCCTCTACAAATGGTTCAGCAGAGGCGGCTGGTATCACCAACCGCCCCTACAAATGGTTATATTTGTAGGGGCGGCTGGAAATACTAGCCGCCCCTATTGTTTGATTTGTAGAGGCGGTGTCCCAGCCCCTCTATCGGTTCATTTGTAGGGCGGTGGATAACCACCGCCCTACAAATCGACCAAAGATATAGTACAGACCCCTTCTTCCTCCTCGAGCCGCACAAGCAACCCGAGAGAGGAAGGAAGGAGGCCTTGGGCACCTCCCAAAAATTGCTATTTTGAGGGGAAGGTTTTGAGTTAAATTCCTTTGGTGGAGAGGTTGTTGGAGGTAAGAAAATGGTTTTCCATACATCTTTTGAAGTTTTAATGGTGGGTTATTGCTTAATTAGAGTTTTGATTTTCTCTCTCTTCTATGGTGTTTGAGTAATTTATGGAGCAAATGAGGTTAAAATTTTGAATATGCTAGGCTAAATTAGTTATGGGAATAATGTCATACCCTTATTTAGTCATTCTTCCTTGATTTTAGTAGACTATTAATTAGTTTTATGGATGTTTGAGCTACATCTAGATCTAGATACCTAGAACTAGGGTTTGTTTTTTTACTAATTACATTGTTATTAATTTAGTGGAATATATTTACAATTGCTATTTACATTGCACCATACATTTAGAATTATTAATCGAATTTAGAATATCCTTCCATAAAATTTCTATGTATATTTTTTGAAGTAATAATTAATTTGTGAAGTATTAATTAGTCCTATTAATTCTTATCTTTGTTTTCTATATTGAAATAAAGATGGACGATAGGAACTCTTGGATGTATGGTAAACAAAGGTGGAGCCAAGTTTTCGTGATGAAGTGGATAAATTTCTTCAAGCCGCAGAGAGCCATGCAATGTCGAGCAATAATAGTGGTGAAATTCTTTGTCCGTGTAGCGATTGAAGAACTATCTCGCATGGAAAGATGTGACTATCATTATATCACACTTGATTATGCGAGGATTTGTTAAAGACTACACGCTTTGGAATCATCATGGTGAAGCGGTTATTAACAACGTTGATCCGTAAGAAGACGACGACGATTACCTAGATTGCATGGACCAATATGTAGCTGAATATGATGCGAAATAGACCGTGAAGAAGAAGGTAGTGGTGGTCATAACGACGGCCGTGGCAATGATGGCGGAGGACGTGTCGGGATGAAGATGACGGTGATTATTTGGAGGAAATGCTTCGGGCCATTGGACCGTAGATTTTACTAAAGAGCCCGAAAGGTCTAGAAAATTTGGAAAGGGTTAAAAAGCCTCGAAGGAGACTTTGTATGGTGTTGAAAAGGGTTGTCCGACACACACGGGCGGTGCTACGCTTTGTGCTTGAGCTACTCATCCCGAAGGCTAAATGCACTGGTCGATCAGTAGTTTCAATGATCATTACGCCTCTGCCTTGGTTGCCGCCACACCAAACTCGCCTCCCGCCAACACATACGGCGAAGAAGGTTATAAGTCCATTGACAATGGGGTTGAAAAATCCATGCATGCCCTAACCATTGTATCCTTTATCGTGGCGATACGCTCAAGTCACTAGATAAATGCCCCGGTGTGGCACTAGTCGTTACAAGAACAATGACCTTTACAACGGGAAGAAGCCTCCACAGGGAAGAAGAGGAAGAAAGGTGGGAAAAGGTGGTACAAGATTCTCAACCCAAAGAGAACACTCCATTAGGCATCGATGCAAAGCGAGAAGAATCCTGCCTTGGTAATGTGGTACCTACCGATCGTCGATCGCTTGAGGCGTATGTTCCTAAACCCTAAGGAAGCTTCACTCATGACATGGTGGGATGATGAACGCAAGGTGGGTGATGGTAAGATTGGACACCCGGATGCTACCCGAGGCAACGCTTTGATGCGAAATACCAAGAATTTAGCAAAGACCCAAGGAATGTACGGTTTGGCCTTAGCACGATGGAATGAATCCTTCAATGAGAGAACTAATGAGCATAGTACATGGCCGATGATCTTAACCATGTACAACATCCCAACGTGGTTGTGTCGAAGAGAAAATATCTTCTCCTCACTATTCTCATTCAAGGTCCCAAACAACCGTGCATTGATATAGATGTGTTCCTCGAGCCTTTGATGCAAGAAATGGAGAGGCTATGGCGGTATGGAGAGCCGATGTACGACGCCTGAAAGGAGGACTTCATATGTAGAGCCATTATCTTTGTCACTACCAATGATTACCTCATACTGCTTGCTTTGTCCGGACAGATCAAAGGGAAGACGGATGCTTAGTATGCTTGGATGGTACTACATGGGTGTTCTGGATGCATTCAAGAAGACAGTTTACCTAAGGTACCGACGATTCTTAAAGACAACTCACAGATACCGCAGCAAGTTGTTCTTCAAATTTTATGACAACAAACCGTAGACCGAATCCTCCGAGAGACGTCAAAACGGGCAACATGTGTTTGAAATGGTGAAACACATACATGTCGATTTTGGAAAGAAGAATGCGGATGGGACAAAGAGAGATAGAAGCACACCTCCCGTCCCGGTGTACCTTTTAAGAAAAAGTCGATCTTCTTTAAGTATCTCGCTTTATTGGCCGGACTTGGAGGTCCCCATGCCATTGATTCTATGCACTTACGAAGAATGTATTTGAGAGTCTCATTGCTACCTTGATGGACACGGGCAAGACAAAGGATGGTCTAAGATCACGGAAAGACATGGTGCGGCTAAATGTGAAGCCGAGCTTCACCCGATACCTCGTGGTAATGGAAAATACCTCCTACCCGCAGCTAGTTTCAACTCGACTCGCATGAGAGGAGGCGATCCGCAATTTCTTGAGAGGGGTAAAAGTTCCCACTGGGTTTTCACCAACGTGAAGAAGCTAGTGTCAATGAAGGACCACAATAACACGCCTCAAGGCTCACGATTGTCATGTGATGCTCACATTGTTCCTACCTATTGCAATCGGGGCTATAGAGCCGAGTTCTTGAAAATGGCCATCACCCGCATGTGTTACTTCTTTTCAAGATCTCACGAAGACGATTGGTGAAAATGAGCTTCGTGACCTACATGAATTCGTGGTGGAGACAATAAACCAACTAGAGATGTGTTTACCTCCGCTTTTTTGATATAATGCCACATCTCATGATTCACATGGTTCATCGATACTGCACCGGGCCCTTGCTACTTACATGAAATGTGGTCCTACGAACGGTTCATGTCGGTTCTTAACCGATACGTGCATAATCGAGCATGCCCGAGGGCTCCATGATAGAGGGTTACAATACCAAGAAGTCGCCGAGTCTTTGTCAAGAGTACCTAAAAGTACAAAGAGGGATTGGTAAACTCGATTCTTGTCACAAGGGTAGGTGACCGAAGGGCACCAAGGGGAGAAAAGTCTTCATCGACAAGGATTTCAACGGTTAGTCGAGCTCATTATAGTGTCTTGCAGAGTACGAATCGATGCAACCGCACATTGATGAACACTTGGATGTCATTAGGCGCGAGAGTAATGGCCGCTCGGCGATTGGGTCATGAAACAAAGACAAGCATCGATTCACTACATGGTTGAAGGAGCAAAACCTACCGAATGGGGAAACCAGAGATGATATTACCATCGAAGGTTGGTGGGGCCCATCGAGACAAGTGACATCATGGCAAGCTTACGACATCAATGGGTACACGTACTATACCAAAGAAAGGATAGTAATTGTGTGAACCAAAATAGCGCGTTCGAATAGAAGCCATCAACGGAATGGGGCAAAAGACCCCATACTTTGGCATCATAGATGATATATGGGAACTTGACTATGGAATGGGTATACAGATGGCCATGTTTAGATGCCACTGGTCAAACAACACCAAGTGAATGAGATCGGGTTCACGATGTGGACCTCGAGAATATCGGATACGCAGATGACCCTTGGGTGCTCGCTTCACGTGTCACACAAGTTTTATATTTACGTGACCCGAAAACTAACCTACCCCCAAAAAAGAAGACAAAGCATGCGGTTGCCTTCGGGAAACAAACTATTATTGGAGTAGACGGAGTGGATGATGTTGATGAGTACAATAACTACGATGAAATGCAACTATTCACCGACTTTCCTAAGAAGATCGGTGTCGTGGAAAGAACTTGCCCAAAGACATACCGCCATGGGAACGAAAATGTGCCAAGGGAAACTTGTTACAAAGCTAGTTGTTCAAGTTTGATGCATGGTGTGTATATCTGTATGTATGTGTGTTCAGCATGCATGGAGTGTGTTTGGAGAAAATGTGCCAAAGTTGTATATTTTGATGAGTTCTACAACTTTTATTTTTACATCCTGTAACATCCCCATTTTGGCTTGTGTTTCAAATGTAATAAAATGAGGATAATTTAAAACTTTTCTTACACCCTTGTGCTATTGAGCTTTTCTGAAATTCTTGTAAAAGAATTTTGGGAAATCCAAAATTAAAATCCTCATTTGTCTCAAGTCAACAACCTCCTTGGTGAAATCTGTGTCGAACCCTTGAAATAATTTTCCTTGGTTCTAAGGTTGCTTTGTGACACCTCGATTTATTTCATAATTTTGAAATTATTTGAAATATTTTAGAGGCAAATCAAACCCTGGTCAAACCTTTGAAATAGCCTTCTAGAGTCATAGAGTCATCAACCTCCAGTTAAAATTTCATGATTTTTGGAGCTAGTTTGCTATCTCTAAAAATCATTCCTAGGTTTAGCTCGTTTTCAAAATCCATAGTCAAACATCAAGAACATACACTTAAAATAATTTTTGTAAAAGAATTTACTTCAATTAAAACTATGGAAATAATTTATAGGGGCGGCTTGTAACCTCAACCGCCCCTACAAATCGCGAGCAGCACCGGGCTGAGCCGCACCACATGAGCGCATCGCGAGCCGTCCGTTTGGAAATCAACGGCCCAGATTGCTGGAGCATTCGGACTGCCCGATTGCCCTGTGATTCTCAGCCGTTGGATTCTGATCCAACCGTCGCGGGACCGAATTTGTAAATTATTTGTAGGGGCGGCTTGTAATCTCAACCGCCCCTACAAATCGCCCTCCTATATAAGCTGGAGGGCGCGGGCGAGGTCGAAATCGGCTAAGTCATTGGGCGCACAACACCAAAATTTTTCCCGCCGCCGCCGCCGTTAGGGTTTGCGCAAGTGGAAGCGACGGGGCGCGTGGCGGGGCGGTTACTCCCCCAGGGAGGACGTCGTCGTCGCGTACCACCGTGCCGTGCTGCTCGCCAAGCACACGTGAGTGGAACCCGCCATTAGGGTTTGCGCAAGTGGAAGCGACGGTGCGCGCAAGTGGAAGCGACGGTGCTCCCTCTCCCCTCCGACGCGCTGTGCTCTCTCCGACGCCGATGCGAACTCCTCTGTGTTATCTATACGAACTCCTATGAACTCCTCTGTGTTATCTATACGCAACGGTAGAGTCACGTTGATGTGTGGATGGTTGTGTGTTGGTGAGTAGGGTCGCGCTGAGATCCCGAGAGGACCTGACTTCCCGATTAAGAAGGCGTTGGCGATAAGGAAGCACCTTGAGAGGATTATTTGTTCTAGAGTAGGCGGATGCGTTCGATGTGTTAATTATTTGCTACTCAAATACTTATTTGTGTTGTAGAGTCAGTCTTTGCTAAAATTGTTTAAATGCTAGCCCATTTAAGGCTTTAAGCTAGCTAGACATGTTTGAGCATGCAATGTGATGCTTCTTTGGAGTTAGCTTGTAATTTTGGACATTGTCTGACATCGGTTGTATTATAGCATGCATGTTGAATACATAAACATGTGATAAAACTTCAATTTGAGGTGTAAAGCTTGATTTTAAAGGTTGATATTGTCATTTTCGGTTCTTATTGTTGCAAATAAATATAAAGCGGCACCTGATTCTATCAAGAATGAAATTTGTATGTGCTGTAGGATAACAAAATTTGGCTAGTGCTAATTTATAGTTGTGAAATGATTTATGCCTCTTGTTGGATAGTTTGGACAGAAATACGAAGATCAATAAAGAGAAGGAAAAAAAATTCATTAGAAATGTGTATTTGGAGCTAAATTTCACTTGTTATTGGTATGTTTTGTTAGCTTAGGCATGGTAGTGGTGCGCGTTTTATTACAACTTTTAGCTTGACACATTTTACTTCTTTTGTTTACATTTTATTTTCTTGTGCTACATAAGCCCAGAACTGTGAAAAATGGACCTTTCTAACTTGGTCTTTGATTTTTAAAGGCAGTTAAATGTGATTTATTCAATTATAGCATGTATCCCTAGAACCTGTCAATTAAACTGTCAAGGGCATAAAGGATATATGAAAATATGATCAACTTGATTATACCTTTGTCGACCTGATATGCTTGAGGGATGTCTCAATTTGGTTCTCAAGTTGCTCAAGCTCCTTCGTGCTAAGTGGACCCAAGTCCTCGCCAAGAATATTTCTGTAGATCAAGCTCAAATTTAGGCAGTCTTGGTATAGTGCAGCTAGTACTTCTGGGCTTACATAAAAACTTATTAGGAGGTAATAAGGATTTGTTAATTCGGGTGAAATCATGATTGTGATATAGAAACATGGTTTTATGTGTTGTTTAAAGGGGCACATGGCTTGGTATGTTGTATACCGAGGACGACAGACGGGGGTCTTTGCAACCTGGGCTCAATGCCATGCTCAAGTCACTTGGTTTTCGTGAATCTTTGCTACAAAAGCTTCCAATCAAAACAAGAGGCGAGTCTTCCTACTTAGAGTTCAACCGTTGTGAAGATGACAGAGTTTTTGCGAAGCTCACGCCATTGTCGTTGCAAAAAATCTTGGCTATTTCTTGTTTGCATGGTCCAGTCTTTAATGTTGGCGTGCTCATCTTTACATTGTTAGACGTGGGAACAATTGTGCGTGATGTTGTACCTATAACCATGTACTCATCTATTGGCTATGGCCCTTGTGAGGTAGTAGGACCCATTTCATGATGACTAATAGTGGTTAGATCGTTGTAACGCCTCTTATGCTCTCAAACTGAGTTTCTGCTTTAATGATCATGTCAATTCTCATTGGAGTGCATATGTTCTACTTGTACTACTCTCATCTCTCTTCCCTACTACTACTACCGCTCTATTAGAGGATCAGAATAGTATTGTTTATCTGTATTTGTTGCATCTATTATAACAAAGCACAAAATGACGGGGACAACAGACGACACAACCCGAGGCCCCGAACAAGTGCCAATCTTTGAAGACGAACAACCGAGTTGCTTATCGAGGAGCAGTTCAACCGGAGCTAGACGATGATCTACAAATGTTATTAGATGGGGACCATGAGGAGGCTAATGATGAAGACGCGACGAGGATGAAGAAGAGGATATGTAAGTCCGGAGGATCCTTTCCCACTGTAATGCATGAGGCCAACCGAAGAGGAGTTGGACAGGATTTTGATCCGAACGAGGAGGTAGGGATAAAGCCTTATTTCATACATTATGCTTGTATATAAGATCGTGTTATCATTACTAACACTTCGACCTAATAGGCCCCTTCTCGAACTCTACGACGTCGCGACATCTCGCTGCACAAGAAGTGGCGAGGAAGCTGGAGCAGAGGCAAGAGCCACAGAGCCACAGAGGCAAGAAGTAGCAGAGGACACCGATGGCGCCTGGCTCCACAACCCGGCCACAAACTCTGGCACCAGCAAAGAGGGGACGAGGAAAAGAAGTGCTAACATATATCCAAAGGACACAGATATGTGATAAGAGAGGTCGGGAGGCTAGGGGAGCCACTTGAGCCAAAACATCTCGAGCTAAGTGGCGTAACGCAATTGGGGCGCTGGTAAGAGATGAGTTGAACCCGCAATCCCAACTTGGAAAGAAGTACCACTGATACAAAGAAAGTCTTATGGGATAAGTCGATGACCAGTTTTAGATTCGCGGAACCGAGGAAATGGTACGCCGTCACGCTATGAAGCGATTGAGAGTCATGGAGAGGTTGGAAGTCGCCCTCAACGTCAAATATGTCCAAAGGGATTAACTCCCTTCAAGGAGTTTGGCAACATAACTCTGGACAATGGGAGCGGTTTGTGGCTCGAAGACTTCAATGGAAGCATTGGCCTCGGTGCGTAACATCGAGCGGCGAAGAAGAACGTGCACCACCATCATCTAGGACCCGGTGGGTACTATGGAAAGGAAGAGCAATTTAGGAAGATAGAGGAAGATGTTGCATCAGCTGGGACATACAACTTGCAGGGGGTTTCAAAGCGCACAAGGAACTGGATCCTTTCGAGGAATAAAGAAGCATCCAAGGCGCTTAAGTTTAGTAAGCCGAGATCAAGAGACAGATCAAAGATATCTTGAACTATGTTTGATAATGCGTAAGGGCTTATTTAAGCCTTCCAGAGAGAGGGATGAGCTTAGCCTTGCATTGGGAAACCCCGAGCACACAGGCCGTGTCAGGGGGCTAGGGAAAAGAGTGATATGGAAGGAGGATTTGAAGAGGATAGGCACATGTACAAGAAACATGATAGAGACCGAGAGGCTAACCTTGAGGTCCAAGTAAAGGCTCTAGTTGCGAAGGCGTTGCGAGCAAGGATCATCAACGGAGGCACGAACGTAATGCCACCACCGGGACAACTGGAAGTTCGCAGCAGCCAAGGTTCCATCGCACCACAACCGCCGTCGATCGCATACGGGAACCTACTCCTTGCACTTTGGTTGTTCTCATGGGCGAGCAATCAAATATGATTGAGGTGGCAACGGTGAGGCACATCCTCCGGAGGCACTTATCACACTAATCGGATCCCGCCGGACTACACTAGGTCGAGATTCAGACCGTGAAGTCCGAATTCAGCCAGTGGAGGATAGACTTTCCAACTCCTAAGGGACTCCAAATACTCGGAGAAGTAGTGAACCAGTTCGTCCTCTGGCACAAGCGAGACATCATATTGACTACGATTACATCGCTCGTGCGCACACCGTTACGCTTGGAGGAGTTGAGGAGGGAGAGATACGACACACCACATCATGACCAACAATTGCTCGAGATGCGCACACCGCCACCTCGCGATGACGTGCCTCATGATATGCCACCGTCTTCACCGCCTCCTGGAGGATGTGTAGAGCCGACACATGAACAACAAGAGGCCGCACAACAGCATGAAGAGCATGCGGAACAAGTTGATGCACCCGAGGTGCCCACAATGAGCCGTAAATTCGAAAAAGCATCCAATCAAGATAAGGTCACTTATGTGCCGATGATGATGTCGTGGGGTGGAAAGGTGGTATGGCCATGATATGTTCAAGCCGAGAACCAAGCGCCAAGATCCGAGAAGGCGGTCACCAAAGAACGGAAACAAGTGCAAGGGCAGCACCAACCAAAACCAACCGTGTTACTTGCAAGTACGTAAATGTTGAATGCATCACATGGTCAAAGAATTGCCCGCAAAAATATGAAAGAGGCAAGTGTTTCCTTCCAAATCGGGTGATCCAAAGACTACCAATTGGAATGAAAAGGTTTCATGATTGGTACTTGCGTGCTATCCCGATTTAAGGTAAATCTCATAGAGGCAAGGTTCCGCCATGACATTTGGAGGCCCAAAAGGACAAATTACCTTTGACTTTGATGACATCCATACTATCTTTCGCCTCGGAGAAATGGAAACCAATCTCATTCGCGTGTGGTGCCTGTAAGTCCTACTCCTATTGCATTGATATGATTGTAATCTTTAGATTTTGTTATAACTAACTAACCCGCGCTATGATTTGCAGAATGCAAGTGCACATTTCAAGTAAACTTCCTAGCAAAGACCAAGCAGGGTACTTGGACCCTCAATTAATAGCCCAGACGATGTTTAATTTCCCCAACAAGTGGGGACTGGACCACAAGGAGCTGGCCCGTGGAGAGACTGTTGAGGAGAAAGATAAAATACGGAATGAAAAAATTAGGAAGGAGTGCTATAAGGTTGCGGCGTATATTTCGAGAGCTTTCTCCAGAATGCAAGACAAATCCTATATATTTCTACCCTACAACTTCAAGTAAGTTTAACTATATCCTTCAATCTTTAATGAGCCATATTATTTTGTTCGATGCAAACGAGCTTATCTATTCCTATGATTAAATTCATGCGACAAGCATTGGATTTGTGTAGTCGTCGACCTCAAGCTAGGCATGGCGTGGGTCATGGATCCACTTGATTATGACGAGTCGCTTTACAAAGATTTCATAAGCATTCTTAAGACGTATACTTATCAACCATCCTCATCGCTTTTGACTTTTCAATACTAACTAACTTGCTTTTGTTAAATTCATTCGAGCAGAGCGCATGGTACTACGTCAACAAACTCAAAGGGTGCATGATCCGAGAGGAAGGGTGACCTATATGTCAAAACAAGATGGCGGTAAGTGCAACTTACTTTAGTACTTACATTACGCTGCCGCCACAAGCATTGACGTTTTTATATGCGAAACTCACAATGCCACAAGCGTAAGTCCGGAGTTTGCACTGTGGATATTACGTATGCACTTACATGAGTGTCACCGGTGCTTACAGAGACACCCTTTATGGTATGTTATAACTAATTCACTCGTCGTATAACACACGCATATGTTATGAAATACTAAACTTAAAATTGTCTTGTAGTGGAAAGATGAGATAGGAATTTGTAGAAAACCACTCAACGATGATAGCCTCCGGAGCTCGTCGGGGACATTTGCAACTTCATAATGGATGCTATTATACACGCCGAGGTACATACCATGACGACACGTCTATGCTAGGACGTCGCCCTGAGTACGAGTTCCTTCGTGAGTGGGAAGGAATGCATTTAGGACATTGAGAACAATGTGTATGTAATGTTATCGCACTTTATGCTACAAGTGTTTCTAATGATAAATTATAAACATGATGTTGCGCGGATGTGAATATAATGTCTCGTTGAACTTGTTAATATCATGTCTTCAATTATATATATATATATATATATATATATATATATATATATATATATATATATATCATGCATGGTTTGATATATGTACCGTGGTTTGAGAATTTGAATTTTTTTTTTGGCGGGAAAACAGATTGTAGGGGCGGCTGTAGTTGCAAGCCGCCTCCACAGAGAAAATTACAGAGGCGGCTGGTCATCTAAGCCGCCCTTACAAATCTAATTTGTAGAGGCGGCTGGATTACAAGCCGCCTCTACAAAACAGTTTGTAGGGGCGGCTCTAGAAACCAACCGCCTCTACAAATAAGATTTGTAGGGGCGGTTCAGAAACCGCCCCTACAAATCTCTGATTTGTGGCGACGGTTGGGTAGGGGCGGCTGGCCGAGCCGCCTCTACAGAGGCTCACCAGCCGCCCCTACAGTGCTCTGCTGTAGTAGTGACTCGCCCTGAAATTTCCTGAATCTGCTGAAAATTTCTCCCTTATTGCGGTATGGGTGATGATGATATGTGGTGCCCTCAATTTGGTTGCGATAAAAGTACCCCAACCGGGTGATTACCTCCCTAGTAGCTTCTTGTCAGCCATTGATATGACCTGACTAGTAAACTAGTAGACACGCGTACGTCGACCCGATCTTTCGTGGTACAGGCAAATTCACAGCCTATCAATCTCCTTATCTCGGTCAAAAAAAATACCAGTAGCAAGTTCTTCCAATTTCCAGTCACGTAATCAACTAGATTAGTACTTGAACCTGTATAGTACACCACGACCTGGGCCCTGGCTCCTCGGGTGTAACTTCCACACAAGCAGCAGCAGCAGGTTCCAACAGATGGATCGGCCACAGCTTGATGAACAGCACGCCAAGTCCTAGATAGTTCTCCCTCCCGTACGCACCGCGACGCACAGAATCAGAAAAGAGATCCACAAGATCAGCTTGAGAACTTGACCAGCAAGATCAATCCTCACAGAAACTATGAACCCCAAGAAGAATTCACAAGAAAATAACACGATATTTGGTCGTTTTATGGTTTTTCGATGACTCAACAAAACTGATCTCTCTGTTACTTGGCACTAGGCCAGACTTATACCCCCTCGAGGGCACGAACTCAACGAAAAGAACGACAACAAATAGAAAGCGACTCGGACTCCACCTAGCAAACTGACTAGAAAACATACCCCGACTCCCTAGTTTTCACACACACACACATCAAAAGAGAGAGAGAGAGAGAGAAAACTCAAGACTAATTAATGGGAACAATTATATTTACCGACCCAAAAATAACTCAAGACTAATTAATGGGAACAATTATATTTACCGACCCAAAAATACTTAGAAGTCAGTTTTTTTTCCTTCTGGCTTGTATGTATTTCTGGCTTCAATCTTTCGCTTAGGCTCACCTCCTGGCTCAAACTCTCATGCACTCCTGGTTGCATACGTGCCCGTGTGTTTACATGATCTAGTTGTCTCAGTTCATACGTAATAGCAACAGCATGCACTCCATGCACTACTGGTGCCAGCCCATGCACACAGCCATGGGCCATGGCCTTCTCCACACGCATGTACAGCAGCAGCTAGGTTTCTCCACACGCATGTACAGCAGCAGCTAGGTTTTCTCCCCCACGGCCAGACACACCTCCCTCTCTCTCGGCCATCATGGTTGTGGTAGTACATGGAGCCGTATCAGCCATGCTCATAAGTCTCCCGCTCAACAGTGTAGCGAAAAGGCCTGCCTCTATTTTGACTGCCCTTGGAGAAGACAGCTATCTGGACACGCCATACCTCCCTACCATTCCTAATGGTAGTGAAGCCATGCAACCGAGGGCAGTAGGTGTAGCCAGCTTCCTTGAGCATGAGCCACAGCACCTCGCAAAAGCCACCCTCATTCTCAAAGAGAGTATTGGCAAGGCATCTACAAAATTTTGAAATAAGAAGGGAAGATCAGTAAATAATTTTAATAAATAAAAGTAAAGACAAGAAAAATATACTAAGAAAGAAAAGAAAGTAGCATAGAAACTTAAAAGTTTATAAATTAATTTTTAGTAATTATAAATCATTAAGGCCTGCCATTCTAACTAGGTCACGTCCTATAGTCGATTTGGCTCTGATACCAACTCTGTCAGGATCAGATTTCTGAATCCAAACCATCTGTGTATTTTTACACCAGTCCCAGGTAAGCTAGTGTACACAGTTGAAACAATGATGATACACAGCCAAATAACGATTCATAAGGAAAAAAATAAGTAACAGAGTATCGGCTTAATGGCCACTTATTACAATAATGGCCACTTGACCTCAAGTCTTACAAGTAGCGGAAACAGAAATAAGATAAACTCTGGAAATGGCCCATCAATTCTCCCACCAACAATTGATTAGAGAGCGCATCCTAGTACTCTGGATACCCTTCATCAAACCACATGCATATAAGTTGTAATCGCCATCAGCGTCTTCATAGACCTCTGAGATTGTTTGTGTATTGCAAGGTGAGTACATCGAGTACTCCGTAAGCCTTGGGAAAGAATGCAATTTATATAGATGCAAGGCTTACAAAGATGGCTTATGCGGTTCTTTTGCACAAAGCAACATTTTAAGTTCCAAATAGACCACAATTTTCCAAAAGCAATCATTTGACAAACTAGTTGCAATAATCAAAACTAAATATTTTTCTGGTGAAGGTTCTAGCAACCAACCACTAGAATCAAGGCTCTAACCGCCAAGGTTTGATGAATAGGGTTCTAGCCACCCAACTGGCTCTAGCCGCTAGATAACTACCCGAGAGTTCTACCACTCGTGGATTCGCAAAAGATGTTTTGAAAATAAAATCAAAGATCTACCATGTAAAAACGCACTTTGCTCGTCCTTGACCGTGGGCACGACTATCTAGATAGTTTTATATTTTACAGTGGTTGTACAACTTTATCCACAAGAGATATAATCAACTTATAATATTGACCAAGACACGCTTCCTTAGGCGTGCGACTAAGTGATTATCACAAGATCTTTACAATGTGCCAACCCAACTTGACGATGTGCGTTGATTTGGCAAAGGCGAGCGGGCGCGGTCACACACCGCGACACAGGCACAAGCAGAACAGAGAGGGTGGCTGGGAGATGGGCCAATAGGCCGTCTGGGCCAAGGAGAAGGGAAAAAAGAGGTGGGCCAAAGAGAGAAGGAGATGGGCTTCAGCCCAAGAATTGATGGGGAAAGTTCAATTTGATTTTACATTGAGATTTGGAATTTGAACTTCGGATTGAGATTTGAATTTAGATTTTAAATAACTACAAGAACACTAAATAAAAACTAAATCTTTGATATACTTATTTTTAAATGATTTTACAAAGAGAAAATTTGGGATGTTACTGTGTTACGGATCAATATCGCATCGTCTTGGTAGGTCTCTACTTGTCAAGATCAATAATACCATGCCTTTGTCTTGCTACCTCGAATAAATCATTCAAAGTCTCTGTTCTAATTTCAAAGTCAAACCTGGTTTTACTGTGCGTCGGGTTCGAGTCAGACTCGGGCTCAAGCCAATTGATTCGGTCCAGTCAACTAACTGCACCGAGCCACTCTTTAAAACGCGCGTTGGATCTCCACCGTTGGATCTAAATCGCATGGCCCGCGCGCGTAACCCTTCGGACCTTCCGGTTGCTTGCGCGAATGTCAACCGTTAGATCTCCATCCAACCGTCGAGATGCGCCGCAACCTTCGGACCCTCCGGTTGCATTCTTAAATCTGAGCCGTTGGATTAAGATCCAACGCTCGCGTGTTCCTTCGTTGTAAATTGAGTTTGCGACGTGGAGCAATCTGAGCCGTTCATTTCTAATCCGAGGCTCGGAACCTTTCCGTTGTGTTTTAAACCTGGGAGGCGTGGCTCTATCTCAGCCGTCCGTGTCTCATCCAACGGCTGAAAATCGCCGAGCCTTTTCGGGTCGTCTTCAACCTCCTACGCGCGAAAGCAATCGTAGGGGAGTAATGGCGATGTCATTTCTTGCTCCCTAAAGCCACCCTAGCCGATGTTTAGGGTATGGGAGGTACACCGAGCCGAGCCATGCCCTAATGCACGTCTACACCTCTTTTTCCTTGTCGGCCGCACCTTGTGCTTTGTGTTTTGCCGCCCGAAAGATGTGTAGTGCAAACCCTAATGCTTTCATGGCTTTATAAACACTCTCAATACCTCCGGCATTTCTTTAGACCACTATCAAGCTTCATTCTCGGATTGGAGCTTAACACCTCAAAAATGGCAAACCGCCATTGTTGACCCGTGGAGCTCTATTGGTGTTCTTGGTGTTCCAAAGGTCCTCCTTCACGCTTCTTTGCACTAACCTTATCTATTTACTTCCTTGAACATTTCCCTTCACTTAATTTTGGATTTGATTCTCGTGAATTGTCCAATTTAGTTTGTTCAAATTCGGCCGAATTGGTCATCTTCTTCCTCAGCTCAGGTGAGTGCTCCATTTTCCAATTCCGTGCTCATATAGCTTCTGTGAATCATAATGAAGCTATTTTGATGCTTTGGTATCACTCATTTGGCTCAGGGGGTCATTTTCAAACCTTCTTCTCCAAGTCCGGCGAGCTTTCACCGTGATCAAGCATCTCCGGCCATCTTTGAAGCTTCTTGTCGTTAAGGTAGCTTCTTTTTAGTCCTTAGAAGCTTTGGCACCCGCATCCTAGGCTTGCAGTGGAGCTCATCACGATTTTCGTGTTTAGCAGTAAGCTCCCATTTTCGTTTTTCCGGCTAGCCGGCGTTCTAGTTCCTCACCGCCGGTGAGAATGCTGCCATTAGATTCGTAGTGTTATTGCGAGTCCGTTTTGGCTCTTGTTCGGCGCCGCCGCGGCCAGTGTCGCCGGCGATTCGCCGTGGAAATCGCTCGGGTTTTGCCGGCACAACAGCTCCCGTTTTCGTCATTTGATTAGGACACATTAATTGCTAATCATTAGTTGTTAATTGTGTCTTAATCACTGTCGTTGAGCCACTGACCAGTAGGCCCAATATCCTTAATCACTCTCTGGTGCAACTCCGCATTGTTCCGACATCATTAATGCTTAATCATGGCTTAATTAATATGTCGGCATTTAATCGCTGTCGGAAATCTCCTCTGGGTCGCTGACTTGTGGGCCCGAGGGGTTAAAATCAAATTCCAAAAGTCATTAGCGCCAGTTAATGATAATCATTAGAAGCATTAATCCGCCCCGACCGCCACTCTCGCCGCCGACAAGTGGGCTCAGTAATCGTGCACGTGGTTAAACCAAATGCGTGGGTGACTCAAGTCACCGACATGCGTCCCACATGTCAATATCTCCTTTGAATCGCGATCAATATCCGCTGCTCATTTTTAGATCTGCGCCTCGATCCTTGTGTACGCTTCGGACCCTCCGGATGCCTTGATCGTTCTCGACCGTCGATCTTGCGATCAACGGCTGAGATCGTGTATGCAACCGCACCGTCCGAATGCATACACTCGTGTGCGCCGTTGGATCTTGATCCAACGGTGGACTCCGTTTCGATCGGCGCGCGTGCATGCTTTTGCCGCGCTGCGTGAGCCGTAGGATTTTAGATCAAGGGTTGGGAGTTGTCCACGCTGTTTTCTTTTATTTGGGTTGTCCTATTTTCTAAGTATTTGTTTAACAACCAAAATGATATAAAACTTTAGAAACTCATAACTAATTCATTTTAACTGCTTTGTAGATAATTCCAACGGTAATAAATTGTGTTGCCACTTTAGTTTATTATAAAAACGGATTTAAGCATGTTGCAAGAGCGTAAAATTGTGTAACTAGGAATAACTCGATTTCTGTCATTTTGAATATTCCGTAAATAGTTTTAATCTTGAAAATGCATATCTTTTCTCAGATAAATCCAAAGCGTGTAAAACCAATTTTGTTAAATTAAATCATTAGTATACTTTCATATAAAATAGGATTTGAGCATGTTCACAATTCTGTAAAATGATTTGTATTAGATTTACAACTTAGAAAAATCATTACTAATTGTGTATAACTCCAAAATTAGTAAATCCAACTTTGCTGTTATTAGGATGTCATAATCTACCTACTATAAAAATTTCAGACCTTAGATCATTCTGGAAAATTTCGCCATGAACAGTGCTAATTATTTATTAGGTTGATATAAGGCTGAGAAAGAGCATTTTGCTCATATCTTTTGCATGCTTAGTTCAAATTGCATAATTCTTGTTCCTGTCACTTTATAAAATCATTCCCTAGCTGTAGTGTAAATTTTATTAGTTTTGGATGTGTTTTGTCGTTGGAGTTTGTTTGGTGTTCTTCGTTCTTATTTGCTTATCGCCTTTTCGCGTTAGGGTTCAAGACAATATTATTAATCTTGATATTGAGCCACAGCAGCCATCGACTCAGACTTCACCAGCAAGCGGATGTAGCATTCATTTGATCATATTGTTCCTACTATTTTCAAAGTCTAATATATTGTTTGCAAATTCTATGTATGCATTGCTATGTTGTTTTAAACTATTGTGTAGTTGGCCTACTAGATGCATTATCGAGAGGAAATGTTTATTCCTCTACTCACAAGCCTAGGTTACTTGTCGTGATTTTGGGTTCATTGGATGGACCCTTGTCACTTAGTAGTTTACGTGTCATTATGCTTAGCCATGCTTAGCTATCGGTAGAAATGGGCGCTTATCGACTCGTCGATAACTTTGATCACACAAACTATTACTATGTGTACATTTCACCTTGTGCTTTGTCTAAATTGCAAAACTAAAACTGAAAATGAAAACAATTTAGACTTGGGCACAATGGTAAGATGGTGTGATCTTTTGGGTGTGATTGAATGGTGCCCGGTCAATTAAGGACCGAACTACTTGTGAGTATCTCATATCCGAGCATTCTGTATGTATAACCACACTAGAGGATATGGGACCTCTCTTAATGAAAGTACTTTGGGTGTGTTAAATAATGAGTCGCGTGGTGGGTTGCATATTTGATTATATGCAACATGGACACCTAGGGGTGAAACCGGTCGTCTTTTGGTTTAAGCGGGTTGGATACTTGCTACTTATGTCATTTGGCGGATATTGCTCTTTCCATATCATGCTTGGAATTGATGTATGTGACCCATATTTTGACCCCAGGGTCTCACACTTTGTCCCTAGGGGTGAAAACGGGTTGGATACGGGCGGATATTGCTCTTTCCATATCCTGACCCATATTTTGACCCCCAGATTCGTAGTCGGATACAAATATATATTTTTCGGGATATGGGCACAGAGTGGATGCAGATTGGATTCAAATCGGTCACAGATAACTTAATGAATAATGTGCACATAAAGAAAAGATTTAACTTCACCAATGAAAGTGACAAATTATACTACCTATTAGAGAATTATTTACCCTACTTAGCAACATAAATATAATCAAATATAAACTCATATTATATATTAGTCAATGACTAGAAAATCATAGATGATATTAAAGGATATTGATGTTTATCAGAAATCCTGTAAAATACGAATATGGATCGAATATTGCTCTTCCTATATCCTAAGCCATATTCCATGGGTTTTTTCGGATGCAGATGCGGATAATATCGGATGTGTTATACGACTAAAAAATAGTACCTTGGATAGATTTTTTTTCATATCAAATCGGCAAGAATTATCAGCCCTGTTTGCACATCTATCATGTGTTGGTGATATGTCCTAGAGGCAATCATAGGTATGATTGTATCACGTCTATGTTTATGAGTTATTGAATAAATATTATTCTGTTCCTTGAATGAATCATCAGTTATATAGATCAACGAGTATATAACTTGTTGGTGAAACTCTTTAACTTATATGATGTCGTTCTAAAAATATCCATGGTCGAATGTAACTGGTCGAAACACCAGTGGCTCTATGACCAGCACATGCATTAATTGATGACAATATTTCACCGATCATGGATATAGAGATATCAAATCGATAATGTGAACACATGTTAGAGAACATGGAGTTGAATAGACCCACCTTGAGACACTATTGAGATTGTTATGATTCTATATGTCATTAGTTGGTCTCAAGCAACGATGATGTATAATCCTTAGACCTGAGATCAGTATGGTTCTCTACATGTATAATAGCACTCTTAGGGGTTGCCAAATGCTACTCGTAACTGGGTAGTTATAAAGGTAGTTTTTGGGTATATTATGAAACATGCGGAGGGATGTGATTGGTCGGATATGGGATTTACCTCTCCTAACATAACGGGAGAGATATCTCTGGGCCCCTCGAAGTGGTCAGATAAAGAAAGTGCATGGCCATGCCACTGGTGGTCGAAGAGTTCAACCACATAAGGTTATCCGATACTCGATCGAGAAAGCATTGAACAGTCCATGGATGACATATATCTCACTTGGAGTTCAAACCAGATATCGTGAGGCAAAGGGAGAATACACGAGTAGGTCGCTTAGTTCTATCAGTTACAGACTGGTCATATGGAGATATGAGCTGGTCGTAGACTGGTCGAACGTAATCACATAGTAGTCGAAACCTGGACGTAAGGAGTTACGAACTGGTTGAGACTAAATATGAACTGGTCGTAGACTGATCGTACTTAAGTACTAACTAGTCATAAGGAGTTATGAACTGGTCGTACCTAAATATGGACTGGTCGTGATGAGATACGAGCTGGTCGTAAGTGATGAGGACTTGATCGTAAATCATGTTGCATTAAATTTCATCCGATATAATTTGTGTGTATTCAGAAATTGTTATGTCCTGCTAGGGACCGCTAGGACTCGTGATCGGAAAAGAGTTTCCGAGTCACAACCGATTACACATAAACCTAACGGGTCACACACTTAACGGTTGGAACAAACCAGTACGAATACGATTCGTCAAATGTGTTCGAATAGGATCCGTCACGGAGCACTATATAAGGAGATGCTTGGGGCTATTGTAAAAAAAGGCGACACACATGAGTTGTTCCACCGAAACTCTAGCCGCCATCTTCCTGAGAGCCCTGTCGTGTGACTTAGTGCTAGCACACATGCGTATGATTGTTTCTTTCCTGGACATGTGGATACCGTAGAGGCGCTGCTGTTGTTGCTGTTGCGCTTGAGGACAATCCGTGATCTATTTTTAGAAATAACATATTTTTAAAAAAATATTTACAAAACTAGGTCATCACTTCCAAAATTTGCAAAAATAGGCTCCTGTCGCCAGTTCATCTGGCGACAGGTTCCTATCGCCAGTTGAATCGCGCACAGAACCTCAGACAATGGGCGAGTTCCTGCCGCCATTCAATCAGCGATAGAATCTATGAATTTTTAAATATAGCAAATTAACTTAAAAAATTACAAAATTTGTTGTGAAGCATTCTGATAGAGCGTTCTTGCTTGTGTAATTGTTTCATAATTTTATCCATTATAAATTTGGCTCTAAAATTCATTTAAGTTTATTATTTGTAGAATTTTTAAATATACTAGATAAGGTCCAAAAATTATGAATTTTTTTGTGAACGATCCTTACATAGTGTAATTGTTTGTGTAATTGTTTCAGAATTTTATATGCTGTAAAATTGTCTCTAAAAATAAGGGTATACAATCAAGTACACTGTATTGGAAACCTAAATTCAGAATTTTAGAGACAATTTCACAGCATATAAAATTCTTAACAAATTACACAAACAATTAAACTATGTAATACGCATTCACAAAAAAATTCAGAATTTTTGGACCTCATCTGGTATATTTACAAATTCTACAAATAATAAACTTAAATGAATTTTATAGACAAATGTATAATGGATAAAATTATGAAAACATTACACAAGCAATAACACTCTATCAGAATGCTCCACAAAAAAATTGTAATTTTTTAAGTTTATTTGCTATATTTAAAAATTCATAGATTGTGCTTGATTGAATCGCGACACGAACTCGCCTCATTGCATGGTTCCTGCCGCCGATTCAATCGGCGATAGGAACCTGTCGCCAGATGAACTGGCGACAGGAGCCTATTTTTGCAATTTTTTGAGATGGTAACCTAGTTTTGTAATTTTTTTAAAAAAAATATATTATTTTTTTAAAAATTCGAACATTGGAGGTTGTTGGAGGAGATGATCGACTACGACCACTTCATCGACGTGCTCTTCGTTGGATCAGGCTGCTCTGACTCTTCTTCCGCTATACTGCCCGTCTGGTGGTAACGATCTGTGATCATCTACTTGTTTGGCTTCCTGGTTTACGTGGTAGAATTTTTGAATTGTTGCTATCGTAGCCTACCTGTATCCCTTCATCCCGGTGCATGCAGTGTATAAAAATCTAGATGGACCTAACGGTTTATTTGTTTCGGTTGTGTTTTTCTGAAAAGTAGCTTCCGGCTGTGTTACAGGGCTTTCTGGCTGTGGGCTAAACGTCTAGGCTTTTTTGATTTGGTATTTGACTGTCTGGGTTAGGTAGGCTCGCTGCAGCTTCCGAGATATGAAATATCTTAAATGCCACTGAGGATAGTAATGGCTTGTTTGATGCTGTTTAACGCAATTAACAATATTTAACTATATTTAACGACATTTAATGGCATTTAATAATATTTAACGATATTTGATGATATTTAATAATACTTAACAACATTTAGCGACATTGAATAACATTTAACGACAATTGACTACTATTAACGACGACTAACGCAATTGACAACAACTATCAAAATTGATAAGAACTATTGCAATAAACGACAACTACCACAATAAATGACAACTACCGCTATTGACCGTGATTAACAATAATATATCGTAAACAACACAATAAATCACAATTAGCGTATGTAACGACAATTATTACAATAAACATTTATTACAATAAATAATTATTACAAACAATTATTACATAAATAATTATTACAATAAGTAATTATTACACACAATTATTACAGTGAATAATAAATACAACAATTATTTCATTTACAACAATAATGAATACACACAAACAATTATTTCATCGGAAAAAAGAAAAATACAGACAATTATTACAATAAACATTTATTACAGCAAATAATTATTAAAAACAATTAATGCAATGAATAAATATTACAATAAATAATTATTAACAACAATTATTACATAAATAATTCATACCTCCTCCACTTTTTTCGGCTTGGGACCGGCATTGGCAGTGTTAGGCACCCCCACCCTCACACATACCCCCAAAAAAATAATTAACAAAGAAAAAAAGAAGAAGAAAGAGCAACCATCAAAAAGCAAGGATACTCGGTTATTTGTCCAGATGTTAGATCAGCATTGCAATTGGATTTGCAAAATGGAAAGATTAATATAGCCAATTCCATAATATTGAATAGCCCATCACACCATTTGATCTCAAGAAAACATTGAAAAGTATGACTTGTACTATGAATGGGTCAAACTGATTAAGCTCAAGATATAAATGGCTCATTATGATGTAAAACCTAACTAAGATATCAAGTATTTCTTAAGTTCTATAGTTAAAATTAAGAAACAAGAACATGGCTTAGCATTGGGGCTGTAGTAGTCCAAGACACAGCTCAAAGAAAACATGTCTCACTAACCGAACTTCTTCAGACTCAATGCTTGTAATGTCTCCAGAAAATAGTTCATATTGGTACCGGCACTTCGAACAAGAAACAACCTAAAAAGTAAAAGAAGCATAATGAATCTTGCATTTCAAAGCATCCAACTACAAATAATCTAGGATTTTTGTTCATGTTGTCATCTCTGAACGTGGCTATATGTAAAAGCAGGAGCATGAATGAAGGAGGGTGGCGGCTGGAAGAGGAGGAGGAGGGAGGAGGGGTCGGCGGTCGAGGAGGGAGCCGAAGGAGGGAGGAGGGGCTCGGGGGCTACCAGATCTGGAGGTGGCTAGGGTTTGGAGGAGGACGCCGGCGGGGGAGGACGGCGGTGGCCGCTGCGGTTGGAGGAGGAGGACCGAGGGTGGAGGAGTTGGCGCATCGGGGGTGGAGGAGGAGTGGAGGACCGAGGAGGAGGAGGTCGGGCTCGGGGGAGAAGACATCGCGTCGAGGGAGGAGGACGGCGGCGGCGTGAGCCGGCGGAGGAGGAGGAGGCCGGAGGCGCCGAGGAGGAGGACTAGCGTGGCGGGGTAGGAGGTCCAGATCTGGGTCGGTGGCGGGGTAGAAGGCGGCGGCGGCGGCTCGAGGCGAGGAGGAGGACAGCGCGGCGGGGTAGGAGGAGGGGGATGGCAGTGGTGTGTTGGTGGCGGGGGAGGGGGAGGAGAAGGGCGGCGTGGCCTTACCGGCGCTGGAGGAGGAGGAGGAGGCGCACGGGCGTGGGGGGGCGGCGGAGGAGGCAACCGGGGATTATATGCGATGGCATTTTGCGGGTAATTACCACTGAACTTCAAGGGTAATTTGGGAAGAGGGTCTGCGGGAAGCTGTCCGCGGGCGGCTTCTCGCTTTCGGCTTCCACACAACGTAATCAGAAACGACTTCGATGAAAAACAACTATGAAAAACCGATCATTCATTTCGGCTTCCGATTTTTCTAGACGAAAGCCGGAAGCCGAAGACAAAACAAACAAGCCTAAGGCCCTGTTTGGTTCGGCCGACTTCCGCTTCTAAAAGCCGAAGCGAACCAAACGACAAGCTTTGGCGGCTTTCTCGCCTTTTCAATACACGTAAAGCCGAAAGCCAAAAAGTCGCCGCAACCCAGCTTCCGCGGCTTCCCACCACCCCCCTTCCGCATTTGCCCTCAACTTGCATGGTATTTACCGCTTTGCCATCCGATAAACCGCCTCAACCCCAGCCCCGCCCGCACAGCTCCCACACTCGCCCGCCTCCTCCTCCTCCCCACGCCTCCTTCTCCTTCCCACCCGCCCGCATGCCTCCTCCTCCCCGGCGCCTCCTCCTCCCCCAGGCATCCTCCTCCTCCTGGCGCCCTCCTTCTCCTCCCCCCGGCGGCCACCACCTCCTCCCCCTGGTGCCCTCCTCCTCCTCCCCCCCGGCGCCCTCCTCCCCGTCGGCCTCAACCGGATCCAGATCTAGATCTGGATCTGGACCTCCCCCGCGCCGCCGCCTCCTGGCTCCCTCCTCCCGCGCCGGCTCCACCTCCTCCTCCGCCGCGTCTTCCTCGCCTCTCCCCCGGCGCGGCTCCACCTCCTCCTCCGCGTCGCGTCTTCCTGCCTCTCTCCCACCGCACCTCCTGGGCTCCTCCTCCGCGCCGCCTCCTCGGGCTCTCCGAGCCGCTAGCGTTCTCCCGAGCCACCCTCCTCCATCCTCCCGCTCTCTCCCGAGCCGCTGCTCTCTCCCTCTCCTCGCGCGGTGCGCCCAACTCCTCCTCCCGAGGCACCGCCGCTTCTCTCTCCCGACGCCCAACTCTCCACCTCCCTCCTCCGCCACAGCCTCACTCCTCCCCTCCCCCTCCGTCACCTGTCATGTGTTGTCGGCCTCCTCCGCCACGCCGCGAGCCTAACCCTAGCTTTTTTTTTCTTTTTTTTTTCTTTTTTCTGTAATGATTATTATTAAATGTAATTGTAATAATTGTTAATTACAATAATAGTTATTTATTATATTTATTTATGTAATAATTGTTTATTTTAATAATTATGTGTTGTAATAATTGCTAATTGTAATAATTATCGTTAATTGTTATTAATCGCGATAATTGTGCTAAATTACGGTATATTGCAATAGTCGTTGTCAAATGCGATCAATTGCCCTGATTGCGATAGTCGGTATTAATTATTGTTAATTACGGTAGTTATCGTCAATTGTGTTAGTTCTTCATTGTTTTTAAATGTCGTTAATTATCGTCAACTGTCGTTAGTTCTCGTTAAATGTTGTCAATAGCGTTAAACGACATTAAACAAGCCATTACTGTTCTCAGGGGTAATTCAGATATTTCTCATCTCGGAAGCTGCAGCCAGCCTATCTAAAAGCTAGACAACCAAACACCAAATCAGAAAAAGCACAGCCGTTCAACTCGGAGCCAAAAAACTCTACAACACAACCAAAAACTACTTTTCAAAAAAGCCCAGCCGATCCAAATAGGCTTAAATTAGCCCAGCTGCCGCTGACACTCGACAAGAACCTTCTCGTAAGCCTCGCGCGCGCGCGCGCGCCATCTCTCTCTTCTCGCCGACCGGTCACCACTTCACTTTACTCCCCTCGCCGCCTCGTGCACCGCTCCAGTCTCACAACTCACAAGCATAGCAGCCTCCCAACTCCAAGCTCCACGCCCGAGCCCCAGCCGCAGCAAAACCCCGAAACGGAGAGGCGGAATCGCGGAGACCCAATAGCCCTCGCCGGAAGCAAAACCCTAGGCGCAGGGCCACCGCGCGGTGGCCTCTCCCGCCGCGGGCGCTGTCCTCCCATCCCACGGCCGCCGCCGCCGCCGCCTCCTCCTCTGGGCGACCCCTTGTATGCTTCTCCCGTTTGTTCCTATCTTCTTTATGCTCTGTTTGCTCGCGATCTTTACTGTTCTGTAGAGGCTGTAGCTGGTTTAGTGCGATTTGGTGGTTTCGGTGGTACGAGAGAGGACTTTCAGAGTTTCAGGACCATTTGGCTTTGAGTTGAAGAATGGCCATCTGGCTTTAACCACTGGAAAAGTAGAAACAATTTTTTTTTCTTTTGGGGTGGGGGAGGAGGTGGGGGGGGGGGGGGTAATTTGTTGTTTTTTTAAATGAAAACATTTGGAAATGATCCTACTGTATATATATATTTATATAATAAAAAGATAAATAACAGAAATGTTATGTACAAATAAGATCCCCAAAAATTAACTCAACTATTGTACCAATCACTAATGAGAGGTTTATTTTTTTGTCTTAGCTCTATGGATAACCATGGCAAACTCATGATGAAAAGTATTCCGCCATCCTGAAAATATTGGTTCAACATTCTGGAACACCTTATTATTTCTCGTTAGCCAAATAGCCCAGGTTGTTAAGACAATAATCTCCATGAAGAAAGGTTGCCGAATCTTGTCTTTCAGGTCAAAAATGGACTCATGAACCGACAAAAGAGGTGTACGTCCTGGACAAACATAATTCCAGCAGTCTTGAACAAATGGACAGGTCCAAAATAAATGTGGCAACGTTTCCTCTGTTCCTTGATCACACAACTCACAGGTGTGGTTTGGATCTATGATTGAGCAATGAGCAGTTTAGATATATGCTTGAGCTAAAAGCATGGGCGCTTTGAGCTGAAATGCGGTATCAGGGAGTCAATGGGACATAGTTATTAAACCTGCACATTCACCTGAAAATGAGCTAGTGATGTAACTGGCCAAACACCGGTTCACTGGTCGAACCAATGATTCTATAAAAACTAATTGCTAATTTTTTTGTAGTATAATCGGGGACCATAACTTTTTAAGAATATCTAAGCAGTAACTATTGAGTGCTCATACCAATTGAAACCTCATTGGTTGGCCGTGAAACTTGTATAAGTTAGTATTTGTCTAATAGCTAACGCTGTTGATATAACTGCAAACTTTAGTACCCTGGACCACCCATGTGGTACGCTACATTGATTTCCATGTCAGCAGAGATTCCTAATGGCATGCCATCTCACTTCTCCGTTATCCTGCTAGGGTCTTCTAAAACAGAAGCTCTCAATATCATACCAGAACTACACAGGGTGCTGTCTGGTTCCTTGCTATTTATCCTGGAGCTAACTGAGACATCAGAGCTTAATGTGTTTAACAAGTGTGTATGTTTCATTCTACCAAGGCTAAGGCTAACATCAAAATGCCAATGCTGAAACCAACACCAGCAGTATAAATGCACTTGCAGAAGTCCAAATTTCCAAATGTGAGTTATATTTATTTGCATAAGAAAATACAACAGAACAAGAATTAATTTTGTTATGCATAAAAATGTGCATGGTTCATGGATTTGTCATCAGTTCACCGACCCAACTTTTCGCTGGTAGCAAGCAGAGTGATTTCATTAGGTTTATGATGGTAAAAAAGGTTCAAATTTGACCTGTAAAATGGGTCATCTAGGAGGCCGAGTTGAGGCAACAATAAATATTTCTGCATTTTGAAAAGTAGGTGCAATACGGTGTGTATTGTAAAGCCTGGAAATTTTATTTATTTGATAACTAGATGGAATGGATACACATGTACATGAGGAGCACATAACAGAACAATGTTTGGCACTTCTCATGGTTTGTGAGTTGGAGCCAAATATCAACTGCAGGAATAGTGTTTTTGTTGTGCCCTTGGCGTTTTTCATCCTTGTTTTGTGGACAGATTTCCAGTAAGGTCCTCAAGTAACTGGATATAAATTGCTACACACAGTAAAATTCTAGTTTTTGTTTATCTTAACACTTATAGAGGTTGGCTCTTGAAATTCTGTGCCATAGTAGATGACAATCACTTCTACAAGTATTTTGGGAATTTTTCGTGTTGATTTACCATCAGAACTGTAGGGGTTTGCATGATTGCACCTAGTGGGAGGTTCACTCCAGATATGTCTCCTATAACTTGTTTGTGAGTATTACGTATCTACGTTATTGTATGTTTGTACATCGTGGCTTTCATGTTTTGGGGGCATATAGATGTCTCTACATTTCATTGCTTGTCATCAGTGCAGAGCTCTGGTATTTCGTAAGTTGATTGAAATTTCTGATGCACTCTTCTCACAGGAATAAAACTTGAATATTCAATTCTGTCAGGTGCCCCCTTGACCCATATGAAGTGTATGATGTTTCTACTCTTGAAACTGAAGATGGGATCGCTGTGTTAATTCAGGGCTCACTGAAGATTTCTTCAATGCATGAAAATGGATTCTCATGTAGTATGCATAAGTTTTCATTTTCTTGCTTTATTTGTGCACAATCTTAACAATCAGCTTTTCTGTAGGAACTGCACTGCTGAAAATAATTCAGCTGCTACCTTAGGAACTATTTAGACATCTTATTAAAGATACTTATGTAGATTTTCCTTCAAAAGCAACCAAAAACGTTGAAGATTGAAAGCTGAAGCTAAGGAGATTAACTTCCTATGTTTTGATAACATTTACACTTTTTTAGGTTTGAGAAACTCATCCGAGCATGCTTTTACTCTAGTATCGCTCTTATGGTTTATGAATGACTTGATCTTTGCTGCATACCATGTGTGCAGGTTTATGACCACTATTTGATTGGATTCCCAGTCTGGAGTAACTGCACTAGTTTGTATCCTGAGAAAACAAGTCTGTACATAGATCTCATACTAGTCCTCTGTCACCATTCATCCACAAAGAGTGTTCAACTCAAGTGTCCTTGGAGAAGTTCCTGCAAGCAACCTTATCAATTTGCTTGGATTTGCTTTCATGGGAAACATTGTTAACACTGTTAAGAGGTTCTCTGGCAATAATGCTGATGCTATTTCCTTCCGGAGATGTTCTTACTTGTCAAATGGTACACCAAAATTAGACAAATGTACTTGCGGTGATAATGATAGTTTAGTGACGGGAAAAACTGCTTCTGCTATAAATGGCAGTATTAATGGATGTGAGGCTTTTTATAAGGAGTTGGACAATGAGGAAATTCACTTGACTACGGGCAGTACTTCTAGATCAGGATGCCTTGGTGATATTGACTTTACTCTGTCTATAACTCATACAGAATCACCTGGTGGTGGTGATGGGGTTAGCCAAGAGAGAGAAACTCAGAATGAAATTATCCACACAGATG